>JAZKJV010009409.1:0-609696 GCA_037367405.1 Ottelia alismoides | reverse complement strand
TGTAACGCTGAAACAAAGCTAAGTCATACGCGCAGAAGGCCCCAAAGACCAAAATCACCCTACATATGGCCCAAAGCATATATGTATACAGAATGCGGGCCCAGAGTGCTCTTGATACAATATCTAATGGTTTTCCAAATCTAATGCCTGTTTCAGAGTCATATCTAATGACATCGCCATCTCTATTGGCTAGTTCACGAATTGTATAAAAATAGCAACTGTGGTGCTTACTTTCTGATCCAGATTCTTTTCTGGACACTAATAATCTGTACTCTAGCTAATTCATGCTCATAACAGTTAATTCATAAAAATAATACAAACTGACATAGCATGCATATTATTAGAACTGAAAACTATTAAGAACTTGAAAACCGATCCATATAGAATAGTAATTGCGTAAAACATATTTCTCTATATAAAACTCTAATTTGAGTAGTGCAACTTATGTTTTGTATTCAACAAAGAATTATATGCTTGAAAACATGCTATCAAGATAAAACACTTGAAACGACGTCGAAATACGTTCTAAAGACCTGATTTCATGTCAACTGTATGGTACTTGCAATTCATAAGTAAACGCTTTAGAAAACACAATTGCATACTTGCTATTCAAAACCATGCATAAAAAACTGAAGATTATTGCTTTAAAAATAGCGCTTGAAGTTAGAAACCTGGTCGTTATCTAACTAGAGTCGAGATCGCCTTCTTCAGTCAATACGACCTAATCCGTATTAAATTGAGTAGTACAGCTTGATAGCTTACCGAAATTTGTTATGGCTTTTATTGCGCTCTCGGTAACAGACAGAGCTTCGCCGATATGTCATACATAATTATAAAATAAAGGGATGAGTCAAAACCCCACTTATGAGCTTAGACCCAGTGTAAGGATCTCAAGCTTTTTACATATAGCTAAAAGTTAACATATGAGTATCATACCAAAATTTTTGCTGAATATTTAGAAATAGCTAGAAAGAGACTTTATGATAGTAATCGTATACAAACATGCAAGTTTTGCAATTGAACACTGACATCACTTCAAAAGAAGATAAACTGAAACATAATTATCACTATCAAGCTGTTTGCAATAATCACCGTTGTGGCTAAGTTATCGACTCATGAACGCTGAAACAAAGCTAAGTTATATGCGCAGACGGTCTCAAAGACAAAAATCACCCTGCATACGGCCCAAAGCATATATGTATACAGTATGCGGACCCAAAGTCCTCTTGATACTATATCTAATGGTTTGCCATTTCTAATGGCTGTTTCAAGGTCATATCTAATGAGATCACCATATCTAATGGCTAGTTCACGAATTGTATAAAATAGCAACTGTGGTGCTTACTTTCTGATTCTGATTCTTTTATTGCCACTAATAATCTGTACTCTTACTAATTCATGCATATTATTACAACCGGAAACTATTAAGAACTTGAAAACCGATCCATATTGCATAGTAACTACGCAAAACATACTTCTTTATATAAAACTCTAATTTGAGTAGTGCAATTTATGTTTTGTATTCAACAAAGAATTATATGCTTTAAAACATGCCATCAAGATAAAACTCTTGAAACGACGTCTGAAATACATTCTAAAGACCTGATTTCATATAATATGTATGGTACTTGCAATTCATAGGTAAACGCTTTAGAAAACACAATTGCATACTTGCTATTCAAAATCATGCATAAAAAGCTAAAGATTATTGCTTTAAAAATAACGCTTGAGAATCCCTCACCTGATCGTTATCTAACTCGAGTTGGGATCGCCTTCTTTAATGAATACCCCTAATCCGTCTTAAATTGAGTACTGCAGCTTCATTGCTGAACGAAATGTTTTACGGCTTTTATTGCGCTCTCGGGAACCGACAGAGCTTCGCCGATATGTCGTACATAATTATAAAATAAAGGGATGAGTCAAAACCCATTTATGATCTTAGACCCAGTGAAAGGATCTCAAGCTTTTTACATATAGCTAAAAGTTGACATATGAGCGTCATACCAAAATTTTTTCCGAATATTTGGAAATAGCTTGAAAGAGACTTTATGACAGTAATCCTATAAAAACATGCATGTTTTGCAATTGAAAAATAAAATCACTTCAAAAGAAGATAAACTGAAACATAATTATCACTATCAATCTGTTTAAATTAATCACCGTTGTGGCTAAGTTATCGACTCATGAACACTTAAACAAAGCTAAGTCATTCGCGCAGACGGTCCCAAATACAAAAACACCCTGCATACGGCCCAAAGCCTATATGTATACAGAATGCGGACCAAAAGTCCTCTTGATACCATATCTAATGGTTTGCCATATCTAATGGTTGTTTCAGGGTCTTATCCAATGACATCACCATATGTAATGGCTAGTTCACGAATTGTATAAAAATAGCAACTGTGGTGCTTACTTTCTAATTCTAATTCTTTTCTTGCCACTAATAATCTATTCTCTTGCTAATTCATGCTCATAACAGTTAATTCATAAAAATAAAACAAACTGACATAGCATGCATATTCTTACAAATGGAAACTATTAAGAACTTGAAAACCGATCCATATTGCATAGTAACTGCGCAAAATATATTTTTTATATAAAACTCTAATTTGAGTAGTGCAACTTATGTTTTGTATTCAACAAAGAATTATATGCTTGAAAACATGCTATCAAGATAAAACTCTTGAAACAACGTCTGAAATACGTTGTAAATATTCATATGTAAACGCTTTGGAAAACACAATTGCATACTTGCTATTCAAAACCATGCATAAAAAGCTAAAGATTATTGCTTTAAAAATTGCGCTTGAGAATCCCTCACTTGATCGTTATCTAACTCGAGTCGAGATTGCCTTCTTTAGTGAATACCCCAAATCCGTCTTAAATTGAGTACTACAGCTTCATCGCGGATCGAAATTTGTTACGGCTTTTATTGTGCTCTCGGTAACTGACAGAGCTTCGCCGATATGTCGTATATAATTATAAAATAAAGGGAGGAGTCTAAACCCATTTATGAGCTTAGACCTAGTGAAAGTATCTCAAGCTTTTTACATATAGCTAAAAGTGGACATATGAGCATCATAACAAAATTTTTGCTGAATATTTTGAAATAGCTTGAAAGAGACTTTATGACAATATCATATAAAAACATGCAAGTTTTGCAACTGAAATCACTTCAAAAGAAGATAAACTGAAACACAATTATTACTATCAAGCTGTTTGCATTAATCACCGCTGTGGCTAAGTTATCGACTCATGAACGTTGAAACAAAGCTAAGTCATACGCGCAGACGGTCCCAAAGACCAAAATCACCCTGCATACGGCCCAAATCATATATGTATACAGAATGCGGACCCAAAGTCCTCTTGATACCATCACTAATGGTTTGCCATATCTAATGCCTGTTTCAGAGTCATATCTAATGACATCACCATATCAAATGACTAGTTCACGAATTGTATAAAAACAGCAACTATGGTGCTTACTTTCTGATTCTGATTCTTTTCTTGCCACTAATTATCTGTACTCTTGCTAATTCATGCTCATAACAGTTAATTCATAAAAATAAAACAAACTGACATAGCATGCATATTATTACAATTGGAAACTATTAAGAACTTGAAAACTGATCCTTATTGCATAGTAACAGCGCAAAATATATTTCCTTATATAAAATTCTAATTTGAGTAGTGCAACTTATGTTGTGCATTCAACAAAGACTTATATACTTGAAAACATGCTATCAAGCCTTTGTTAGTCATCCTCTCGAGACCTCGTTTTGCCAGCGAAGTCAATCGCTTAGCATTCCGACGAAGCTGATTTAGATCTTCCTGGACTGAAGAGTAGCCTGGTATGTAATGAAAGTCGTGCGGGGTAGAGGAATGGCTCATCGGGCTCATAGTTTCACTAATGATTTAGTAAAGTCACTATTGAACTTTTGACCTAGACAACGGATGTCCCCTTTCCCTATGGTCCGTACGAGTGAACTTCTTCTTTTGGGACTTCTTAAACGTAGTTCTTTTGACTCTAACTCTCTCAATTACATCGATCCCGTCCACTCGCTACCTCTCTAGTTCTCTTGCTACAACTATGTAGTTCCAGCTATTAGCTCTTATTCTATCGGTTTAGCACTAAAGCAGCCTATAGCTTCGCTTGAGGATAGACTGCAGGCTTTCCCCTACCTGAACTCGTCTAACTCTTAATAGATAGTATTTTCTTCTCTTCTTATTCTCTTTTAGTCTTCAAAAATCTCTTTTAGTCTCAAAAATGCTCTTCTAATAACCTCAGAGAGACTTGATATATATCTCATATATACTCATCTTTCTTACTCAAACTACCCCCTATAATGCTATTTGGAAAGGGGCTATCACGTTCTCTGAACCAGGTTAACTCTCTAATTACGTATGTAAGTGTCTTGCTTGTTTCCTACTGTTCTAGTAAAGAAAGGTGATCCTCTGCCCACCTAGCTCGAGAGACGACCAGCGTGGACCGAAATGGCGAAGCCGGTCCCCGGTGGGTCGGATGTCCTTCTCTAACTTTAAGAGCAGCTAAGAAGTAGACTCTGTGATAAGGTCTTCTTATAGCGTTAGTGCTGGTCTCTTTTAGCGCTTGCTGCTTGCCGTCTTTCTAGCCCTGTTCGACATCTTCATTTTTTCTCTTGGCTGTGTGCAGGAGCCATCCTGAAGCAGAACCCAAGATGGGATTTTCCTTGTTAGAAGGCAATCCTTGTAAAGTGGCCATCCAGCCTAGCTCATTCGTCGGATGAAGAGTCGCCCCTTTGAGTCTGACTGACATCATTCGTCGAATGAAGAAAAGTGCGTATCTGGGAAGATGTCTTGTCCAAAAAGTGAGATCCTGCAACCCCAAAACTCAAATAGTCGACCTTGGAAGTTGTTGTAGCGAGGACGAATGAGAACCGATTCTCTTCTGGGAATGGAATCCGCCTGACCTTCCAGTAAGTACTCTTTTTCGCCAGTGACGACTGAATACCGCCAACGGCTTCGGGACTAAAAAAAGCAAAAGTGAAAGAAAAACCATTATATTAGGGCAAGGCATTCGACTAGCTTCCTGCAACCAAGTAAACCAGCGGAAAGCCTGCATGCTGCGTACAACGAAAGAACGAGCGAAGAGGGGGGAGGGACTAGGGTGCATTCAGTCAGTGATTCTCCTGAAATGGAGAGCTGATCGGCAAGCATCCCATTCGAAAGTGAGTATGATTCAGAGAGCTATTGTGATTCAGGTCGAGGCCCTCCTTTTTCAAAGAGCAAGCAAGTCAACCCTCGAAGTGGGGAGTGAATTGGGGTCAAACAAGCCTCACCACTCCTGCACCTAAGAACCGAGTGAGCGATCCCCGTGTATATAACATCTGGTGAACCAGGCCCATTGATGAGAAGACCGACCGGGGGACTGGGGGGTGAGCCCCCCAGAGAAGAGAGCGGGGCATCCATTCTTTCAAAAAAGCAAGAAAGAAGAAAGGGAAGGGGGAGTGGCGGGAAAGCTTATGTAGTCAAAACAAGCCGAAGATCGAGCTCAAGGGCTAGTCGGAGATCTCTCATCCCGTCAAACTTAGCTGACTCGGCAGCCGAGTGGTTTGCCTCTATCGACTTCTGCTCATGATGCCATATCACCACGTCGAATGATTGGCACGCACCAGGAAGTCCTCCACTGAATTCGTCATTCCATCGTCGCAATGAAAGCCCCCTCCCGCCGCCCTCCCCTTTCCTCTTGGCGGATGGATAGATAGAAATCCTCCCGGCCCTACCTCTACTAAGAATGAGGGAATTCATAACTATCCCAACTAGTAATGAAACAATGCCCTTCGGGCCGAAAAAAACTTGGCTGCTTGTGTTGTTGGGCATGGGTCTGTTTCATCTCTTTCCTATGTTGCTTATTCTACTCTTATTGCTCTACTGTGCTATATCTTTGAGCATGAAGAGTTGACTCCAATTCTCTTTTTCTTCTTTTTCTCCTTGCTTTTTTTCGCTAGACTTGACTACTTAATAGAATCCTATCCTCAGAATCAAGAGGTCTTCCCCGCTTCTTTCGCTTTTGTCTCACCCCGCGGCTGAGGCCCATATATCTAGTGAAGAAAAATGGTGATATTAATATAGTCTGCAAGAAGACGTCAAGCCCTCAAAATCAGGAGGCGAGCGAGCTTTGAATCAATGCCCCCTAAGACCCCCATTGAGAAGAAAGGCTAGTTCGTCAAGTCAATTTCATAGGTCTATCAGTAGTTATCAACAACGGCGACTATTGGAAGTATGTCATTTCGAACTGACTCCAAATTCCGGTCTCTATGCCTTTATTCCATGGATGAGTCTCCTTATTGGCCCTTTTCCTTTTAGCAAGCTCTGGAAGCGAGTAGTCTACAAGCGCCAAAGCCCAGATTGAAGCTCGCAGTCTTAAAAAGGAAAAAATGCACGATTTTTGCATTACGCAGATGAAGAGAGGAGGCAGATCATAGGTCTCTTGATAGTCAGTCTTGCCACTGAAGACTATCGAAGCATTTAATATAATCTGGGGCCTGTTTAGGAGAGTCCGTATACTGGTGACCTAGACGAGGTGGAAGAGATGACTGATATCAGCCTGACGCTTAGCTGCCCGACCGATGGTCCTCTCTCCCGATAAGCTCAGTTCCACTAGCACGTGAAAAGGTTGCTCCTAGTATTCCCGTCTTTCTCAACCGCAGGAAAGACAAAGGTAGTGAATGACTTTCGTATTCATACTAGATCTATGTCAAAGCTGTCTAGAAAAGCCTCTTAGGACAAGGTTGGATGGGACTAATTCGGTCAGAGCTCGGGAGAGAAATATGATCAGGAAAGCGTCAAGGCTTCGAAGTGCCTCTATGGTCGTGCCCGAGAAGCCTCCGTCAAAGAGAAGGGTAGCGGCGAATGCGAGAGGAGTAAAGACGGGTGCACTGGAGTTCCCTTCACTGGTGAGTGCTGGGAGAGAGGTTGTTGATGTGGAGTGGGGCGAGGCCTAGACGAAGGAAGCATGCGATGCAAGTCCGAGCAGGACGAGCGAGGCGAGTGGAGGCTAAAAGTGAAGGGGAGGCTGATGAATCCATGATTCATTAACTTTTCTGTCGCATTTTGTCTTAAAACCCTTAACAAATACATGTAAATATTCATTAATTCCCATCTTTTATTCAAACTTCATTCATAAATAAATATTCACTTTTAAGCATCAAAATCATGTAAATAAATAAAGAACAAAGAAAAGAAATTAAGGCATATTGGAGATATGTATATATATACAATATGACTTAAAAATATAAATATAACTGAAAGGTATATTTATAGCCTAACCCTCGAGACCAAGTCAGCATGGATTGGTCGACAAACCAATAAGTAGGGGGTAATAAGGAAAGAAAACCCTAAAAATAAATTAAGTCACACTTCATAAACTTCTCACTATTTATCAAATAAATACAAAACTTCAAAGATTTTTAATTAATTCATATTTACATATTTTTCATCAAACTCTTTTTCTAATTATTTCTAAAAATGTATATAAAAATATAAAAATAAGTTAAAAATATTACTTTGTATATATGCCAAGAATCCAGCTTGTAAATTGTATGAATCTCAACTTCCGAACATCATAACTTCTTCCTACGAAGTCCAATTTCACTCTACTCACCTTTAAAGTTCATTAAATAATATTCTCTAATTAATAAAGGTGGTTTCATCAAATTCAGAGTCCGTTTGCAAAAGTCGGGTTTGGGACCAAATGACAATGGGGTTTCTAGGCTATTTATTTTATGTAGAACACATTATTTATAGTTTTATTAATTTTATAATTTCTAATTATTTTTATGATCTTGTAATTTAACCTTGATTTATTTCATAATTTTTGGAGCTTATTTATTATTTTAATAAAATCAAAATAACCCTAAATTATAGGTAAAAATGAACTGGCTAACTAATACCTATATTTATTAATGTATGAAAACTAATTTATTAAAATTCCTAAATATTCACACAACTCTTATTTATTATTCTAATAATTAAGAAAATATAAAATAAAATTTTAATTATTTATTTATTAAATTAAAAATCCAAAACCTATTTATCTATACTTATTTATTAATATAATATTTATATTTCAAAAAATAATTATTATTTATAAAAAATATTTATTCCATATAGATAATTAAATTATTTACATTTCTTGTTTTTTTACTTATTTAAAATAACATTATTTACTATTTAATATTGAATTTATAAAGATTTTAACTCATCTGGCTAACCAGGTGTTGACACTTGTCAGCACCTGGTTCATCTTCTTCAAGAAGACAGTTCTGCATTCTATTCTGAACAGCCATTTTCACACGATTACCCAGCGCGCATCATAACTCCCTCCGACGATTTAAACCATTGATTCGACTCTCCTAACTACTAAGATCCATGGCCACCCTTAGATTTATCTTGGAGCTCACGAAATCTCCTTATATAAACCCTTCAAGATCGCCATTTCGCAACTGACTCTTCTTCAACCACCCAAAGCCCAAACTGCCAGTGGCCGATTCCCAACTCCTCCGCCTCACTACGGTGGTGACAGCACCCGAAGGCTACCGCGCATGGAAGAGGGATCGTCGAGGAGAAGTTCCAAGGCGAAGCTCCGCCTTGCATCGCTGTCATGTGCACGTCCAGTTCCGGCAAAGATTGATGCGACGATCAGAATCGATTTACGACTTTTTTGAAGAAGAGGTTGTCGGTGTAGAAAAACCGCAAAATGAATCCTAGTCGATGATGATCGCGAAATCTACCTCTTTAATATCGATGAAATGTAGTATAGGAGGTGAAAATTGGTCGATCAAAAACCACAAACTTTGAATGTTGTGGAATATTTTACTTGACAAGTTTACCAAGGTCAAACACAGGGAACAGTGATTTTTAGTTGCGTGGTTTTTAAATCAAATTAAATAATTAATTAATGGTCGATTAATTTCTGTGTCGAAAAATATATACAATGGAATGATGGAGATGCGATGCAAAGAAAACTAAATATAGACAATTAAGCTCAGGATCTGTGAAATATTCAATTCAATTCTTAATGAAATCTAATAGTTAATTCTCGAGAGACAATCACAAATCTAATGATGCCCACAAAATTTGTCACAATTTAATCAGTGAATAATCCTGTCAAAAAATTTCATGTAAAAATGATCTCAAAATTAATCATCGATCAACCAAATAGAGAGTCAAATAAATTGATCTTTGATCTAAACCCTTGCAAATAATAAATTTATGGAAATTATCAACAACGAGCACAAGAGGTTAATCAATGTAAAGTCCTCAATTGAACTCCTGCAAAAGAAATCGCCAATTTCCAAGCATCAATATGTCAAAAATAAGCCTGCAAAAGCCAACAGATATCCTAAATAATAATTCACAATAATTGACCTCATATCTGTTCATAAGCTATGCTAAATGGTAGAGCATGAAAATAGCTTCGAAACGACATATTATATGCTAAAATCGGAGGTCGTATGATAAAGATATGATAAAATGAAATTCTAGGGACTAAAATGTAAATAAAATAAACTTTTCTTTGCAAAAAGGTCCCTGGGAGGACTTATCTATAATTAATGAAAACTTGAGGGGCCTTTTCAAATTTACCCTTGGCGGGGGTCTTTTTGCAATTTATAAAATTGCCAGGGGCTCCGATGCAATTTTCCCAGAGCGCACATACGAAGCATGTGCGCCTGGAGGTTCGGGAGCGGAGCGAAGGTTCGACGGCCCGGAGCTGAGGATCGGGGGGGGCCGAGGCTCAGGCCCGGGAGGCGAAGCGGCGGCTCGGGTGTGGGGCTTAGGCTCGTAAGCCCGAGCCTACGTGGCAGATGGAGGTGCTTCGGGGGCCCCGAGCCTCGAGGTTGGGGTCAAGGCTCGGGGGGGAGTGCGTGGCTCGATCAGGGCCGTTGGATCAAGGGCCTCCTGCCCGATCCAACGGCGCCTGTGTGTCGTAGTGGGGCGGGCGGAGGATGCAGAGGCGGTCGGCGCTGGCGGCGAGGCCGAGGTGAGGCTACGCTCGGCGGAGGCTCTGGAGGTGGTGCTCAGCGAGCGGAGGCTGAGGCGGAGGCGCGGAGGTGGTGCCTTCGCGCGGGCGGTGGCCGGAGGTGGCGAGGCCGCGAGGCGGAGGCGGTGGGCGGAGGAGCGCGTGGGCGTGGCCGCACCACTGGGGAAACGCCTAGGGTGACGCCGCCGCCTGCGGAGTGGCCGAAGGGCGACGCGACCGTGGATGGCGAGGTCGGTGGCGGGGGCCGCGAGGCGGAAGCGGCGGAGCAGCTGTGGCGGATGCTGGCAAGTGGCTGGGCAGTCTACCTGCAACGAAGAAGATCAAACTGGAAGAAAAATAGTGGGGGTTAGGTGTCGCGTTCGCCTGGGAAGTGTGGAGAGGCTAACGCCTCTTCGATCTTTGCCTCAGCCGGGGCGTTCGCGGCGAAGCTCAGCCACTCGCCGGAGGAGCGGCAGCAGAGGTGAAGCTTCATCTGGATCACACCCTCTACGTCGATGTCACCGACTTAGGAGATAGTGGCGGATGCTGATGGCAGTCGACGAGGAGGAGCTTTATAGGATGGCCTCGTAACGGCCAGCGGCGAGGAGGAGGCGGCGGTTACGAGGGAGGAGGGGTAACGGCGGGGGTGGGGGGGCACTGGTAACGGCTGGAGGTTGATGATGATGGGGTCACGTGCTAGGCATGTGACCCGAAGGTGAGTGGAGAGAGAGTAAGTGGGGGTGCCACGTGGCACGCCCAGGGGCTGCCACGTGGCGCCCCCAAAAAAATTCAAAATTTAAGAGCAAAGAAAAATAGACAAGAAGTAGCAAGAGACTTCGGATAGAAAAATTTCCTTCACAAAAGTTGTTCGTCTTGTCGAGATCTACAACTTTTATGAAGGATGCGGGAGCAAAAGAGGTCACCTGTGCAAAGTGGTATTTTTGGTGGCTCTCCATGTGTATAGAAAACCGTCTTTTTGGGGTTTTGTATTTTTTTGGTAGTTTTGGAGGGGATAAAAAAATATAGAAAAAATACAATAAAATACAAGAAAATTAATTACACACTAATCTAATTTTTTTTATTTTTAATAAATAAGAATATAGGAAAATAAAATAAAAGTAAGAAACACACAACTTTTGTACAGACCGACAACGGACACTCGGACTTGGTCAGTTTCTTTGATTTCAGTTTTTATCTGGATTTGGATTTTCATGTGGCTTAATAAAACTTTCATCAAAGAACACAAATGAAAAAGAAATAAAATTAAAAGAGTTAATTATATACATAAAAACTCAGGTCAAAATTGGCAAAAAGTTAAAATGCGCAAAAGAGGCCCAAAACCCAACTTTCACATATGAGCTCCGAATTTTATGAAATTGGTCTTGTTTTGAAGGTATTTGAAAATGGAGTACTTTAAAAGTGAGTAGATCAAAATCGGACACTGTATGTGGGAGATATGCTAATTTTAGTCTCTTAGATGTGAAATTTGACTTTGGGATTATTTGACACTTATTGGGGTTAGTAATTTTTTGTATTTTTTATTTAATAAGGTTAGTAATATCTACACAATGGAGGTGGTTTTGGATCAATCGGAGTTAGGATGAATTAATTAAAAATGTGAGAAGTTAGCCGCTTTTTGGGCTAATTTACACTTGGGATTTTTAATGCATTTTATGCATGATGAAATGCAGATATTATTCACACATGCATGATGACTAATAATGCTCTATCAATGATTAATTACAGGTGAATGATGGAGAACAGAGCCTAAATGACCAATTTTAGCATGATGAATACGAGATTCATCATACCCCTATACTTAGACCGTGCTCGTCCCCGAGCACGAATGAATGACTTAGTTGATTACATCCCTGACTGTGTAAGTGATTTTTCAAGGCTTAATTCAGAGAAGACCCTTAATTTAAGTGATCCTAAAATTCGGAGCTCACCCAAGCTTTAATCAAAAGGAATCCAACTTCTCTAATTTTCAGACTCTCTGTTTGTATATATAATATAATGATATGATTTTAAGTGTACTGCATTTCATGAGAGTCGAGTCGGGGCATCACTCAAAGTTCCAGTCCCAAAAGATCCTCCTCTAGACCTAATCCTCAACACTAGAGAATAAGTCTATTCTTGCTTCAGTCAACCGTCTCATTAGTTTGTCAGACTTGAAAGTGTAGATGGACGGCCAGATGATGGAGGGCATAGGATTGTGTTTAATTTTCTCTCCCTTACATTGGAAAAAGGTGCCTCTCGAGTGCCTTATTACTCAACACAAGTATATTTTAATTCTGTTGATCAATGTGTCCGTCAAGAGAATTTGGAGTCGTCTGCACTTGTTTTTCTGGGAATACACCGGGGTGTGTCTCTTTTGAGTATCTAAGATACCTTCAACACCCAGACTTGTATCGCTTACGATGCAGAGCCCTTTTATGATGTCAGCCCGACTCCTTGGTCCTAATTAGCGCTTGGTCCAAGTGGACACTTTGAAAATGTTTGGGAGCGATCGCCATTGGTGGAAGCTCATTTTGAATTTGACTTTAGATGATAGAGCTTTTCTTGACATTTCTATTTCTTTCTCTTTTTTTTTGGTTGGCTAGCTCCACTGCTTTCACCAAAAGTTGGCGCACACTGATCAACAATTTTCATTAAGTTTCAACACACCCTGGCACTTAGGTCAATATCAAAAAAGATAGCATATGAACTTGTTCACATACTGGCTAGGTTTTTTCTAACATTCAGGTTTTCTGAAGCCTTCATTAACTTTATCCCATCCTCGAATATCATTAAATCGGGTCTAAACTCAAATCTCTAGTCCTAGTTCCTCAAGTGATATCTCAACTCATCTCATCAATCATGCAGTTGTGGGAGTGATTGTGATGATCATATTCTTTTTGAATGTAGAGATGAAGAGTGCAATATAGCGCTCAAATCTTTCAAACTAGGGAAGTGTGGATTATTAAGTTCAAAACCCTAATGACTAAGGCAGGCTAACTCAGAATCTCAAGTTCTCAGAAATCAAGTGTCCTCAAAAATCCTCAAGCCTTGAGTGATGGTGAATGTGTCAGGAATATATCGACCAAGGAATGCATGAAATGAAATGCAAGACCATGAGTGTTGAATTTTTTTTAATGCAAAAGGTTTTTTTTGGTGTTTTTTTTTGTTTTTTTTGTTGTTGTTTTTTTTGAAAAACGGGTATTATACACACTACTTGTACCAATCCCCGATGTTAGATAAAAACGATTAAAGCATTAGCTATGGATAAAGTAGATAAAATATATACAAATACACTCCCCTATACATAGCATGTGCTATGTCCCCATGGCACAAAGTGAAATGTTGACATAGCTCGTACTAAATATAGAAGGATTAAAAACAAAAGGAGAGAAGTGAAGTATAAACAATGGTAGCGGTCCCCCTATACTTAGGCTCAGGTCAGCCTAAGTATAATCGGATAAATACAGATGGGGAACCGTGTAGATTTGCGGATGTACAAGATCAAGGAGGTTTGCGACGAACCTTCTTGCGGGAGTGTGGAGGGAGATAGTATGGAGATGTGGAGTGTGATGAAGAGGGGGCCGATGAAGAAGACCAGCCATCGTCGGAGTCGTCCTCAGAAGAATAGTAATCGTCTGCAGAGGATCTCCAACTTTTGTCGATCAGAGGTAAGTGCCCTCGGATCAGAGCTGCACCTATTGCACTTATCTGATGAACCACATCATGATCGGACGAGGACTCGTCAGAAATCACCTGATGTGTAAGGTCAAAGGTGACTTTCTTGGTCGGTTTGTTTCCTTGAGAATTATTGGGAGGAAGTTGGACAGTCTTCATCTCCCTGTCTTGAGTAACCGATGTGGCATTTGTGAGTTCCTCATCAGATGAATCCCCGTAAAAGTCGACCAATTCTTGAAGGGTCATGCACTGCTTCAGTCGAGTGAGATTGTTCCTGCGGATCATGTGATTTATGGCTAGGGGTGTTGATGTTACTTTCGGATGATCGTGATTTTTGGTGACATCGGATGTTTTCGGAGTCGGTTCCTTATATGGTTCAAGTATCTCATGAATTACTGCCGACTCGAAGATTGGTCCACTCAGATAATCGTGATGGTCCTCAATAATATGGTTCAATTCTTTATAAGCTCCCAAATCTTGCTTTTTCCTAAGAGTAGTAATAAGGTGGTGAGAATCCGAAGTTTGTCCAACAGTCAATCCCCTAGGTGACTCTCCTAGGGTTTGTATCAGTGTGTCATAATGTGAAATATTTATATCCTGATCATAACTGTTGGTTTCAAGTTGGTTTTCCTCAGAGCAGGATGTGTCATTGGGGTCGTGTTCATTGTGGTCCGAGTTCGAGAACTTGATTTCCTGAGTCTCGCAATCGACGATCGCCTTAGCGGAGGCTAAGAATGGCTTTCCTAAAATAATAGGAGACTCAGACATCCTTCCGGGGTGCTCAATGTCAAGGACAATAAAGTCCACCTTATGTTCTTTACCTCGGAAATTTACGACGACAGAAACGATCCCCCGCGGTCTTTTGATAGATCGATCAGATAATTGAACGATCACCCTAGTCTTTTTTAGTTGTCCGAATTTAAGTTGATTAAAGACAGACTTCGGGAGGATGTTTAATGTGGAGTCGTCGTCCAACCGAACATGAGTGAATATAGAATCCTCAATTTTACATGTGACCCGAGTTAATTGTTTGACTTTGCGGGTTTTGAGTTTATGATTCATCACTAAAGAACTAGCCATAGATATGACATGATATTCAGTCCTGGATCGTTTCTTGCCCGTCTTCTTGGGGTTCAGTCGACTCTTCACAAATCTCTTAAGATCGGGCACATATTCTATGGCTTTGATCAATGGAAGCTCTAAGATCAGACTCTTGCAAAATGCTTCCATTTCAGAATTGTCCAATTTTTTTGAAATTTCAAATTGAAACATTTTTTTTGGTATTTTCTAGAATATGGTCAGTCGGGGGGTCAGAGGTCAGTGGTTGTGTCTGATTGTGATGATCCAGTGGTTCGCATGGTGGTGGCCTCACTTCTTCTGAATTTTGCATTGACTGGATGAGATCATATATTCTCATAGTTAAAGTGTCTGCTCTATGATTAATCCGAGCAATCTCATCCTCAAACATCGCATGACTAGTGATAGAATAATCAGTCTCCATGTGTCGTGATTCTGGCATGTAACCTCGAGTAGAGTGTTGATTGTTCATAAACATTATGGTCTGGTCATGAGTTGTATTTCCTTGACTTTAGTTTTCTCGTGGATTATCGAAGAAAAATTGATTATACTCAAGAGGATAGTCATCCTGAGTAGAGGATGGTTCAAGAGGCTGTGAGATCCTAGTGACCGGAAATTGTGTTCTTCTATCAATAGCGGTCACTCTATTGTTCATCCTCGGTTCTGGTCTCTCTTTCGTGTCCATAAAATTGTCAGAATGTGAGAGAGGACTATTCCAAGAAGAAGTATGGTCATAGGGTGGCATGTATGGGCGGGAAGAGAATGATGGCTGAGGGGAAGAAGAATATCGGGACATGGTCGTGGAGATCGGGAAAGAAGACCACTGTGTCGACATCTTGTCAAGAGGGATGGAATGATCAGTGAACCACGATTTGCTTGCAATTGCTAGGTCTTTGACGCACACAAATCAAACACAAAACAAATACGTTGATTCACCCACTCAACTCTGGTGAAGGTACGCTAGGGTTCGGCCGCTTATCTTTTCAATTTTAATTTAATGACAAAACAATCTTGCAGATTAAGCAGAGTTGTTAGGTGCCGAAATATTTCACAACGACTATCCCGAGTTCATACAACTAGTTACACCTACTCTCAGCCAGTATAGGTGTAAGTACGGACCGTTTAAACGGCTGCCCGTGTTACTTGAGGACGGAGCCTTCTGCAGTGTCCTCTAAACCACCTACTCCGCTAAGGGAAGTCGGACCGTAAACGGCTAGCCGAGACCCTCACTGGAAAGTAGCTAATTGTTTAAACTCAGTAGTTTGAATGAACCACTTCGGTTTTGGGCTCTTTCCTAAGTGTGCGTTCTGATCCTTACAAACAATGAGTGGGTTTCTCTCCACCAAACACGGGTTAATTTTAGATCATTTTATTTACAGTCACTTTAATTAGCAGTCCCGGTTTTAAGTTGAGGTTATCACTGAAGTTAATGTAGCACAAAAATTTACGCCTAACGAACAGTCCCAATTCCTTTAACTCCTAGGTTGTAAAACTTGAGGAAGGAAACCGAAAAAGCCGATGCAAACGTAAATCAATGATGCATGCTTAAGAAGAAGACTTACAGTGAATCCTCGCGTTCTTAATGCGGGATGCAAGACAAGGAATTTAAAATTTACACTAAATGATATGCACAGATGAAAACACCCTAAATAGATAGTTCTATTAGCGGGAAGAATCGATTTAAAATTTGGCTAATGTTGAACGATCTATAGTGCGTATAGTTAGTGAATGTGTGGCCTAAGAATTACGGGCACAATAAAATAATAAACAAGCAAGCGTATATGTGCCTAAGTCCTACGCCACTCAAGTCGGGTCCCAACCACACAGAAGGGGTTGAAACAGACCCGACACACCACATAAATTGTTCAGTCTGAAATTATTACACGGGTTCAAAGAGAGGGACCCTGAGAATATTGCAAAAAATAAAATCTACTTTAAGCTCTCTCTCTCACAGGAATTAAAATTCAAATTTTCATCCTTGCAGATCCTTGATTAAATCTCAAATTTTCGCTCCCAGTAGTCTGCAAAGAGAGAAATTGCGGTTAGTAAATGGAGTAAGAGAGAAATGCAGAATAAAATGCAGAAAAAAAATGACACAAAAATTAATTTTCACAAAAAATCAATTACAACAATGATTTAAAACTCCTAAAAATTCGTCGTTCCCCGGCAACGGCGCCATTTGATGATCGTGAAATCTACCTCTTTAATATCGATGAAATGTAGTAAAGGAGGTGAAAATCGGTCGATTAAAAACCACAAGCTTTGAATGTTGTGGAATATTTTACTTAGAAAGTTTACCAAGGTTGAACACAAGGAACAATGATTTTTAGTTGCGTGGTTTTTAAATCAAATTAAATAATTAATTAATGGTCAATTAATTTATGTGTCAAAAAATATATACAATGCAATGATGGAGATGCGATACAAAGAAAATTAAACATAGACAATTAAGCTCAGGATCTGTGAAACATTCAATTCAATTCTTAATGAAATCTAATAGTTAATTCTCGAGAGACAATCACAAATCTAATGATGCCTAGAAAATTTGTCACAATTTAATCAGTGAATAATCCTGTCAAAAATTTTCATGTATGCTCTCAAAATTAATCATCGATCAACCAAATAGAGAGTCAAATAAATTGATCTTTGATCTATCCCCTTTCACTTAATAAATTTGTGGAAATTATCAACAACGAGCACAAGAGGTTAATCAATGTAAAGTCCTCAATTGAACTCCTGCAAAAGAAATCACCAATTTCCAAGCATCAATATGTTAAAAATAAGCCTACAAAAGCCAACAGATATCCTCAATAATAATTCACAATAATTGACCTCAGATCTATTCATAAGCTATGCTAAATGGTAGAGCATGAAAATAGCTTCGAAACGACATATTATATGCTAAAATCGGAGTCCGTATGACAAAGATATGATAAAATGAAATTCTAGGGACTAAAATGTAAATAAAATAAACTTTTCTTTGCAAAAAGGTCCCTGGAAGGACTTATCTGTAATTAATGAAAACTTGAGGGGCCTTTCTGAAATTTACCCATGGCGGGGGTCTTTTTGTAATTTCTAAAATTACCAGGGGCTCCGATGCAATTTTCCCAGAGCGCACGTACGTGCGCCTGGAGGTTCGGGAGCGGAGCGGAGGTTCGGCGTCCTGGAGCTGAGGTTCGGGGGGTCGAGGCTCAGGCCCGGGAGGCGAAGCGGCGGCTCGGGTGCGGGGCTCAGGCTCGTAAGCCCGAGCCTACGTGACAGATGGAGGTACTTCGGGGGCCCTGAGCCTCGAGGCTGGGGCCGAGGCTCGGGGGGAGTGCATGGCTCGATCAGGGCCGTTGGATCAAGGGCCTCCTGCCCGATCCAACGGCGCCTGTGTGTCGTAGTGGGGCGGGCGGAGGACGCTGAGGCGATCGGCGCTGGCGGCGAGGCCGAGGTGCGGCTGCGCTCGGCGGAGGCTCTGGAGGTGGTGCTCAACGAGCGGAGGCTGAGGCGGAGGCGCGGAGGTGGTGCCTTCGCGCGGGCGGTGGCCGGAGGTGGCGAGGCTGCGAGGCGGAGGCAGCGGGCGGAGGCAGCGGGCGGAGGAGCGCGTGGGCGTGGCCGCACCGCTGGGGAAACGCCTGGGGTGACGCCGCCGCCTGCGGAGTGGCCGAAGGGCGACGCGGCCGTGGATGGCGAGGTCGGTGGCGGGGGCCGCGAGGCAGAAGCGGCGGAGCAGTTGTGGCGGATGCTGGCAAGTGGCTGGGCAGTCTACCTGCAACAAAGGAGATCAAACTGGAAGAAAAATAGTGGGGGTTAGGTGTCGAGTTCGCCTGGGAAGTGTGGAGAGGCCAACGCCTCTTCGATCTTTGCCTCAGCTGGGGCGTTCGCGGCGAAGCTCAGCCACTCACCGGAGGAGCGGCAGCAGAGGTGAAGCTTCCTCTGGATCACGCCCTCCACGTCGCTGTCACCGACTTAGGAGATAGTGGCGGATGCTGATGGCGGTCGACGAGGAGGAGCTTTATAGGATGGCCTCGTAACGGCCAGTGGCGAGGAGGAGGCGGCGGTTACGAGGGAGGAGGGGTAACGGCGGGGGTGGGGGGGCGCTTGTAACGGCTGGAGGTTGATGATGACGGGGTCACGTGCTAGGCACGTGACCCGAAGGTGAGTGGAGAGAGAGTAAGTACGGGTGCCACGTGGCACGCCCAAGGGCTGCCACATGGCGCCCCCAAAAAAAATTCAAAATTTAAGAGCAAAGAAAATAGAAAAGAAGTAGCAGGAGACCTCAAATCGAAAAATTTCCTTCACAAAAGTTGTTCGTCTTGTCGAGGTCTACAACTTTTATGAAGGACCCGGGAGCAAAAGAGGTCACCTGTGCAAAGTGGTATTTTTGGTGGCTCTCCATGTGTATAGAAAACCATCTTTTAGGGGTTTTGTATTTTTTTGGTAGTTTTGGAGGGGATAAAAAAATATAGAAAAAATACTATAAAATACAAGAAAATTAATTACACACTAATCTTTTTTTTTGATTTTTAATAAGTAAGAAAATAGGAAAACAAAATAAAAGTAAGAAACACACAACTTTTGTACAGACGGACAAAGGACACTCGGACTTGGTCAGTTTCTTTGATTTCAGTTTTGATCTGGATTTGGATTTTCATGTCACTTAATAAAACTTTCATCAAAGAACACAAATGAAAAAGAAATAAAATTAAAAGAGTTAATTATATACATAAAAACTCAGGTCAAAATTGGCAAAAAGTTAAAATGCGCAAAAGAGGCCCAAAACCCAACTTTCACATATGAGTTCCGAATTTTATGAAATTGGTCTTGTTTTGAAGGTATTTGAAAATGGAGTACTTTAAAAGTGAGTAGACCAAAATTGGACACTGTATGTGGGAGATATGCTCATTTTAGTCTGTCAGATGTGAAATTTGACTTTGGGATTATTTGACACTTATTGGGGTTAGTAATTTTTTGTATTTTTTATTTAATAAGGTTAGTAATATCTACACAATGGAGGTGGTTTTGGGTCAATCGGAGTTAGGATGAATTAATTAAAAATGTGAGAATTTAGCTGCTTTTTGGGCTAATTTACACTTGGGATTTTTAATGCAATTTATGCATGATGAAATGCAGATATTATTCGCACATGCATGATGACTAATAATGCTCTATTAATGATTAATTACAGGTGAATGATGGGGAACAGAGCCTAAATGACCAATTTTAGCATGATGAATACGAGATTCATCAATCGATCAAACAAAATTCGGTTTTTTTGAGAAAACCTACACTATTTATTTTACCAGGTAAGTGTGCTTGGGTCAAACACAAGGAGGCATAATAGTATATTTTGGATTTTTTAAGGGAAAATATATTTGTGATGATTTTATCTCTTCTTAAAACGATCAAGGAAACACTACAATTTTTATGGGATTTTTTTATTTTTAATTTTTTATTTGATTTTATTCTTTTCCAATTTTTATTTATTTTTCAAAGTGATATTTTTCACACAATTTATTTACTATATAATATGTGAAATATAGCAGAAATATAGATGGTATTATAATGTAGGTGAAACGGTCGAGCAACGGGCTCGAACTACACACAAAAACAAATCAAAACGGAGACGATTGGTGATAAAGCAAATCACTATGAAAACACGTCGAAAATACATGAAAAGTACAGAAAATCCTCGCAGAGGTAGTTGTGTAACTACCCCAAGAAAATTTACAAAAAATTATATCAAGAATAGGTCCAAAACTCCCCTACAGGCCAGGGGTATAAGTGCGAGAAAAGAAATAAAAGTACCGCAAATTGGTCCTCGACAGGGACTATATTATGAAGAAAATATGAAAGTTTACATTTAGGTCCCTGCACGGGGACCTAAATGTAATTTATGGAAATCTTTGGCTCGCTCTGAACTTTTTATTCTTCTCTGGGTTTAATATGCAAATCTCACACCCCTTTGGCTTGAACGGTTGATATTAGAAGGCGAGGTGCAATCCTGGCCGTCCGCTGCAGGACACGTGTCGCAAGACTGCTCTTCATCTGTTCTTGGGCCGTTAGTCAAGCGTTTGAGGAGCTGACAAAGGTGTTTCCTTCTTCAATTTCTCGTTGGCGATGGCAGTGAAGATTGGACCTCCGGCGGGGCCAGGGGGTTAGCTCCTCTAACCCTCGAGCTCGCCCGCAATGGTGCTCGGCCTGGTGTGGCGGAGAGCGGCAGCGAAAGTCGGAAGAAGATGATGGCTCCAATGGACTACTCCTGGAGCTCTGTTCGTTACGCTTCCTTGGATGATGATTTGTGGGAATATGAAAGCACCCAGATAATGTAAAAGTGTTCCAGACACGAGATAAACATGCAAAGAGAATTGATATATTCGATTCTCTCAAGAATTGGCGACAAATTTTAGTTTTGCAAGCTTTAAAAATGGTGTTTCCAGACTAAAGGAAATGTGCGTGCAAAATTTGTATGAAATGAAATGCAATTCGGATTGATTTGAAATGGATTAAGAGTTGATTTTGATTGGGCATCTAAACTTGTTGATTAAACTAACTAATGATGTACTTAGCCACGCTAATCGTGGCACGAAACTCGAGGAGAAATATGATGAAGATGGAGGTAGAGATATGTGAAGTAGAGGTGTATTTACCTCTAATGGATGCTCGACGGCCGATCTTCACTGGAGCTGGATGCGCGCGCGGCGGCGATGCAAGGGCTGACGAGCACCTTGGAACCTCCTCCGATGATCCCTCTTCTACACGAGCTAGCCTTTAGGTGATGTCACCACCGGAGTGAGGCGGAGCGAGGTGGAGAAGTTGGGACTCGGCCATGGGTATTTTTGGCTTTAGGTGGTTGCAGGAGAGTTAGTTGCGAACTGCCCACTTTAGAGGCTTAAATAGATAAATTTCTTGAGCTCCACGCTAGATCGAGTGGTAGGCGAGGAAGAAGGTTGTTAGGGGAGTTGAATCAACGGTTCAGATCACCAAAATGGTTTATGAGGTGCGCTAGAAAAATAGGTGAAGAAGGCTGGTTGAAATAGACTCCATTACCAGCTTCTTGAAGAAGATGAACCAGGTGCTGACACGTGTCAGCACCTGGTTGGCCAGATGCACGAAATTACTTGTAAATTCAATATTAAATAATAAATAATGTTATTTTAGATAGGTATAAATACAAGAAATATAAATAATTAAATAATCTTAATTATGAAATAGTTACTTTTTATAAATAATAAATATTATTCGGAATATAAATATTATATTAATAAATATGTATAGATAAATAGGTTTTGGATTTTTAATTTATTACCAATAATTAAAAATTAGTTTTATATTTTCTTTATTATTAGAATAATAAATATGAGTTGTGTGAATTTTTAGAGATTTTAATAAAATAATTTACCTATATTAATAAATATAGATATAAGTTATCCAGTTCATTTTTACCTATAATTTAGGGTTTTTGATTTTATTAAAATAATAAATAAGCTCCAAAAATTCTAAAATAAATTAGGGTGAAAATAAAACATCATGAAAATAATTAGAAATTATAAAATTAATAAAAATATAAATAATATATTTTACATGAAATAAATAGCCCAGAAACCACGTTGTCATTTGGTCCCAAAATCGACTTTTTGCAAACGGACTCCGAATTCAATAAAACCACCTCTATTAATTAGATAATATTATTTCATGAACTTTAAGGTGAGTAGAGTGAAATTGGAGTTTGTATGAAGAAGTTATGATGTTCGGAAGTTGAGATTCTGACAATTTACAAGCTGGATTTCTTGGCATATATATAAGGTAATATTTTTTAACTTATTTTTATATTTTTATATACATTTTAAGAAATAATTAGGAAAAGAGTTTGACGAAAAATATATACATATGAATTAATTAAAAATCTTTGAAGTTTTGTATTTATTTGATAAATAGTGATAGGTACATGAGATGTGTCTTAATTTATTCTCTTTCCTTATCTCCCCCTACTTATTGGTTTTGTCGACCAATCCATGTTGACTTGGTCTCGGGGGTTAGGCTATAAATATACCTTACAGTTATATTTATATTTATAAGTCATATTGTACATATATACATATCTCCAATCTGCCTTTTTTTCTTTTTCTTTGTTATTTATTTATTTACACGATTTTGTTGCTTAAAAGTGAATATTTATTCATGAATGGAGTTTTTATAAAAGATGGGAATTAATGAATATTTACATGCATTTGTTAAGGGTTTTAAGACAAAATGGGATAGAAAAGTTAATGAATCATGGATTCATCAAAGATCGGCCGTCGCAGCAGCTACCAAGGTAAATTCGCCTCTTTGTCCCAGATCTACTCCTCCACCTCTATCGAATTTTATCTCGATTCTCGTGCCATGATTAGCATTGCTAATCACTCCATTAGTTAGTTTAACCATCTAGCTTAGACGCTCTGAATTCTACTCCAAATCGTTTCAAATCAACCCCAAATCGTGTCTCCTTTTTCTTACATTTTGCATGCAAATTTCATTAAGTTGGAAACCACTATTTTGATCTTGCAAACACCTAAACATTCGGTCGATTCCTTGTGAATCGAGCACATAAAGTTGTAATTTGTAGATCCATCTTGCATCAGGAGCGTCCTCGAGTCATCTGGAAGCCTTAAATCCTCAAGAAATCGTGATTCAAAAGAGGCGTAACAACCTTTCATCAGTCATCAGGAACAGTGGACCGCCACCTTCGTCGATATGTAGCTGCCGCTCTAAGCCTTCGTCGACCGCCATCCACCGCGGGCAAGCTCGAGGGTTAGAGGAGCTAACCCTCTGGCCCCGCCTGAGGTCCCAGATCGTCACCATCCAATGTGGATAAATCGGAGAAGGAACCACTTTCGGCAAACTCGCAAAGAACCAAGAACACCTCAAGAACATCCCGCGCTACAAGCTTGTGACACGTGTCCATCAACGGACGGTCCAGATCGCGTTTCAAGTTCTAATCCTGATCGTCCAGACGAAACGGTGGGAAATTTGCATATTAAGCCCCACCGACTTCCAGAATTTCCAGAAGCTCCAGAAGTTTTCCATATTTACATTTAGGTCCCCGTGCAGGACCTAAATGTATACATTCTTGTTTTCTTTTCAAAACAGTACCTACCGAGGACCTTTTTGCAACATTTTTTTATTCTTTTTCTTGCACTTATACCCCTGGCCTGTAGGGGAGTTTTGGACCTATTTTTGACATATTTTTTCGTAGTTCTTTTAGGGTAGTTACGCAACTACCCTAGGAAGTTTTCCAGTAACTTTTTGTGTTTTCTTGTCATGTTTTTATCGTGTTTTGATTTGTCGCCAACCGACTCTGTTTTGTTTTGTTTTCGTGTGTTGTTCGAGCCCGTTGCTCGCCCGTTTTCACCTACTATATAATATCAAATATTCCACCTATTATATCGTAAATAAATTGTGTGAAAAATATCACTTTGAAAAAAATAAATAAAAATTGGAAAAGAATAAAATCAAATAAAAGAAATAAAAATATAAAAAAATTCCATAAAAATTGTAGTGTTTCCTTGATCATTTTAAGAAGGGATAAAATCATCACAATTATATTTTCTTCTTAAAAAAAATCAAAGTACCCTATTCTGCCTCCTTGAGTTCGACCCAGGCACACTTACCTGGTTAAATAAATAGTGTAGGTTTTCTCTAAAACCGAATTTTGTTTGATCGACTAGGATTCCTTTTGCGGTTTTTCTACACCAACAACCTCTTCTTTTAAAAATGTCGTAAAACCGATTCTGGTTGTCGCATCAGAGGCAAAAGCCATGCTTAGGCGATAGATGAAGGGGAGGCAAAAGCCCTGCGACGGCAATAGACGAAGGGGAGGCAAAAGCCCTGCTTAGGCGATAGACGAAGGGGTTCACTAGTTCTTTCTTTATGGGCGATAGCTTTTCGAGTGTTGAGTTCTCAGGTTCGCGGGCAGAGCGCTAGGACTCGCTCCAAGCAACCTCTCTACTTTCATCTCTTTCTATATGAGATGCGATTTCTCTCTTCAGTACTCACAATTTGTGTGGACCTCGCGACTTATAAAGGTTGGACTTGGTCTGAAAGAAGCAAGCAATAGTCCTCCCGGTCATCTCATCTCCGAATTTCTCTAATCTCAGGCCACACTTCTCATGATAGACTCCACTCTGATAAGATAGTGAACCTGACGCTTGCTTGTTCGGGCAGAAATGAGGTAGTGGGCCACCTTTCGTGGCTAGATCATCAAGAAAGAAGATCACTCGCTACCATCGTGATGAATCCGCGATTCATCATCGCAATATCTTGATCTTAGCAAAATCCCCGAGTAAAATCCCAAATAAATGTCCATAAAATCGACAAATTATCAAAATAACTGTTGTAAATAAAATACACTAATTATTGTATATAAGATTGTACAAAATGAATTAACAATAAAAAGCCGAAAAAATAAAGGAGTTTTATACTTGTAAATAGGCCAAAACTTCATGGATTTTTAATAATTTCATTTCAACTCCTTTTTGCCTAATTCTTTCTCAAACTTGTTTATAAAAATGTTATAAAAATACAAAACAAATTTTACCTCAAATAAATGCTCCTAGATCCCAAAGAGAAAAAGCTGTAAAGTCCAACTTCCAAGCTAAATTCCCGCTCCGTATGAACTCCAAATTCACCAAACTCACTTTTAAAGTTCAAGTTAAAAAATTATCTATCCAACGGAAGTGGTTTCATTAAAATCGGAGCTCATTTGCAAAAGTTGGGTTTTGGGACCTAGATGTACATTGTACATTATGTATATATTCATTCTTTCTTTAATTTTATTTGTATCTTTCTTAATTATTAAAAATACAAAAAAATCATACTTGTGTTGTATTTTAATTGTAGTATTTTATTGTATTTTTCCGTTGTAAATATCTCTTATTAAAAAGATAAAAAAAATACATATTAGAAAAGTAAAAAAAATGTGTACATGTTGTTTGTCTTCCATTGTAAATTCTCCACTATTTCTCTTCTCTTTTTATTTTATTGTATTTAAAGTAGACAACTTTATTTTATTTATTTATTTATTTTACATTCTCTACAATAACCACCATTCAACTCATTATACCACCAACTTCCATTCAACCCCACCATTTTTTTAAACCTCCCATTCAACTCCATTAATAATCCAACTTCCCATTCAACTCCACCACCATAATAACTTCTCATTTCATCATCTATATATGCATCCCATCCTCCTCAATTTGCCCTTGATCCATCTTTATGTGAGGAGAGCCTAGTTCCCTGAGTTGAATCGGTGACAGCGACGCAACCGCGGTCGAGCGACGACGGCCCTCTCTCCGGTGTGATCGGTTGGCTTTTTGGCCAACATCGCAGCCGCAACCGCGCGCTGCTCGAGCTCATCGCATGCCGGAGATTCGAGCGAAGACCGTGCTCACGAGAGCACTCCATAGGCGCCCGCGTTCATCGTAGGTAATTTTTCGTCTCACTTTTTATCATCTTGTTAGTTTTGTATTATATATATATATATATATATCACATCAAATTCACCCCCCAAAATCCTTCATTTGTTTAGTTCATAATCATCATCACCATCATCATCTCCCTTATTTTTTTATTTTATTTCATCACTCTCCCTTCTCTATTTGCACCTTCTGAAAAGCAAAACAAAAAAATATAAAAAAATTTAAACAAAAAAGAGAGTTTTTTTAATTATTATTACTACAGCAGTAAAAAGAAAAAAAATAAAAATAATAAAAAAAACTAACGCAGCAGCGGTGGGGGAGAGTTCCCACCGTCGCCGCCCTCCCCCATTACTCCACCGCAACAGCAAAAATTACTGAGAGCTCAGTTGGGACAGTTAAATGTTGGGGTCCAACTACCAATGGATGTGGCGTATAACCCCGGACAATATCAAATTCATAACTACTTGAGTCCGGCTGAACCCACTGTTGACTTTGAATTGAAGCCGCATTTTCTGAACTTGCTGCCACATTTTGATGGGAATGCTTCTGAGGAGCCATATGCATTCCTCAGGGACTTTGAGCTCATCTGTGCTAACCTCAAACATTATAATGTTAGCAAGGATTATATTAGGCTCAAAGCCCTTCCATTTGCCTTGGGTCGAAAAGCCGATTACTGGGTGAAGAATCTTGGAATTATCATCACCACATATGCCCAGTTCAAGGACCTATTCCTAAAGAAGTTCTACCCGTTGAGTAGAACTAACATGATGAGGACGCGAATTACGAGTTTTTCCCAGTTACCCCATGAAGCCTTCTGTGATGCTTGGGAAAGATTCAAGGACATCCTGCAAAAGTGCCCTTGTCATGGATTAGATGACAACATCTTGGTCCAATCCTTCTTCACTGGTCTCAACCCTGAGATGCAGGGTTTAGTGAGCGCTTCCTATGGAGGCAGCTATACATCACGAGGAGCGGATACCGTCTGGAGGGTATTCGAGCAGATGGCTGAAACTAGCCGCTCACAGATGGCCAGCAGGGCCTATACACCATCCCCCAGTTCACTCTCATTTGGACGGGGAAAATCAGCTATAGTCGATCTCTCTCAGGACGTGATTCCTAGCATGGGACTTCTTGCAGACAAGCTTACTGTAGTCGAGAAGATCGACAGGAGGATTGATGAGTTAGACCGGAGCGTCTCCAAACTTCAAAAACAGATAGAGGAGTTGACTGAGAAGGTATCTAAGATAAGGATACCCGTCGTGACTGCACCCTCTGCTCCCGTATACCAAGTTCACCATGTTCAGGAGTAGTTGGTGTCAGGGCAACCCCAGCTGTGGGAGCAGGACCAATCCTACACCCACTCTTTCCAGCAGCCACCTCCAGTAGCAGGGACAGTCCAGGAGGAGCCTCCACCAGTTTGGGAGGTGAATGGGATATGGTATACTCAGGATCCTAGCAGGCAGGGAAGTACGGGAGACCGACAGACCTATCAGCGTCCCCCAACCTTTCACAACATCGCATTCACCTCCGCACCACCTCCTTCACAGGAGAGCCCTTGATTCCATCCACCCCAGCAGCAGAGGCAGCAGTACCAGCAGTATGGCCGACAGAGCCATTACCAGACGGGCCAGCAGGTCCCGCAACCCCAGCAGCAGCAGCAGAGGCAGTACACTGGCCAGCAGGACCAGTCTTCCCGTCCTTCTTCCCAGTCTTGTCCACTTCCTTCATCATCTAGTCCCATGGATATTCAGCAGCAGATACTCGACGAGCTACATTCCTATAGGAACGAGGTTCAGGACTTACGGGTGGATGCCAACCGCCTGTCCAGATGGCGAGACGAGCAGACTGTACCCTCTACCTCGATCCCAGTCCAAGTTCAGGCTAACCCCAATAGCTTGAACCGTTCTAGTTCTCAACAGCACTTTGGTCAGGTATACTATTCAGCATCTCCTAAATCTGAACATGAGATTCTTTCGTGTGACGAAGCTAACCAAATGTCACTCAGGAGCGGAAGGACCGTGGTCGTACCTGACCGGGCGAGGGACACGAGGAGGGGCATCTCTGGAGCTCTACCTGAGGAGTTTTCAGAGGACGAGGAGGAGAGGCATCATATTTCAGAGCCCCATCAGCACCATTCGAGGATTTCTACTCAGGGAGCCGAGAGGAGGAGGAGAGCACGTATGCAGCATCGTCAGCATGGATATTCTTCTGAGTCTATGGAGAACCTTGCATCTCCGGTTGTGGCGGATACCACTCCAGCTTCTATTCCACAACCTGTAGTATATAGTTTAGATTTTGAGTCCATGTTGCATCAAAAAGATTCTTGTATGAAGAACTATGTTTCCGTTAATGCAAAGAATGATCTTTCAGTTCATGATTCAGATTCTTCATCCTCGGTTTCCCTAGCTTCAATCCCTTTCCATCGTGCTCTTACGGCAGGAAAGCGCATCAAAAAGATTCAGAAAGATGACCCCGATATGGCACGGTTTTGTAAAGAAAACATCACAGTTAAGGTGCCATTTGATGAATATGTGGCTAACCATCCTGCCTTCCAAAAATACCTTAAGGTGAGATGCACACCTAGAAGGGTTAGCAGGAAGAAAGATAACCAAAATATAAAGACACATGTCTTATCAGTAGCCACAACCTATTGTCTCAAGAATCAGACTTTGCCAAAGAAAAAGAGAGACATGGGTGCTCACTATGTGGAGAGTCGTATTGACGACATTGCATTTGCGCGCACACTCTTAGATAACGGTTCTTCGATCAACTTACTTCCCTTAGCCTTATATCAGAAATTGGAGTTGGGACCACTTCGCAAATCTAGAGCTTTACTCCAATTCACAGATCGTTCAATGAAGAGACCTAAGGGAGAAGTGAAGAACGTCATTATCTCGATTGAGGGGCAGAACTATCAGGTGGACTTCACAGTCTTGGACATGGAGACCCCCAATCATTGGAGAGAATCTCAGATCATTCTCGGGCGACCCTTCCTTAGGACCGCAGGCGCAGCTTTCGATTATGGTACGTGAATGATGAAGTTCCGTTCTCCAGGTGGAGAAGTGAACCTTGTGATGAAGCAAACCAAGTGTCAGCGACCTGATTCAGAGTGTAGTACAGAGTACTCATCTTCAGAGGCATATTGTAGTATGATTAGCACAGTTGGGATTTGGGGACTGATTCCTTCAGGACAGAGAGAGACCCTTTCATCTGGAGAGGATATAGTGCATGATGCAGTTTGCCAGGTGTTGTCTGATCTTACTAGAGATGCATCAACCTATTCTCATGATGACATAGAGATCCATCCGGATCTGTCAGTTCCATCCTCTTCGGAACAATCATGGGATATAGATGACGAGTCGGACGTGGCTTTTGCCGATTGTTTGGATATTTTTGACGATCCGACTCCCGATACTTCTGATTTGGTGGCGAGTACTACTCAGATTAGCCCACCTTCATGCAGCACGGAACCAGATTCAGATTCAGTTCAGCCAGATATGCTTAATGATACCACATTGCCAGAACTGAAATCACTACCTCCTACACTTAAGTATGACTTTCTTGCGGGACCCAAAGAGATATATCCTGTCATCATTAGCTCAGACTTGACTTTAGAACAGGAGTCTAGGTTGTTAGAGGTCTTAAAGAGGAACCGCAAAGCAATAGGCTGGACAGTGTCGGATCTCGTGGGCATCAACCCTGCTCTCTGCTCGCACCACATTTTTACCGAGGATAATGTGAGACCTTCCCATGAGTTCCAGAGGAGACTTAACCCCAATCTACGGGAAGTAGTGAAGAAAGAAATTGAGAAATGGTGCAAAGCAGGGTTTATATACCCTATTTCTGACTCCAAATGGGTGGCCCCACTTCATGTTGTCCCGAAGAAGTCGGGAATTCAGATGGTCACCAACGAGGAGGGGGTAGAGATCGCGACACGAGTACCCACATCATGGCGCGTCTGTGTTGACTACAGACGTCTGAATGCTGCGACCAAGAAAGATCACTTGCCCTTGCCTTTTATTGATCAGATCTTGGAGAGACTCGTAGGAAAAGAGTTCTTCTGTTTTCTTGACGGGTACTCAGGCTACAACCAGGTGGCCATAGCCCCTGAGGACCAGGAAAAGACCACATTCACATGTCCATTCGGTACTTATGCTTTCAGGCGCATGCCATTCAGGCTCTGCAATGCCCCGGGCACATTTCAACGGTGCATGATAGCCATATTTGCCAAGATGGTGGGAGATTTCCTGGAAGTGGTCATGGATGACTTCTCGGTCCATGGTGATTCTTTTGATACATGTTTAGCGCACTTGGACCGAGTCCTCACGAGGTGTAGAGAGGTGAATCTAGTACTCTCCTGGGAGAAGAGTCACTTTATGGTGACAGAGGGTATCGTGTTGGAGCATGTCATCTCCAAAAGGCGAATGGAGGTTGACCCTGCCAAGGTGGAGGTGATCCAGAAACTCGATCCACCTACCAACGTGAAGTCAGTGCGGTCATTCTTAGGGTATGTTGGATTCTATAGGACATTCATTCAAGATTTTTCAAAGATCGCACGCCCACTGACTGAGCTCTTAGGGAAAGACACAGAGTTTGTTGTAGATCACAGGTGTCTGGAGGCCTTTGAGCTCTTGAAAAGGAAGATTTGTGCCTCGCCTATCCTACAAGCTCCTGACTGGTCTCTCCCCTTTGAGATCATGACTGACGCTTCAGATTTCGCTATAGGAGCTGTGTTAGGCCAATGGCGAGATGGGATTCCGTTTGCGATTCACTATGCGAGCAAAGTTTTAGATCTTACACAGAAAAATTATACAGTGACTGAAAAGGAATTGCTCGCGGTAGTATAGGCCCTCGAGAAGTTCAGATCATATATTTTGGGCTCTAAGGTGACAATTTATACTGATCACACAGCCATTCGATACTTAATGGAAAAGAAGGACGCGAAGGCGTGTCTTCTTAGGTGGATTTTACTCCTCCAGGAATTTTATTTGGAGATTAAAGATAAACCTGGAGTGAAGAATGTCGTGGCTGATCACCTTTCTCGGATAGAACTTAAAGATTCTCCTGATCATGAGCGGATTAGAGAGACATTCCCAGATGAGTCAATTTGTGTTATTGACTCCCTCCCGTGGTATGCCAACATGGTGAACTATCTTGTCTCCAAGCAGCTTCCCCATGGTTGGACTAGGAGCAGCATTGATCGACTAAAGTCGGATTCGAGGAGATACCACTGGGACAATCCTTTCCTTTTCTGTGAAGGACCGGATTGTGTTTGGAGAAGGTGTATTCCTTAGGAGGAATACCAGAGTGTCCTCACATATGGTCATTCACTTGAGGCTGGAGGACACCATTCGGGAAAGAGAACCGCTCACAAAGTACTTCAATGTGGATTGTATTGGCCGACCTTGTTTAGAGATGCCATTGATTTTGTGCGGTCATGCCCGATTTGTCAAAGGATGGGAGGGACAGTTGGACAGAGAGATGAGATGCCCATGCAACCGATGATTATTTGTGATGTTTTTGATGCATGGGGCATAGATTTTATGGGTCCCTTTCCCAACAGCCAATGACATGAGTACATTTTGTTGGCGGTTGACTATCTATCTAGGTGGGTGGAGGCTATCCCAACCCGAACCGCAGACAGCAAGACTGTCTGTAAGTTTGTGAGAGATCATATTATTGCTAGGTTCGGGGTGCCAAAAGTTTTGATATCTGATGGGGGTAGCCATTTTGTGAACCGAGATATGAGATCTTTAGCTAAGGACTATGGATTTGAGCATAGAGTTACTAGTCCTTACCACCCACAGTCCAACGGCATGGCAGAGGTTTCGAACAGAGAGGTGAAGAATATTTTGCAGAAATTGGTTCGTCCCGATAGGAAGAACTGGTCTCAACTCTTGGACCAAGTTCTGTGGGCCTATAGGACATCCTACAAGACATCATTGGGTACTTCACCATTTAGAATGATCTATGGCAAGCCATGCCATTTGCCTGCAGAATTGATTCATAAATCCGAATGGGCAATTAAGAAGATTAATTGGAGTTGTCACCTAGGGAAGCTTTGCCGAGACTTGAACTTGAACGACTCGTGGAAATCCGAAACAGGGCATATGACAACAGTTTGATTTATAAGGACAAAGTAAAGAGATGGCATGATCAGCACATTAGGTGCAAAGACTTTGTCCCTGGACAAAAGGTATGGTTGTTCAATGCCAGGTTGAAGATGTTCCATGGGAAGCTCAAATCTAAATGGACGGGTCCCTTTGTGGTTAAGAAAGTGCACGAGAATGGAAGTGTAGAGATAGCTGATCTCAAAGATGGTGCACAATCTCATGTGGTGAATGGACAACTGTTGAAGCATTTTGTTGATTCGAAAGAGCAGTTAGTCCAAGTCGAGGTCATCAATTTCATACAGAGTGAGCACAGAGCAGATACATCTTATTACTCTTCATGAAGATGCAGCATCAAGATTCAACATCTTAGAAGATTCAATCACTCTTGTACATATTCTCCCTTCTTTGTATATTCTCGAGATCACATTGGTTCTCACACTTACTCTTGTCCTATACTTAGGCTGACCAAAGCCAAAGTATAGGGGGGACCGATGCCCGCCATGTGTATTTACTCATCATTTCTCCTCTTGACCTCGTCTGCCCCATTTTTGCTCTTCTTCTTCACTTAGGCTGTCCAGAGCCTAAGTATAGGGGGCGGTTCGACTTCTATAATTTTTTATTTTAGCTTTCCTACGCTTAGTACGAGCTATGTCTTTTTGTCACCTGGTGCCATGAGGACATAGCACAAGCTAAGTATAGGGGGGCGTGTATATATTACATATATACTTTACCCATACCTCGTACTTTCACGTATTTTTGTATATATTATACAATAATTATGGGGTGGGTAAAAAAACAAAACAACAACAACAAAACAAAACAAAAACAAAAACAAAACTTTTTCCTAAATCCTCTTTTATAAAAAAAACTTTTTCAAAAAAAATATTATCTTATTTACCTATCTTTTTCAAAAAAAAACTCTTGAAAAAAAAGCAAAACTTTTCTAACAAAAAAAAACTTCTTTGCCTTTGTTTGTTAAAAAAAACTTTTTCTAAAACTTAAAAAAAATCAATCAATCAATCAATCAAAAAAAAACTAAAAAAAGAATGAATAAGTTGGTTTAATCCCTGACACAATTCACTTTCACACAATACTAGTGATGTTCAAGAACACTTGGTTTATGAGGTCTTGATATTTTGAGTTAACCAGCCTTAGTCATTAGGGTCCTTGACTTAATTATTCACATTTCCCTAGTTTGAAAGATTTGTGTGCTATATTGCATGCTTAGTCTCTACCTTAAAGAATATGATCAACACCTCACATACACGACTGCAGTTATGATGAGATGAGTTGAAATTTCACTTGAGGAACTGGGATGAGAGATTTGAGTTTGGACTTGATTTAATGATGCTCGAGGATGGGATAAAATCAATGAAGGCTTCATGAAACCTGAGTGTCAGCACATTTAGCCAGTATGAGAACATGGTTCTGATACTATCTCTTGACATTTACCTATGTACCAGGGTGTTGATAAGCGTCTAAAAATCGAGTTTCGCGGCTTTCACTTTAAAGAAGAGGATGAAGTGTCTGTTGTAGCAGAAAGCCGCGAAACAAATTTCGGTTTTTAAACCTATCAAACAAATTTTACGGTTTTCTGTCGGAAAACCGTTTCACTAATATTTAACCAGGCAAGTGTTCCTGGGTCGAACTCAAGGAGGCAGAATATATTCCCTAATTTTTCTTCTCCGTAATCTTATTTTAATTCTTCTCTAAGTCAGAATGCTTTTTTAGTGATTTTTATTTTTGTAATTTTTATTAGCTTTTATTCTTTTCAAGTTTTTATTTAATTTTCAAAAAGGGATATTTTGCAAAAGATTTACGTATTATATAGTAGGTGGATAGAATATAGGTGGTACTATATAGTAGAGGTGAACGATGTTCGAGCCGCGTACTCGAACTGCACAAGAAACCAAAACAAGACGATGCGGTTTTCGAGAAAATCAAAACACGTCGAAAACTCGTCGAAAAGCCGCGAAAACTTTATACTATATAGCTAGGGTAGTTGTGTAACTACCCTCCAAGAATCGTCGGAATCCGAGGTCAAACGGACAAGATATGGCCCCTACAGCCCAGGGGCATAAGCGTAAAGAAACTAGCTAAAATTTGTTCTCAAAAAGGTCCAAAATGGACTGTTCTGTAAGAAAAACTAACTACTCTTACACTTAGGTCCCTGCGGAGGGACCTAATTGTAATTTTACAAAACTTAAGCGGCGGGAATTAATTTTGGAAATTAGTTGGGCTGAATATGCAATTTTCCTACCGTTTCGCACTCAACGGCCGCGATTAAAACATTTCTGGCGCGATCGGACGCTTCTGGCTTGGACACGTGTCGCCAAACTGTAAGCCCGCTGTTCTTGAAGTTCGTTGGAGCTCTGGCTGATGGCGCTTCTTCTCCGACTTTTCCCGGCCGTCCTCCAGCGTCTTGGGCTCGCCTGCGGGGCCAGAGGGGTGGCTCCTCCACCCCTCGAGCTCGCCCGCGGTGGAGTTGGCGGTGGCGCCGCTCCGAGCAGCGGTAATGGCTCGATGAAGATGACGGGTCGGCACTTGATTGCTTGAATATTGATCTGTAGCCCGATCTTCAAGATCCAAAATCGGTAATGTCGAAAGTCCAAATTCCGAGGAAATTGCCTTGCGTGAATCCTGGACCTACAATGAATGTATTCATGTGCTCGATTCGGAATGAATCGGCCAATTATGTTAAGATATAAAGCTTCAAAGTTAAGGAAAAAATGCACAAAAATCCAGCTAAAAACTCCAGATGCGAAGAAGACGATACTTCGTGAATGGATTTGAATCAAATGAAATCGAATCGAAGGGAGGTTTTGATATGGTGTTAAAGCTTGATCATTAGTCTACTTAAAAACGTAATTAGCCACGCTAATCGTGGCTCTATTATCGAGAAAGAAATTATCAAAATGGAGGAAATGGTCTGGGGAAATTCCAAGTATATGACCTGGAAATGGTTGCTCGACGGGCGACCTCGCCGGAGCTCTACGCGGCGCGTGGCTGCGATGCAAGGCGAAGCGACGCCTTGGATCTCTTCTCCTTCGACTCCTCTTCCTCGCGAGCTCCTCCTCCGGCGCTGTCACCGCTCAGGTGATTGGGGACAAGGCTAGGAAGTTGGTTAGTCGAACAACCTGGAGCTGAATAGCTGGAGGTGGAAGATGATAATGGTGATGGCCGACCTTGGGGGCTTTAAATAGGAAGTTTTACTTGGGCTCCAAGGCTAATCGGAGGGTTGGCGAGTTTGGTGGTTGTTAGGAGTAGCGATTCAAGGGCTGTGATGGGTTGGAAGCTTCGAGGTGCGAGCGGGAAAATTAGGTGAAAGTCGCCAGTTGGAACAGAAGTCGGCAGCAGCTTCTTGGGGAAGAAGGCTCCAGGTGCTGACACGTGTCAGCACCTGGTTGGCCCAGACTCTATAAATACATATAAATTAAATATAAAATAGAAGATGGCGTTATTTTAAATAGGTATAAATACAAGAAAGTTAGATAAATTAATTTTCTAAATTATGGTATAATTATTTTTAATAAATAATAAATATTATTTAAAATATAAATATTTTATTAATAAATATGTATTAATAAATAGGTTTTGTATTTTTAATTTAATAAATAATTAAGTAAAAATTAATTTTATATTTTCTTAATTATTAGGACATTAAATAAGGCTTATACAAATTTTTATAGATTTTTATGAATTAATTTATATATTTTAATAAATAGAGGAAGTGTCTCTATAGGTCAAATATACCTATATTTTGGGTTGTTTGATTTTATAAAAGTAATAAATAGTTTCCAAAAATTATGAAATAATTTATGGTGAAACTAGAGGATCATGAAATAATTTAGAAATTATAAAATTAAGAAAATAATAAATAAGGTGTGTTACATAAAATAATTAGCCCAGAAACCCCTTTGTCTTTTGGTCCCAAAACCGACTTTTTTTGCAAACGGACTCCGAATTCAGTGAAACCACCTTCATTAGTTAGATAATATTATTTTATGAACTTTAAAGGTGAGTAGAGTGAAATTGGAGTTCGTATGAGGAAGTTATGATGTTCGGAAGTTGAGATTTTGATAATTTGTAATCGGGATTTCTTGGCATATTTACAAGGTAATATTTTTAACTTATTTTTATATTTTTATTTACATTTTTATGAATAATTAGGAGAAAGATTTGGTGAAGAATAAGTTAAGATGAAATAGTTAAAATTCTTTGAAGTTTTGTATTTATTTAATAAATAATGGAAGGTGTATATACATGAGATAGATTATTTTTATTGGTTTTCTTTCCTTATCTCCCCCTACTTTTTGGTTTGTCGACCAATCCATGCTGACTTGGTCTCGGGGTTAGGCTATAAATATATCTTTCAGTTATATTTATAGTTTAAGTCATATTACATATATATACATATATTCCATATGCCTTTTTCTTTCTTTTTCTGGTTCTTTGTTTATTTACATGAAGTTAGTGGTTAAAAGTGAATATTTACACATGAATGGGGTTTTGTTAAAATATGAGAATTAGTGAGTATTTACATGTATTTGTTAAGGGTTTTAAGACAAAATGCGACAGAAGAGTTAATGAATCATGGATTCATCAACCCCCTATACTTAAACTTTGCTAGTCCCTTAGCAAACACTTATTTTGAAAAAGTAAGTGAAAAAGAAAGAAAGTTAGAATGAATTTGTTTTCCTAAACCAATTCATGAGAACAGACCAAGGACAGAGCTCGATCGGGCCTGAAACAAGCATTTTGTCGGAACCTTAACTAGGATTAGGATTTCATCCTCAACAGTCTTCAAGTTCCATAATCCTTACTCGAGATCACTTCATCGACTAGTTCAGACTCACTTATTCATATCGCAAACTCTATCATCCTTGAAGTCAACTTGCACAGTGTGTGAATTGATTTAGCTCTTCCTGCTTAGAGAACCGAAGAAACCGTCAATCCCGGCTATACACTCCTATGGCTTCCTCATCCCGCTACTCTTTCCTCGGGGAGGGAGGTATTCCCTTCTGAGTTCAGTTCTGCTATGTCCACAATCGAATATAGGGAGAAGTTAGAAGAATGAGAAAAGAAGTGGAGTGCGACCAGTGTAGACGCATCTCCTTGTGAAGCCCAACCGGTGTAGCTGAGTCTCCACTAAGATGTGCAGGCATATTTGGTGGAAGCTTTGACCAGTTTGGTCTATTTGGTGGCTTCTGTTTTGCTTTGACTTTGTAATTTGCTTGCACTGCATTCATCTTTTGTGCCTCGACGGTTATAGAATCTTTTTAATCCGTCCATTTTTTGAGGTCTTAGAAAAATTGTGTCAGCAGATCCTTCCCTCATCCGAAGCAACTATCGCAACCCCAATCTCTCCCGTCTTTAGACGTCAATGCCGCAAAGATAAGGATAGAAATGCACTACCAAGATGTACTGTCCTTCGAAACTCCATGCGAGTTGAGCTAAGTGCAGAGTGCATGTGTTCAAGATTGGTTCACTGGTGAAGAGTTGTACGGATGACTCCAAGTGGTCTACTTAAGCTCAGATGACTTGATTTCCCGAATATGGTCTTACGGAACCCAAAGATTTAAGTCACCAGACCTGAAGAGTCTAAATTCCAGTTCCTAATCAGACTCCTTACAATGAAAGTTAAAGGCCGAAATCAAGCTCCATCCTTTAGACTAGACTCAGTCCTTAGTCCCGGAAATCAAACTTATTCTGAAAAATGCGAATGCAAATGCAACCATGTTTTTGTGAAGTCTATTTTCTGGATTTTACTCATTTTTATGAATTTTAAGAATTTTGTAATTTTTACAAATTTTAGGACTTTGTATTTTTTATGGATTTTATGATTATAAACAAGATTTTATTCACAATTTTTACAAGATAAATTTTATTTAAGTTAAATGTCTAATGTATTTTACACATTTTATCTACAAAGTATTTTACAAGGGTTGAATGGCTTTTATACAAATTTTAATAAATAGGATTTTAAATAAGTATTATACATATTTTAAATACAAATTTTTAATTACAAGTTTTTAATTATAAGTTTTAAGTATATTTTACTTATTTACCAAGATTTTATAAATAAGAGAGTGTATTTTAAATTAACCCGTACCCACTTTTTATGGATTTTATAGATATAGAAAATACAGAAAGTACGAGTTATGACCGAAAGTATATATACAATATATACGCACCCCCCTATACTTAGCTTGAGCTATGTCCTCATAGCGTCAAAGGAGAAAAAGGAGGGCATAACTCGTGCTAAGTAAAAGTGAGTGAAAAAGGGATATCGATGTCAAGTCAGTCAACCCCCCCCTATACTTACGATCTGGTCATCGTAAGTATTATGAGAGAGCAAAAACGGGATGACTGAATGAAAAGGATAAATATCGAAGAAATCAAAAGGAAGGAATACGAAATCATCGAAATCACTCGGTCCCCCCTATACTTAGGATAAGGCATCCTAAGTATAAAAAGAATGTAGCCAAAAATTGGGGATCAGTGATTCGTGAAAAAGACTGGCTATACAAAAGAATTAGTACAAAAATAAAACGAGAATCAGCGGACAATCGGTCCCCCCTATACTTAGGATCTGGTATCCTAAGCATAGAAGACGAGCAAAAACGGGGACGATTGTGGTCTATGAAGAATATACAAGTGTTGTGAACCTCCCGAATGGCTCAAAAGGAATTGTACAGGAAGGAGTAAAAGAATGATCATGATTCCTGTACAAAATAGATCACTTCAGTACGGGCCAGATGATCAGTAGTCTCTACGTAATGCTTCAGCATCTGCCCGTTAACCACGAACGGTTCTCTGATTACTCAACCAGGATCATACTGAATTTTCTGCTTCTCGTGTGTATACTGATCTTTGGTTGCAAAAGTAGAGCCTTCTCTGTAAGTGAACTCTGTACACGGCATAGCTTTCTTTTCTGAAATATGCGTCTCTGGAGTCGGACTACAGAAGGTGTCTATATGTGTCAATATTACACCATCCAACTCTCTACGCTGAATAGACTGTATGATCTGTGCAATGTATTCGATGAACTCTTGTGCTGTAGTATGTGTTCTTTCAATCTGCGGCACCGAGATATCTACTGCAGGTGACTGCTCCTCTAAATCTGATATAAAGTCTGTTTCTGTATGTGAACAATCATCTGAAGAACTAGGTACCAAGTGATCTACCCTATCCTCTTGTAGGATATCTTGGGTATCAAAATAAATACTCTCAAGATCAAGAGACTGTGTCTCATCTATATTCTGGCAATCTTCCGCAAGACTGGTGTCCTCTGAAGTAAATGACAATACTGATCTAGGACTGCTACATTCTCTCTCCATCTCAATGTGTATCTCTCCGTTGTCTGTGCGGAATGATACTCTCCCAGCATCATAGTCAAAGAGTGCTCTTGCTGTCTGCAAAAAGGGTCTCCCGAGAATGATTGGAGCAAGGTGTAACTGAGTAGGGCATGTCATGTCTAGGACTGTAAAGTCCACGGGAAACTGCGAGCCGTGAACAGTCACGATAATGTTCCTTAACACACCTCTAGGTCTCTTTATAGATCGATCTGCAAACTGAAGTATCGCCCGTGATTTATAAAGAGGACCTAGCTTGAGCTTATCAAGCAAAGAGGATGGAAGTAAATTGATCGAGGAACCATTATCTAAGAGAGTTCGATGGAATGTAGTGTCTTCAATCTGACAGTTAACATAGTGAGCTCCAAAATCTCTCTTCTTCTTCGGTACCTTGTTCTGAATTGCACACGAAGTTGCCCTGGTTAAAATATGCTTCTCAACTCTTGATCTCTTTTTCCTACGAGTAGTACATCTGTTTTTCAACTGATTCTTAAGCGTAGGAAAACGATCCAAAGCATCGTGTAGTGGAATCTTCAGAAAGATATGATCTTTGAGCAACTTTTCAAATTGTGGAGATTCGGGATTATTTTTGGTCTTTTTCTTTCCTTTTCCAAACAAAGCATCGGGAAAAGGAATAAAGTCAGGAGTCAAAAAATCAGAATTTTTATTCAAATCATTGGAATCAGCGTGTACATCGAGAGTCTCAGAATTATTTACAAAACTCTCTAAGACAGGGGAAGAAATGTTTTTCTCTGGGGATTCTGCCTGATCTGGCGTGATATCGTCATCTGAGTCGCCAGTATCCATATCTGAGCTGTTGGCATTGCTCCCATCTCTTGATTCTATATCCTCATCCTCTTGCGGTTTTTCCTCCTCGGCATTCGGATCATGCTCGTGCTCCTCTGGTTCCCTCTCCTCTCCAGTAGGTGTTTGCGGTGATCTACCGCTCCTGAGACGAATGAAGTTAGACAAAAATTTAGGAAACGAAATCTTACCTGTAGTATCTACCTGATCTGGATGCCTCCTCTTGTTGTTCGGATTCATCTGAGGCTGGGCTGGAAGGGTGGTCTTTGGCACGGTTAACTCGTCCAGACGACGGTTAACCTGCTCCATTTCTGTCTTGTGTGCAATCTGGAGCGTGCTAAGCATGTCCATGATCTGATTGAGTGCCTGGGCCTGTGAAGACATCTCTAGTTCGGTATGGTGGCCCTGGCTTGCTCCTCTCTCCTGCTTTGGCGTGAAATGCTGAGAGGTGGACGGCTGGGAGTAGCGCTGTGGTGTAGAGGAAGGTTGCTGCGGCTGCTGAAAAGGATAATTCGGTGAAAACTGAGCAGGGTGCTGATAAGTAGGCTGCGGTCTCTGATGGTAGACGTTCGGATGAGACTGCGGCGGCGTGAAATTCTGGCGGTGCTGGAATTGCGGACGTCCATGCTGCGGATGACCGTACGGCTGCTGCTGCTGATGATTCGGTATACTCGGTTGCTGATGGTAGACGTTTGGAGTATACCAAATCCCATTGATCTCGAAAGTGGCTTGCGGCTCCACCTCCATCTCTGCAGTGCTGATGACCTGGCCGGCATTGGCATGAGACTGATCCTCATGCCAGTCAATCTGTGGATTCTCGGGCTCGCTCTGAACATATTGTATCTGACGGGTGGGTGGAGCGGGTGCGATCCTCCGTGCTGGCTGTGAAGAAGTCTGACTCTGCTGGTACTGAAGTTGAAGATCAGAGACCTTCTTCGAAAGATCACTCAGCTGCTGAGGTAGAGATGAGAGTTTCTCCAACTCTCGCAGCGGCTGCAGGTCCTGGACTTGCTTATGAATTACATCCACCAATGTTAATTTCTCACCAATGAAGCTCATGTTGGTGTTGGATTCAGAGTCTGCTATATTCGCCACCTTATGATGCTCTCGGTGATGTGGTGGCTGCGGGGCTTTCTGATATGCCCGAGTAGAGTCTACAACTCTTGAGTTCTCGGCCATCCCTTCGAAGATGGTCCAAACTGACTCGGCATCTTTGTTCAAGTAACTGCCGCCACATGCGGCACTAACTAGCCCCTGAATTTCCGGCTGGAGTCCTCCGAAAAAATTCTGTACTAGCACCTTCATTGGTATCTCATGATGAGGACATCTCTCTGTCAGGTCCTTGAATCGATCCCATGCCTCATGGAATGATTCGTTCGATAATTGCGTAAAGTTGGAGATCTGACTCCTCATCATGTTCGTCCTTCCTAAAGGGAAATACTTGCGCAGGAAGGTGGACTTCAGGTCGTCCCAAGTGGAGATTTCTCTCCCTAGATGGCTTAGCCAATAAAGGGCTTTATCGGCTAAGGCAAAAGGAAAAGCCTTTAGGCGCACGGCTTCCTGTGTCACTCCTGGATAGCAGGCCGTTCCGCATATCATCTCGAACTGCTGTAAAAACGTGAACGGCTCCTCTGCAGCATTCCCATAGTACTTGGGAAGCAAGGAGATGAAGGACGGTCGGAGTTCGTATGGCCCTTGATTCGGCGGTAGCCGAATCCAATGATGGAGCGTTCGAGCGCCCGGGTCATACTCGTCCCGTAAAGTAGCGGGAACCGCAGGCGGTAACTGGTTCCCGGCCCTTGCTCTGAGTGCGGCTAATTCAGCCTGCAACTCGGTCTGAACTCTAAATTGTTCTCGAATCTGTAGATTCATCTGCTGAAGTGTGTCGAGAATTCCTGTCGTGACATCTCCGTTCAGATCTGCTCTTCCCTCCGGATGATCCTCAGCTGCTGGCCTCTCATCTACTGCCGGTGCTTTCCCACGAGCCATCTGGTCGTCTGGAAAATGGAAACTCTCGTAAGAACTCATTGAGAAATACTCAGGAGATTTGGATTCTGTATTGAGGCGAAGGTCTGCCTCAATGATCTGGCCTAGAGGCGAGGGAGTCTGGGTCTGACTCGCCTCGAGATCGGATGGGACCAGCTCGGGAAGAGGGTCATCCCGAGCCTGTCAAGACATACGCTCGACGGTGGACGGTTGAAAGCTCACAGAGTCTGAGCTGAAAAGCCGTCGAGACGTCATCTTCGATGTCAAGAGAAGATTGGGAGAGCACGTGTACGATTCAAGAGAAGAAGGAATGCAAAAGCCGCGGAAAACTCACGCCCTGCAAACAAACACCAAGCAAACCCCGTTTTCACCAACTCAACCCTGATGAAGACCGTAAGAGTTCGGTCTTTTATCTTTTCGTTTTTAGGGTTGTTTTAGCAATCGTTGCGGTTACGCGGGCTGAGCAAGCCAATAGGAGCCCGATAGTTTCTCCAAGACACTGGCCCGAATCCTTACGCGAGACCACTCGCACTCAGCCAGTATGGGAGTAAGTACGGACCGTTTCCGGCTACCCGTGTTACTTGAGGACGGAGCCTTGCGCAGTGTCCTCTAAACCTCCCACTCTGCTAAGTAAACCCGGACCGTTTCCGGCTACCCGAGCTTACCCACTAAGGAACAGCGATCAGGTGTATGGATCCAGTAGTATCCCGCAAGAAATACGGGGTTTTGTCTCTATCCTTAAGTGTCGGCTCTCAACTCGCGCACTCTGAGAAATGTGCGGGGGTTACTCTCCCCAAATCAATTGAATCGCTTTTACGGTTTTTGGTCAGATATTTTTAGCAGTCCCAATTTTTAATTTTTCAATTTTTATTGATTTTCAAACAACGTCTATTTTTGTCTTTTTGTTAAAACCCTAGAGCAAGCACCTAGGTTGCAAGTCCTAAAACTAGCTACGAGGCACAGGCAGATAGAGCGAAAAATCCTAAGCAAGCATCTAGAAAACCGCGGAAAATCGATAATCGATAAAAGCCGCGGTGGGTGCCCTGATTCACTAGATACACGGTATCCGATGAGTCAAGCCCCTAAAAAAATGAAAATTTTATTAAGCTAGTACAACTCTCTCCCTTTCTCACTCAAATAAAAGGATACTAATTCTCTGCCCTCTGCAGTCGACTAGTGAAGAAGGAGCCGACCTCTGCCCTTTCAACTGACTCGGCTTCCGAAGAAACCGGTTGATCCTGCAGGCCCTGCAAAGATGATTAGCACAAAAGATCTGATCGAGAAAGCCGAGAAAGCCGTAAAGAAAACAAGAAAGGAAAACAAAACACGAAAAAACCGTACGAAAAACCGTACGAAAAACAAAGAGAAGAAAAATAATAAAATCACGAAAAACGAAAAATCAAGGGAATCTAACGCCTCCCCGGCAACGGCGCCATTTTGATAAGGCTTCTAAAAATCGAGTTTCGCGGCTTTCACTTTAAAGAAGAGGATGAAGTGTCTGTTGTAGCAGAAAGCCGCGAAACAAATTTCGGTTTTTAAACCTATCAAACAAATTTTACGGTTTTCTGTCGGAAAACCGTTTCACTAATATTTAACCAGGCAAGTGTTCCTGGGTCGAACTCAAGGAGGCAGAATATATTCCCTAATTTTTCTTCTCCGTAATCTTATTTTAATTCTTCTCTAAGTCAGAATGCTTTTTTAGTGATTTTTATTTTTGTAATTTTTATTAGCTTTTATTCTTTTCAAGTTTTTATTTAATTTTCAAAAAGGGATATTTTGCAAAAGATTTACGTATTATATAGTAGGTGGATAGAATATAGGTGGTACTATATAGTAGAGGTGAACGATGTTCGAGCCGCGTACTCGAACTGCACAAGAAACCAAAACAAGACGATGCGGTTTTCGAGAAAATCAAAACACGTCGAAAACTCGTCGAAAAGCCGCGAAAACTTTATACTATATAGCTAGGGTAGTTGTGTAACTACCCTCCAAGAATCGTCGGAATCCGAGGTCAAACGGACAAGATATGGCCCCTACAGCCCAGGGGCATAAGCGTAAAGAAACTAGCTAAAATTTGTTCTCAAAAAGGTCCAAAATGGACTGTTCTATAAGAAAAACTAACTACTCTTACACTTAGGTCCCTGCGGAGGGACCTAATTGTAATTTTACAAAACTTAAGCGGCGGGAATTAATTTTGGAAATTAGTTGGGCTGAATATGCAATTTTCCTACCGTTTCGCACTCAACGGCCGCGATTAAAACATTTCTGGCGCGATCGGACGCTTCTGGCTTGGACACGTGTCGCCAAACTGTAAGCCCGCTGTTCTTGAAGTTCGTTGGAGCTCTGGCTGATGGCGCTTCTTCTCCGACTTTTCCCGGCCGTCCTCCAGCGTCTTGGGCTCGCCTGCGGGGCCAGAGGGGTGGCTCCTCCACCCCTCGAGCTCGCCCGCGGTGGAGTTGGCGGTGGCACCGCTCCGAGCAGCGGTAATGGCTCGATGAAGATGACGGGTCGGCACTTGATTGCTTGAATATTGATCTGTAGCCCGATCTTCAAGATCCAAAATCGGTAATGTCGAAAGTCCAAATTCCGAGGAAATTGCCTTGCGTGAATCCTGGACCTACAATGAATGTATTCATGTGCTCGATTCGGAATGAATCGGCCAATTATGTTAAGATATAAAGCTTCAAAGTTAAGGAAAAAATGCACAAAAATCCAGCTAAAAACTCCAGATGCGAAGAAGACGATACTTCGTGAATGGATTTGAATCAAATGAAATCGAATCGAAGGGAGGTTTTGATATGGTGTTAAAGCTTGATCATTAGTCTACTTAAAAACGTAATTAGCCACGCTAATCGTGGCTCTATTATCGAGAAAGAAATTATCAAAATGGAGGAAATGGTCTGGGGAAATTCCAAGTATATGACCTGGAAATGGTTGCTCGACGGGCGACCTCGCCGGAGCTCTACGCGGCGCGTGGCTGCGATGCAAGGCGAAGCGACGCCTTGGATCTCTTCTCCTTCGACTCCTCTTCCTCGCGAGCTCCTCCTCCGGCGCTGTCACCGCTCAGGTGGTTGGGGACAAGGCTAGGAAGTTGGTTAGTCGAACAACCTGGAGCTGAATAGCTGGAGGTGGAAGATGATAATGGTGATGGCCGACCTTGGGGGCTTTAAATAGGAAGTTTTACTTGGGCTCCAAGGCTAATCGGAGGGTTGGCGAGTTTGGTGGTTGTTAGGAGTAGCGATTCAAGGGCTGTGATGGGTTGGAAGCTTCGAGGTGCGAGCGGGAAAATTAGGTGAAAGTCGCCAGTTGGAACAGAAGTCGGCAGCAGCTTCTTGGGGAAGAAGGCTCCAGGTGCTGACACGTGTCAGCACCTGGTTGGCCCAGACTCTATAAATACATATAAATTAAATATAAAATAGAAGATGGCGTTATTTTAAATAGGTATAAATACAAGAAAGTTAGATAAATTAATTTTCTAAATTATGGTATAATTATTTTTAATAAATAATAAATATTATTTAAAATATAAATATTTTATTAATAAATATGTATTAATAAATAGGTTTTGTATTTTTAATTTAATAAATAATTAAGTAAAAATTAATTTTATATTTTCTTAATTATTAGGACATTAAATAAGTCTTATACAAATTTTTATAGATTTTTATGAATTAATTTATATATTTTAATAAATAGAGGAAGTGTCTCTATAGGTCAAATATACCTATATTTTGGGTTGTTTTATTTTATAAAAGTAATAAATAGTTTCCAAAAATTATGAAATAATTTATGGTGAAACTAGAGGATCATGAAATAATTTAGAAATTATAAAATTAAGAAAATAATAAATAAGGTGTGTTACATAAAATAATTAGCCCAGAAACCCCTTTGTCTTTTGGTCCCAAAACCGACTTTTTTTGCAAACGGACTCCGAATTCAGTGAAACCACCTTCATTAGTTAGATAATATTATTTTATGAACTTTAAAGGTGAGTAGAGTGAAATTGGAGTTCGTATGAGGAAGTTATGATGTTCGGAAGTTGAGATTTTGATAATTTGTAATCGGGATTTCTTGGCATATTTACAAGGTAATATTTTTAACTTATTTTTATATTTTTATTTACATTTTTATGAATAATTAGGAGAAAGATTTGGTGAAGAATAAGTTAAGATGAAATAGTTAAAATTCTTTGAAGTTTTGTATTTATTTAATAAATAATGGAAGGTGTATATACATGAGATAGATTATTTTTATTGGTTTTCTTTCCTTATCTCCCCCTACTTTTTGGTTTGTCGACCAATCCATGCTGACTTGGTCTCGGGGTTAGGCTATAAATATATCTTTCAGTTATATTTATAGTTTAAGTCATATTACATATATATACATATATTCCATATGCCTTTTTCTTTCTTTTTCTGGTTCTTTGTTTATTTACATGAAGTTAGTGGTTAAAAGTGAATATTTACACATGAATGGGGTTTTGTTAAAATATGAGAATTAGTGAGTATTTACATGTATTTGTTAAGGATTTTAAGACAAAATGCGACAGAAAAGTTAATGAATCATGGATTCATCAGGTGTGATAAAATAAAAAGTTGTTGATCAGTGTGCGCCAACTCTTGGTAAAAGCAGTGGAGCTAGCCAAAAATACTACAAAGCAATGAAATGTCAAAGAAAAGCTCTCATTCCACAAAGTCAAATATTAAAGAGCTTCCACCAAAGGCGAGCGCTCCCAACCATTTCAAAGTGTCCACTTGGACCACCGCTATTAGGACCAGGAGTCGGGCTTGCACCAAAAAAGGGCTCTGCATCGTAAATGCTACAAGTCTGGGTGTAGAAGGTACGATAGGTACTCAAAAAAGGCACACCCCGGTGTACTCTCCGGAAAACAAGTGTAGACGGCTCCAACTTCTCTTAATGGACGCACTGATCAACACCAAAAAAATATGCGTTGAGTAATAAGGCACTCGAGAGTATCCTTGTTCCAATGAGAGGGAGAGAAGAAATGACACAATCCTATGCCCTCCATTAACTGGCCTTCCATCTACACTTTTAAGTCTGACAACTAAAGAGACGGCGAATTGGATGCAAGAAATGGTTTATTCCCTAGTGTTGAGGATCGGGTTCTTAGGAGAGTCCCTTAGACTGGAACCTTGGATGACGTTGCGACTCTACTCTTATAACTGCAGTCCACACTTAAAGTCATATCCCTTATATATACGTATACAAAGAGAGTCTGATGATTAGGGGAATTGGGTACCTTTTGACTAGAGCTTGGTTCAGCTTAGAATTTTAGGATCTCTAAAACCGAGAGTTTTTGAACGGATCAAGTCTTGTATTCACATGCACAGTCAGGGGTTAACCCAACTTATTCATTCTTTATTTGCTCGAGGACTAGCAAAGTTTAAGTATAGGGGGGTGATGAATCCGCGATTCCTCATCGCAATATCTTGATCTTAGCAAAATCCCCAAGTAAAATCCCAAATAAATGTCCATAAAATCAATAAATTAACAAAATAACTGTTGTAAATAAAATACACTAATTATTGTATATAAGATTGTACAAAATGAATTAACAATAAAAAGCCGAAAAAAATAGAGTTTTATACTTGTAAATAGGCCAAAACTTCATGGATTTTTAGTAATTTCATTTCAACTCCTTTTTGCCTAATTCTTTCTCTAACTTGTTTATAAAAATGTATATAAAAATACAAAAATACAAAACAAATTTTACCTCAAATAAATGCTCCTAGATCCCAAAGAGAAAAAGCCGTAAAGTCCAACTTCCAAGCTAAATTCCCGCTCCGTATGAACTCCAAATTCACCAAACTCACTTTTAAAGTTCAAGTTAAAAAATTATCTATCCAACGAAAGTATTTTCATTAAAATCGGAGCTCATTTGCAAAAGTTGGGTTTTGGGACCTAGATGTACATTGTACATTATGTATATATTCATTCTTTCTTTAATTTTATTTGTATCTTTCTTAATTACTAAAAATACAAAAAAATCATACTTGTGTTGTATTTTAATTGTAGTATTTTATTGCATTTTTTCATTGTAAATATCTCTTATTAAAAAGATAAAAAAAATTACATATTAGAAAAGTAAAAAAAATGTGTACATGTTGTTTGTCTTCCATTGTAAATTCTCCACTATTTTTCTTTTCTTTTTATTTTATTGTATTTAAAGTAGACAACTTTATTTTATTTATTTATTTATTTTACATTCTCTACAATAACCACCATTCAACTCATTATACCACCAACTTCCATTCAACCCCACCATTTTTTTAAACCTCCCATTCAACTCAATTAATAATCCAACTTCCCATTCAACTCCACCACCATAATAACTTCTCATTTCATCATCTATATATACATCCCATCCTCCTCAATTTGTCCTTGATCCATCTTTATGTGAGGAGAGCCTAGTTCCCTGAGTTGAATCGGTGACAGCGACGCAACCGCGGTCGAGCGACGACGGCCCTCTCTCCGGTGTGATCCGTTGGCTTTTTGGCCAACATCGCAGCCGCAACCGCGCACTGCTCGAGCTCATCGCACGCCGACGATTCGAGCGAAGACCGTACTCACGAGAGCACTCCATAGGCGCCCGCGTTCATCGTAGGTAATTTTTCGTCTCACTTTTTATCATCTTGTTAGTTTTGTATTATATATATATATATCACATCAAATTCACCCCGCAAAATCCTTCATTTGTTTAGTTCATAATCATCATCACCATCATCATCTCCCTTATTTTTTTTATTTTATTTCATCACTCACCCTTCTCTATTTGCACCTTCTGAAAAGCAAAACAAAAAAATATAAAAAAATTTAAACAAAAAAAGAGTTTTTTTTATTATTATTGCTACAATAGTAAAAAGAAAAAAAATAAAAAAATAAAAAAAACTAACGCAGCAGCAGTGGGGGTGAGTTCCCACCGCCGCCGCCCTCCCCCATTACTCCACCGCAGCGGCCGCCGCTCGCCGCCTCCTCCAGCGGCAACCACCGACGACGCCGCCTCCCCCCGCGCCGCCCTTCGCCGCCACCAGCAGCGGCGCGCCCCGCCTCCGCTGCCACACAACCGCCAACCCTCCAGCTCCGCCCCGCGCAGCCGGCCGCGGCCCCTCTCGCCACCGCCTCCAGCCCAACCTCCCGCCAGAGCACCGTCGACCCCTCCGCGCCTCCGCCGGCCGTGCGTGGCCGCCCGCCGCCGCCGATCACACCTTCTGCTTGTTGGGTTCATCCCCATCGTTGGGAAGAAGAAGGTCCCTTTCCCTTTCTCAATTTTTTTATTTTGTAAAAATTGCACCTTTATCTTTTCATGTTTTCATAATTACAAACAAGTCCCTGTATATATTTTCTTTGTAAATATTGTTTTTTGTGTTGCACAAAGACCCCTGTGTTCGTGCATTAATTTGGACCTTATTTTGGCATCTTTTTATTTAAAGAAAAATAGCATTGTGTGGAGCAACTTATCCTCTGTCATGTGATTATTTATTTGTATTTTTGTGAGATATGGGTAATTATCTAAAATTGTTCAACTGAAATTTTGCATAGTTTACCCATTCTGGACTCTTAAAATTATATCTCACACACGGTTGCTCTAACAAATCCACAAAAATTAGGAATGATGCCTTGAAATGTGATAAACTTACTGTCCAAATTTTATCTAAAATGGATATGTCTTGTGCCCAAAATTAATTGTAGAGTGTTTCTAGTATTTGATTTTTAATTAAATCCAAGAGTATCCTTTTTGCGAAATTTCAACTCTACTAGATTGCTCATCTAAATATCTTTCTAAAATAATTTGCTCTCTGACTAATTTGATAACGTGGATTTAATAGAAATTAATTACTCATTGCCACTCTGTTTTCACTAAAAAATTCATAAGAAATTCATAATTTGTCAGAAAATTCCAAAAAAATTAATGTAGTCTCCTTGCATCATGTTTATATTCCAGTAGTTTTTTCATGATTTTTGCTTACTGTTTGTGTGATAAATTACGAAAAAACCCATAAAAAGTGTGCATTTTTCATTGTTGCATTTTAAACCTAAAAAATAAAAAAAATGTGCTTTGTGTTCCCCACTGGATTAGGACTTTAGGAAAAATATAATTAGGCTAATTTGGACTTCTTTTCCATTAAAATTAATTTGGCCCTATTGTATGATTTCTTATTGTCTTGATTCACTTGCATTTGCCTTTCACCTTTGTTTTTGCATTCTTTTTGCATAAAAAAATATAAAAAAATCGCATTGGATATCTAGACCTAAGCTTTTGAATTAAACCCAAGTTGTTCCTTTGCCTCCCTGAGTTTGACCCCGGACTTGCCCGGGATATAAATTAAAGCCGAGACACTCTTCACGGAGATCTTCTCTCGGTTCTGACCGAATCGCTACGTACACGTGCTACAACGAAGCCGAATTAAATATCGTATATAGCGACCCGTCACATTGCACGTCGAAAGGATTCCTCACCTGGTTTCCTTCTATTCTAGGCTTGCGCACATCTCTCCTTTCTCACTCTCGCTCACCTGCATCTACTTTTTGGCTATATATAATGCTCGCTCTTTCTCTTTTTTGATAGGCGGCACCCAGGACTTGATGTTGGGTCCTAGCTCGCATCGCTTTGCCTCGTACCATCCTACTAGATTATCTACTATAATATAGACCGAGTGGGGCTGATTACTTTTCCGCCAAGTCCTAAGGCTTAATTGAAATGGTGCTATAAGTTCATGGATTTGTGGGTCTTCCTTCATGCACAAGTGGACTGGAAAGCTCGGACATGCCCTTGGGGGCTCTTCGAGAAAGAAATAGAGATCCCACAAGGAAGAGGACTCCTTAGAGAGAGCTAGACCCCACCGAGGAGGTTAGCAGGGAAGATCCTAGGCCTCTGACTGAGGGAAGACTGCGTCGTGATATATAATAGGGAAACATACCAATAGTTCACTCACATGCACTAGCCCACGACAGATGCAGGGGAGGGGCAAAGACCTGAGAAGGTAGTCTAGAAGATTTCGTAGAAGGTAGTCGGCATATATGATAGTTGATGTTGTCCTTCCAAGGGTAGGGGGATTTTCTCAGCATTGGAGCCCTCCGGGGGACGAGTGAGAGGGATGCGTGTGGTCCTCTCTGGGAGGTGGTGTCATAAGTCTGGAAGAAAGAAGGAGAGTACGAGATATATAGTAGCGAGTTCGACATCAGTGCGATGGGCTGGGCAGGAAGTCGAGGTACGTCATTAGAGGGGGAGGTCTTGTGAGAGGAGTGAGAAAATCGAGAAGTTTTATTTGATAGTTGATTCCTTCTTGGATTCTCGCTTGACTATCGTGTACTATAATGCGTGGTGCACTGCCACCGTCGGGATTGGGGGGTATCCTGGTTGCCCTGTTTAAGTGTTAAACAAGGTAGAAAGGGTTAGGATCCGCTCTGATGCAAGTGTGCCAATCAGCCGATCAGGCTCCGGGGGGGAGAAGGGGGATGTGGAGGGGATTCAGACCGCAATGGAGGTCAAAGGAGCTTGGCGAAGGGGGGATTGCAGGGGGGTTCAGGAAAGCCTCATTTCGTAGCCAAGTTAGTAGACTTGCCAACTGATTCGAGTTTTCTATGGGAAGAGGTCAGTGCAGCTTTCCTTTCTTACTGTATTGCCTTATCCTTCTCCGAGTAGATTGATTCGGCTCTATAGTCTAGTTTTGATTAGGTTATAGATATTCATCTTTGCATAGATTCAGAATGGGCTACTTCTCTGGAATACAATACCAAGAAATCTCCGACATCAAGCATCATATTTGACTACCTCAATCAATGCCCGAGTAAAGAAATCTTCTCTTCCTCTATCCCTCGGAATATATAGTATATAGTTGTGGTCATGTCCCTCTGCCAAGAATGGAGAGAGTTTGACTCAGTACACAGATTCGGATTAGTTAAAATAGAAAACGACGGACCTAGAAGGAGGAAAGTAGGCCTACCCCACATTTTTCTTCTAGTTTAAAAACAAAAAAGATTTCGAACATTTTCAAATGCCTATAATATTATTTAGAAACTACATCTTTATATAGTGCTAAAAAAAGAGATAGTGGAAGTATATATAGACGAAATCGAGCGAGGGTCCCCTATATATTTAAGGGTCGTGAAAGTGAGTTCAAAAAGAAAAAGAAGGGCTCACTGCCTACAGGGAGAGGGAAAACTATTCGTATAGAAGCGAAGGAGTGAGCTTTTATAGATATATGTTGTAGTAGCGAAACGGGAAGGATCGTCAAGGAGCTAGGAGCTGTTGTTCCGGTCAGTCATCCGGGAGGGCAAAAGAGTGGGCAGTAGAGGGAGCCATGATGTGTTGACTCTGCCCTATAATATTACGAGTCTCATCATCAAAAAAATCAGCACCACGAATTGAAGGATATGGTTAAATCCTCAAGCGCATCATGGAAGCATGAGCGTCGTTTCGAATACGACGAGGAGCGACTAGTCGCACTAGTTGCTCGATGCAGTGGAATTTAAAAAAATTTTCTTACGACGAAACCACATGATCCAAGAACACTTCTCGGATCGTTTCGTCTTAACCACAAACAAGTAATTAGGATTACCTCTTGAAGTGTGGTTGCGATCAAGTCTCTAAACGAAGAGACCTCCTGTCTCAAGTCCGATCCGACTGAGGAGACGCTTGCGAGCGCAGGGATGAACCGCGTGCTTCTCACAATCCATGTTGATGATCCAAGCGGCGGATCTCCTGATCTCGACACACGAGATCCGACGTCTTCTTCACGAGCGAGGCACACCGAAGGAGACTGAGATCCACTAGAAGATGAACGGGCAGCATAATGACGATGCCGCGGCGATGGAGAACCTCTCTAGGTCATCCATGGTGGACGGCCACATGAGAGGGAGAGAGAGGGCTGTAGAGTAGAGAGAGAGAGAGATATGCTTCTCAAGCATTGTGTGTGTAAAATAGAGAGCATGGTATGCCTCTCTATTTATAGGGTTTTGGGATCCATGGATCTCAATCCATGTGACATATAAAATCAATGGATGAGATTGATTTATGTCAATCCAATGGCTAAGATTGTTGTTGGTAAAACCAACAAATTTAGATCAAAATATATTTGACAAAATCAAATACAAATTAATCCGAAATTACACCAAATAAATAAGGAGAGAATATAAATGGAGATTTCATCTCCATGTACATTCCATATGGACGGCCACCCATTCCTATTTGGAATTGGGTGCCGCCAAAGCTTTCCATGAGGAGAGCAATCTCATGACATGTCATGAGATTGCATATCTCCATGGAAATCTCTTTATTTATTTCCAACAACTTTTGTTGGGTTTTATTCTTCAAAAATAATTCACAATTATATTTGAGAATATTGCAATCTTGCCATTGAAAAATTGTGAATCGTATTCACAACCCAAAACAACATATAATTTACATTGTCAATTAATTACACAATGTGTATCCAATACACATAATAATTAATCAACACATATAAATTATAATTAGCTCTCTCTAATACATTTTAAATCACATTTATAATATATTATGAATAATTGGATATTACTATCCACATTATTCTTATCCATAATGATTAAATCACATTTAATTATATTGGATAACTTATTCTCATGTGCCCAAATAATATGAATCACATTCAAATTATTTACATCTTTGATAATTAAATCACATCTGATTATCTAAGATAACTCTCCTTATAATATGAATCAAATTCATATTGATTATGATAATTAAATCATATTTAATTATCCATTTTCTCAATGCTCGGATACGTATATCAACAATAAAATTATCCATGAACTCTTTCAAGGATAATGCGCTTTCTCCGCGAATACTTGGAGATAAGGACAGGGCGATTGTATTGTTCCACGTACAGTGACATGGATATTGAGATCACATCTCAAATCCAGATATCGGGCCTCCCATAGATGCTTGATTAAATCAAGACCATAAATCTAATCTTCTCATTGAATCTGAATCACATTCAGATCAATGTCCAACATTTGGACTAAGATCAGATTACTTCTCTACTGAGAGGAGTCACTAAAATCCAGACCCGTTTCATCACTCCCTAGGAATGGAAGCGTCATGGTTATACAATCGTTTATGATCACATCACCCTTAGGTATTCCCAATACCTGTACATCCTGCATACTGGAAGACTCAGATTAAACCCGAAGTATTAGATCAACTTTACACTGTCTACTTCATGGTTTTATCAGTAAGTTTCTCATTCGATTATTGGGAGTCGGTATCGATCATATACTTTCCAAAAGCATATACCATACCTCGGTCTTGATCATATACTTTCCAAAAGTATATATCAAACCTACAAATTCAGTCAAGCTTCCAAAGCGAGACGACCATGCTCATGCAATTTGATTCTTCCCAATATCTCATGAGTGAGCTCATGTCTTCTGGTTCAGTAACTGAACCTGTATGATCCCTTTGAGAGATCGTATTACTCATATGCCCTTATATGCACACCAGTGCGCAGGTGTATAGACCTTGATTAGGTCATCAACCTATTGGTCTGCCTAATGTACATACTCAGACATATAGTATAACATCTGTCTCCGGTCAGAGGATGCGTTCCTATATCATGACAGCATATGATATAGGACTTTGTTTATCTCGATCTCGTTAGGTCAACTCTTTGACCCAACTCATCTGACACCTCTGAATCTCTATTCCTATGTAGAGGACCTGCATCAAGAGGTCGGTCAGATATCAACCTTAATGAGATAGGATTACCATCTCCTACTCAGGCTGGAGATCATCTCTTAACAATCTTTTGACGGTGCTCGATGAGTCCTCAGTCTAACTCATTAGATATTCATCTAAGCACCAGCCTCTATGATTCAATAATTGAATCAACAGTTGTATGATCATTAAAATGGCCATGGTACATAACCCTAATTGTACTAAGGGACCTATTATGCATGTACTCTTTATTTCAGATTAAGGAGTGAATTGCAATAACATTTATTGCATAATGGCTCGCCGTGGGCTCGCATGTCCAACAATCTCCCACTAGCCCAAAGAGCCATTAATGGGATAATCATTTAAACCAACACTCATGTGACAATCATAGGCTATTTAGAAAATAGCTAGGTAAGTTGATCATTCACTCCGTTCCCAAGAGACTACGCCAAGTCCTTTTACAGCACTTGCATATCTCCTAGTAACAGTGCTTGCATCCAATGCGAATGTTGCATCTTATGCAACAGATACCCAATTTTTGTAGGTTATAGTGTCCTTGACACTACATCTTATTAATTATCATAACCAGTATTCCAATAATCCTTATTAGAATACCTTAATTCCTGGAGATCTCTATCTCCTAAGGTATCTACAGTTAAGACCCTTATAGATCACTATCTACAAGATCTTAAACTTTTGAAGATAAGATTTTGAGATCACTATCTCTAAGTTTCATCATCTTTGAAGATATTGTTATTACTGCAACTAAGTGTTTTATTTCCATAGTAGGATTAGTAACAATTTACTACTCCCATTGCATGGTAGACATCTGGTTCTTGTACACATCTAGCATACATTTAGCTTCTCATAACTGATGCACAAGTGCAAGCAGTTCTAGCATTCACTTCCTTAACTCTTTGAGGTGTTATCCCTTTAGACAGGTCACTACCACATCTTAAGGGAAGGAAGCCTTTCTTGGAATTTTCAAAAAATTGGAATAAGTCCAAAGTGTACTACTAATGCGACAGTCCCAATACCCTCTTCTCTTTGCTTCTGAACGACTTCAGAACTAAGATCTATGAGGTATCCTTGAGATCGTATCTCGAGGTATGGGATAACCAGATTATAAAACACTTATTATTATCATCCTTAAATCATTCCAAATGATTAGGGTAATATCTACATTTAGCATGATGAACACAATGGCACTCCCACTAAGCTTCACATGGTCCATCAAGATTTTATCTGAAATCATAACATTTATAATTTCATCAAATCTTATGTTCCAACTACAGGAAGCTTATTTGAGTCCAAAGATGGAGTTCTTTAGCTTGCACACCTTGCTTTCCTCAACCGTGAAGCCCTGGGGATACTTCATATGAATATCCTCAGAGAGGTATTCATAGAGGAATGCAATCTTGACTTACATCATGAAGATGTCATAGTCAAGTTGTGTAGCTACAGTTAGCAAAATTCTGATGGGTTAAAACAAGTTCACTGGAGAGCAAGTCTCATCGCGAGCGATATCTTCTCTTCGGTGTGTAGCTCATGACTATGAACCGTGCTTTGAAGGTCTCTACCTTCTTCATCGAGTTCCCTCTTTCTCTTGAAGATCCATTTACACCATAATGGGTCTTACCCTTATAGTTGGATCCTCGAGGGTCCACATACAACACTTGTATATGAGGTCTACATTAGACTTTTATTGCTAACATCCATCTTTTCATGTCATGATCCTCAGGAGCTTCATCACATGAAGTCCGATCATTGTCAGATTCAACTGACACATGGAATCCATCCTCAAACTTATTTGAAGAGGTATTAATGTTTCATCTTTAATTGTCTATTTAGTTTCCGATTTCAAGAGCCTCATTATCTTCTAAAGATTAAATGAGTTCCTTTACTTCATTTTCATCTTGATTCTCAAGAGAGTCATCCTCTAAGAATCACATTCTCAGAGATGAGATCCTTTAAGAATCTCAAGGTCATAAAGTAGGTATCCAATACCATCCTTTATTTTCCTAATGAAGTAGCACTCTCTAGTGGCAGATTCCAGCTAAATCACATGGAACCTTATCAAGTATATAATGTAGTCTCTACTATATATATACCTTGAAAACTAATAGATAATTATGCTAATATTAATCATTGATTAAATCATGTCACACATGATCAATTGTATCTCCCTACAACTTCATTGAGTTAAGGTTCATTAGGAGGGGTGAGATAGGAATGATATTCACATCTCTATAAGGTATTCCTTGAATTCATCTAATACGTACAAGCTACCCTGGTTAGATCAAATTCTTTTCATCTTCCTTCAAACTTTGGTTCTAAGCCAAAATTGTGAAATCTTTGAACATTTCAAGGTTTTCTAAGTGAAGAGAAGAAATCTCATATCACAAATAATCATTAATAGATATCACATATCCATAATGTTTATTCTGATATAGATGATTCACATACATCAATATGTATGAGATTTTGAATACCTTGACATCTTTCACCATTCCAAGGAAGGGTGTATTGGACATTTCTACTTTTGAATACAATATTCACAAGTATGTAAGACGAACATTTAGACAATCTAAAGGTTCATCTCTTATCAGTCTATTGATCACATCAACAGACAAATGTCCAAAACATGATGCCAGATCATTGTCAAATGATCTTTATCCTCCTATTGATCTTTAAAGGTTTAATTTTCAGTATTAGAAATCTTAATGAACCATTCATTAATTTTCTAATTTAATAGAGTCCACTAGATTTTAGATTACTATCTGAAATATCTCCATCATAACTCTTTATGATAGATTTATTACAGAATTCATGTTTATATCCAATAATTAGAAATAAACAGTGAGTGTATTCTAATATCTAGGTCATAGAGACATTATCTATGACTAAGGGCTCCCACTGAAATTGAGAAGTCTATCAATCCAATAGAGATTGTTGCAACAATTGCATCAATATCCATGTAGAAGACTATAAACCTTAAGATCAGATTTTCCAGTCTTCTAAAACATATGCAACCCATTGCAAGTGTTGTTAGAAGATTGAGATACAATTATAAGACTTTATATTATTCAATAAGCAAGTCAATATCAATGATCTATGTAGATTATACTGATGCTCCATCCGAGTCCTTTTCTGAGGATTTTAGACAAACTTGATAGTCATACTATCAATACATCAACTTATTGCAATATTGACATTCATCCAACTCTTTGGATGGAAGTCACAGAAGTACAATCAACTCTTTGACTATACTTCTTACTTGGGTGCAACCCATGCTTCCACTGCACTCCCTTTATCTCTAAACAACCATCGCTTAAGACTAAGGATCTCTTATGTTAAATTCAAGAGCATTTCGACATTTATACATGCTTCACCCAATTCATACAATATGAATATTATGAAGCTTCATGAATGACTAGAGTATAGACATTAGAATGATGACACTCATCATCTACATCCATCTAAACTCTTAAAACATAGGTTTAGGTAGGTACTCAAACAATTTGAATACATCCTCTCTTATAGAGCTACCATTCTACATGATGCAGAGAACCATGTCACTCATGATTAAATGTCAAGAGCACATATGTATGCCAGAATATCTTCATTGATTTTATAAGGATTATTTGACAATTGCGATCATCATCGACATGTCACTTCCAAAGTGCATTCGATGAGAGATCAAGACTATAGAGACATACAAACCCTAGGGTTGTAGTCTTATTATCCATTTAATTGTCATTCCTCATTATTATGAGGAAACTTGCACATTGCAACCACATACATTATGTGTCCAATTGCAAGTACAATATCTGGATCGTAGGTCCAATCCATGATATTCTACTGATTATTATTGAGTAGAACATTGAGTGGGATTAATGAAGGATTATCTGAAATAAGAAATTTGCATATATATAAATATTTAATTTAATTTGATTTAGGAATTATTATATCAAAGTTGTCTTGCCTTGTCAAAGACACTGAAAGTTCATTCCCTTAATCACTTTCAATGTAAGAGATATACTTACCATTATATCTCAGCAAGATCTGGGATCTCCTCTTTATCTTTGTTACATCCCAATAATATGAGAAACTGCAACTCCAATAAAGAGAAGCGGGAACACATTCCGCCTTGCAAGTCCAACTTGCATTTCCCAATTCGGTCTTTAACACCCGGGCCCACCACCCCTAAGGTGATGTTGACCCGTCATTAATTGAACCAACCGTCAACAGGAACACAACTCGCTATGTGAAATCCAATATCGTCCCAATAATATGAGGACCCGATATTGGGGTCACTACGCATGCGTCCTTACTCTTTCGAGAAGCGACGAGCCCGATCCAAATGGATCATATGCATGAGCTGTCACTTCGAACAGGCGTCTCCCACATATAATATCTGGCGACGAAACCCTTCGCCTTAACGGGAGACCATGGATGTCACTTATGTGATCCTCCATATACTATTCAAATTTAATTAATTACTATGAATCACATTCATACAATTAATTCTTCCAAGGGAATTACTAACTCCAATCATATTAGAGTATTTTAATTGGACATAATTAACTTAATCATATTAAATTAATTATCAATCCAATTCAATCAATTAAACTTGATTGTCTTACTTGTATATATATGGTATTATTCTCAAAGTACGTATTAATTTGTATTTTAATAATTAGAAAAATACATCTTAATCCCTCGGACATTATCCCGACCCTACCCGCTATCATGGCCAGTACCGGTGGGAGTGGGACGGACCGCATACGTTGCAACCCGCTACCCCAGCGATCCCCGACTAGACACCATATCCGCCTCGGGAAAGGATAATGCCAAATTGATTAATTTGTACTTGAGATGATCATCGGTTCTTCAACCGAAATTATACCATATAGTAATCAAAACAATTTTGAATATAAGGAAATTTGCTAGACAAATTCCCAATCCTATTCAAGCAAGGAGGTTGATGATTGTGTTTCCAATTATGATTTAGATCAAATCTAATCAATTAATAGGTTGGGGCCAAGTCAATTAAGAAAATAATCATCTTATAATATTTCTCAAATATTTTCCATAATTATTTTCTCGAAATTAACAATTAATTTCATTAATTGACAATCACATGGTTCTTGATTAGGAAAGTTATTTCAGCAGTGACCCCTACTTACTAAAATTAGCATATCTCAATCAATTTAACTCCAAATTAAGCAAAGTAAGTTTCAATAGTTTGCTAATTTGATTTACAACAGAACCTATGTGATTTTCATGCATTTCGAGGCGCCTCTAAACAGTAATTAACTCCTTAATTACGTTAAGATTCACAGTTCCCGTAACAGTGAATACATGTTCATTAAAACAATCATATCTCGAGCATACGAAATCCGATTTATGCAAACTCAGATCCTATGGTTTCCTTATTTAATGAGGAAAAAATCCAAGTAAATAATTCGTACTTAAACATTTTAAACAGTGCCGAATTTATTTACTAAACAGATCTGCGAAATCAAATGCGATGAAAACTTTCGCGACCTTAACGAAACCAAGTCGTCCTCAGTTTGCGAATCATATTCGAAACCGTCAACCTAAGGCTCTGATACCACTTGAAGGATATGGTTAAATCCTCAAGCACATCACGGAAGCATGAGCGTCGTATTGAATACGACGAGGAGCGACTAGTCGCACTAGTTGCTCGATGCAGCGGAATTTAAAATTTTTTTCTTACGACGAAACCACATGATCCAAGAACACTTCTCAGATCGTTTCGTCTTAACCACAAACAAGTAATTAGGATTACCTCTTGAAGTGTGGTTGCGATCAAGTCTCTAAACGAAGAGACCTCCTGTCTCAAGTCCGATCCGACGGAGGAGATGCTTGCGAGCGCGGGGATGAAACCGCGTGCTTCTCGCAATCCATGTTGATGATCCAAGCAGCGGATCTCCTGATCTCGACACACGAGATCCGACGTCTTCTTCACGAGCGAGACGCACCGAAGGAGACTGAGATCCACGAGCAGACGAGCGGGCAGCATAACGACGATGCCGCGGCGGTAGAGAACCTCTCTAGGTCATCCATCATGGACGGCCACATGAGAGGGAGAGAGAGGGCTGTCGAGTAGAGAGAGAGATATGCTTCTCAAGCATTGTGTGTGTAAAATAGAGAGCATGGTATGCCTCTCTATTTATAGGGTTTTGGGATCCATGGATCTCAATCCATGTGACATATAAAATCAATGGATGAGATTGATTTATGTCAATCCAATGGCTAAGATTGTTGTTGGTAAAACCAGCAAATTTAGATCAAAATATATTTGACAAAATCAAATACAAATTAATCCGAAATTACACCAAATAAATAAGGAGAGAATATACATGGAGATTTCATCTCCATGTAACATTCCATATGGACGGCCACCCATTCCTATTTGGAATTGGGTGCCGCCCAAGCTTTCCATGAGGAGAGCAATCTCATGACATGTCATGAGATTGCATATCTCCATGGAAATCTCTTTATTTCTTTCCAACAACTTTTGTTGGGTTTTATTCTTCAAAAATAATTCACAATTATATTTGAGAATATTGCAATCTTGCCATTGAAAAATAGTGAATCATATTCACAACCCAAAAACAACATATAATTTACATTGTCAATTAATTACACAATGTGTATCCAATACACATAATAATTAATCAACACATATAAATTATAATTAGCTCTCTCTAATACATTATAAATCACATTTATAATATATTATGAATAATTGGATATTACTATCCACATTATTCTTATCCATAATGATTAAATCACATTTATTATATTGATAACTTATTCTCATGTGCCCAAATAATATGAATCACATTCACATTATTTACATCTTTGATAATTAAATCACATTAGATTATCTAAGATAACTCTCCTTATAATATGAACAAATTCATATTATTTGTGATAATTAAATTAAATTTAATTATCCATTTTCTCAATGCTCGGATACGTATATCAACAATAGAATTATCCATGAACTCTTTCAAGGATAATGTGCTCTCTCCGCGAATACATGGAGATAAGGACAGGGCGATTGTATTGTTCCACGTATAGTGACATGGATATTGAGATCACATCTCAAATCCAGATCTCGGGCCTCCCATAGATGCTTGATTAATTCAAGACCGTAAATCTAATCTTCTCATTGAATCTGAATCACATTCAGATCAATGTCCAACATTTGGACTAAGATCAGATTACTTCTCTACTGAGAGGAGTCACTAAAATCCAGACCCCGTTTCATCACTCCCTAGGATGGAAGCGTCATGGTTATACAATCGTTTATGATCACATCACCCCTCAGGTATTCCCAATACCTGTACATCCTGCATACTGGAAGACTCAGATTAAACCTGAAGTATTAGATCAACTTTACACTGTCTACTTCATGGTTTTATCAGTAAGTTTCTCATTCGATTATTGGGAGTCGGTGTCGATCATATACTTTCCAAAAGCATATACCATACCTAGGTCTTGATTATATACTTTCCAAAAGTATATATCAAACCTACAATTCAATCAAGCTTCCAAAGCGAGACGACCATGCGCATGGAATTTGATTCTTCCCAATATCTCATGAGTGAGCTCATGTCTTCTGGTTCAGTAACTGAACCTGTATGATCCCTTTGAGAGATCGTATTACTCATATGCCCTTATATGCACACCAGCGCGCCGGTGTATGGACCTTGATTAGGTTATCAACCTATTGGTCTGCCAAATGTACATACTCAGACATATAGTAAAACATCTGTCTCCGGTCAGAGGATGCGTGCCTATATCATGACAGCATATGATATAGGACTTTGGTTATCTCGATCTCGTTAAGTCAACTCTTTGACCAACTCATCTGACACCTCCGAATCTCTATTCCTATGCAGAGGACCTGCATCAAGAGGTCGGTCAGATATCAATCTAAATGAGATAGGATTGCCATCTCCTACTCAGGCTGGAGATCATCTCTTAACAATCATTTGACGGTGCTCGATGAGTCCACAATCTAACTCATTAGATATTCATCTAAGCACCAGCCTCTATGATTCAATAATTGAATCAACAGCTGTATGATCATTAAGATAGCCATGGTACATAACCCTAATTGTACTAAGGGACTAATTATGCAAATTAGGTACTCTTTATTTCAGATTAAGGAGTGAATTGCAATAACATTTATTGCATAATGGCTCGCCATGGGCTCGCATGTCCAACACGAATAACCTAAACAGCTTCAGAGATAGCCTAACAACATTTCTGATCTCTTGGACCTGACTCTATCTGCTACTGATTGAGAGAGAGGGACATTGTCACATGATCGATTTTTTTTTTAAAGTAGGGTCTGAGATGCGTCATATATACCTAGAAATGGCGGGCATTAGTGAACAAACTCTTGACGCCTGCTTGACTGTGTTGTTAAGGGTATACGGAGAAATGAGCGGGAGGTAGGTCTTCTTCTTCGTGTTCTCTTCTTCTTCTTCCCCTCAACTCTGTATCTTTCTCTTTTCTTTCCTCTCCGTCCTTATCTCTCTTTAGACTATCGAATCTTCTACTCTCCTACCGCCTCGAATGCGCTAAGTGGAGTTCTGCCGATTTATCTGCCCTGTATCCTACTTGATTAGGGAGAGTGGGATGCATGGTGCGGAAACAGTTGCGGACTAGCGCTTCCAACTTCTTTTTTTAGAGGGAATCTCACTATTGGCTTGCCTTGCTTTTACTCGAGTGAGATCTTGACTGTCTGCGCTACATTGCCTGCCTGATCTGTGGGAGAGAGTCCAATCCCTTATACACTTTTGCTTTCAAGTCGCCTCTGACACTCCAGCTTCTTGCCTAGGCTTTCTTTATGATCCCCGTCCTCGACCTGAATCGTGATAGCTCGAATTCTGCGGATACGTCATCTTTCGAGTGCTTTTCAATTAGATTAAAGCCATACTAGCCTGCTTTTCTTACCCTCGTTGAAGTCTCAGCCCTCATGCCCACCTTGTCTTAGGGGATTCCCCTGGTCAAGCCTACCTACTCCTGTCCTAATATAAAGGAACCACACCGAGAATGAAATACAAGTATAGACCCGCCTCCTCTGCCTTTTTTTCTGTTCCTTCTTCCGAGCCCAGCTTCCGTCTGCTCATTCGAGGCCATATGGTCAAGCGCCAATTCAAGCTATATGCTATATAATCGGAATTGAAGACCCGAAGGAGAAGTTATTAACGTCCTTCAACTCTCTCCATTAAGTGCTCTCTGCTTTCAGCTTTCTCTCTCCTTAGGGATAGCTTGTTTGATTCCGGAGAGTGGTCTTCTCTCTCGGTTATTCCTGATGTCGGATGTCTTTATCCCTGTTCTTCCTTAAGTCTTTATCCCAGTCATTCCTTCCTTCTTTATAAAGTACACACCTCGGACCAGTCTTTTCCTCAACTTCAGAGAAGTAGGGGTCTAAGAGTGTGCACGTGGCTTATGGGAGTCTATTAGAGAGTTCGTCATGGTCCTTACTTTCCGGGATTGACCCTAGGGTTCTTCTTCCTCTTGCTTTCCAGGCCTAAGAACGTGGACAGAAATCAGAGTATGTCATAAAGCCGTATCCTCCTGCCTATCCCTTCGCATGCTTCTAAGGCTACTCACACTGCCGGAAAAGAACCCATATGATGATGGTCCAAGATCTATGACAAAACAACAAGCTCCCCGGAACATTGGTGACCAGTGAGATAGAGGGATGAGATGGCGCAACGGGTCAGGGTCCTGACTTTCCGAGATTGACCCTAGGGTTCTTCTTCCTCCCGCTTTCCTCGCTTTCTACCTCAGTCTCACGTTATTCAGGCAGGCTAATCACACGTACTTCCCACCACACCTAGGAAGGTCAGGTCAGTAGCAGTACACACTTTCAAGTCTGTTCTCGTCCCTGCTCGCTCCAGACCTCTTCAAGCTTTTCCGGGACCTTTGAGTTCATGCTTGGAAGAGCGGAAATCACCCCTTTAAGATCATATGGATTTGAGGAAGGCTAGCTAATCATGAGATTCGAGTGAGGGTAGATAATCATGAGCTCGGGTTGTTGGGTCTGAAGGTGGTCGGAAAGCAAAATCAGCAGCAAAGTCTTTTAAGCAAAGTCAAACATTTGATCTTACCAGCTTTTTGTATAATTAGTTGTTGAGAGTTTGATCTAGTTTGAGCAGCAGACTATCGATCCCCGGGTATATGGCGTCTGTCTAACCACCGCCTAGCATTAAAGTCAACCTTGCAGGTAGGATATAAATCAATTGAGAGTCTTAACCCGCTCCGCAGCTTCTACTCTTCTGCTTCTCATCCTAGGCAAGAACTTTCAGAGTTCGATCTCCCACTAGGGTCCAGTCCCAAAGTAGTACTGTGCCTCAAGGCCTCAAGCTACTAACTTATGTCGAGCGGCCATGCTTTCTTATATCCCAAACCTCCATGAAGAAATACTACTATATAACATCAGGCCGAAAGCCTGGAATCAGCTTTTCTTAGCCTCTTGCTTCGCTACCGTAACTAAATATTCGAAGCATAGTCGATAAACCGTACTAGCATGCTTTTCTTACCTGCCCACAGATGACCCAATAGTAGTCTAGTGGTGACCTCCCTCCTGAACTCGCTTATGGGGGATGACCTGTCGGCTACCAAGCCCTTGTTGCTGCTCTAAGATAAGTAGTTCTACAATTGGTCTGCCTTGCGAAATCCTACTATCTTGTCGGAAGAATCCTCAGGTACAGCTGGTATAGAGCCTCAGATTAGCTCGAGGGAAGTGCATATAACAAAGGACCTCGTATGAATTCGAACTAGATTTCTCCCGGGAAGAGAGTGAAGCGAGAGGGGATGAATAGTGGGAAAGGAATCATCACTTTCACGATGAGAATTTCCAAGTTCCCGCTTGTTCATAGATAGCGCTATCCCCTGGAGGAAGAACAAAGAGGGGGGTATGACCGGGCTTATGACATATAGTTGAGGGTACTACTGAAATGATTGGAGAAATTGGTGGGTGACCCAGAACCATTCTCATTCTCTTGGCTACTGTTGAGTTTTGGCCTGGGAAAGAGGCAATAAGTGCCATGAAACGATGCGTTGTGACTGGTCATTGGCGTGTAAACACTGCGGTAGCTTGGAACCCGATGGGTAGCAGAGTTATACATAGTTAGCTGGCCCCGGAGCAGAGGAGTAGGAACTAGGCAATTGATGTCTTTGCTAAGTGAGGGGGCTTATAGCCGGTTGTGGTAGACTTCTTTTTCGTTTCACCTGATATATAGTACGAGAGAGTTCGGCGAGTTGAGTTAAGTTGTGTGGGGCGAGCCAGTCCCCCGCAGATTCAGGAGTGAAGAATTCCCTTCCTCAGTACTACTAAGTTCAACAATACCTTTCCTCTCCTTTCAGGTCTTTCCCCCACTACTATATATGATGCAGCTCGACGAATGGCTCTTTTCCAATTCCGCAAATAGTCAAGCCCTAATATATAATAGGAGGGTCTATCCTGCGCTTCTAACCATCTATAACTAATTCCCTCAAAGACTCGAATCCTCTTCTTCTCCTCTAACTCACTCTTAGTCAAGTCAAGGAGTAGGACTTCCGGAAATTGCTTCTCCTCTTAGTCTAAGGAAAGGAATAGATACCAGTTAGGGCTAGGAAAGTCTTACGAGTTCACTTCCTTTCCTCCTAAGCTCAGTTTCAGGAGTGGATACTGGTACTTTCCCCTCTTGGATGTTCCAGCGGTCCAGGGTTCACTCGAGACCTCGGGTAAGAGTAGAGGATTCCTGACCTCGAACTCTCCTAAGGTTTAAGCGGAATTTCAAAAAGATTCTAGATATATAGTAATAAGCCTGAGTTCTATCACCATCCGGTAATCACCTAAATAAAACTAGGTTTTCTAGTATTTCGAGTATTATATATCTAGTTATATTTAACATGAAAGGTTAGTCCCCCACCTTCCAAAGGAGGTGCCAGAGATGAGCCCCTATTATATATATATAGAGGTCACGGAGAAGATCCGGAGTTGGAGGCCTGTCGACATCCTGTAAGCATCGGGAAAGGAAAGAAAGTCTAGGCTAAGCAAGCATTCCGCCCAGCAGAGCCAGGGAGAAGGTAGTTTCAGTGCTCAGTTATGAAGGCCGCATAGCTAAGAAAGAGAGGCGTGAACCTGGCTCTCTAGACCTCCCAATAGTAGGGGAGGGCAAGCTCCGCAACTGATTGATTGCCACACAACTCTCTCTCTCAGTAGATTGCTATTAGAGGTAGGGTCTCCCTGAAGGAGGGGGGATAGTCTCTGAGGTCCCTTCCTTTGTTCTCTGCTTTCTTCAGCGCTTTTCTGAACTATTTCTTTGTTCTCAACTTCTTCATGTCCTTCAATTTTCTGAGTTCTACTAGAAAAGTCAAATCTTTGGGACTTTCCAGACATCAGTGAGTCCGGAGCCCGGACATTCTCTACGGAGCCTTCTCGAGTACGCATTCTATCTAAGTCAGAACTTGGATTTTTCCAGTTCATTTATTTATCAAGTGCGAATTCAGGCCTCAAGCGAGAACTACATATAACACAATTTTTCTCGCTCATTCTTGAGACTAGGTTATGCGCACTTTCTGACTCTTCTTAGTACCTCTTTATGTGAGGTGGTCAAAGATAGGTAGTTTTTCTCCAAGATGAAAGCAGAATTTCAGAAGACTGGGGACTAAGGAAAAAAATGGAGAGAGAACCTGGAAGTCTCACTGAATAAGTGTGGATAAGCTAAGCCCTTGCTTATATATACCGCTTTGGAAAGTCCCTTAAGGTAAGGGAAACTCTCTCAAGCCTCTCAAAAATGCCCTTGAAAGTCGCGATATCTAAGGCTACTTCCTCTCCCTTCTCCTTTCGTCGAACACTCCTGACCTCACTGTGAACCCAGTACTAGACTTTGGGAAAGTGAGAGCCTACTTCAAGTTCTAGTACAAGAAAGTAGATATATAAAACATCTCAAATCACGGTCAGACCAACGGGAAATAGGTCATCCTCTTCTTTGACATTTGCCTGTCAACTATAAACTCCTTCTGTCGATGCTGTCCGAGCATACTTTGTCATCAGTTCCTGGCCGGCCAGTGAAGTAATGTCTGGACCTAGACTTTCACTCTCTACTTCCTAGCTCGTACGGTTGAGAAAGACTGGGATGCGATGTCGAAGCGCTTCACTGGAATTGGGCAGTTTCGTCTGTGCCTTCGACTGGCGTCTACGATGCGATGCCTACCGCTCTGGTCCGTTGAGCCGTACCGCTCAAAAGACTCAGGAGGAGCTATATTTACAGCTATATTTTCAGTTTGATATAAATAGTGAGAATTAGAAATTCTAAAAACGAACTTGATATTCAAATCTTTTCTATAGTTTTTCCAATTTTTCAATATATAAAATCAAGAAAGAAAAATGTCGAGCGAGTCGACCTTTTCTAGATGGTCAAGGAGTTCAGGCAGTGGGGAGTCAGAGAAGGATCATCAGTTCCTGGGGCAGCTGCTCTATCTATAGGGCATTACTGTCCAATCCCAGTCTCTTTAGCTTTCTCTGTGGAGGTCCGGGCATTTAGGGGGGGCCTGTCTGACTTTCCCATGAGTGAAGGGAGTCAAGGGTTGTGCTTTGCAGGATGTGGATAATCTCATAGCCAGAAGCGCGGGAAAGGTGGACTCGCAGGTAGTAACAGGACTGAGGCTAGCCTTCACAGTCTGCAGTGGGGAGAGAGAGAACGAAGGTCAGTCATCTCTTTGATTTTAATATCAAGGCTATCAAAACTCCATCTACTGCCCGTCAGGCAGGAGAGGGCTTATGAGATCTAGTTGCACTGGTGAGAAAGAGAAAAAGCAGTAAAGCGAACCATGCTTGCATTTCTCATTGCACACGACTTTCCCTATGTATACACCTAAAACAGAGATTTCGAATAAATCTCAGAAAGTTGACTACTCAATTGATTTAACCACTACTGCATGAGCATTTCAGAAGAAAAATGATTCAATTTCTTTCTCTCTTGAACATGATTTGAAGATTCTTTCTATCGCGATTTACACAGTCTCATATCCAATCATTTTATATTGACTTTACCAAGTCATTGATACGAACAATATCCAAATACCAAATACGTTCACTATATGACCCATGTGAAGGAAAATAAGTTTTTGGCAAGAACAAAGAAAGAACTTGTTCTTCTTCCGTAAAGAATTCTTCTAAAAACCTTGAACCGCAAAAAAGCATGGACTGTAGTTTGATGCTTACGAGCCAAGGTTCTAGCACATGAAAGTATCTGTATATACTTCATCCGATACTCACTCTGTTTTTTTTAGGATTCACTATAATAATGAGAAAGATTTCTACATATCCGACCAAATCTATCAAGAATTTCAGAAAAGGAGAAATCAGTCCAAATCGGTTGACTAATGGGATGCCCAGATACATTACCAAATTGAGCTTTAGACAACGACCCAATGAGAGGAATAACTGGAACTATAGTCTCGAATTTCTTGGTAACTATGTTTATTAGAAATGAATACTCTAGCATTTGACTTCTAGCTGCCAAAGGATTTCTTAATACACTTGAAAGATAACCAAGAAAATATAAAGAAATATTTGATAATTGGTTTCGATTTTTCCTATATGGTTGAGACCAAAAAGCAAAATGACATTGCAAAAAATGGACAAGATAACATTTCCATTTCTTTATCCGGGTTCCTTTTGAAGCGAGAATGGATTTTCCTTGATATCTAACATAATGCATACTTTGATCCTCGAACAACTGTAAGCTTTTCAGAAAATCATGACGACAAACTACTAAAAGATGTTCGATTTTTTCATAGAAATGTGTTCGCTCAATAAAGTCTCCAAAATATGTTGATAGTAAATAAGAGGAATGTCTACGGAGAAAACGAAATACTGATTCATATTCAGATACATCAGATTCTATAAGAAACTAAATAGTCTTTGATTTTCTTTTGAAAAAAGGGAAATGGATTTCTTTAGAGTAATGAAACTTTTCCCATTTGAATATAGAATCAATCACAATAAATGCAAAGAGGGAACATCTTTTTTTCCTGTTGAATTGGAATCAAGATTTAGAGATGAATAGGATACCTTAATGCCAAGTATGGCTCGTAATAATCTATCCTCCGAAGCATAGGATGATTCATTCGTCGCCTGAGGCGTGAATTTACCTACTCTAATCTCGCTCGTTTCCACCCAAGCTCCCAACATCACAATTCCATTTCTGTCTAAATTGTGGAGTAAATTATACTAGAAATGCGGTATTTCCCTAGTTCTTCTTTCAGGACCTTGACTTGTCATATTAGTAAGAAATTCATACTTTCGTATGTGAAAATCAGTCTAAATATCGTTATATACTAAACGCTCACTAATAAGTACATCATCTTCCAAATTGTAGCCACATATAAGCTATTAAGGCATATAAGCTATTAAGTCATTTTTTCCAAAGCCAGTTCCTGTAGTCGCACCGTCCGCTAAAATGGGCCCTTTTTTCATGTATTTACCCCGTGGAACCCAAGGTTTTTGATGCATACAAGTCCTTTTGTTGGAACGTTGATACTTAACTAATGGAATGTTTATAGTGTTCCCATTATTTGAGAAAATCATCTTGTGAGTATCAGTATAAATGACCTTTCCCGCATGTTTGTCTATAGCCGAAACCCCCGAATCTAGGCCCGATTGTCCTTCCAGCCCAGAACAATGCACTTTTCAGACCGAGAAAGCAGAAGAGCTTGACGTTGCGCTCATTAAAGCTTGATTTGCATCATTATGCTCGATCAAAGGAATGGGGGAGGCTCCAATAACAAAATCTGGGAAAGGCAAAATGCTTCGAAGATGAATCAGTTCCCATCAGGAATTCTTGACGGGAACAATTGATTCTTCCTGGATACCAAATTTCCTGCAGCTATCATATAATATGAATATCTACTTGGTGATAAAGAAACTATATGTCCTTTTGATCTATCAGATATTTCATCAAAGGGACTCTCTATCGATCCCCAATGACCAATCCTCACATGAATAGATAAGGATCCAATAAGTCCAACATCGATTCCCCGAGATGTGTCAATTGGGCAAATACGTGCATAGTGACTAGGGTGGATATCTCGTATCCGAAAACAGGCAGTTCGACCTTCCTCCAGGACCCAAATAACTCACTTTCGCCCATGAACGATTTGTGTGAATGGATTAGTTCGATCCAAAACATGAGATAAAGAATGTAGACCAAAAAAGGATTCATAAGTGGTTGTTAATGAAGTTGAAGTTACTCAATTTTGAGGAGTCGGTATCAATTTATGCCGGATTGCCCCAGATATAGTTCCTCGAACTGCTTTTGATAAACGAACATGAGCTAATCGCGAATTGATCATGTAACAGATCTACTACAGAGCGAATACATTTCTTTTTCAAATGATTCATATCGTCAAGTGTACCCATTCCTAATTGAATTCCAATCAAAAGATCGGCAGAAGCCAATACATCTCGCGGTAACAAAAATGTCTTGTTCTGAGGTATATCAAGATTGAGTCTTCGATTCATATTTCGTTGACCAATCCTTCCTAATCCACATCTTTGTTGAAAAAATTTCTTTTGTAATTCCGGACTCTGAAAATACTGGGTCACCGCCTACACAAGCAAATTGTTGATCAAGCTCCAAAATGGTATTTTCCTTTGACCCAATCATTTTTTTATCCCAGAAAAGACAAGAAAATTTCAGGGTAACAAATATTATCTAGAATTTCTCTGAGATTCTCAACCTAGAACTAGAATAGAGATTTTCTGTTTCCTACTCACGCGGGCCCATATTCGTGATTTTCTATCAATTTTGAATTCAGATCATCCTCCCCAATATGAGATTCTAGTGCAGGTATAAATCGAAATGTCGTTATGGTCCAATTCTAAACCGTAGTAGATACCCGGGCTTTGCAATATTTGATTAACCACAACTCCGTAAATTCCATTTACTATAAAGGTTCCCACTGAACTCATTAGAAGAATGTTTCCAATAAATACGGTTTGTTCTTGCACATCTCTACTGGTTTTCCACATGAATCCCGTGGTTACATATAATGAAGAAGAATATGAGTGATTCATACACTACATCTCTTTCTTTTATCAAAGGTTCCACCAATTGATATGTTTCCACAAAGAATTTCAATTCCATTTCATGATCCGTATCTTCCTTTTTTGGAAATTGATGAAACTCTCCTGTCAAGCCCTGATTAATGAACCTATAAAATCCCTCAAATTGTATCTGGCTAAATCCAGGTATTGTGGACATTTCCTCATTTCCATTACAGAGCATCTTAATCAGAAGTTTCCTGTTTATCGAAAAAATCCCATTATTGGCTCATCCTTCGTCGAACCATAATCATATGGATCGATCTAGCAATGATGGAATATATATCATGTTTACTGAATCACATGACATTTTAGCCAACCTTATCCATATTTATAGACTTCATACCTATGAACAGAGACGGAACAAAAGAATCAAGAAAATTCTCGCTGCAAATTGGAATTAACGACAAATACAAATGGAAATGCATTGATAAAGCACTTCTCTTCTGGAAAGAAAATTATGCAACTTATACTTATGGTATGGAGTCTTGTATAGTATAGAATAGAAAATTCATCCAATTTCTACCTATTATGATATGACAATCGACCAAAAAAGTTTCAGAATTTCATCTGCTCTCTGTGAATGAGATAAAGACTAAATCAGAGAAATTGCGGTTAGGAGTTATATATAATAGACTTTGATTTAGGTTATTCGTGGTACTGATATAGATCACGAAGCTCTCTCAACTCAACCGAAAGGTAGGTTATTGCAGAGGGGCTAAGCTGTTCCCGGCGGTGAGTATAAAAGCTCTGAGCGGCGGGCTGACCTTAGGCGGAGTTGTAGGGGGCAGAAAGTAGAGACATTAGGCGGGCGCAAATGTGGGTTCACGAGTTAGGAAGAAGATCGATCATCCCAGCACCTCACGTAAATAGTGGTTCTATAATATAAGTCGTGAGCTATTTATATAACCCGTATAGAGAAGGGGAGGAAAAGAAGTTGGTCGTAGGTCTTCGGGTTGCACAAATGCCTATTTGAAGAGAGGCCTCAAGTCAGGCATCACCACTGCACCGTCAGGGAGAGTCTTCCCCAACTGGGAAGGCACTATGATGTTGAGTGTTGGAAAGACACTATGATGTTGAGTGTGAGGGTCCCCACATCCCAATCAAATAAGGAACGAGAGCACGAGGGCCCACCCTAGAAGGTGGCCAGGAGAATGTAATACGTCTGACGACGTCTTACCGGTTGTCAAGCTTCCACAGATACCCAAGAATTTGATTTCCAATTCAGGTTCCACTCGAGAAATTCGTTGCGCCTAATCGCCTTCGAGGCAAGACAGGGGAAGCAACCTATCACATCCCTAGCTATTAGTAGTCTTCAAAACCAGGCTTTCAACTACTAATTATACAAGAGGCTGGTGAGGACCCTGAAGATTTCCAACCACTGGCGCATCTGTCCACGCAACCAAGTACGCTCCAAAATAAGATGACCACTGAGGTTGAACCTAGGTCTCACCGAGAATCTGATGATCAAGCCTGACTTCAACTCGGGATCTCACATGACTATATATATCAATCTGGAACAGTTCAACCTGAGAACTTGCTTTCTCTCCCCATCACGCACCTGTAGTTCAGCTCAGGACTCAGGTCTTTTCCTTAACTCCTACATGCAGCTCCAGTCTTCTCTGATCTGCTCACACATCGTCTATTCAGGCAGCCCAGATTCTCTGAGAAAGTGGTTCGAATCGCCTACTACTGATAATCGCGAATAATGAGGAAGGCTTTTTTTCAAGATTTCCTATCTTGATATATAACGCGGATCTCTGCCTGCCTCAGACTCTTGATCGACTGAGGCCGCGGTTTCAGCCATGTCTTTTTCTGGATGAGTCTTTACCGTCGAGAGTTTTCCGTGGGGCTTTTCTACTAGAAAGAAGGCGAAAGAGCTAGCGGCAGATACAGGGGATTTCCCTCTTCTCAGTGTTGAAGTGCATAAGTAATGTCAAACCCGTGAGTTTCATGTGCTAAATTCATTCCAACTATCAAAAAAGCGAAGAGATATAACTATAAAAAATGTTTGACTTTTCTTCAATATATATTTGTTGCGATCGAGCGGGGGTGAGTGAGGCTAGGTGATCAGCTAGCTGGTCAGCAATTGCTTTCCCCTGTTCTGCCTTTCGAGTGACGAAGAAGGTCAACGGAAAGGTGCCTTCTAGTCTTCCTGATAATGCAGGTTTCTTGAAAATTATTCACACTAGATACTATATATGAGGGGCCTCATGAAAGGGGACGGATATGACAGCGGGAGAAGGAGGTCGGAGAGAAGATTGGACCACTTTGTGATTGGTGGATGTGGTCTTGATAGACAATGGGTGGTGGAGGTCATTCTCTTCAAGTTGACTTTCATCATCAGATATTCCCAAAGAATTTGGCTGAGGTCGTTATGCAGGTAAGGACGGAGAAGGGTCAGCCACTGATTTCCCGCGCCCGGTCGAGACCGCATGTGCAGACTCCTTGCTGAAACAACCAGGGGTCTTGAATGTCACTGGACGTTTTCGCGGGTCTTGCAAGGTCCCTTGGGAAGTGCCAGCTGCAGAACTGGGGTTCTGGAGGGCTTGTGGCGATAACGTAGGCAAGTCAGATCGGATGTCTGCAAACTGCCTAGCATTCTCCTGATTGCTCTTCTCCATGTTCTTTTTAGGGTATTGCATCATTTTCATTAGAGCACTGATATCATTAGAGAGTGGTTGGGTGCTCCTACGGTTGTGCACTCGACGAGGAGGGGGCTTGCGACAAGTACAACGGTTGCTCTTGTACTGGTGGTTGCGGTGGTGCGGTGATGTACCGACCTTGGTGATTGACCTATACTGGTTGTTGCGGACTTGGGGTTCACCATGATCAATTTTGATGAGTGAAAGGAAATCCCTCGTACTACTCTCAACTACTATATATATAGATGCGAAAGCGGTCGCCTTAAATAGATAGATGTGAAAAGGCTCCGTTTTTTTTCCTCCTTCGTCATAGGCTTGACTTTCATTCTACCTTTGACTAGTGCCCTGATGAACTAGATAGCATGGGATTATTAGATGAAAGACAATCTGTTTTGATATTACTAATTGGCAATGCGCATTAATATTTGAGAGAAAGTCATCCCATTTCTTAGGAGATGTGTCCCCCGCCCAGTCTCGCGAATGATAGACCCCAAGGGTGGAAGTCACTATTAAGATAATAAGTGGTATTCTATCTCTTCTCTTTTATTTATATAGGCTCTTGATGTCTAAGTTCCGCTTACAACGTCATTATAGCGCTTCCTTTCTTTCCTGCCAAGTGATGTAAGAGGAGGTTTCTATGAGGAGTGCTTCCCTACTGTAATAGGGCTAGGTCTCTAAGCAAGATTCTCTATGGATGAGATCAGGGCCTCTCTCTTCTATTTAAGCACGAAAGCCCCAGATCAAATACAAGATCCTGAGCTCCACTTCTATGCTTTTTGCCCGTCAGTATTTCTCTACTAGCATGAAAGTTTCAAATTTGATATAGTTAGAAAAAACCTATTGCCAGATTTGACTGACATCCCTACTGGATGCCTCCGCCACGGTTGACCAGAGGATGAGAGTAGGGTACACAAGCATACGAGCTAGAGGAGCGAGGGAAAGGGAAAAGAAATTGTAGAGTATAGTCTGTCCCGATGTCTGCCCGCTTTCCGCGATTCCTAAGCGCACTTCACTTTCTTTTAAATATTTCATAAGAGCTTTCTCCCTCCCTACCCAGCAGGGGTAGTAGCCAGGCCCTATCGCTTTTTTGGCTTTAGGGCAGCAGAACTAGATATTAGGGGGCGAACGTCAGAGAGAAAGAAGCTAACATTGGACTAGAGAAAGCAGGAAGAAGGTCCTCACCTGAACCTAGGAGTGGGAAAGAGGTAGACTAGATCTGAGACACCAAATAACTACCTTGCAGGAAGAGTAGATCTAGTTCTTCTTTTCTTCTCACTTCGTTGCCTTAGTTCTTCAACCTCCTGACTTGAGCCTCCATTCCAGACTATCATCCTCCATGTCGTACTATCGCTCAATCGAACTCTTTGAACGTAGTCCTTTCAGTGGTCTTTGATAACTCTAGATATCCAGACAGAAAAGTTGCGCGCCCATAGACTATTGATAAGCCGTCCTACTACAACTATCATATATAATACGTAGAGCCTACGCTTGCTGAGTGAGACTGAAATCGTACCTCTCTACCCGCCCCTGCTCCTTAACTAACCTCGAAACGGGGTAGTTGCTGACCTTTGTTTAGTTATTTATGTAGGTGGAAGGATAGGCAATGGAAGTATGCATACTGGCTGGCTTTATAAAGGAAGGCTTGCTCTTTCACAGTTCCGAGTGTACGAAGGGAGGCGATGATAGCCAGAATTAGTGAGTCTGGATATTTTAGGAATATATTTATCAAAAAGTGGTTGGTGAGCCCTATTACATTCGAGTAGTTGGCTTAGAAAGCGGATTGTCGAATGCGATCTTTTAATCGGTCTTTCCTTTGGGCAGGCAGGAGGCATTGAATGAAGCAGTGTTGGTTGTTCGAAAAAGTTTTTCCATTATGACGACTAGGGGGCTTGACGAGTGCGCGGCGGGTCGAGATGTTTTATATAATAGCGGACTATTAAAAAATTATATATCTATAAGAGCCCTCACCCGGGGCCCTATTGAATATTAGGGGGATCATAGACACTTTATCTGGTCTGTCAAAGAAAGCCCAGAACGACTCCTGAAAGCTGATCACATCCTGCGGGGTATCTGAATCATCTCATCTTTAACTACTCACTGACGATCTCCTTCTCATGTTGCTGATGCTCGCACCCCAGAACAGACGTTCAGTCATTCACTGCCCCATTTTCTTGAGATACTCTAGTATTTCCAGCGCTTGTCTGACCGTAGCGGCTCTTGCCCAGAATGCCTTCCTCCATCTACCCTTCCGGCTACCTTCCAATACCTACCAGTTGTACAACATTGAGAGAAAAGCATCCATTAGCCGATAACCCAGCCTGAAGCTGGTAAAGAGGTAAGCCAATCCATGGGGGGGGGGATGAGATGAACGGGGAAATCGAGGGATTCCCTGCAGTTATCATATAGCTGTCTCTTCAATCAGGTGCTTTCTCGGAGTCGGAGTCCCTTTCTCTGTATCTGACCTAGTGGACTGAGATAATTATCTTTCTTGATCTCAAGATGGCTCACACACTTTTTTTACCCCGCTCGGAATCCAAGATAAGTCGGGATTTCTTGCTTCAACTGGTTTCAGGCTCCAGTCTCACTCTGAGATGATGAGAATTTGCCCTTGCCTCCACCGAGCCAGCGTCATTATACACTAAGGATCTTGTCTACTACCCCTAGTCCTATTGCAAACAACTAGAAATCCCCAACCCTCGGCAGCAAGCTCTTTCGATTTCCCTGAAGATGAAGCGGGCAAGAGTCAGTCATCCCTTTCTCCTGAGCATGATGCATCAAATCCCCAGTGGAAAAGACCGCAAGATGGTCGTGTGGAAGGAGAGGAGCTTTTCACTCAAAGACAGGATATGCGGCCAATGCCTCAAACTGATCTTCCTCGCGATTTGGCTTCCTCTTTTAGATGGTGAGACCGGCTTCTACCTTATCTTTCTCTTTGGCAGGTCTTCCTCAAATTACTTTCAAGCCCGCGACTAGACTTTGTTTATAATAAGCTCGATTCCACCTATTTAGTGGAAGGAGGTGCGAATGAGGATATTAATCAGCATCTGACAATCTTCAACCTAGTCTCTCTTCCCTAAGTAGCAGGACCCTTCAAGCTCTACATAATAAGCTCGTGAGGAGCTTCGACTAAGAGGCTGAGTAATGGCGTTTTCCGGGTCCATCCCCTCTATTGAGATCTTTGTTCTGAACTTGCGCTTTCGGGTCTCTATCTGATCATCGGATGACCGCCAGAGGGAGATCTTCAGATGGATTTGTCGTCTTCTAGGGTTTTCAAGCAGCTTCTTCAAATCAATTATTTTCTTTATCTAGAAATTGGGGAAGATAGAAAGAAGTCATGTCAGTGAATCAATGCCATTCGAGCTACGCGATATAATATGTCATTTTGATCTGGAAGAAAGTCAACGTTCGCTGCAACTCTCGTCAGCATTCTCATTCTCGTGGTACGCGTCATTTCCTTTCAAGGACAGGAACTCTTGCGATATATTAATTGGAAGCACCACTACTATATATTCGGCCGAGCCTCCTCGTAGATTCGGCTTCATTATTGGGTCTAACGACTTTTTGATTTACCTCGACAACCTATCACTTCGGTAATAGACCTATATATATATAATTCATTATGTCCCCTACTTACCCGTTTTATATATTATTTTCGAACCACTACTCATAGCTGCCGCCTGCATTCGACCTTTTCCCCTCCCGAGGCTAACTATTCTCAGGGACCTTATCGCATCGTTTACAGCGCATCTACGTTGGAACCCCACTCGTACCAATATAGAACCACTATCTAACATCTGATTCTGACTCCTCCATTCGGAATATATAGGCATCATTATAGGGGAAAGGAGATCTTCACTCGAATTAAACTGATGTCAGAGGGGTCCCCAAAAGCAAAACCTTTCCTTCCCCGTGAAGTTGACACACAGAGACAACCTCGACTATTATATATCTAGATGAAAAGCATCTCGGAATGGGGGTCGAGAAATATATATTAATAGTGAGACTCCCCCAAATATATAGTGGCCTTCACTGACCTGATAATTAGGGGGAAAGTGTGCTAGACATCACGTCTCCGGGCCAAGGGCGCTCCGCGAGGGGCTAGGTGGGTCTCATTGCGTCTCTCTTAACCTTCGCTTCCACTTTCTATATAATTAGCTTCGACTAGATCATTTCTATCACCAACCACTAGTCCAAAGGCTCCTACACTCTATCTCTAGACCCCCTACCATCCCCTCACCTTTGATGTTGATCTCTTTCGAAAGAAAGAGGCTGACTGATCAAAAAGTGGTAGGGTCGAATTGGTGCGAAGGATGGGAGATGAAAGTGTATGATACTGAGGCTTGATTCTTTCTTGCTTGGGATCAAATACGTATGGGCCAGATTCTTCCTTTCGAGATGATGAATCGATGAAATTATGGGAAGGGGGTTGATAAGTCAGTCAAGTTGATCAGTCTCCTCTGGTGCCCTTTCCATCACTTTATATATAGATAGCCGATCCCGGAAGTGATTTCTTTGTAGTTGAGACTCTGAATCATGGCATCCCAGGAGAGATCGATGAACATGTGCAAGAAACCCCGCAAAATGGTATATAATTGAGAAGGTAGGAGGCAGGACGAAGTGCAACAGAGCAATATATATAATGGAAGTTGTTTTCTTCGCCTTATATATCTCGATAGTTGTGAGACAGAAGATAGAGGCCTCCTTGCGGCAGGGCAAAATAGCGACTATACTATATACTATCTAATTACTTAGCCGTAGCCATCGCTCAACCGAAGGGGACAAAGTAGTTAAGATGCTAGGCGAAGGGGACCTAGGGTCTATTCAGTCTGGGCTCTTTTCTTTATATGCAAGCTCAGTCTAATTCGCTAAATATATCATTAAAGGCTCGGCCTAGCGCTCTGGGAGGCCCAGAGATCGAGGACTACAGGTCTTTTTTTGACAAGGCTTCCTCTTGGGAATATATGTACTTTCCCTTCCACTCGAGCCCCCAAATATATAGTGGCCTTTTCACTTCCCTTCGTGCACCACCCAGCATCACAGACCACCCAAACTAGATATTCGGGCATTTTTTTGCTCCAGGAGGCTCTCTTCCGGCTAATTCTAGTCTGACTAAGGATCCTTTATGAGCACGACACTCCTTCCTAGGACCACTTCCTTAGCCTTCATGGGTCTTAGTGCAAAGTCTAAATGCAAATCCTACTCCGACTGAGCAGAACCAGAACTGAGGACCCCCCCCTGGACCTGCTTTCAGATACCTACCTTGTCAGAGGGGAGATCAAAGCCGGTTGAGTCCCTTGCCCCTATATGACACACTCATACTTTTGAGAACATATTTAGATAATTGCGAATGTTTATCTTTATTTGAATTAGCCTTTGTCTTAAGAGGAGTCGAGCGAGGGCAAAGCGGACGGTTACAGTGTGGGCGGTGAAGCGAGTGGAGTTGATGTTCTAAAAGAGAATCTCGACATGGATAGAGCTTGTAAGCATGTGTGGTTAGCAAGAAGCTTCATGGACCCAGTGCCAAAAGGCGAATGCTGAAAGCAGTCGAGGGTCTGAAGTCGGTCACTATAGGTCCTGTCGATTGAGCGCTAAGCTTTGGGTACTACGTAGCTGAGTAAGGTGACCAAGGAAAGGTGAGGTAGGCAATGTGTGAGCGTAGCTCAACAAGTGCTTATTATACATATGCTTCTTCAGTTCTAAGAAAATCGAGGTGGAGGTGGCCGAAGAACAATGAAGCTACTAAGTGGGAGAGGGAGCTATCTTAGCTGGTTAAGGATGTTGTATAGTTTACAAAGCAGGCTAGAACTATCACGCGGATAGATTATTTACTTCACGGACTGGCAAGGAAAAGACCAGTAGGGAAGTCTTTAGGCAACTACTATTTTCTTATTATATTAATAGCAACTGGAAAATATCGCGAGGTCGAATACTACCTCATACTAGAAGTCAGGAGATTGACCTCAGACACCCAAGGATGAAAAGCCCAATCTCAAGTAGGGGGGTCAGAACCGAAGGCTAGTACCTATTGATTGAGCGCTCACTTCCGGCATAGGTGAGAGGCAAGTCGAAGAAAGACGAAGGTCACGATGCGAGCCCTTCATCTCTCGCCTCTTCCCTGACTTCCTTACCTGACTCTGCTAGAACGTAACTATAAGGCCACTATGCCTCTAAACTCCTCCCTGGTCTTTTCTCCCGGGGTCTGAAGAGATGGTAGGGTCTCCTGCGAAATACCTGACCTCGAATCCTGGTCCTCTCCACTGGTTCTATCAGATCAGGCAAGCAATGTAGCGCAGACAGTCAAGAGCTCACTACTATCCCCTGAAACTCGAGTAGAAGCTAGGGCAACTATTTATTATATTGCAAACTCAAGCTTCAATCTTATATATATATATATATATATAATAATTGGTAGGATGATCTTTGACATCTTTCCCGCACCACACACCCAACCTCAGTTCCCCCGCTAGGTTATTTGCTAAGGTCTGCTTCTCTTTCCATGCTTATACCTTCGTTTTGGACTCTCAGAAAGACCCCCAGAAGGTATGATATGATAGTTGGTTAGGCAGGTGAGGATGGGTATTCGGCTAGCTTAGCCGAAGCATCAAGACACTCTGTCTTTTTCTGATCATTATTCTCGGCTCAGAAAGAACCCCAATATACCCTCCTCTATGCTTCTTCCTCTGCAGGGAAAGCAGAATTTAGAATGATTTTTCGGGAAAAGGAGACTAGTGGGTTGCCATTTTTGAGTAGTGGGTGAGGCCTATATTCTAAGCCGCAAGACTGAGATGCTAGTAGGCAGGTTGACATGTGATCTTTTCCGTGATCAGTAGGACAAGAAGGTATAAGTCCTTATTCAGTGAAAAAGACAATAAGAGATAGATATTGAGGTCAAAGGTCAAAAGTGATTAAGAAAAGTGGTGGTCTGGGGGGAAAGCAGCAGGGAAAGAGGCATTCCTCCTAGGATTCTACTTTAGCTCAATAGGCTTTGGCCAGGTATAGGCTATGGTCTGAGGCTTTTCAATATATATTAGTAGCTAGAAAAAGCAATTTCTTATTTATTCTTTTTTCAATCAAAAGAAATTTGAAATGGATTAATGAAATATGAAATCAATAGCTTAAGTCAAAGTCAATCAATATAAAATGACGAGAGTTGAGGGAACGCAAGCCCTACCTTCAATCCCAAGGACGCACTCAAAGGAAAGCGATTGGGTTAAGGACCTTCTACAGTTAGCACGATGGAGAAGGTTAGCCTGATTTCCAACCTGGCACACTCAGTCTCCTTTTTTATTTGATTATATTAAGTTCAGTTCAGTCTTCCCTGTCGCTGCTAGTCTAATCTCCCTTCCTTAGGTCTAATCTCAGGGCTGAATCCGATTAGTTAACAGTATGTCCCACAAACTATACATATCGGAGAGAGAGGCTTTTCGTCAATAGAACAAAGGGATATTGTTTGAACCAAGGACAAAATCTATGCCGAAGGGAGGGATCAAGTCTGTTTTCAGTTTAATGCTAGAATGGATGCTGGGTGAAGAAAGAGTACTACCATCCTTCGGACCAACTCTCCTCTCTGTCCTTTCCTACCCTGGACTTCTCTCTATCCTCTGCTTCGTTTGACGCTCCACTGAACTATTATATATTAAAGAAGGTCTTGCTCCCTTCTCCGCCGGTCTCAGCTAAGGAATGAGCCCCTAATATATAATCCAAGCTGAGGCTCAGCCCTTCGGTTCGCCCCCTCGGTCTCAGCCGCTTCTACCCTCGGATCTCGTCTCTGGTCTTCTTTCCCATCTTCCAGTTTTTTCACTTATGAGAAGTCTCATTTCGTTGTAGACTTCGAAGATCAAAGCGATCTAGCTTTTGTCGGACTCTCTGGCTGACCCCCTCACACACTTCCTAAACTAGGCTCGCATACCTAAGCCCAAAATGCATGCCTGAGGACGAGAAGGTAGAAATTGACGCAGGAGAGGAGGTTTACGTAGATTAATAAACCCCCGGCTCAGTCCTTTTTCTCAACTCATTTCTTTTCTCACAGCTCATTGCTTTTCCCTCTACCTCGCCCCTGATTAGAGAACCTCGCTACTGGAGTAGGCTTTCCCTCGGGGATGGATGATCACGGAATCATTCGTCACTATCAGTTGGTTGGAAGAGTGTACTAAGTCCTAGCTAGTACCCTTGCAACTGTGAACTAGAAGGGGCTAAGCCTCTTAACTCGACTAGGCTTCGCTTTTCAGCTACACCCTCTCTCTGCTTCGCTCCTACTCTATCTTACTGGTGACGGATGAGATATTCTCTTTGCCCTTTTCTATAGTTAGAGAAAGCGCGTATTACGAGAAGTATTACAACCGAATCCGTATTACAAAGATCTCGGAGCTCTTCCCCAGCACCAGACCTTGCTTACCTTCCCGACCTTCCTACCGCCTCCCCGTCAACCTGACTGCTCTTTGGCTTGACCCTTGTACCAGAGCCCCCGTGCGGGAATGTCACCAGACCTGCCTTCCCTTTCTCATCATGGTCTGTGGAACCGGCTTCAACTTCTCTTCCGGAGTCGCTTTGCCTTTCGGGCCTTTTCGGAAGCAGAGAGAGTGAGCTCAGGATTCTATATATTCCGTGGAAACTTGCTATTATAATATAAGTCAAGCGGGAAGAGAGAGGGAATGGACGGTGGGCCTAGAGATGGGAAGGTCGAGAGGTGGACTGAGATCAGGGGTGGGATTAGATATCTTAGCCATAAAGGATGGATACTAGGTGGGCCATGTGCCTATCGACCCCTGTTGTGCTCTAGCTAATGCCTTATCTAGGTTTTGGGCAAAGAAGGGAGCAACTGACCTTGGTGCATGGTTCAGTCCCGAAGGAAAGGACTCAGCTGAACTTGACCACGTACTCAAGCCCTTTCTCGACATACTTTTCGGTGGTACTGGTGATCAAATAGATAGCTCAGACCTGAATGAAAACGTATAAATTATCTCAGTTTGATATAATCTTTGAGTTATTTTGTCTAGTTGATAAGAAAAACTATCGTGATTAGAAAAGGGATTATAGGGGTTGGTCTCTTCTTTAATAAGAATTGAGGGAAAACCTGCCTTGAATGCACATACCTAGTTAATAGCTCTATCCTTAAAGCATTCGCATGGGTGGCCCAGTGCCTGCCATGCCTTCTCTAGTGAAAGAGAATAAGCTCCATTCTCTTTTGAGCTCTGCTCCCTCTTGCTCTTCCCGCGACTATCTTGCTTTTTCGCAATCAAGCGCTTACTCTCTCTTTCCCTATAGCGAATCAAAGAATCTTCCCTGACTTACCTTTGCACTTCCCCGGTATGAGACTTATCTACTTTCCCCGGGTGCAAACCGAATAGAAAGAAAGAAAAGTGATGAAAATTGACCGACCTCCTCTAGCCTTCTCGGGGCTCGCATCCAAAACTCACGATCTTTCTTTTAGCTTATATATATAGTTTTTCGGTATTTTCTGAAACCTATGGTCAAAGAGATCTAGCTACTACCATACCACCTTATTCGCCTCGGCTTTTCCTTTAGAAATCTTGTTGTTGACTTGCTTGAGACCATTGTGACTGCGCTCCTTCCCCAGCTTGTCAAATTCCCGTCGATGCCCTCGGAGAAGCCCGGGTATCGTAGGTTGCTTCTCGCTTCCAAAGCTTGCTAAAAGGAAAAGGGCCTCAGGCGGCGGCAAAAACTGAGAAAAAAGCTTCTCACATCTTCCCGATACTATCTTTTTCTAATATTATAGATTAGGGGTCTAGTCTAGTCCACTCGTGATTTGATATAGTAGAAGTCGGCATCTCGCTCCTGCTCTGGCCAACCTCGCTCACCTGGAACTCTCACTGAAACTACACGTGTAGACTATCTAGTCCTAGCCCTAGGACTATCGGGAAAGGTTTAAGGCAAGAGGCCAATTCGACAGGCTAAGAGCTGTCGAACTCTAGACCTCCTATGCATCGGAAGGCCTCATTCTCTTCCTATCCAGCTTTGAGGGCTTTTGGCTTAGGGGCATTGCCACGGTAGGTCGAGGGCTAAGAATGATTACCGGCAGCTATATATAAGTAATCTGAATGATGATTCCAATAATACAAACTATTTATAATAGTTATCTCAGACATCTTTTCATTGACGCTTTCTTTCGACTCGCATATCTCTGCGGACTAGGGGGCAGTTAGCTTGACTGTGCGGTAACGATGCTAGGGAGGGGCAAGGTAGGCATTCTAGGTCAGAAATATATAAGAAGAATAGGCGAATTTCCGAAACTTTGCTATTTAGTAGAGGATGACTTCTTGCTAAATTCTTCGGCACTATGGTATCACAGCCTACCATCACTCTGCCCCTTGACGATCCGAGAAAAGGAGGTTAGGGACTTCCCTCTCTCTCCCCATACCTACGAGTCAGTTGATGAGTCCATGCTATCTAACTACTTTCTTATGCTCCTCGACTACTCCTGAATTCCCATACTCTCTACTAATAGCCGGGGCCTGAGCTTGTAGACTTTCCTTGCACCCAGAACCTTCCTACACCAGGCACTCTAACTATGCTTCCCATTCCCTCAAGGCAGTTGGCTGACCAACCTTTGGTCAATCTATCCTCCCCTCTATGATATCGCCTACCCAAACAAGATATTCGGCCCGTTTAGGGCTCGCGGTCTGCTACTTCCACTGTTGATTCAGACTTTCCCAGGATTGATTGGTCTCCGGTTACCAAATATAGGATACATGGCAGCGAAGTGTTGAGGCTCGTCCGTCTTTCTTCGGGTTAGGAGTGAGGTTGTCAGCTTTAGGGTACTAGTCCCATGTCTTGCCTTTCTGAGTAGTCCAATGTCCAAGCATATTAGAGTAGGGCCCCCAGATCGGGAAGGAAAAAGTGATTAGTCCTAGGGCAATCGTCAGGTCCCTGGAAAGAGTCATGTAGCTCAACCCCCTCTGCATTCAAACTAGAGGTCTTAGTCAACATGTGAAGAAGCAGTTATTGACAGGCAGGTAGCCGATTTCACGAGGCGGAAGGCAGCCACAGGTTCTGAACGCTTCTTTTTGCCTGGGAGATATGTGGAACCAGCCTATAACTGAAAGCCGGGTGTCGAGGTTCAACCTCTGTGTCTACCGGGCTTTGTTAATCAGTGAGTGACCCTTGTAGTTGTGGTTGGTAACTCTAGACATCCGTCTATAAGACGGAAGCTACAGGGGGGCCTTTCGCTTCGGGTCGGGCTACTCCGTCGGGTCTTAGCATCCGAGCTCTTCACATTCATAGGTAGAGTCAGTGTCGGTACTGCTGCTTCCACATATCGATTGGGGCAGAGGCAGGTTCTCCTTATGGGTTCCCGAGGGGTGCTCAACCATTCCATAGAAAAAAAGCAAGGAACTGATCTGGTTTTTCCGGGGATGGGATGTTTCTAGATCTTCACAAGGCGAGGCATGAGGTGTCATTTCACGAGAGGCATCGACTGTGCTATAGTTAACTGTTGATGGGAAGGAGGAGGTGAAAGTGAAGACGTCATTCTCCTTTCTTAGCCGCTTAGAGTCCTACCTCTGTCAGCTTTCACTAGTGGATTAGAGAACAGCCCTGGTTCACGCGAATACCCTAACACCCCTGGAATGCCTTTGTATCGCCAGTAAGCTTTTGTGATGCTACCTAGTTAGCTCAGAAACTTCTAACTCGCTAATAGCTCGCACCAATTACTTTCTTTTATATAGTAGTAAATAGCAGGGCCTTCTCCAGTAAAAAAATCCTTGTCCCGGGCCAAGAAAAAGTCCTTCCACCATCTGTCCCCTCTCTGACCCCCCCCCAAGGAAAGAGAGCAGAGAATGCCTGACTCGCACATTTGTGAGCGGACACTCCTTGACATGCGCTCTGAGGCAAGAGAACCCTAGGACGCCCAAACGGGATTTTGGGACTGAACTCTCTAAAGAAAGGCTCAGGGACTTCGGGCAACTCACTCGAGTTCCCCTCACTTGTTGCTGCATCCCCAATACTCGCTCATTCATTCGTGGGCGCTCACATGAGCTCTCTCAAAGAGAATGAGACATGGCGGCCTTGTTTAAAAGAAGAAGCTCTACAATGGCGGCCTTGTTTAGAGACGCAGTGAAGACAGGGCTCAGGACTCACCTCTCTGACTCCGCCAGTTCTCAGCCTCCTTGGTTGGTCTAGCGGGAGACTGCCTCCCGTCGGATCAAAGGAGCTCACTTATATACTAGTTGGACGACAGCAAAAAGGTCGAGGCCTTTCTTCACAAAATAACATAGTAGAGGAAAACAGAAAGGAAAAAAGTCACATCACTTTATATTAGTCGGAGAAAGCTGGATTTAATATAAAAAGAAATATTAGAATAGAGAAAAAGTTGTCAGACTACCCAAAAGGCAGACGGGGAACTCTTCTTTCTTGTTATATTAAATGACAGGATCGTCTTCTTAGTCTTCCAATTATTTGGAATTGATAATAGACTTTTGAGAAATATATATAATCAAGCAGAAATTGGCAATTTTGAGCTACGATGCCCGTCCAACGTTATCCCATAAGCAAGAACTGACTGCCGGTGACATGTATCACTATCCTATCCGACTTTCCCCTCCCGAAATGGGATTCTTTAGTAAGTAAGCTGGGTAGGATTCATTTTCATTCCTAGTAGTGTGGCGGAATACGCGGGCCTGGGGGCATGAACGGAAGGCAGGCAAGAAGGCATGAAAGGGCGGGCATCATTTAGCTGGCCGACGGCACCGGCTCCGGCGTCTGACACCTCTTCATCCGGGACCCTCTCCCTGATCTCAACGGCCGAACTAGCCCCACTCGAAGAGCAGCGGGTTGAGGAACTCGTCCAAGCTCAAAGTTTGTGAGAATCAACCCAAAAAATCCACAATTATATATTAATATAGAGTGGAGTCTGTAGGGCAATATTCCCTCCTCATGGTCGAGGTGATCCTAGGCCCCGTGGAGTTAGAAAGCCCTGATAAGGCACAAGTCGTCATGGACATGAGTTGGAACTCGAAGGAAGTGAAAGCAAAAGCTAGACAAACTCCTAAAAAAGAGAAAATAGGTGGGGGAGGGACAAAAGGGATGGGGGAACTAGTAAGGAGACTGGCTTTTCTCTTTCTTTCCATTTATCGCCTGTCTTGTGTGGTCATTTTGTTATGGAGACGTGGGCATGCTTTTTTCTAGAATATCAAGCATAGAACTCTTTCTTCGTGTCTTTTCTTTCAGTCTGAGTTCATCTCCCTCCTGGGAGAAGCCCTACGCCACGCACGCTTCTTTCGGTAGTGTCCCCATTCCCCCCTTCCAAACCAGTTTAAAGACTTTGGGAATCGAGTAGATCTTAGCCGTACTAGTTGCATCTTCTTTCTGTGTTTGGGGGGAGCGGCAAGGGGAGTGGAAGGCGGGGATCAAATAGCATTTTCATGCATTAGGAGCGTGTACAACAACCTTAAATGCACAAGCCTCGTCTGCTTCCCCCTCCATCCTTAGAGGAGCCATATGAGGCGGTAACTCCACGTACGGTTTTGAAGCCGAGCCTTTCCAGCAATGGGGCCTAGGGACCAATATGATGATTGGTTTAGGTAGGGCGGCTGGCCTACTATGGGCACCTGTGGGTCTCCGTGCGTGAGAGGAACAATCCATTCATGGCTTGGACATCATTGGACTCACCCTTATGTCAAAGGGAAAAATAGCATGTAACAAGTACGAGGCGAGGGGATTCCCCACTGCGAGAGGAGCGCCTCGCAAGCCAAGCTTTTCGAGATGAGGCCTTTTGACAAAGCCAAGTCAATTTCAGGCAACCAAACCCTGCAACTGATGAGAAGGACCGGGGAAGCGTGTACGTTGTCACACTCCCTGCCTTCCAAAGGTGCCTAGAGGACGGGCTAGACGCAACAGAGCGATGACCCAGGAGCGGATTCCCCACCGGTAGGGAGACAGGATATGGCCATCTTGAGGCACATCACGTCCTACAGGCAAGACCGGCGAGACCCCGGAAGGCGACCTTATTAAAGAGAACATTCGGGAGTAAGAGGATCCATAGTACCTGCAGCCTCCCCTGACGTGACGCAGCTTTCCTTTCAAAGAGGGGGTAAGGGATTCTTTTCTGCTATGAAAAAGAAAAAGCAGGGAAGATGTCGACTCGGCACAACGGGAAAATACATCAATACCAATGATCTTTGCTTACCGATAATGGATTGAATACCTCATACTACTTTATCGGGACGAAGGAGCCCCAAATATATAGTCCTCCAATAATAAAAAAGGCGGAGTACAGAAAACAAAGAAGATGCTTGGGTTTGTTTAGGACGGTTCGATAGCCCACGGCTACCTTTCCCCGAAAGGAAAGATCGGAAGAAGAGAGAGGAGAAGACGAGGGTAGTCAGCCCTGCCCCATTCCCCAAGCCCTACAACATTTCCTTCTGCCTTTCTTGTTTTCCTTCCTAACTCCAGTCCCCTGTCCATAAACCCAAATCGTCTCTCGTTGGCACACAGGACGGGGCCGAAGCCACCTCCCCTCTGCTGAGCTTCGGGTCCTTTTTTCCTCCCTGAGACCTAGCACAACGAGACTATTATATAAGTCAGTTTGTCGCCAACTCGTTCTATATATCCGGGCGGCTTCTCGATTTTCTCATGGGATATCTATATACTTTCTAAACTAGTTCCTCAACTAGATAATACAAGCTCTTTTGAGAACTTCAATATAGATTTATATATAGAGAGGGCTTGGAGGCTGCACTGGCGGGTGTAGCTAACTAGCTGCACCCGACCATTTTTTTCTTTGATTTTTTTGTGTTTTTGAAATGAAACCTAGGGGGATTTAAATCACTATATATCACCGTGATATCATACCAATTTCAACTAAATTCGACATTTCTATCTTCTCCATCAAGGCTATGACATTTTAACGGTTTCAGAATTATTGAAATTGACCATATCTAGATGGGCATGCTAGGAGTGTTTGTTTTGTATGAAATTTGAAACATATATTCCACACAATAAACTAAGTAAATCCCCATAAGTTTTTTTTCAAAAAAATAAAAAAACCAATGAAAAAAATGGCCAGGTGTAACCAGTTGGCTGCACCCACCGGTGCATACTCCCTTTTCTAATATATATATATATATATTTATTTATTTATATTTATATATATTCTACATAAATTATAGCTTCAAGTTCGGGGGTTCTCAATTCGACCCTGATCTTCTTGGCATCTCCGCAATTTTTGAGAAAGATATTTAAAAGGAGCTGGGATGGGGCCTGTGTTTTTCAGGGGGTCTTTCTAGCAATAGCATGACTACCGTCCTAAAGGCATCTATTGTCAGTGCTTGGATGAAGTCAAGCAAGCAGAAGGTTCACTCACCCTCACTAGTAAATGGGCAATGTCTAAAATCAAAAAAGGACAAGCAGGAATTTCAAATGGGCAAGGAAGGGGGGCGAGAGGTGATGACTTTCGTCTGTTCCTGGTACTCCAAGCCAACAAGACAAGCCAACCCAAACTATATCTTGACTTATTGAAAATGGCAAGCTGTTCCTACTACCTTCCGGCTTGACCATGTTTCTGCCTTCGAGTTTGAGATAGAAAGTTGCTAGTAGGCTAATTATTTTGATTTGAAGCAAAAAACCTTCTTAGGGCAAGGTCTATTCTAGGGTCCAATTAAAGCACGATGTTTTCTTCCAGACAAATCTTGCTAACAAGTAATATTCTACAAGTTGCTAAAATAAATAAATTAATCAAATAGAAACTTCTATCAGATTCTCGGAGAGGAGACGGTCCTTCTTCCTTTGCTCTCCCTGCTTTTCTATAAGAAAGAGTCCCACTAGTTACGCAGCTCACCCTGCTAGCCAAAATCCCTCACTCCACTTATAGAAATATGTGCAGCCTATTCGGATTCAATTGGTGGATGGGGATTCGAAGTCTTCTATCAAAGAGTGGATAAGATCGCAGCGGAAAAGATATAATAGTTGCCGAGATCAAAGGTCTCGAGCGCGTCGATCTGGTCCGAAAATTTCTCTAAACTAGTTGGAATAACAAGAGCGGGCCTCCCGGTCGTATAGGGGATTGATAAGGGGGTATTGGGGAGCTTCCCTGAACTTGACTACTCGGCGCAAGAAAGGGGAATTTCTCTGTCACGCGACGAATGTGATTCGATAGATGAAAAGGCAGGAGAAGAGCGGTCACTATCTATTTCTTTTGTCCGGGAAGCATCTTTAGTTATCCAGAGCAGTGGTCTTAAGCATGTGAGGCCCAAAAAGTCTAAGGCTCTGCACTTAGGAAGTAGACTAAACAAATGGGAGAATGCCTCATTCGAAGACCTGCCACAAATGTCCATAGCTTACTTATTCCTTAGCTAATCTTAGCCACCTTCGCTACAAGCAAGCATCTTTCGCACGCCTCACATCCTAGCCCTGGGATAAGCCTTCGCCCACCTCTGGAGCGAAAGAAAGCAGTTCAAAAACGTCATACTCTTTTTCAATGGTCATCATTCACGTTCATTTCTTGATTTGACCTTCCCGACTCGACCACCCAAGATCAAAAGTAGACTATTTTTCTCTTATCAAGAAATTCCCCAAAATATAGATAATCTAGTTGATTCTTCTCTTCTTCTTCTTCTTCTATATTTCTTCTCTTTTATAGAGTTCGCACTCCAATTTTCCACAAGAGGTCAACAACCAACCACAGCTCTCTATAGTTCAATGGCGAGCAAGTCAATCCAGTAGAAAAATCGAATGAGAATTTTGTCTTGATCTTGGAGACGATCTGTCTTTCTCCCGTGCTTTCCATTGATCAACAACCAACAACAGCTCTCTATAGTTCTTCAAAACTCGTATAGGAAGGAGTCACTTTCTATCTGGAGGGAAGAATTTCTGATGAATCAATAATGCCTCAACTGGATAAATTCACTTATTTCACACAATTCTTCTGTTCATGCCTGGTACTCTTGACTTATTATATTCCTATATGCAATGATAGAAATGGATTACTTGGGATCGGAAGAATTCTCAAACTAGGGAACCAATTGCTTTCAGACTGGGGGAACAAGATCCGGAGCAACGACCTTCCCCAAAAAGAGAAATTGGAAGAGGTATTGATCAAAGGTCTTAGCACCGGTGTCTCCTATATGTCCTAAACTTTCTTCGAAGTATCCCAATGGTGTAAGGCCGTTGACTTATTGGGAAAAAAGAAGAAAAGAACTTTGATCTCTTCTTTTGGAGAAATCAGTGGCTCACGAGGAATGGAAAGAAACATTCTATATTTGATCTCGAAGTCCTCAGAGGGAACTTCTTCCAGTCTTTTGACTTGTAGGAATGACATAATGCTCATCCATGTTCCACACAGCCAAGGAAGCATCGTTTTTTAATCCCTCCTGGTACGTCACGCTTGGGGGAAGGGGGGCCAGCCTCGGGTAGGGCTAGTATTCGTATAATGTCAATCGTCAATGTTCTCGAGATTCTCAATCTTTCGGGAAGGGAGCGAAGGCCCTTCCCAGCTTGAAAGTGAACTTGTTCGCTCCTCCCAAAGAGTGACATCCACAGCCACGAAGGGTGTAATTAGATCATTTCCCATCCAGCATATATACTAATTGGACGCATTTCCGCTGTTCTGGCTTAAACAAACCTCCGGAGGGTCATCTCAATTCTGGAGAAGCTCACTCCGTGTTTTCAGTGAGAGGTGTATGCACATTTACAAGCAGAAAGAACAAAGGGGTGGGGGAGCACCTCATTCTCTTATTTAGTCTCCCAAAGAAAAAAGAAGAGTCGAAGGGACTTTCTCTATTTCTCTTCGGTATAACCCATACCCAAAGAGTTCTCCTGGAGGTGCACACTAGGTCCCCCTACCCCCGATGCGCAGTTCTTGCCTGAAGTCAAGACCAGAGCGCATGGCCTTCCCCCATGCACTTCGAAGCATCTTTGGAAGAGTTCTTTTCACATCCTCTTTCTTGCACGTAGACGAACCCCCCCTGACTCCCGCCCTGAGAAAATGAGATATCTTATAGCATATATGGTATTAAGAATCCGGATTTCCCGAGATATATAGTGGGAAGGTCATTCTCGATCGAGAAAGTAGTCCAAAAAGCAAGTGGAGTGGTCCGCCTCTGAGTTCTCGCAGTCGGATGAAAAGGAACTACTAAATAAGGAGTAGGTAAATGGGCGTGTCTTTTTTCAGTGGAATAGGGGAATGAAACTATTGATAGAGACTTCCGGCATTCCCGGCTTATCGCGTTTATTACTAAGTTTGCCCTATAAACCTTTTGAGCCTTCTCTTTCTAATCCTAAGGCCCTCTTCCTTTGTACTCTAAGGCATAGGCTCCAATCTTTCAAGGAGAGGGAGCTGAGCGGTTCTCTCTCATAGCCGTACACACAGATAACAGAAGTCAATCAGAGCACAATCCAAGGGGTGGACCATGCATTCATTGATCAACAATCCTTTCCGCACAACAATGCAAGATGCTTTTTCTTTGACGTTTGCTTTTCCCACTCTCTTGTCTTCTTTCCTCTCGTCACCCATTTTGCTACGTCGTCCGTCTGACGGGTGAAGCAGCTCCTGTTTACTAAGCGATCTTCTGCTTCTTGATCTTTCAGTCATCTCACTAAAAAGGTGAGGGGATGAATCGGACCAACTTTCTTTCGCCCGACCTGCTCTATGCATATCAGTTTGCTCCGTCCGACCAGGGGAAGATATCAGTAATGGCAAGCTTCCCTGCTTTTTTTAGCAGTTGTATGGAGCCGAAGGTGAAGGTTTCTGCTCGACATTTGATTTAAAACTACATATTTGATTATCAAAATATAGCTGCGAATGTTCGCTACTATATAAATATGTTCGCTTTTGAATAAGAAATATGTTGTTAAAAATGGCAAAAGTACGTCATGCTTGGAGGAAGAAGGGGGGAGGTAGCGCGCAAATGAGCACTGAAAAGGGTTGGTGTTTCCCCGCGTGTCCACAAGCTACTATAAAAGCCTTCTAGGGCCGGGAAGCGGGGGCTTCCGAACACGGCCCCTCCCGTCCCCGAGGACTATCTCATAACGGGGGGAAGGCGCGTACTAGGATATACAATGGGAATCCAAAAGCTCCGGCCTATCTTCGAGGCCTTAAATATTTAATAGATAGCGCACTTTTCTTCTTTCTTCCGTGACCCCCTTTCCCCCTTCTGAGGCTGCTGAGGTGGCTTATTGTAAGCCAAGTCAGATGTTGCTTTCTTTAGTGATTTTCTTCTAGATTTTCCCACGTAGTTCGTTAGTCAAACCAACGATTCTCCTCTTTGTGAAGTCATAGAGAGAGTCTTCGCTTTTTCTAGTATTACTTCTAAAAATGCATGAAAGAACCATCCCTTCCTATTTCAAATGAGACAAAAAGCCTTCTATACCACTTCGCGTTAGGGGGCACTTTACTTTAAAGCTCGCTCGACATTTATATGATGTTATTTGTCTTTTTCCCATTATATAATGATATTGATTTTCTCGGGGGTTCTCACTTCGACGCCCGGATATATAGTACGAGTTGGCGACAAACTGACTTATATAATAGTCTCGCCGTGGTGAAGGGGTGGTTTACATACAACCGGGACAAAGTGGTTTATGATTGAATCTAAGTGGCATTCTTTTCATTTGGTATATCCAAGTCCATGGCCTATTTCGGGTTCACTCGGAGCTTTGGCAACCACCGTTGGAGGTGTGATGTATATGCACTCATTCAAAGGGGTGCAACACTTCTCAGTTTGGGCCTCATATTTCTCCTATATACAATGTTCGTATGGTGGCGCGATGTTCTACGTGAATCCACGTTGGAAGGACATCATACAAAAGCTGTACAATTAGGACCTCGATATGATTCTATTCTGTTCATAGTATCAGAGGTTATGTTCCTTTTTACTCTTTTTCGGGCTTCTTCTCATTCTTCTTTGGCACCCATGGTAGAGATCGAAGGTATTTGGCCCCCAAAAGGGATTGGGGTTTTAGATCCTCGGGAAATCCCTTTTCTTAATACCCCTATTCTCCCTTCATCCGTAGCTACTGTAACTTGGGCTCATCATGCCCTCCTCGCGGGGAAGGAAAAAGGGGCAGTTTACGCTTTAGTAGCTACCGTTTTACTGGCTCTAGTATTCACAGGCGTTCAAGGAATGGAATATTACCAAGCACCCTCCACGATTTCTGATAGTATTTATGGTTCAACCTTTTTCTCAGCAACATGCTTTCATGGTTTTCATGTGATTATAGGTACTCTTTTCTTAATCATATGTGGTATTCGCTAATATCTTGGTCATCTGACCAAGGAGCATCACGTTGGCTTTGAAGCAGCTGCATGGTACTGGCTTTTTGTAGACGTGGTTTGGTTATTCCCATTTGTCTCGATATATTGGTGGGGAGGTATATGAAAGAAGGAAGAATAAGTGGATTGAGATTATATTCTCTCGAAAAGGCAGGCTTTCCCCCTTTCCCCCAAAATCCCTCAAATCCCTCCCTGGTAGATCATGTTCACCAATCAAAGCCTTTGCCTTGGTTCTTTTCTAATAGCTCTGTTTCTTCGGTTACTCTGAGGATCGAGAAATTTCCTTGGCTGCTACGACGGAAGGAACCTTTTTTTGTTAGGGGTTGAGCCCTTATTTGAGTAAGAGCAAGCAACCTCTTTTGCCCTTTCAAGCAGGGCCCTGATCAGATCGCCATGAGGAATCTTTGATTCATGGCCGGAGATCGAGGCACAGATCGGTCTGATCTGCCAAGGGAACTATCCTCCGGGCATATTACCTAACCTACTATGATTCGCACCACGTCGACATATTATTCAAAAGTCACTCGGATCTTGCTTTCATTTCTAGTACTAGTATCTTCAACTCCACTCTTCGAGGGGGACTCACAACGACTTCTGGGCTGCCCCCCCAACCTTCCCCCCAAGGAAAGGGGTGTCGATCTGTTCCATTGAAACTTCGTGTCAGGTCTTTCAGCAACGTCTTTCTCTGGTCAATGTCATGATTTTCGAAACTCTATAAGCAGCTGGTCATAGCGAGTGAGGGGGCAAGTGAGGGATCTGTTTCCAGGCAAAAAGAGGAAGCACTGCAGGGTAGTAGGTCCACGGATGTAGGTGCAGTATTCGCAAGCACTTGGTATTCCAGCGGCCAGACAGAATTCAATCCAGCAACCCGAGGCACGTAGTGTTAAAGTAGAGTTTTGCCCTGAGCTATGAAGATAGGGAAGAAGCTCCTTACGGGCTCATCTCAAAGTTGATTTAATATAGTTCTGACGATCATTACTAGTTGGAAGGCCTAGTATGGATGGGAAGGATGGCAAGGAGGTATACTGGCGGAGCAGGAAGATAGGCAAAGGGGGAAGCGTCTAGAACTTCTCCTCCATCTTCGTGTAGCGCTATTGAGAAGGCCAGTGTCATATCGCGGATCAAGCGATTAGAAACTCATGTCAGGAGTTGGTTAGCTTATGTCTACGGCCGCTATTCCTTATCAACAGAAGCGTGCTTTAGGATCGAAAGACGACCTCAACACAAGTCCTCTTCTTCCTCCTCTACGCTCCGCTTCGAGTCATTGGATGAGGATTCGAACAAGAAATAGAGGGTGGAGAACACTGTCCTCAAGCAAGCATTTAATATCTGTGGGCTGAGGAGAAAGAAGATAGCCTAAGAAAGGCCTCCAACCAGAGCCAAGTAGACATATAGCCTTGCAGGGACCAAAGGGGAACCAATTACCAAGCCATTCCAAGCTCCGCTCGGTGATTAGACGTAGGGATTGCTCCTTCTACGATCCAGCGAGTTAGACTCGTTCTTCACCATAAGGTGCATGCTGGAGGAGTTCACTAGACCCAGGGTCATAGACATGACGTCGGCATTCGTTGCATATCAGTTTGAAGGCAAGATGACTTTCTCAATTGTGCCCATAAGCGCTAATCACGAGCTAAACTCTAGAAGATATATAATAGCCTCTAAATTCTATCTAAGAGTGCATCCTTTTATTCATAATATTATGTCATTTTAATTCGGTTCAGTGATGTGAAGCAATAGCAAGAAAAAGGCAGGAAAGCAAAGGAGCCAAAGCCCCGGTCAGTTGCGAGTGTGTGAGTGCACAGAGACTACAGTAGGTACGGCTTCGGTCAGTGCCTTTGCATTTAAGCATAGTAAGAGAGATTTCTTTATGAAAGATTTCGAGCTATACATATATAATAAACTAACTAAAAGCGAAAAGAAGGTCAAGATGTTGACGAATAGGACTAGTTTCAGGCTTATGACTATATATTAGGTCTGTCGACCCCTCTACAGGTCAACCTAGGCTTTCTCTCATCTTTTTGAATAGCGTACTTTTTCGAGCTAAGCAAAGAAGCAAAGATCAAGGAGACGGCCTCTTTCGAGGCTATCCAGACGACATTCTCTTCCCTTCCTTATATAGTGTTGATCCGATTGATGATTAGAGGGGCAAAGCTGCTCTTCTCTGAATTTTGACCTCATCTTAGGCTATCGTGAGCACATTTTGAGTCGTTTGGTTCCCGGGTGCCTATATGATTCTGCAGGATGCTACTTGACCAGTCAGTAGTGGAGAGGTCTAATCCAGGGTGTAGCGATAACCATACGTTCAACTCGAGTACGTTGTATAGGCAACTATAAAGACTAGTGTATTAAAGACGAAGAAAGGTACAAAATCATTGACGAAGAGAAAGGCGTAGGGCTCGGCTTGCAGCAAATCTCTCGACGCACCTTAGAGATGTCAGCTTTCAGAGATAAACCAAGCCCCCAAAAAAGCCAAAAAAGCACTTTTCTCTAATACCTCTAAGAAACTATATAATATTTATAGAAGGCGATCCATCTATGTGAATCTCTATGCCTAAGACATAATAGGCTTCACCCTCATCTCAAAATTGAGCTTTCAAAATCCTTAGTATCATGCAGTAACCCAAGATCACTACTTGCAAGCAAGATGTCATCCTGAATCCTAAATCTGAACTGACTCCCATTGACCTGAAGATACATACACTGATCAACAATGTTTTCCTTGATGAAATTTTCTTCTTTTTGGTGCTAAGATCAAAAGTCGAGAGGGATGGATTTTCTGAGAAGGGCTACAGATTGATTTCTTGAACTTGCAAATGAGGTCTTCTACCTCTGAGAAACCTTCAGATATCACAAACATCAAGATCCCATGATCTAGAATATTAGGAATGAAAAGATCTGAAATGAAGCTCTAAGTCAAAATAAGCCACCAATGCCCGATAATGACGTCCTCTAAAAGATTCCTTCTGAGACACAGAAGAGAAGGTCGAAGTCTAATCACCTTTTGACCCTCAACCTGATATCTCTCAATGTTGCCTTTGGAGTCTGTCTTGGTCTTCCCACTTGCACCCCCCATCTGGCAACTCTACTACTGTAACATCCGAAATCTACATAAACCTAGACCCGATCTGATTTGGATCCGATTAACCCAATAAAGTTATCAGATAGTATCAACTAACCTAAAACGACCAATTGATCATGAATCAAAAGTCGTTCAGGTGAGAACAACCAAAAATCGACCGCATTGTAATGCGTGCCGTGAAAAAGCCGCAACAGAAATTCGGAAACCGCAAAATGAACCGAGACTGTCATTAGATCCGATTCGACGAAACAAGATCAACAGAACTGACCATTTGTCAATCAGAGATCGTTTGACATTTTTAATTCACAAAATTTAACCCCAAACCGAAACCGTATCTCGGAATTTCGGGCATCCAAACCCGACCGCAAGTATATCAATATTATACTCATATTGATCGTCATTCTGAGGTGATCAATTCGAGGTATTGCATGTCGAAATCCAACACTCGATGTGCAATCACGGAAGAATTTAATAAGTAAAATCTGTAAAAAAAAGTAATAATATAAAATTTTAATTTTAGAACAGGAGCATACTTCTGTCGTTAACTACTTAGTTGCCTTTCTCTTGCCATTTGGAATCTTTTATACCCCTCCATTTTGCCCAAAAAGACCCTCCATTTGGCAACACCTCCTTGAGTTCCTCTCCTTATATATACTTAACACAAAACCCCTCCAGTTCCCATCCGAAGGAAGCCAAACCCCCATCCCCACTTGCAATTAAGAAGCTGTTCAAATCCCTCATCGGTTGCAGAACAAGCAACAGGTTGGCATAAAATTTTGATGCCTCTTTCCCTATTTAGCCATTCCAAAGACATCAGCCTTTCCCGAAAACCCTTAAATCTTCTCCTCAAATCCTCTTCTTGTTGGGATTTGTTGCTCAACATTCTTTGTAGATCAACATCCATGGTTGTTGCTTGAAATACTTCAAGAACTACTGGACCAACTGCTGTTCATTTCTTTGAAATCAGCCTTTGCATATTGCAGTTGGGATCCCAAATTTGCATCTCAGAACTTAGGATTTAATCTAAGGTACAATCTTATCCCCTTTTTTTGCTGCCATGCATGTAGATTACACTGATTTTCATGAGTTCACCACTGTTATCTTTGCAAAAAAATTTGTTAGCTCTAATATGGATCATTCTCTGCTCTGTTGGGCAATAACTTCCAGTAATTTTTTTTAAATGTTCTAAATTATGCAATGGATCATAGTATGTTGATTGAAGAAGTGATAGGTATCATAATACATATATTATAGAATAAAACCTCTATCACACTGCTCTGTAATTTACCAGAAATAAAAATCTGGAGTTTTTGTTTTAATTTAATTTAATTATAAAGCTATCATACCTTCAGAGGTCAGATTTGAATGAGTTTTTTTTACATGCAGAGCTATCTGAACTAAATAGAAAACTTTATATAGATCTTGTTGACCATCATAAATATTTCAACACCATGTATATCGTAAGAACTTGGTAAAGGATATTATTAAAAATTATTGAACATCCATTCTATTATCAACAAGGAATTTGAGTTGAATAATTAAACCAATTGGTTAGTGACGGCTGTTAAACCTTGGACAGACATGAGTTTTATAATCTAATTTTAATAACTTCCAAGTATTGTATATCGTCATATTAAAATCTATGAATCGGGAACATATATGTTTAAAATAGTACGTACAAGTAGAACATGATGGGAGATTTATATATTATATTATAGGGTTAGCTGAAATAATTGATAATAGACCTAGTAGCTGATTAGTAAATGGACGAAAACACCTTGAACTAAGATGTTCAAGGATGCATTATATAGGGACATGAGGATATCACACGGTTGAATCTAGATATGGTTGGGAGTTTGATTTTTACAAAGCAACAAATATAAGTTCGAAAAAAAATCTAAACTCTACTCATCTAGTCAACAGGTAAATACGTTTAGATATAGATATATATATATATAAAGAGGGATCTTATTAACTTGCCTCATAAATATTATATATCATCATGTAGGAAATTATGCATGTGCAAAGTTTTTCCTTAACTTAAGAACTTGTAATTACTCAAACAATGATCACTTAAATATGCAAAGTTAACAAGATAGAATAATGGGTTTGAGTTTGCAAATAAATGTATCCATATGATTGAGAAACAGTAAAAAAATTGTGTTAGATTAAAAACTATCGTGACACCTACAAGTTAACGTAATTACCCAAGTTCCTCTTATATTCCAACTTATATGAATATATGATAAATTCAGTCCAAATGTATTTGTTGGTTGATGCACATTATCCATGGAGCTGTAGAAATCAGAATCATCTTAGTTACACAAAATCAAGAATACAATCCTTCATGGAAGAAGTGGACGTAGGTTCAAGAGCTTGAAGCAGCAGATTCAGAAACTGATCACATAAGAGATTAAGAAAAGATCGAGGAATCAAATAAATATGAAGGTAATTAGGAATAACAATGAATCGTGCCGGTCATGATGACTTCTACGCTTGACTGCGCGAGGGCGCGGTGACCCTCAATTGGGCGGAAGAAAGGAAGCCCAGTTCGGGCAGCGACCGCCAAGTGCGCGGGTCTAGGATCCCAGTCCCTTTTCGGTTTTTACGCGAGCTCGCAGTGTTTTTACGCCTCGTTAGGATCCCGACTTTAGACCATTCCACTGACCCTCTGTTTTAGGATACTCAGGAGGGGGATCCTTGGTTTTCAGTTGTTCGTACGAGCTCGGTTGCCCGTTACCGATCGGGTTGTTTTTCTAGAGTGACTTTTCCGGGAAGTCTCTCTCACCCGTCTTAGTGGCGTAGTTGGGGAGTAGACCTATCCCTCTATTGGACCGTCCTTCCAACTAGAGGGCGAGACGGAAGAGCCATTTGTAGGCTTCTTCACCGCTTGAGTTTTCTTTCGCCAACAGACTTGGCGATTCTACATCCATATCATCCATATCTACATCTATATCTACATCATTGAGAGTTACATCCGAGAGAGTTACTGTAAAGGTTTGGAGAAATTACAATTGAAAATTGAGATGATTGAGAGTGACTATAATCTGTTTCGAAATCCTTATAAAGATCACAAATTAAGATGAGTAAATGGAAGTGACTATAATCTGAAAAAAAAATCCATTAAGCTAGTGGACGTGTTGGGAACTTAGTTAGGATGCATTATACAACACCGCATGCATACGGAGGCACCCCAACCCTAAGACTTTTCCCAAGTCTTAGAGTCATAGTGTGAGGTTTCACACGAACCAAGACCACAGACTATCCACTAAACTTAAGAATTTAATAAATAATTATATCTTCTTATCTCATCTTTCCCATCATCAAAATCCACAAATATGATCTCTAAGTAATATGAGAATAAAATACACTTACTTATGATCAATTAGTTACAATATAAATATGCGTATGTGGGAAATGTTGGGATAATGTCTAATCATGAGAGGTGCTTACTAGAAATTTGGAAACATTTTACATTTGCAAGTAGAAATAAAATTAAATTGAGTTGTTCCACCTTTCTACTTGTTACTTTTGAACATATTAAATCCTTGTTTATGTTGATAAGTTTTTGAGAGGTACCAGCGCCTGCTGACGCCTCTTCTTTCCTAACATGTTTGGCAGGCAAACAGTCTGCTATTTAGTAGCTATACATGGTTCCAGGAGACAAGGTCTATACCAGACGGTATGTGGTGTTTGTTACAGTTTTTAGTTCAATTGATATTGTAAAATGCTTCTTCTCTTCAGTCAAATTTTTGGGATGTTGTATGTACTGTCAAACACTGTACATAATGTAAAATGATATGAAAATTAATGAAATGAGATTTTGGTGCATTTGGTTCTATTATATTGTGGTTATGTATGTGGATGTGAATGTCATGTGGAAAATTAGCTGCGCGAAAAAATTTCTCCATAAATTATGCTTTTAATGCGATGTCAAATATATGGAATTTCAACGAATTGTGTGTAAATGGGTACCCGGATCCTCGGGGGTTCACATTTATGGTATCAGAGCAACGGTACCCCGATACGCACATCCACAGTATTTCAATTCCGATCGCATTAAGATCTCGGATAACGACAGTCTTCCGACTTGCCGTGAGTCCGAGAAGGGAAATATGACATTCATATTCAACCAACACAGATATCACCAATTTCATTAATTTTCATATTATATCCCAAGAAGAGAAAAAGTATATATTATAAGTATCTCCAAATGGTACTTTTACGACTAATTATGGTTCTCATGCAGAATCATAGCATCCCGACCAGGCCAGGAGAAAACTGACCAGCTAGCACACATACTGACTGCTCTTATCGAGCTTTCCACGTTTTATTTGATTCTGGAGCGACACACATTTTCCTTGCTTCGAGGCTACTTGCTTCTTTAGGTAGAGTTGCAGAGACTCTCTCTTCTCCATATCACATCCGAGGGCCAGGTGGCCAGTTGTTCATTCTTTCACTGATAGTCAGGCACTTTCCCATACTGATTGACGGTCATGAGATGATCGCAGATTGTCTACTTCTGCTGCATGATGAGTTCGACTTGATTTTAGGCATGGATTGGTTATCCGCTCATCATGCACTTGTTGATTGCTTTATGAAGACGGTTGTCTTCAGGATTCCAGATCTACCCGAGTTTACTTTTGAGGGTACTGTACATGACTCCACCATGCAATACATTTCAGTGTTGCGAGCCTAGCGACCTGTTGATCAGGGTTGTAATTCATACCTTGCATTTGTGCGGGAGGTATCTGATGAACCTCAGTTTCATCATCTTTATTTTCTATAATTAACCCCCTTGCTTAAAGTTTTGTCAATAAAACCCAGTTAATGTCCTGTAATAAACAGAGTCCTAAATAAATTAAAAATCACAAAAAAAATGACAAAACAAAAATTCGTGGTATTTTTAGACTTAAAAATACCCTCAAAAACATTTCGGGCCTTTGTTTGACTTCATCTCCAGTTTTGGCCAACATGAAAATTGTAGATCTCATCAAGATCTACAACTTTCATGTTTTGAGTTTTCTCAAATTCGGCCATCTTGACCTTCATATTTCATCTTGAAGTTTGCAATAATCTAATTGGGCCACGTGGCCCAATCTGGGTGAGCCACGTGGCACGCTTACCTTGTCCAACCCGCCTGCGATCTGGGCCGTCAGATCTCCTCCTGAGATCCAACAGCTCCCATCTCTCCACACCAGCTGCTTTCCCCCAACCCATCGATCAGACCCGCACTTAATCTACACCGCACGTGAGCGCTCTCACCAGAGCGTGCCACGTGGCGCGACCGATGCCCTCTGATCGCAATCCTGATAATCCATCTCAGCCGCCCATTCCTCTGACGCTCCTCATCCGCTCGATCGGCCTGAGCTTTCCATCATCACCGTCCTTTCGCGTCGCTCTCTCTATCCGACACGTGGCAACCCAGCTGCCTTCGATCCCATCGCCATCGATTTGATCGCGACCATCCCTTCGCGCTTCAACTATAGCCGTTGGATCTCCAGATCCAACGGCTAGAGGTCGTCGTCAACCTCCAGCAGCCCACTCGCCCACGTTCTCCACCACGCGAAACCCTCTTCCCCTTCCTATTTCCCTCGTCTTCCCCGACTCCATCTCCCATCGCCAGTTGCCCCACGACGTTCCCCAGTCATCCCTCTACCTCGCGCATCACCCCACTAACTCCGATATCCTATCCACTCGCCCCATCTTCGCCTCAAAACACAAGACCGCCACCACCATCACCGGCCTTCACTTCTTCAAATACACCGCACCCTCCTCCGTTCACCACCGTCCACCTGTACGTGGGAAACCTCCCAGCGAGTCCCCGCCGCCCGGTGACAGCGAGGGGGCGGCTAGGAGCGCGAAGACGAAGGTACGCCCCGGTGACGACCCCTGGCCATGGTAGGCCAGGCCTGCGGAGCCCCGTCTCCGCCAAGATGCTCCCCGTAGCCGGGGGAGTTCAGCGATGACCCCGAGGTCCTCCGATGACCTCGAGCACAGGCCCCGCTCCGCCCAATCGCCGGTAAGTCCCCTCTTTCTCTCTCTGCATTTTTCTTCTTAATTCTTGTATTTTTTTAGGTCAGTCTACCCCCTTCCAAGCTCCATTGAACACCCTCCGCGCTCCACCACACTCCACTCTTCCACGCGACACCTTCCGCTCACCTTCTCCCTCCTCCAAACCCTATAACGCCTCCGACCCACCTCCTCCGCCATGGGTGGCGGAGGAGCTACGAGCTCCCACCTGCTCCGTTCACAGAGCCTCCATTTCACCTCCACTACGCACGCACCACAAGTAGCATGCTTTGGCTATGTGCTTAACATTGCAAGTCGCTAATTCGTGCAACGGTCGGAGCCTCGCTGGAGCCTATTTCGTCACGGCCACTCTCAGCTTCAGAGCTCTGTTGACCGACACCAGAACCTCCTGGTTCTTCCCCGAGGACCCCGCTTCATCGACGACTATTCCTAGGGCTCGGGGGAGGACCGAACCGACGGAGAACGAGCGGCGGAGGAAAGCCACCTTCGCCGGAGCTCTATTCCCTCTGCCAACCGAAGGAGGAGGACGAACAGCAGTTGCCGTTGGATGGTCCCCTTCCCGCGACCATCCAACGGCCCAGAAGAGGCCACGTCACCGATTTCATAAGCCATTCGATCACCACGATCGGATGGTCCATGCCTAGCCACGTGGCGTCACCAGAACACGCCCGAGCATTCATCTCCGACCCTCCAGGCTTGGCTACTTCCAAGCCTCTACGAGCCTGCACCGAGCTTCGAACCTCCCGAGCCTGGCCGAAGCTGACTCGAGCCTCTGCCGAGCCTGCCCCTCCTTCCGAGCCTGGATAGCACGTGCTGCGCACGTGCTATCTGGGAATTTTGCAGAGACACCCGTATCTTATCCAGATTTGCAAACATGTCCTAACGCACGTGCAGCACCTGCGTGCCTGGGGATATTTGCATTCATACCCTTGTAGGTTTAAATAATTACAAATATGCCCCCGCACGTATGGTTTAATTACAGGGAAGGCCCCACAATTTATTTTTATTACATTTAGGCCCCTCCCAGGGATCTGTTTGCAATTATCTTTTCATGTTTTTTTGCATCTATGCCCCTGGCTTCTTTTATGCATATCTTGAGCACCGTACCTCTATTTTAGTTGATTTCAGTTTCGTTTGAGAGCTTGTTCGATGTACTTTCTAATGGCATGCTTAGTTGTTGTCTTGGACACAATGAGTCTTAGGAATTATTTTATAGTCATGTGTCTATTTGAACTTGCACTGATGCCTTGCTTAACATTGTTCATCACATCTGCCTTTTTAATTGAACTCGAAAATAACTCTTATTTATTTTTGCTCATTATTTTCACCTAGGGCATATTTTAATTGCATTACATGGACTTTATCTGCATTATAAAAATGGATAAAAAAATGCATGTTTATTTTTCTTAATGTATTGTTGTAGTGTCTTTGCATGATTTTGACCTATATGCCTTTAACTCAGCACTTAATTAAATAAACTTAAACCCGATTAATACGAGAGAGGCTCGTGTCCCTAAGTTCGACCTTGGTTTCTTGCCAAGTAAAAATAAAAATAATGACCATCACATTCTTTTTTGACATATATCAATGAGATGGTCTCTTTGATGACCAAAATCGGCCCGACTGCTACGACATGTTGAAGTGCTAATTCCGCACTATTAAAGGGTCGATTTTGCGGCTCATCAAATGGCGTCGTTGCTGGGGACATGGCTTATTTCTTATATTTTTTGGATTTTTGTGTGTTTAATTTAGTGTTCCTTTTTATAGGTCAAATGATCACATATTTTGCATAGAAAATTTTTCTTTCTCATTTGATATCTAACCATTATTTTTGTGGCAGGGCCCTTGATGGATCAAGGAGGCGAGGAGCAGGACGCTCCCCGCTGCGAGGAGCCGCAAAACATGCATGGAGCAAATAGGGAAGAAAGAAAAAAAATGTGTGTTGCATTTTATTTTTTGTTTATAATAATTCGTCTTTTACAGCGGTCTTCGATTGAAGACTCGCGAGTGTAATCGAACGAATGTGGTTGTGTGGGGATCGTCCCCACTTGAGTGTCGACCTAGGACTAGGCATGCGGCTCTCCGAGCTCATTTTATTTTTTTCATATTTCTACGTGCTTGATCGTAGGTAGGACACACTAAAATATAGACGTACGTAATCTCGCCTCACTTAGCCAAACCTAAATAGATATCATTCCCCGCTAATAGATGCATGATTAGGTGTGGTTTTATTCGACTTGCATACATTGATTTTGGTTTTCAAAACGGCCCTAGTTTTTTCACGGATTTATCGTCAAATCACTGCATGATTTCTCGCTTAGCCTAGATTGTGTTTTTTTCATCGAATACATGTTTTTCTCGGCTTTCATTTCCTAGCTTGATCATCTAGGATTGATGGAAAATGAAATGAACGGTAGACGATGATTTTCTGATTGATGTGCTAACCTTAATTCAATGATAATTCTAAATAAAATTGGGACTGTTAGTTGCAAGTCAACCAAAAAAATGGAGTAAAAATCGGTTTTGGGAGAGCAACACCCTCGGTTACGCGTTGGTTTTTATTTCACATTTTTCTCCGTGTAATTATCTAACGTTTTATCACCAATAAAACCGACAAGATAATCAACCAACCTTAGTTGGTTTCATGTGTGAGTTGGTGAAACTAAGGGTTTGCTTGCTAGATTGAGCTATGTTTGTTGCGACACACACCCTAGAACCTTAGTCACTCCATTTCATCTCCGAAGATTCAACCGCTCATTTGTAGATCCATTCCTCTTCTTCGTTCACCTTGGGTCCCTCCCAACATCAATTCCCATCTTTATACTTAGGCTAATCTCAGCCTAAGTATAGGGGGGACCCGAGTCCCCGTGATTTTTCTCTACTCGTCTTTTCTTGCCTTTATACTTAGGTTATTTCTAACCTAAGTATAGGGGGAGCCCCTCTTAGCTCCCGTATATTCCTATATACTTAAATGGACCTATGTACTTGTCACATCTAGTGCTATGAGGACATAGCAAAGTTTAAGTATAGGGGGGTATACCGTATATACCGTATACTTACTTTAGCTATAAACTGAAAGTTTTGAAAAATTTAAAACTTTTTGGCTAAGGTAAAATTCTTTGAACTAAGAGAACTCAAATGATTTCGCGGCTTTTCGATATTATGTTACGCTATTTTTATAAAAATATTTTCGAAAATGATTTTTGAAAATGTTTTGAAAACTTTTTTATTTTGTGTGACATGGTTTTGAAAAAATCGCCTTCTCTTTTCAAGGAAAGTTGAGTCTAACTTGTGTTTTAACTCTCTAATTAAAATCCATAAAAATCAGAAAAATCCTAAAAATCCTTTAAGAGTCATTGGTGACTACTAAACCCAATTAAGTCAGCTGCATTCAGTGAGGGTTCGCCCTTAGCAGATTGGATGGTTTAGAGGACATCGCGCAAGGCCCCGTCCTCAAGCAACGGGCTTCGGCTTGTACTTACATCCATACTGGCTGAATCGCAGTTGCTCAATTGAGTTTAGACAGTTCTAATATCTCTTGAAGTTCAAAAAAAAATTTTGTATCTTGTTTTTGAATGAAGAAGTTGGATTAGTCCTCTACACTTACTCTTTCACCCAGGATCTGAATTGGTCAAGGAGACTTAGCTTTTTTGAAGTCTTTGAGATTTTAGGTTAACCAGCCTTAGCCATCAGGGTCTTAGACTTAATCATCCACATTCCCCTAGGTCTCTAGATTTACATGCTATATTCCATGCTTAGTCTCAGACAGAAAGAATATGATCAGCACATCACATGCACGACTGCGGTTTTTGATGAGATGAGTTGATTTTTCACCTGAGGGATTGGGATGAGGAAGTCGAGTTTGGATTTGATCTAATGATGCTCGAGGATGGGATAAAATCTTTGGAGGCTTCAGGAAACCTGAGTGTCAGCAATATTAGCCAGTATGAGAACTTGGTTCTTATACTAATCTCTTGATATTAACCTAAGTGCCATGGTGTGATAAAATAAAAAAAATGTTGATCGGTATGCGCCAACTCTTGGTAAAAGCAGTGGAGCTAGCCAAAAATACTACAAAGCAATGAAATTTCAAAGAAAAGCTCTCACTCCACAAAGTTACATATCAAAGAGCTTCCACCAAAGGCGAGCGCTCCCAAACTTTTCAAAGTGTCCACTTGGACCACTGCTATTAGGACCAGGAGTGGGCTTGCACCAAAAAAGGGCTCTGCATCGTAAATGTTACAAGTATGGGTGTCGAAGGTACGATAGGTACTCAAAAGAGACACACCCCGGTGTATTCCCAGGAAAACAAGTGCAGACGGCTCCAACTTCTCTTGACGGACGCACTGATCAACACCAAAAAAATTGTGTTGCGTAAAAGGCACTAGAGAGAATCCTTGTTCCAATGAGAGGGAGAGAAGAATTGACACAATCCCATGCCCTCCATTTCTGGCCTGCCATCTACATTTTCTAAGTTTGACAACTAAAGAGACGGTGGACTGAATGCAAGATTTGATTTATTCCCTAGTGCTGAGGATTGGGTCCTTAGGAGATTTTCTCGGACCGAGATTTTGGGTGATGAATTGACTCTACTCTCTGAATTGCAGTCAAAACTAAATTTCATATCCTTTAGCTTATACGTACATCAGAGAGAGTCTAGAGAAGTAGAGGAATTGGAAGCCTCTTGATTAAGGCTGGGTTGAACTCTAGAATTTTGGATCTCTAAAGTCGAGTCGACTTGATCAGATTGGATCCTGTATTCACATGCACAAGGGGGTTAATCCAACTTAGTCATTCTTTTTGATGCTCGAGGACGAGCATAGTTTAAGTATAGGGGGTGATGAACCTCAGTTTCATCATCTTTATTTTCTATAATTAACCCCCTTGCTTAAAGTTTTGTCAATAAAACCCAATTAATGTCCTGTAATTAACAGAGTCCTAAATAAATTAAAAATCACAAAAAAATGACAAAACAAAAATTCGTGGTATTTTTAGACTTAAAAATATCCTCAAAAACATTTCGGGCCTTTGTTTGACTTCATCTCCAGTTTTGGCCAACATGAAAATTGTAGATCTCATCAAGATCTACAACTTTCATGTTTTGAGTTTTCTCAAATTCGGCCATCTTGACCTTCATATTTCAACTTGAAGTTTGCAATAATCTGATTGGGCCACGTGGCCCAATCTGGGTGAGCCACGTGGCCCGCTTACCTTGTCCAACCCGCCTGCGATCTGGGCCGTCAGATCTCCTCCTGAGATCCAACGACTCCCATCTCTCCACGCTAGCTGCTTTCCCTCAACCCTTCGATCAGACCCGCACTTAATCTACACCGCACGTGAGCGCTCTCACCAGAGCGTGCCACGTGGCGTGACTGATGCCCTCTGATCGCAATCCTGATAATCCATCTCAGCCGCCCATTCCTCTAACGCTCCTCATCCGCTCGATCGGCCTGAGATTTCCATCATCACCGTCCTTTCGCGCCGCTCTCTCTATCCGACACGTGGCAACCCAGCTGCCTTCGATCCCATTGCCATCGATTTGATCGTGACCATCCCTTCGCACTTCAACGATAGCCGTTGGATCTCCAGATCCAACGGCTACAGGTTGTCGTCAACCTCCAGCAGCCCACTCGCCCACGTTCTCCACCACGCGAAACCCAATTCCCCTTCCTATTTCCCTCGTCTTCGCCGACTCCATCTCCCATCACCAGTTGCCCCACGACGTTCCCCAGTCATCCCTCTACCTCGCGCATCACCCCACTAACTCCGATATCCTCTCCACTCGCCCCATCTTCGCCTCGAAACACACGACCGCCACCACCATCACCGGCCTTCACTTCTTCAAATACACCGCACCCTCCTCCGTTCACCGCCGTCCACCTGTACGTAGGAAACCTCCCAGCGAGTCCCCGCCCCCCGGTGACAGCGAGGGGCGGCTAGGAGCGTGAAGACGAAGGTACGCCCTGGTGACGACCCCTGGCCATGGTAGGCCAGGCCTGCGGAGCCCCGTCTCCGCCAAGATGCTCCCCGTAGCCGGGGGAGTTCAGCGATGACCCCGAGGTCCTCCGATGACCTCGAGCACAGGCCCCGCTATGCCCAATCGCCGGTAAGTCCCCTCTTTCTCTCTCTGCATTTTTCTTCTTAATTCTTGTATTATTTTAGGTCAGTATACCCCCTTCCAAGCTCCATTGAACACCCTCCGCGCTCCGCCACACTCCACTCTTCCACGCGACACCTTCCGCTCACCTTCTCCCTCCTCCAAACTCTATAACGCCTCCGACCCACCTCCTCCGCCATGGGTGGCGGAGGAGCTACGAGCTCCCACATGCTCCGTTCATAGAGCCTCCATTTCACCTCCACTATGCACGCACCACAAGTAGCACGCTTCGGCTATGTGTTTAACATTGCAGGTCGCTAATTCGTGCAACGGTCGGAGCCTCGCCGAAGCCTATCTCGTCACGGCCACCTCCTGGTTCTTCCACGAGGACCCCGCTTCATCGACGACTATTCCTAGGGCTCGGGGGAGGACCGAATCGACGGAGAACGAGCGGCAAAGGAAAGCCACCTTCGCCGGAGCTCTATTCCCTCCGCCAACCGAAGGAGGAGGATGAACGGCAGTTGTCGTTGGATGGTCCCCTTCCCGCGACCATCCAACGGCCCAGAAGAGGCCACGTCACCGATTTCATAAGCCATTAGATCACCACGATTGGATGGTCCATGCCTAGCCACGTGGCGTCACCAGAACACGCCCGAGCCTTCGTCTCTGACCCTCCAGGCTTGGCTACTTCCAAGCCTCTACGAGCCTGCACCGAGCTTCGAACCTCCCGAGCCTGGCCGAAGCTGACTCGAGCCTCTACCGAGCCTGCCCCTCCTTCCGAGCCTGGATAGCACGTGCTGCGGACGTGCTATCTGGGAATTTTGCAGAGACGCCCGTATCTTCTCCAGATTTGCAAACATGTCCTGACGCACGTGCAGCACTTGCGCACCTGGGGATATTTGCATTCATACCCATGCGGGTTTAAATAATTGCAAATATGCCCCCGCGCGTATGGTTTAATTACAGGGAAGGCCCCGCAATTTATTTTTATTACATTTAGGCCCCTCCCAGGGATCTGTTTGCAATTATCTTTTCATGTTTTTTTGCATCTATGCCCCTGGCTTCTTTTATGCATATCTTGAGCACCGTACCTCTGTTTTAGTTTATTTCAGTTTCGTTTGAGAGCTTGTTCGATGTACTTTCTAATGGCATGCTTATTTGTTGTCTTGGAAACAATGAGTCTTATGAATTATTTTATAGTCATGTGTCTATTTGAACTTGCATTGATGCCTTGCTTAACATTGTTCATCACATCTGCCTTTTTAATTGAACTCGAAATTAACTCTTATTTATTTTTGCTCATTATTTTCACCTAGGGCATATTTTAATTGCATTACATGGACTTTATCTGCATTATAAAAATGGATAAAAAAATGCATGTTTATTTTTCTTAATGCATTGTTGTAGTGTCTTTGCATGATTTTGACCTATATGCCTTTAACTTAGCACTAAATTAAATAAACTTAAACCCGATTAATACGAGAGAGGCTCGTGTCCCTGAGTTCGACCTTGGTTTCTTGCCAAGTAAAAATAGAAATAATGACCATCGCATTCTTTTTTGACATATATCAATGAGATGGTCTCTTTGATGACCAAAATCGGCCCGACCGCTACGACATGTTGATGTGCTAATTCCGCACTATTAAAGGGCCGATTTTACGGCTCATCAAATGGCGCCGTTGCCGGGGACACGGCTTAATTCTTATATTTTTTGGATTTTTGTGTGTTTAATTTAGTGTTCCTTTTTATAGGTCAAATGATCACATATTTTGCATAGAAAAATTTTTCTTTCTCATTTGATATCTAACCATTATTTTTGTGGCAGGGCCCTTGATGGATCAAGGAGGCGAGGAGCAGGACGCTCCCCGCTGCGAGGAGCCACAAAACATGCATGGAGCAAATAGGGAAGAAAGAAAAAAAATGTGTGTTGCATTTTATTTTTTGTTTATAATAATTCGTCTTTTACAGCGGTCTTCGATTGAAGACTCGTGAGTGTAATCGAACCAATGTGGTTGTGTGGGGATCGTCCCCACTTGAGTGTCGACCTAGGACTAGGCACGCGACTCTCCGAGCTCATTTTATTTTTTTTCATATTTCTACGTGCTTGATCGTAGGTAGGACACACTAAAATATAGACGCACGTAATCTCGCCTCACTTAGCCAAACCTAAATAGATATCATTCCCCGCTAATAGATGCATGATTAGGTGCGGTTTTATTTGACTTGCATACATTGATTTTGGTTTTCAAAACGGCCCTAGTTTTTTCACGGATTTATCGTCAAATCACTGCATGATTTCTCGCTTAGCCTTTGCCGCGTATCGATGATTATGTGCACTTTTACCAAAAATAATAGTGGTACCTGATACAACATCATCCGCAGATATGGCCTCCTCCAAGGACATAGCAAAAGCTTTTCCCTTTCTCTGGTTTGATCTTTTATGTATATTGTTTTTATTTTGTTCCCTTGCCGGTGGAGGACGACGTATAACAATATTACGATTTTCATTTTGTGCTGGTCTTCCTATAACCCGACAGCCTTGGACAAGTGCGGGACAATTCTGATGTATGTGGCCTATCTCGCCACATTGATAACACCCAGCGGTCCTCTTGCGGCATCTTCCTAGATGAAACTTTCCACAGTTTGTACATTGTGGAAACGAAAGTGTTCTGTTTTCATAAGTCCCAACTTTAAATCTATTTGTTTGATTCCCTTGTACTCTAAGGGCTGACCTATTATCTTGTCTTGAATTCCCAGCTATTCTTGGTTCTTTGTTCATGGTTCCACTCAATTGGGATCTATCTGCAAACCTTTTCTTTCCGTGATCATTGCATTTCCTTCTTTTTATCACTACTCGTTCAGCCCTACGAGCAGCCTCCACCAATTTTGCATAATCAGTATATCCCGTGGCCGAAACCATTTCCTTTAAGTCAATATGCATACCATCTTCTAGACGTCTATACTTTTCTTCCTCTGTTGCAACCAGAGAAGTAGTAAACTTTGATTGTTCTGTGAATTTCTTCTCATATTCATCAAATAAATTGCTCCCCTGAGTAAGGAATAGGAATTCCCTACATTTCTCCTCCTGATAAACCCTTGGGTAGTATTTTTCAGTGAACTCTTTCTCAAAGATCTCCCATGTGATGTGAGATGGGTTTGGATATTTCATTTTCACCGATGTTCACCAATCATCAGCACTAACTTTCAGTAGAAATATTGTATACTTCAACTTTTGTCCATCCGTACAGTCTATTAGAGTAAATATTTTCTCCATATGTTTGAACCATTTCCTTGCCTTCTTTGGATCAGTGTCTCCTATAAATGGTTCTGCTCCCAACTTCTTTACATGTTCAAATGGCAACTGGTGCTCAAATTCAAGTCTTTTAACAGACTGGGCAGCCATGCCTCCTAGTGTTTGAGATATCAAGGTCAACGTGTCGTACACGTTGTTATTGTTATCATTCTCATGACTAGGTCCTTGTGTGGTCACAGGTGGCTACTCTGCTGCCATTGTTTCCTATAAAAATAAAAACTCAGTTAGATCCTTCATCAACATAAATCCTCTCATAATGATTCTAGACATCCTCAAGACTATAACATCAATTTTCTTCTACGTTCAAATCAAATTATGATAACTAAATTATCTTCCAATACTTATAGGTCAACTCTTAATATAATTCTTGCTCAAGGTCCTAAAACATTTGCTTTGATTCCACAAGTTGTCACGACCCGTCCCGCTAACCAGAACGTCCCGCGATAGAGATCTTTCTGCTTCTTTTTCCTTAACAGTACACATGCGGCAATCTCCTTAAACATATCATATTTGTATTTAAAGTTCACAATAAAAAGAAGTCTCTTACACTAGTTCTATTACAATTCCTTACAAAACAACAGTCATTACAAAAAAAACAATGAAAACCAAAAGCCACCTCCTCCTAGTGTATAAGCAGCTCTTTCTCCTTCTAGTCTTGATTCTATTGATCTGAACATAATTATAATATAAAGGGATGAGTCTAAACCCATTTATGAGCTTAGACCCAGTGAAAGGATCTCAAGCTTTTTATATATAGCTAAAAGTTGAAATATGAGCATCATACCAAAAATTTATGTTGAATGCTTTGAAATGACTTGCAACAGAGTTTATGACAATAATCATATAAAAACATGCTAGTTTTGCCATTGAATACTGAAATCACTTCAAAAGAAGATAAACTGAAACATAACTATCGCTATCAAGCTGTTTGCATTAATCATCACTGTGGCTAAGTTATCGGCTCATGAACGTTGAAACAAAGCTAAGTCATACGCGCAGACGGTCCCAAAGACCAAAAACACACTGCATATGGCCCAAAGCCTATATGTATACAGAATGCGGACCCAAAGTCCTCTTGATATCGTATTTAATGGTTTGCCATATCTAATGGTTGTTTCAGGATCATATCTAATGACATCACCATATCTAATGGCTAGTTCACGAATTGTATAAAATAGCTACTATGGTGCTTACTTTCTGATCCTGATTCTTTTCCTGCCACTAATAATCCGTACTCTTGCTAATTCAAGCTCATAACAACTAATTCATGAACATAAAACAATCTGACCTAGCATGCATATTCTGACAACTAGAACTATTAAGAACTTGAAAATCGATCCATATTGCATAGTAACTGTGCAAAACATATTTCTTATATAAAAAACTCAAATCTAAGTAGTGAAACTTATGTTTCGTGTTCCACAAAGAACGAAATGCTTAAAAACATGCTATCATGATAAAACACTTGAAACGACGTCTGAAATACATTCTAAAGCCCTGATTTCATATCAATTGTATGGTACTTGCAATTCATATGTAAATGCTTTTGAAAACACGATTGCATACTTGCTATTCAAAACCATGCATAAAAATCTAAAGATTATTGCTTTAAAATAGCGCTTGAGAATCCCTCACCTGATTGCTATCAAACTTGAGTCGGAATCGTCTTCTTTAGTGAAAACCTTCTATATCCGCCTCAGATTTGAACACTACTGATTGATGGCGGACAGAACTTTGTCACGGCTTCTATTGCGCTCTTGGTAACCGACAGAGCTTCACCGTGACTCCTATCATGCTCCTCCAACAACCTCGATGGCCTTGTGGCTCTAAGGTGGTGAGAGGGGCGTGGGATGAAGTGAATAGAATGGGGAGGTCATGGGTATATATAGGGCCTCCAAACCCCTTTACAAGTGTGACATGTATCAACATTTAAGGGAGGTTTTAAGACACATGTTACTTCTCTAACATGTATGAAGACACATAGAAATACTTGCCATTCATACACCATGGCACATGGCTCATGCATGAGAAAACTTGTTGCACAAGTATGAGGCTACACTAGGACACATGTTAGTCTTAGAATAATGACACATGGTACTCTTGGGTATTGACACTTGTCCTGTATGTATAACGACACGTGTCCCATGATTTTCCCTCCAGGTGTCCTACTTTTGCTAGTGACACTTAATTATCACTAATGACAGGTAATCAATACTAATCACGCTTAATTAATCTTAATGATGTGATTATGGTCTAATGAGCATAAATCTATAACATTGTGGGCCCTATACTAGTAGTGGCTTCTACTACTTATAAGCTACTACCAAACTTCCAGATTACTAGATGTGGTACTATGTTAGATGTGCTTCAAAATACAAAGAACCTTTTAAAGTCATAATTATTCAAGATGGTCTTTGATTTATAAAAAACAAGTTTCAATGAAATCATTGCATCAAGGCAAATATATTGATTGTGTCAAACATATAGTGTAAACACTATCAATTCAATATTTCCTTGAAATAACACTTGATAACATTCAAAAACATAGTGTAGTCATATTCTACAAAACTCATAACTACTCAAAACACGTATTACACCATAAATACTCAAAGGTTCTCGTTCTAGCAGTATTAGTGATCAGAAAAGAAAGACTGATCATTCTCCGCTCGGAGAATGAAGACTAAGAATGAGCACTTAAGAAAGCTTTCTTTCTATAGTCGATTAAAGCAAGTTTTTTGAGAGTGGAAAAGCACTCGGGCTCAACCGCTCTGATTCGACAGTTGGCTATAAAGTCCCCATAGGAAAGGAACTGCACTTAACTGCATGCCCTTCGGTCATCCATGAGAGACCTAGGGGACATTCCTCATATTAGTCTAAGGCCTTTCTCTTAGGTTCTTTCTCAAGGGCAGGCCATTTGCACTAGGTAGTCTCCCGACGTCTTAAGCTATCTAACCAGTGGGGCAGAACAAGCTCTTTAATAGAAGACGTTCAGAACAACACGAGTAGATTGTAGTATCGAAAGTCAGTTCACGTCTCGAAATCTCGTGGAAGACTTGTACAGCCTCGGGTTCTGCTAGGAGAAAAAAAGACCCTATACTTAGTTCATCATTAGCGACTGCCCTCAGATTCAGCTTCTATAGTTCCGGGCCTGACTTCCGACCCTCGATGATCTGACCTGTCGAAACAGATAAGAGAAAGCATACAATGACAAGTATGATGAAGATCATGTCTAGGCTAGATGCTACATCTTGGGTTCTCTCTCCAATGTTCTTCAGAAACATGTGGAGATGAGTACTTGCAGGAGATAATGCAAAAACTGAAATATATGTTTGGTGACATTAACCGCACCCAGCGGTACAACGTTATGAAAGAACTCATTCGCGCAAGATGCAGGAAGGGACTTTGGTCCGTGAACATGTACTCAAAATGTTTGGGTACTTATCGGAGCTGGAGACTCTGGGGGCAACCATGGATGCAGACATGCAATCTGATTTCATTCTATTATCATTGCCCAAATCTTTCAATAACTTTGTGGTGTCATTCCACATGAACAAGCTGGAGTTGACAAATGCTGGGCTTCTTGCTGCATTAAAGTCTGTAGAAGACATGATAAAGAAAGATGGACCCGCTGGTAGTGCAATGGTTGCACAGATCAGAGGGAAGCATGGTTCTTAGAAGTGCCCGGCCCAGAAGAGAAAGAAAAAGGGACAAAGTGTTGGCTCATCTTCCAATGCATCCACTCTAATGGCATCAAAGAAAACCGACGTATGTCACCACTGCAAGAAGCCAGGGCACTGGAGGCGTAATTGCCCGGATTACCTGAAGTCGGTCGACAAAGGTAAAACCCCAACAGGTATGAAATCTACTTCTATCATTGAAACCAGTTTTCTCGTTGGAAGAGAAGGAAGTTGGGTTGTTGATTCTGGTGCTTATATTCATGTATGCAATTTATTACATTTGTTTCAGGAAACTAAAAAACTTGAAGAAGGGGAGATAGTTATCTAGATGGGATCTGATGCAAGTGTTGCAGCAGTCGTTGTCAGGACTTGTTGGCTATCATTATCTAATGGTAGAGTCCTAGTACTTAAAGAGTGTCTTTATGTACCTAAAGTTAGAAGAAATTTAATATCTGTATCTAAGCTAGTTAGAAGTGGATATTCATTCCTATTCTGTAATAAATTAGTCATAAATCGTTATGAGAAATATATTGCAGATGGCATTTTGACTTCTGGAGGACTCTATGAATTGTGCATTGATAAATGTGTTATGAATGTTACATCCACTAATAAGAACCCTAAAAGATCCAGGGAGGATGAAAATCTTTCGAATGAGATTTGACATCAAAGGCTTGGTCATTTATTTGTTGATAAGATCAATAGATTAATAGAGGATGGACCTTTAGATTTTCTACAGGTTCAATATTTACCTACTTGCAAGAATTGCATTCAAGGAAACATGACCAGGACGCCTTTCTGTAACAAGGTTACAAGATGCGAAGGTATTATCGACCTAATACATATTGATGTATGTGGTCCCTTCAGTACTGCAACTTGAAATGGATATCGATATTACTTGACGTTTATTGATGACCATTCGCGATACGGGTTTGTCTTCCTATTACGTCACAAATCTGAAACCTTTGAAAAGTTTAAAGAATTCAAAGCTTTAGTTGAGAACCAAACCGATAGGAAGATTAAATGGATTCGATCTGATCGAGGTGGCGGGTACCTCTCAGATGAATTCAAGGAATATCTTAAAGAGAATGGAATTGTCTCCAATCTCACTCCTCCTGGAACTCCCCAACTTAATGGTGTTGCTGAAAGATGCAACAGGACCATCATGGATATAGTTCGTTCAATGAGGAGCAAAGAACATTTACCACTTAGTTTCTGGGGATATACAGTAGAGACTGTAATATATATCCTGAATAAGATTCCTACCAAATCTGTACCTAAGACTCCTCATGAGCTCTGGTATGCGACCAAACCTAGTGTTAATCACTTAAGGGTTTGGGGTTGCTTGGTCCATGCGAAGAACGTGGATGCAAGTAAGCTATAATTTCGCTCTCGTGAGTGTTACTTCATTGGGTATGTTAGAGATGGTATTGGATACCAACTCTATGATCCTGAGACTCAAAAGGTTTTTGTTTCTATAGATGTGAAATTTCTGGAGAATGATTTCCTTAAGGGTCAAGATAAATATGAAGTAAAGGAACTCATTGAATCCCTTGAGGATTCTAAGCTTCCTGAGCCAGAAACTGAAGAGATAATTAAAGATGAAACACCCATACCTCTTCGAAGAAGTTCGAAGGTGGTTGCACCACCTAAAAGGTATGGATTCCATGTGTCAAGTGAAACTGACAATGATCCTGCTTCATTTGATGAAGCACTCGCGGATCATGACATGGATAGATGGATGCTAGCAATGAAGTCAAAAATTGACTCCATGCATAAGAATGGTGTATGGATCCTAGAGGATCCACCTAAAGGGGTGAAACCCATTGGGTGTAAATGGATCTTCAAGAAAAAGAGGGGACATGATGGGAAAGTAGAGACTTTCAAGTCACAGCTCGTAGCCAAGGGCTACACATAGAGAGAAGGCATCGACTACGATGAGACATTCTCTCCTGTGGCTATGCTTAAGTCCATCAGGACATTGCTAGCTATAGCTGCATATCTTGACTACGACATCTGGTAGATGGACGTCAAGACGGCTTTCCTCAATGGATATCTCGAGGAGGATATCTATATGGAGCAGCCCTAGGGCTTCATAACTGAGGATGGCAAAGTATGCAAGATGAAGAAATCCATCTATGGGCTCAAACAAGCTTGTTGTAGCTGGAACATCAGATTTGACGAAACCATAAAGACTTATGATTTTGTGCAGAATCCTGATGAACCTTGTGTGTACAAGAAGCTTAGTGGGATCGCCATTGTGTTCATCGTGCTTTATGTAGATGACATCCTTATCATTGGGAATGATACAAGGATGAAGACCAATGTGAAAATTTGGCTATCCCATACCTTTGAGATGAAAGATCTTGGAGAAGCCTCTCACATCTTGGGTCTGAAGTTGTTCAAAAACCGAGAGAAGAGGATATTGGGATTGTCACAACATGGATACATTAAGAAAATTCTTGAACGATTCTGTATGGATAGTTCCAAGAAAGGATTCCTACCCTTAAGACATGGTATCCACCTGTCTAAAGGAATGGCTCCTCAAACTGTTGAGGAAAAGAAATACATGGTTGTATGCCCTTATGCATCAGCTGTAGGAAGCTTAATGTATGCCATGATGTGTACTAGACCAGATATCTGCCATGCAGTGGGAGTGGTAAGTCGTTACCAATCCTGCTATGGAGAGCAACACTGGAATGCAGTAAAGAACATATTTAAATTTATCTAAGACGGACGCAAGATTACATCTTGGTCTATGGAGATGGTGATCTCCAAGTCTTGGGATATACATATTCTGACTTCCAATCAGATATTGATGATCGAAAGTCGACATCAGGGTTTGTATTCCTGTTGAATGGTGGTGATGTGAGCTGGAGAAGCAAGAAGTAGGACACTACAGCTGATTCAACAACAAAAGCCGAATACATTGCCGCATCGGATGCTGCAAAGGACGCGGTGTGGTTGCGCAAGTTCATGCTGGAGCTTGGCATAGTTTCCTCTGATACTCCCATCCCGCTGCTCTGTAATAACACAGGAGCCATTGCCCTAGGCGAAGGAACTCAGATGGCATCAAAAGAGAAAGCACGTAGAAAGAAAATACCACATCATTCGGGAAATTCGAAAGCGTGGTGATATCATCATCACCAAGGTGGCCTCTGCCGACAACATTGCTGATCCTCTTACCAAAAATCTGACACAGAAGGTTTTCGACCAGCATGTAATGAGTATGGGTTTAAGGATTGTTCCTGAATGGTTCTGAGGGATAATGGGAGATTGTTAGCAATGTGAGCCTGAGGCGAACCATTCCTGCAGTAAATGTTATTGTAATAAATGATTTATCAATAAAAGTTATTGATTTTGTTTCACTCCCTTTCTGACATTGAATGAATGAATGCACTATAAGGTCCCTCTGTACAATATGGGTTATGTACCATGGCCGACTTGATAATTGTTAGAGCCAATGATACTCTCTTGTGTTATTCCATAGAGCCCTTGGGTCTCTTATATAGAGAGAAAACCCTTGGGTAAATTACATAGACATACATGAGATAAATAGGAAATACGTAACAGTACATCATGACATAACATAAACCTCTACACTCCCCTTTAAGATGGAGCATAGATATCAATCATTCTCAGCTTGGAAGAACATCTCTGGAAAGGTCCTCTGAGCAATGGCTTGGTAAATATATCAGCAGTCTGGTCCTCTGAACTGACGTGTGAGGTGGAAATCAAGCCCTTCTGGATCATGTCTCTAGTATAGTGATAATCTACCTTGATGTGTTTTGTTCTTTCATGAAAAGCTGGATTATTGGCAATGAACAATGCTGTCTGGTTGTCACTTTGAAGATTCATGGGCAAGGAGATATTCACATTCAAATCTTCTAAGACCGCTCGAACCCACATTATTTCTGCGCTTGCTTGTGCCATGGCTCAGTATTCGGATTCAGCACTGGATCTCGCCACAACATTCTGTTTCTTGCTTTTCCAAGAAACCAAAGAGCTTCCTATGAAGATAGCAAATCCAGAAGTAGATTTACGATCATTTGGACATCCTGCATAGTCTGCATCTGCACAAGATGAAATAGACAGATCTGTATCTTTTCTAAATAGCAACCCTGTGCCTGGGGAAGACTTCAGATATCTCAATATCATATACAAGGCTTCCATATGAACTTGCCTAGGCTACTCCATAAATTGACTAACCCGGTTTACTGCAAAGGCAATATCCGGACGAGTTATGGTAATGTATAGAAGCTTACCCACCATCTCTCTGTATCTTCTTTTGTCCACCTCTTCGGTATCATTGTCGTACAGCTTCATGCTTGGGTCCATAGGCGTGCTCGACGGTCTGCATCCAACCATTCCTGTTTCAACTAGCAAGTTTGTGACATATTTTCTTTGAGTCATTACCATTCCTTGTGCATTTCTTGCAAACTCTATCCCCAGAAAATATCGTATCGTGCCTAGATCCTTCGTAATAAACTGACTTCCCAACAGAGATTTGGTCATCTCAATTCCCTGAACATCATCTCCTATAACCAGAATGTCATCAACATATACCATGACGACAACCGTACCTCTAGAAGTCTTCTAGATGAACAATGAATGGTCCGCATTTGATCTCTTGAACCCCTGTCGTTCAATCAGCTGGGAAAGCTTCTGGAACCATGCCTGTGGACTCTGTTTAAGGCCATAGATAGCCTTATGAAGTCTGCACACCATCTGAGTCTCCCCCTCAGCAGCAAACCCCGGTGGTTGCTGCATGTAGACTTCCTCCTGTAGATCACTGTACAAGAATGCGTTCTTGACATCAAGTTGAAAAATGGTCCAGTCACGTACCACAGCAACAGATAGGAGGATGCGAAGAGTGGAGTGTCGTGCCACTGGTTAAAATGTATCCAAATAATCTACCCCATAGGTTTGGGTAAATCCACGTGTGACAAGTCTGGCCTTGTATCTGTCGAGACGCCCATCTGCATGATATTTAACCGTAAACACCCACTTGCTACTCACCAGAGAGGCACCTGGAGGAATGGGAACTAGAGACCAAGTCCCTCGAGACTGTAGGGCACGCATCTCCTCTTCCATAGCTAGACGCCAGCAATCAATCTTCATGGCTTCTTGATAGGTCCGTGGAATCTCAACCGACAAGACAACTGCTGCAAATCTCTGGAAATCACCAGTGAGACGATGAAATGACACTTGATGCGCAAGAGGATATGATGCACATTGTCTTTTCTGCTTCCTATGAGCAATAAGACGATCAAGATCATCTATCACTGTGTTGACTGGCGGATCCTCATCCTGTAGTAAAGGTTCCTGCATCGGTGCATTATCTAAGCCATCATTAGTGATAACATCAGAACATACCTGAGGCATGCTGGATGGTTGACGTGTAGCTTGAACAGGCCCTGACCACCTTGTGTAGAACTTAGGGGATGGTACAATAGGAGGAGGTGGTGGTGGTGGCGGTATAGTGGACTCGGATTGACCCAGGCTTGCAGGTGGTGGCACATAGACATTAGTACCGTGGGTGTGGAGGAAACCAATCTGTCACCTGCAAGGGAGAAGTACATACCTGGTTCGAAAAATGTAACATCAGCACTCACGTAGTACTTGTCATGAATGGGGTCATAGCAACGATATCCTTTATGTGTCCTCGAGTAGCCCACAAAAACACACTTGACAGCTCTAGGAGAGAGCTTGTCAAGTCCTGGAGACAAGCAGTGAACAAAAGCGACTATCCCAAAGACACGAGGTGTAAGTGAAAACAAGTCCTGTCAGGAAAGAGAACAGAGATAGGCGCCTTTTCCCCAAGAACAGTAGAGGGCATGCGATTGACCAGATAGCATGTTGTAAGTATAGCATCCCCCAAAAGGCTAAGGGGGCACAACTATGAATAAGTAATATGCGAGCAATATCAAGAAAGTGTCGATGTTTCCTTTCTGCAACACCATTTTGTTGAGATGTGTATGCACATGTGGTTTGGTGGATAATGCCCTTAGAGGAAAGAAATCGAGCAAGAGAACGAGTGCAGAACTCCAATGCATTATCAGTACGCACATACTTAACAGTAGACGAAAAAACATTTTGCACTTCATTGATAAGATTTTGGATAACACTTCCTGCTTCTGATTTATTCTTAAGAAGAAAAGTCCAAGACACTCGAGAGAAATCATCAACCATAACAAGATAAAACATGTGCCCCTGATTATCTGGGACACGACTCAGGCCCCAAATATCTATATGAAATAACTCAAATGGGGAGCGACTGCTCCGACCCTGACTACTAGGGAAGCTAGACCGATGGTGCTTCCCTAACTGACATGCTTCACAACGAAATGATGAATTCGGAGATATCTGAGGCAGGAGGTGACGCATTTTCTGGAGCGGTAGGTGACCAAAGCGAAGATGCCACGTATATGGAGAAACGGAGCCCTGAGAATGTAGTGATACGCCAGCGTAGGAGTTCCGTACTAGACGATAGAGGCCATTGTGCTCAGAACCACAACCAATCACCCTGCCCGTTAGTATGTCCTGAAAAATGACAGAAGATGGATCAAATATAGCACGACAGTGCAAATCTTTTGTAATCTGACTAATTGATAATAAATTCATGGAGAACTCTGGTGCATGTAGAACATTCTGTAAGTGCATGGAGGGCAACAAAACAGTCTCCCCCTGACCGACAATAGGGGAATGAGTGCCATCAGCTATGAGTACAGAGCGACAAGACTGAATAACTCTATAGGACTGCAGGTTATCTCTATCACGACAGAGATGATGGGTGGCTCCAGAGTCAACAATCCAACCTGAGAGATCATGGTTATGATATGAGGCATAAGTACTACCTGATGTACTTGTAGTAGCAGATGTACTAGCTGACGCAGAAGCCGCAACGTCGGATGCATCAGCACCCTCTGATGATGATTGTGGCATAATATCACGAAGTTGTGCCACTAGCTCCTCGAACCTGTGATCTGGAGTAGATGCTGGCAGACCCTGAACATGATCAGCGACACGTGCTGAAGGAGGAAATCCATGCTTGGAATAGCATGTATCCTCAGAATGACTAGTACGACAACATAATAAGCACGTCGAACGCACACGACCTCCACGACCACGACCACACTTCCTCTGCCACGAAATGAGGACGAACTACCTCGTCCTCTAGAGACTGCCATTGCCGAAGGAGGTGGAGTCACTGTACTGGAGGGAACTGAGATACGACTGAGCTTCTTGTAGACTTCCTCCATCGGAGGAATAGTGGCATCAGCGAGGATCTGAGAGCGGGCTGCCTCGTACTCTGGATCCAGGGCAGCAAGTAATACACCTACCATAGTTGTGTTGCGGAACGTCTTCTGCTGTTCGAGGGTGGCTGTGAGCGGGACGGTGCTATATAATTTCTCAAACATTCCACGAAGAGACGTGTATAGAGAATGAAGAGGCCTCCCATTTTGCTTCGTGGTAAGAATATGTAGTGGCCAGAATATCCCACATCGCCTTGGTTGTGGGTTGATGAAGGACGTCGTTGGCTATCTCCATCGTGAGCGTTCCTGACAGCCAAACCTTGGCATACGCATCATCAGTCTCCCATGAGACATATATCTCCGTCTTCTCTGCTGGCTCATCTTCGGTAAGAATATGTTTCTTACCACACGACTTCATAAGACTCAGGAACTGCATAGCCCAAGTTTGTAGTTCGTCCCATCCATTTTGACTATTGGTGTCGAACCTTTGAAGGCACCTATGATGGGCATATCAACCTTTTGTTCTTACATATCGCCGGATAAGAAGACCTAGGGATGATAGATGATAAAGCCGATGTCTACAAAGACACGTTTGGATTCAAGTGCATATGTAGACTTATGCACTTGAACCCATCGGCAGCTGGACTGCCTAAAAAGGAGCGGTGGGAGATGTCCCCGGCGGCGGGAGGGGGCCTTGGCGGCGGGAGGGGTGGGGCTTCAGCGGCGAGAGGGTGCCTCAACGGGAGGGAGGGAGAGCTAGAGAGGGGCGACGGTGGGCTGGAGAGGGGCGGCGGCGGGCTGGAGAGGGGTGGCGGCGGGCTGGAGAGGGGCGGCGGCGGGCTGGAGAGGGGCGGCGGTAGGGCTGGAGAGGGGGCGGTGGCGGCCGAACGGGTGGGGGCGGGTGGAGAAAAACCCTAGACTAGGGTTTTGGCTCTAATACCATGTTAGAGCCAATGATACTCTCTTGTGTTATTCCATAGAGCCCTTGGGTCTCTTATATAGAGAGAAAACCCTTGGGTAAATTACATAGACATACATGAGATAAATAGGAAATACGTAACAGTACATCATGACATAACATAAACCTCTACAATAATCATACATCTATTGATTCATTAATTGAATCATAGAGGTTGATGCTTGGAGGAATATCTAAGGAGTTAGATAGAGGACTCATCAAGCATCATTAAATGATTGTCAAGTGATGATCTCCAGCCTGTGTAGAAGATGTCAATCCTATCTCATTAGGCTGATATCTGATCGACCTCTTGATGCAGGTCCTCTGCATAGGAATAGTGATTCGGAGGTATCAGATTAGTTGAGTCAATAGGTTGACTTAACGAGATCAAGATAACCAAAGACCTATGATGAATACTGTCACATCATAGGCAAATATCGTCTGACCAGAGACAGATGTATTGTTATATGTCTGAGTGTGTACATTTGGCAGACCATTAGGTTGATGACCTAACCAAGGTCTATACACCGGCGAGCTGGTGTGCATGCAAGGGCATATGAGTAATACGATCTCTCAAAGGGATCATACAGGTTCACTTATGAACTGGGAGACATGAGCTCACTCATGAGGTATTGGGACTGATCAAATTCTATGCATGGTTGTCATGCTTTAGAAGCATGACATGAATTTGAAGGTAAGATATATGCTTTGTGGAAGCATATGATCTGTACCGAATCCCAAGGACCAAGATTGAGAATCTTAGTAATCAAACCTTGAAGATGACAATGTAAAAGTGATCTAGATCTTCAGGATGATCATACGCCTTCCAGTATGCAGGATGTATAGGTATTGGGAATGCCTAAGGGTGATTTGATCATAAACAATTTTATAACCATGATGCTTCCATTCCGAGGGAGTGATGAAATAGGTCTGGATTTTAGTGACTCCTCTCAGTAGAGAAGTGACCTAATCTTAGTCCATGTGATGGACATTGATCTGAATGAGATTCAGATGCAATGAGAATATTAGGTTTACGGCCTTGATTTAATCAAGCATCTATGAGAGGTCCATGGGATCTGGATTTGAGATGTGATCTCAATATCCAAGTCACTATACGTGAAACAATACAATCGCCATGTCCTTATCTCCAGGTATCTGATGAGAAATAGCATTATTCTTGAAAGGTTCAAGAATAATTCCATAAGATCTAAGCATTAAGAAAATGATAATTAAATGTGATTTAATTATCTTGATGTATGTGGAAATTATTCAATATAATTAAATGTGATTTAATTATTATGGATAAGAATAATGTGGATAGTAATATCCAATTATTCACAATATATTATAAATGTGATTTATAATGTATTAGAGAGAGCTAATTATAATTTATATTTGTTGATTAATTATTAATGTGTATTTGATACACATTGTCTAATTAATTGATAATGTAAATTATATTTTGTTTTGGGTTGTGAATGTGATTTACAATTTTCCAATGGCAAGATTGCAATATTCTCAAAATTAATTATGAATTATTTTTTGAGAATAAATCCCAACAAAAGTTGTTGGATTAAATAATGGAGAATTTCATGGAGATATGCAATCTCATGAGATTTCATGAGATTGCCCCCACTTGGTAATGAGTGGACGGCTACCAAGTCCTATATGGAATTGGTGGTCGTCCACCCTATTACATGGGGAGTCAAGATGTCCATTGAAATCATCTCCTTATTTGATTGGTTTAATTTTAGGATTGATGTATATTTGACTTATCAAATATATTTGATCTAAATTAAATCACAAGTTGTTGGTTTTTACCAACAACAATCTTGACCATTGGATTGACATAAATCAATCTCATCCATTGATTTTATATGTCCCATGGATTGAGATCCATGGATCCTAAAACCCTATGAATAGAGAGGCATACCATGCTCTCTTGTACATGTTATCGGTAGCACATCTCTCTCTCTTTTCTCCATGCACGTCAACCCTCTCTCCCTCTACTTGGTGGCCGACCACCAAACCCTAGGAGAGGTCTTCATCATCGCCTACGCCACCGCGCCGCCGCTTCGACGTTCTTCGGTTCTTCGTCTTCATGGAGTGTTGCACTCATGAAGGAGACGTTCGATCTCGTACGACGAGATCAGGAGTTCACCGTGCTTGGATCATCTCGTTGGATTGCGAGGACAACGTGACTCATCTCCGCGCTCGCAAGCTTCTTCTCCGACGATCGGACTTGAGACAGGAGGTCTCTTTTCGTAGAGACTCGATCAACCACGCTTCAAGAGGTATTCGCATTATACTTGTTGTGGATATAGATGAAACGATCCGAGAATCGTTCTTGGATCATGTGGTTTCATCGCATGAAAACTTTTAAATTCCGTTGCACCGAACAACTAGTACAACTAGTCGTTCTTCGTCGTATTTGATACGACGCTCATGCTTCTGTGATGTGCTTGAGGATTTTTTCCATATCCTTCAGAGTTTTCTCAGGAATGTTCCACATGACGTTCCAAATGCCCTCTTCGTGTGGATTTCTCCGGAGGCTGTAGTGGTCTAGTGCAAAATCCAAGACTTGATCTGAGAAAGAAAGCTATCTCATGGTCAAGTTTCTACTCTAACCTCTGTCACAAGTCTTCACAAGGGAGGAGGACTACGTCCCAAGAGAGGAAGGAGTGCCTTTGAGGGGATGAGTGCGAGTGAAGTGTGGTCAAGTAGACGAGTGCACGCTGTATCCGTGAATGAAAGGATGATGCCTCTTTTCGAGGGTACGAGAGCTGGCTGGTCAGTGAGTGAGAAGGTCATGCGCTTCTTCTGTTCCAATGTACACCTTTTGGAATGCATCACGTCATTCTGTGCACAAAGGCCACAATCAATCACCTAACTATTATCTACAGACATGGGACGGAGGAAAGAGTCAAGAATGATAAGAGGGCTTTAATTATATAGTTGATAGTTGGAGCGCATGAAACTATACAATAGGAGGGATGGGGGGAAGAGAGCGATGCATGAAACTAGACAATGCTAGTTCAAGTATACGGGAGGGGAAGTCTACCTCTGACTTTCTTTCCCTGGGAAATGTCTTCCCCAATGGCTGAAGCAGGAGAGAGGTGACCGTCAGTTTCCACTAGTGAATCCCATAAATCAAGGCGAAGAGAGACAGGTCTCATGATTAACTAGTTAGAAAGCAGCGAGGACTTTTGAGCCCTCATATATAGTTCAACTCAAGTGGCGGTTGACATTTTGAAGGAGCAGTGTAAGCCTATAATAACGTTGGGGAGGACAAGTCAGACGAGGGGATGAGTGAGGGGAAGGATCCGCTCAGTGGCTGCTTACCTGGTGCTACGAGAGCATGTTTGATCCGTCTAATACAAAGGTCGAGCTAGTGTTCATAAGGGAGGAGTGAGGCAGGTGGGAGATGACATGAAACCTGAGGGTGACGTCAAATGCTTTGCCTTATAGGAATAAGGAAGGAATAGGAGCGGTGTTGGTCTTGGAGTGAAGGAGAAAGAGAAAGAACTGGTCAATCAAATAGCTGTGAAATCTCTCAAAAATGCCACATCTATCTATCTCTCAACATTCCCTTAAATCATCATCAGTGATGTCGACCTTACTTGACTACGGAATTCCTGACGGATCGTCGAAAGAGAAAGTGCGCACCCCCCTCAGGGGATGGGAAAGGAGTTTGACGGCTCATCCGACGTTTACCCATGAGATCCCCCTTGCGAAGTGGTAAGCTACTTTCCCTGCCTTTCGTCCCATGTCAGTACCAGACCAGCTAGCTCAATAGGGAGAGCGGCTACCCGTCTGTCAATAACAACTTACTTACTTAGCAAATCAAAGGCTAGAGGGTTGACTATTGATAAGGGGTCCGCACCACCTGGAAAGCTCTCTGATCACGGTTTCATCCCCTTTTCATCACGTCTCAGCCCATCCTGTGTCGACTAATTGCACACCCTCTGGTATCAGACTCTTTTTGTCCACTATCGATCTGATATGGAAAATCCTGAAAAACCTCATCCCGCGTCCTTTCTTGGCGTCCATGCTGGTCTGGTTCTTTCGTCATCATCCCAGCTTCTTCTTGCTTGGCGTCCCTGGTCTGGTTCTTTCTTCCTCATTCATCCTTCTATATACTCTTTCCGACCTCGCTCGAATACAACCACAAAGAAATCTACTTCCTGGGTTCTGTACCCTTCTACCCACCGAAGGGTGAAAGAAGTATACGCGACAGGAATAACATACATACGTGGCACATCATTCACCGGGAAGGGGAATCTCTAACGCGTACTCACAACTATTAATATAATAAAAGACTCATTAAATAACACTGACCTAACGGGCCATAACTGACATTTTCTTTCTTTATCGCATTTTCTACGTCATTATAAAAGCATGCCTAGTGACTGAACACGGTGCGTCATGGATAGAGTACGGGTCATATTAGTAGCCGTCTCGAGGGTCATAGCGATTTGGGTCATTCCCGGTCCCAGGACTTTCAATAAAGTCTGCCTGAACCTGAGATTGCAGCCGCTTGAACAGACCTATACTATCTTATCTGTTAAAGACCAACCCAGCTTAGACTTCGATACAAAGCAAGCACAGAACCAACGAAGAGATGTGACGAGCGGAGGCCCTACTCTATTATAAGCTCGGACAAACATCTTTCTCCTTGAACCCCTTTCCCCGACCTCTCGATCCTCCCATAACATAAGCAGAAAGAGCCTAAAGGGCCAATTAGAGCTTTTTGCGGCCTGGCCAATCAATCAGAGCTAGCAGCTTTCCGCGGAGCTTCTGGTCGAGCGGAATGGCTATATAAATCTTTGTAGAGATATTGAGGATTGGCCTATATGACAAGTCAGTTCTTCACCCATATTTATCTTCTGGAGATATATATGGTCGGGGTCTGTTTATTAAGCAGTTATACTAGGTTGAAGCAGGCTTAACACATGTCGGAGGGTTCACCACCCTACTCGTCTGCGGCATGAAAGTCAAGCTGCTTGTAAATCATCCTACCCCTTGTGAGGTGCGAGCGATAAAGAGGTCAATCCCAGTTTAGTTAGCCTTAGGATCGCTGACTCATAGGCTTGCACGCACGACTCCTAGGTCTTTGTCAAAGATTTTCCAGTTCAAGGATCTCTCTCTCTCTTTCTAACAGACCTCTGAAATGAGTCCACCTTCCCTTTGACCCCTCTTCTACATCCTCCTGTCGTTAGTCATCTCATGCTTCGCATGTTGGTCGCTTCGGGAAGTCGTCTCTGCTTATCCGCAAGAAAAGAATTGGGACGAGGCTTCAGTGTCCATCTAGTCATCTTCAGCATCGTGAAGTCAATGAGTGGCCAATATCAAGTAGAGGAAGTTCGATTTCTATTCTAGCTAGTAAAGAGTAAGATAGTCTTCTGAATTATTAGCAATGGGAGCCTGTATATAAAGTCTATCTACGACTTGTGGGTATAGTCTTTCTTTCCAGAATAACTAGGAAAGGCGAGTCGTCCATCGTCTGCTCTTGAGAGCAGGGCTCGCACCTCCGGAGAGCGGGCATCTTTCAACTCTCTCTGAAAGTTAGGGAATGCGACTAAGGCTTGAGTCCTACCTAGCACAGAAAAGGGATAGCATCGAGGGACAGGGCTAAGTTGGAACATGATTTGAGCCTGATGCGGATGCTCTTTCCCCTAAGCTCAGGAGTGCATCAAGCGGGATAGAACGGAAGCAATTCAACAGCCAAAGCCAAGCTCATCCTCAATTGGTGCACTACTCTGATAAGAAATCAAAAGACTGAATCTATTCTCTTTGGACAGTCTTCCGTATCTCTTTCTTCTTTCTCGTGGTCTCATCAGTACATGAGTGAAGTCCCTGGCCTCAGATCCAGAAAAGAGGATGAGAATCAATGAGCCTTCCGAACGTCCCCAACTACATATATAGCTGACGACTGGCTCATCAGGAAAGGACAAGGAAAAAGGCATACATAGTCTTTCGTCCCGAGCAATCTTAGTTATTGGAAAGCCGCGCATCAGAGCTATATTATGCATGACTTGTGGAAAGATGCTTTGAGTGCCAAGAGAAAGAACTCTCTCTTCAGCAAGAATGAGGAGCCATAGCCTTCAGATCAAATAGCTTCACTGGATGAGGGCTCGATGAAACAGCTCTGGAAACGGAGATTGCAGCCGCTTGAACAACCCCTTGGGGAATCCTTCAAGCTAGTTTCCAGAGAGATCTTCCAAGTCAGAGAAGGATGCAGGGGAGTTGACAGGCCAGTCATGCGAGTTATCCCCGCCCAGTTGACCCAGACCAGAGAGAGAAGCGAATCCTATCTCTTTCACCGGCAGGGAAAGTCGGATTAAGAATAGTTTCCAGTAAAGTAGAAAGCAAGCGTAGCGCTTCAGTAGACCCCTGGAATTTCTCTAGTATAGCTTCGGGCCTCTCTTGAAAGCATGACAGTGTACAACAAAGGGCCTTCGCTTTCCTTTTTCGCTAAAATGACGAAGCTAATGGAAAGAAGTGTAATAGCTCTAAGTGTGCTTGTAGGTAGGCATTTCTTCGCTTTCTAGCCCACAATATATAATATAATCAGCAGTCTGTCGAGATTATATATTAGGGCTTAGGCCATTTCCTAATACTGATCCTATTGCCTTTACTCCTAGCACCAAGAGAAGCTCTATATACGGGCTGCTTCGAAAAGAGTACTAAAAGAGCTAAAAGCAGTGGAGAACAGAGCATCAACACTGGCTAGATTGTTCTCCCGGGCAGGGGCAAGGGTAAGAGGACAAATCGTGGTTTGCAGTACGTGTCAGCCTTCCAATTCGTCAGTTTACGGGAAAGAGATCACATTAGCTCTAGGTAATATGGGCAAGCAAAGCCTTTCGTCAGCCTTTCCTTTCCCCCCGGGCCCCTACCCCCTTATCAATAGTTGCATCACAGGAGTAGGATAAAAGAAAGACTAGACCTTCTCTCCATCCGAAAGTCAAATCCCAGATCGTCGACTTGGTTATGATTCCTGCCTGGGAAAAGTGAGTCAGCCCTGCTGCATTAATTAGGGGGGACCGGACTAGTTCAAAAGAAGAGTAGCAAGAGGTAAGCATTCAAATCAAAAGCAGTTCATGAGACCTGGATATGATTATATACCTGAATTGAGCTGGACTGGTGGATTATTAGCTAGTAGAGCTAAAGAATTGGCATAATAAATGCAGTTGTAGGCTCATTAGCTCGCTTCCACTCCGAGGGAAACTAAGCCATCCCTAGCGGAGTTCTTGGGACTTTGACTTGTCAAGGGAAGCCGTAAATGAAAGAGTCGATTGCACTACGAGCTTTCTGCTTAGCGTAGTGAGAGAGGTGAAAGGTCCAAGCAAAGTTAGCAAGAGGCGACTCCTTGATCCATTAAGATCTTTCCCGGGCAAGGAGACGTAGAGGCAAAATAGGCCTTTCCCTGCTTTGGTTGTCAGAAGAATCATGCAACAGCCATTTCCATGCCGACAATCACGGGAAAACCAATCAACCACCACTTGCCATGTCAACTTCATCCTATCCCTCGATCGAGCAACCTTCTAAGTCAATAGTTAGCATTTAAGCTGGGTCATTTATTATTTCTTAGTGTAGAACTCATTGAACCGCAACTATATAAATCTATATAATGAGGGTTCGGGGGTGGACACTTAGTCCATTTCTCACCTCCTATAGTGACGTTGGTCTCGAAGACTATAAGGATAGTGGAATCATCGCTTTTGATGGCAAGGAGGGGGCTTACAAGAGGGTGGGCCAAGGCATTCTCAAATCAGCTTTCTGAATGCGAAACACGGGGAAAACGGGGATCGAACCCGCGACTTCTGGAGTGACAGACCATCACTCTAACCAACTGAGCTATTTCCCCTCAAAGTCTAATATATAGGGCATCATTCTAGCTCGCTCCAACTTTGCGGGGCTTCGCTCTGGGGCTCGCTTCCCACGACTCATCAAAGGTCTCACTCCTTTCAACCCGCTTATATATAAAGAGAGCTGAAGGAAAGACTTTCAACTGAGGCAGGTGGGAAATAACTCCTTGGGTCATCGATACCCTTAATATATACTCAATATATAATAAATATATAGTAGCATAGCGAAGCGCTTTCTGAATCAGGCCATTATTCAAAAGGGAAGTTTCTCAATCTTCTCCGTGTAAATTCAAGCTCTTCGCTTCCTTTCTCTATATATGTAATTAATCACATCAAATCAACAACCTAGCCCCTCTCATCAACCTCTTTGAGTGCCCTCGACTCTGCAAAGATCCGGTACCGCTCAGTGTCCGTTACCACTACGTTCAGTTCCCTGGAAGAAAGAGGCCCAGGATATATAGTAGAAGCTTTTAATAGGTCTCATCCTAGGATGATACTTGAAAGCACCAATGGATCAATGCCTTTTCTGCCCGACCAGACTTTTCAGGTAGTATGTATGATCTGGAGTGACTTCTCGCACATTGAGGTAATTACGTGGGCAGTCCCAGAATCTGCACATGCAGTCCTTCAGGACTAGTAGTCCTCTTGACTTCTCACCCACTTACCGCATATTATCTGCCTCTTCTGCTTCTATCAAGGATAGGAAATCAACTACAGAAGACATATCGCGTGGGGCTTAGGCAGGGAATCAGGTCCATATATATAGCTTGGAGAAAGAAAGTCAAAGATAAGATGAGAAATGCAATGTCAAATTATTGAGTAGTAGAACTTCCCCCCATTTTGTCCCTTTTGTCCAGTGGTTAGGACATCGTCTTTTCATGTCGAAGACACGGGTGAGATTCCCTCCAGAGATAGGTACTGGAATTGAGGAAAAGAATATCATGATTATTAACTTGCTGAGTAATCGCTTGCTTTCTTCTCAACTGCTGGAAAATGTTGCTTCCTCTCTCTCTGCAAGCCCAGGAAGACCATACGTCATTTGATGGGCTTCTCCCATTCTCTGCTTCCCCACTTTCTTTCATGAGGAGGCTTCTGAGACCTCGACTTTGCGTAACATCCCACCGCTTGCTTGCAAGTGGCAAAGATCAGAACAAATAATGAAATAGCAGTTGACAAATAAAGCCCATTAAATACAAGTGAAAAAAGAATAATAGTTGCAAATAAAGCCAAAGATAAAAGAAGGTCGATCTGCTGCCGCTTTTTTCTATCGCGATAAACACGATAAGCCGGGAAGGCCGGCATAGATGTATCTTGCACGCAGCAAGGGGATGTTGTTTGTTGCTGGATGGCATGGTTCCGGGGCACCATGATCCTTCTCTTCTCTCTGAAACAATCAATCGAGTCGCATCAATCGTTGCTCAGTCTTTCTGCCACCAAAGAAGCTTCGCTTGCATGCAAGACGCTAGGGTATATCCCTTGCGCGCGGGCGAAGGCCCTTCCCGGGGGGTATTGGACAAGCGTTGGGGGGGATAATCTCTTTCTTCTTTCTTCCTTTCTTTCCCATGATGACTAGGAGCAGGCAAATCAAAAATTTCACTTTGAATTCCGGACCTCAACATCCTGCTGCTCATGGTGTTTCACGATTAGTATTGGAAATGAATGGAGAAGTGGTAGAACGTGCAGAACCACATATTGGATCACTCCAGTGTGGCACGAAGCCACTGATGCCAAGGGGGATACCCTGCCTAAATCCCTACCCCCCCCCCCCCAGAAATTCCCCCTTTAAAACCCCCTCCCGTTTTGACTTGTGCATCATGACGGGCAAGAGGCGGGGCGGTTGAGCAACTCAAGCAAATAGGGCTGGCCTCACTTTAGCCCACGAAGCAGAATATTAAGTGATGGAGAAGGTTGTGAAGGTGGCCTCGTTATCCACACATCAGGTCAGGGAGGACCGACGGGTTTTCACGAGCGTTGGCGGGTCCTGGAGTGCCCGTCGATTTAGCACATACCCCAGGGTGATTATCACCACTTGCACCTCACATCTCGGCACAGTGGAACGTGTAACCCGCCTACTATCCAAGCCAACCACTGAATTTCGTGGGAGACAGGGAGCCTTTAAGCGAGAGATGCATGGGTGGGACAACCCCACCAATTTATTAGCAGCATCCAGTGGGGAGGACAACACTACTGGCAAAGACCGTCTGGAAAAAAGGCCGCAGTCACGAAGCGCGGTAGGCCTACACCAGGGGAGCAGGGAAAAGGGGGAGGAAAGGGAGCCCATACAGTGGAAGAGCCAGGGGAGGCCGGGTCATTTGACAGAAATTCCAGGTTTGGGGGGGGGGGGGGGGGGGTTGGGGCGGCTTTTCTTGAACGAGTCAACGGGGGAGGAGTCTGGCAGCCTTGCCTACCATCATTCCTGTATCGAGCAATGGAACCCCCCCCCCCTTTCTCCCCTCTGGACCACCTTGAGTGGCGTGAGCCGCATGCAGGGAGACCCGCACGTACGGTTTGGAAGGGGATCCGGCCGGCCGGCGCCCACCCGACTAGAGGGACTGAGAAATTAATAGAGTACAAAACTTATCTTCAAGCTTTACCTTATTTTAATTGTTTAGAGGGCGATCGTGGAGTTACTGAATGAAGTCCTCCCTTTCTTTCGGAGGCGCTGACCCGCTGCGAAGTAGATATGATTAACTGATATATTATATATAGTGACGACAACAACATGTCGTAGAAGGAAACCTGAGGTGGAGCCAACGACCCACGGAGACGAATGCATCTACAACTACATCCCCGAGCGGCAATCAAACGGGGGCGTGAATGCGAGATGCTAGTGGAATGATCGGCCGGATGGAGGCGGGGGCTTCTTCCCTCCCACCGCGTCCTGAGTTCTGTGTCGGAGATATAAAGCGAGTGCACCGGAAAAGAAAGGGAACTGGGTCGACTATGGCAAAGCATCCGAAGCAAGACTGCACACTCTTTCTATATTTGCCGAGAGATCGGAGCATTCTATGTAACCAATGGACACACGTCGCTTCTGTACCGATGTATGGGACAGAGGGCTCGTGGTACCTGCTGCCCACCCTTCCTCCGCTTTTATAACCATATGAACGGAGAGTGGGTAGATTCTCAAAGAATGAATGGGAAGGAGGTCCTCATACGGAGTCGCACACGTCGAGCAGTACGGGAGACTGGATAATGGGGAGAGGTCAAGTCAGGGTCAACAACAAAGAGAAAGATAAGGTAGAAGCCGGCCATCTATTATATATCACGACAGACGATTGGGAACTTTTGGGGGGGTTACAAGAAAGATTGGAAAGGAGGGTGCCTGGTCCCCCCACAAGGCACAAGGGGGACGGCCGGTCAGGAGTCTTTTTTTGAATCGTCAACAGACTTTGGCATGCTAATGACTTATAGATGGGAGGGTAGATGACAGCACCTTTTTCTCCCCCACAGGAGAGGCCTCTCTTCTTCTTCTTCCCAGAACCTCCCGCCCGGCCCTACTTTCGAACTCCATCTGCCCTGCCCCCGATCTAAGGGAAATATATAGTAGGGCTTCAAACTTCTCCCTTTTCCGGCAGGGCCTCAAAAAAAGGCTGCCATTTTCCGGCCTAGGTCCGAGTCACTCAAGTGGGAGAGCCGTGTTATGGGTGACCTTATTGCATGGTTCGGAGAGCACTTGTCTAAGTGATGCAAGTGAACGTGTACGAAAAAGCTGTCGTCAAGTTTCGTTGTTCGTTCCGTCGTAGACCCTATCTATGTTTCTATGATGGCCCAAGAACACGCTTATTCTTTAGCCGTAGAGAGACTTTTGAATTGCGAGGTACCATTACGAGCTCAATATATACGAGTCTTATTCTGTGAAATCACTCGAATTTTAAATCATTTACTTTCTTTAACTACTCATGCTACCGATGTGGGAGCATTAACTCCCTTCCTTTGGGCTTTTGAGGAGCGGGAGAAATTGTTGGAATTCTATGAAAGAGTCTCGGGAGCCAGGATGCATGCCAGTTTCATACGACCTGGTGGAGTGGCACAAGATCTGCCTCTTGGCTTATGTCGAGATATTGATTCCTTCACACAACAATTTACTTCTTGTATCGACAAATTAGAAGAGATGTTAACCGGCAATCGTATCTAGAAACAACGATTAGTGGATATTGGTACTGTCACTGCACAACAAGCAAAGGATTGGGGATTCAGTTGTGTAATGTTAAGAGGTTTTGGGGTATGTTGGGATTTGCAAAGAGCAGCACCTTACAATGTTTATGACCAATTGGATTTTGATGTACCGGTAGGTAACAGGGGAGATTGCTATGATCGTTACTCTATCCGTATCGAAGAGATGTGACAAAGTATTCGAATCATTATGCAATGTCTGGAGCAAATGCCAGGGGGCATGATCAAAGCCGGTAATCGTAAGCTATGCCCTCCATCACGATCCGAAATTCAACTACCCATGGAATCGTGCGCTGTATGAAACGTAGGTCATCGTCGTTCTTAACCGAGACTCAGGTTAAGCTCCCTCTCGGAACCAGGGGTTAGGAGTCAAGCATCCCGAGGTTGACGCATCTCGTTGGGCGTGGAGAAGCATTGGGAACCCCGATTGATTCGGGGTTGTTTCTTTTCTTCCCTTCGCAACTAGTATATAAGATGATTCTGATCTGAAAAAGGTGAAGGATTTCTCCCTAAAGGGGGTCAGAGGGGGCTTCTGGGGGGAAAGGAACCCCTGTTGGGAAGCTAGACATGGTTGTGGCTTGATGAGTACCACTAAGCTGACATGCTGGAGTTGGTTGTTGGCACAACTGGGTGGTGCCTTACCGCTCCGTAGGCGTACGTACGGTAGCGTTCGTGGTAGTGCTTCAGGATTCCAATGTGTTGCGTCCGACGATCAGAACGAGCTTGCCGGCGGACCACTTCCATCCCATTCGTCGAGTGAGCTGGAGCGCAGCCATCTTATCCACTTTTCGTGGGTCGAAGCACTAAAAGAAAAGGACTGGGAAAGGAGGTGGCATAGGAACCATGGGACCTAGGAGGGAGAAAGCACTTAGTATGGGACACGGGATCCTCGTAGTAGGTTGGACCAACATCCAGCCGAGAGAGGGCAGCCTTTAGAAGCTGAAACCAAGACCTTTGATTCTTCCCATAGGAGTAGCATAAAAAGAGGTCTCCACCTACACTCCATGAGAAAGCAAGCAATAAAACCTTCCTCATTGGGGTGGGGCTCTACGCACTGGGAAAAGGCTTTCGCGACGGCGAGATCGCGTCCATGCTTGACGAAGTGAACATTAGATAAGGGGTAGTCAGGTGCGAAGCAATTGCCCCCGAGGGAGGGAAGAAGAAAATGGCTTGTTTCATTCGCCATGCACCCATTCACTTTCAACTGGTAGAGTCTGTAAGTATACACCCACCCGCGGTTGAAACACGACCTTTCTTTCCAGTGGGCTACTTTTTGCGGAATGCAGTCAGATTAAGAGAAAGATGGAAGGACCACTTTCAGTCTTTTATTGCATTTCGAAATGCCTGCAATTGTCGGGGGGTGTCGACTAATAGAAAGTGATGTTTGCGGGCAGGGTGCTCTTTCTTGTCCTTTGATGGGAGGGGCGAAGCACTTTCGCTACTGAGAAAGCTTGAATATTTATATATTTGGCGCGAAGGTTCGACAACTTAGCCGAGCATGGGAGAAGCGCAAACGATAAGGCGGCTCAGGGGAGAAGAAAAGAAATCGGTGTAGAGCACTCACTTTCCTGCTAAGCTGAGCACTAGAAGCGAGCTCCCGTGGCAAGACAAAGCTTCGCTAACGCAATGGACTTCGATTCCGCGAAGCACTTTAGGGGAGCCGAGGGAGGATAACCCAAGGATACGGAGCCTGATCGATCAACTGAGCAATATCAGGAACTTCACCTTCACCTTCGACAAGACTGGGATCCTTGGCAATGGCTCAATCTATATACCGAAAGGCCCATGATGGGAAACTACCATGTTAGGTCTGGAGAGAGATGGGACCGGCACCGTGTCTTTTTCTTTCCACCGCCGGCCTCAGTCTACTCTACCTCAATTCACCATTTCGAACCTTATACATAGGGTTTTTCTGTACCAGCTCCTTCTACCTATACCATAGTGGAAGCTCCTAAAGGTGAATTCGGTGTCTTTCTGGTCAGTAATGGAAGCAATCGTCCCTACCGTCGAGCACCTGGCTCTGCCCATTCACAAGGACTCGATTATATGTCCAAACATCACATACCAGCAGATATAGTCACCATCATAGGTACTCAAGATATTGTGTTTGGAGAAATAGATAGATAGTCCCCCGCGACGATCAGGACCCGGGAAAGGGGGCCGGCCCGAAGTCCAAATCAATTGCTGTTCGCAAGGTCTCCTTACTGGAATACTAGACACCAGTATTTGGAGAAGACCCTTTCTCTGCGGAAGAAAAGACCTAGTTTACTCTCCCGTACATCCATGGTTGATTGGTTAAAGCACCCAATCCCAATGAGAGGAGGCTGCTGGCCCACTCGAGCCAGAAAAATGAGAAAAGAGGCCGAGAAAAAAGGTGTATGCCTAGACGGAGGGTTGAATGAAAGAACTCCCGGCCTCCACTTGACTTCACATACGAACCAACTAGTTTGTTCTATGTCCGGGTAGGGCTAGTGATTCGTATGATGTCAATTAGAGAGGACTACAGAAGGGGAGCTTGCAAGGGTCCTCGGACATCGGGGGCCCATTGGGGGGAAGGGCATCGGGGCTTCGAAGGGTCCTACTATCAATCAATAAGGAGGGGGTACATCCTCTTTTCTAGTCAGCAGTTCAAAGTGAGTGGAGTGAAGAAGAAAAGAGAGAGCAAGCGGCTATCCGGAGGAAGGAACTAAGCCTTCCATCATACCTCGTAGCTGATGTTCCTACTAATAGGTTGGCCAGGAATCGCTATCTCCGTCCTTACCTATTAATAGTTACGAGTCAGACCTTCTTGCTATTGGTGCCTACAGCAAGGAAGGTGAGACCGAGAATAGGGATAGGAATCGACTTCTTTCCTTCTACTACTGAAACTACCTCAATGACTCTTCAACTCCAATAATCAATGGCTTTGTCTTCTCATTTTCTCGCGAGGAAGTCCTTTGCTCTACTCACTGAAACATCTCAATCAATCAAATAATGACGCGATAAGGTCTTGTCGCTTGACCCTCTCCGAGAGTCGCCAACTCACACTATATATCCGGGCGGCGAGCTAGGAGTTGACGAAGGAGAGCGGTCTTGGCAAGAACCAAGGCTTCACAAGTCAGCGTTGACTATTTGGCCACGCACTCTTCGGGCTTAGATATTTTGATCCCGAAGTCATCCTTAGATGCCACTCCTACCACCCTTCCCGCTCACGTCGACCCGGCATACCTAGCTCCCTTGTATAAGTTAGACCGCTCAGTCAGCTGTGGATTTACAAATGCATGGAAAGAGGAGCCCTCTATAATAGGCTTCAATCTCAGTCCCCGTGTCCTCAGAAAGCTTCCGCACATCCTAAACCATGCTCCACCCCTTTTATATAGTATTTCAAATAGGTTGACAAAGCAAGGATGGAGCCCTAATATATAGTTGGGAGTTGTAGTCCAAGACGAAGGGAGGGAGGAGGTACGAAGCCTTTTATGCAATTATGAAACAGACTTTCCCCACGACCTTAAGCAAAGCAAAAATCCCTGTCCCCCGAATTCAAATCAAATAGAAAGACGTCATTATAGGGGGCCAAGATAACCCCCGAACTTGAAGCTATAATTTCAGTTCAAGCTATAATCTAATTGAAGATAATGGTTTCTTATATTATCTAGTTGAGTTGTTTTATATCGTTTTTCAAATAAGGAAATATAGGAATGAAAAGGACATATTTAGGGGGATGAAAATCGAGATAGCTTTATATTCGCAATTATATATTCTAGTTATCGAGAGAACTCAGTAGTGTTTTTTTATAACTTAGATCAAAGTGAGATCATTTTTATTTATATTTCATCTTGATATTTAATAAAGTAGAGAGAGAGAAAATTAGTCACTGGTGACCGGGGAAGGTTCAAGCAAGAAAGGAGGCAAGAGAGTGATACTAGAAAAGCCTTCCAGACCAATGTGCATACTTCCGGTATTAACTGCACATAACCTGGCAAGGAAATGTCCAGCAACTCAACATAGGTTCGTCGAGCTTGGATATATTGTTGCTTATATATTCAGAAAAATGTTAGGGATGGAAGACTTGACCATCGAGACCACCCTCATGCAAGTTCTTGCAGGATATGATGACCTGACAAAAAGAGCCAAAACATTGCATGGTACACACATTTCTGTGTGGTCCCTTGAGTGTGAGGGTGCTCCAGCACCTGAGCGTCTGAGTCCTTGACATGAGAAAGGAGTTCAGAGCAGGAAGAGGATGGGGATGAAAGTCTTCGCTCCAACAGAAGCAACGGTCATATAAGCTTCTACTTCTTCTTCAGAAGCTTATATCTAGTTAGTTTCTCAAACGTGGATCTGAGGGTGAAGCTCAGGGTCGAGTCCCTGCAAAAGAAAAAAAATCAACAATTAGACACCGCATCTTCACATGTTTAAGATCAAAAGAGATTGACTGAGTTGAGTAGTAGGCTTAGCAAGTGCATTCTTTTGTAAACTGAGGTGCGCGAGATCGAGATTGAGAAGACAAAGTTCCATAGTTGAACTCTCGAGATCAAGTAAAACCAAGAACATATGCAAGACCGTAAGAGCGGCATTAAGCCAACTAAGATGATGTACTATTTTTTGCGGGTTTTTCAAAAGAAGAAAATGTTGCGGTGGAGAGTTCGAGCTGTTCGACGGTTCTTGCTTTCAAATCATGCCTGAGGTCATTGATCGAACAAGGCTTTCGAACCGAGACGAAAGACCATTTATTTAAGAAGAAAGGCAAGAAAAACCCAGCTATTAAGAAGCTCAAAAAAGGTGGGAGTCAGGCGAAAAATGGTCCTAAGTACGAGAAGGCAAAGAAAGGTCAAAACTTTGTCTCTGTTTGCGATAAGCTGAATTGTACTCTTCCTAGATATACCTGGTGGATTGACTCAGGTTCCACTTGTCACGTGCACCTTGCAAGGCTTCAAAAGCCACACGACTCCAAGTGAGAGTGAACGCTTTGTCTACTCAGGCAATGGATTACGTTCACGCATGGAGGCAGTAGGAAGATGTAGTCTTCAACTCGATTCCAGATTGACTATAGAGCTTGAGAATGCATTTTCGATTTCCTCTATAAACTGCATTTTTTGTTTCAAGACAGGAGGTTGACGTTTGAATTTGAATTACTATGAGGTTTCCATAATCACTATATAATAATTGGTGGGACGTTCTCACGGATCCGGAATGGCGGTTGATGATATATAAGGGTCATTTAGATAATACATCATATAAGGAATTCTTAACTGAGGGATAAAAGAGGGTCAATGAAAAATAAGATAGTTAGGACGGCTTTGTCCCTTCTCAGCCAGGTTGGGGCACATTTCAGAAGAGAAGATTCGAAGGCTAGTGAATAATTTTCTTCTTCCCAATTTAGATTTCACTAATCTCTGAATCCGCGTGGACTGCATAAAGGGAAAACTGACCAAGACCTTTGAGAAAAGTGCAAAATGGTGTAATGGAACTTTGGAAGAATTCATATAGATATTTGTGGTCCACCGTGGTGAGATCATCACATTTACCGATGACCACTCCAGATATGGCTACATCTACTTGTTATCTGTGAAAGAAGAAGCACTTGATGCCTTTTCAATAAGGTCTTTAAGGCGGGTTATTAAAGTGGTTAGATCAGATCGAGGTGGTGAGTACGAAGGTAGGCACACTAAAACTGGAAGGATGGCAGGTCCTTTTGACCTTGAGGTCATTGTCGCACAATATTCCATGCCTGGTCGACCCAGCCCTATAGTCTAGTTAGAGTAGCCGAAAGGGAAAATCGGACCCTTGGTCAGAAGTTTGATCAGTAACACTTCTCTCCCTTTGTTTCTGTGGGCCGAAGCCTATTATAGAGGGTTCCTGCCATAGACTAAGAGCCGTTCAAAAATCATAGGGAGATAGATAAGTAAGCTAAGGCTGTTCAAAAGACTCCGAGTTGTAGACAGGAAGGAAACCTAATTTGACCCTTGGGGATGTCCACGTCATTGTACAACCCAAAGAGAAGAAGTGAGATCCAAGGACAGTGAGTGCGTATTTGACCTTCGACGAGGGTTATAGATTTGACTGTCCTTCACTTCCTACTCGTATCAATGAGACCGACATTGCCAAGTTTCTTGAGGATGACTTAATCCGTGGGAGTTCTGAGCAACTTTTGATCAAATGACAGAAGCCTTCGTCAAATGACCAAAGAGTTCTCCCATGCATACCGACGGGTATCACAAACATACATCAAGAGCCACCTCATCTGGTATGTCAAGAGGTAGCTGAAGAGCGTCCTCATCAGGAAAGCAATGCCTCCCCAACCTCATGTAGTAGAGTTGCCAGATGGTGGGTGCAAGTGGGAAGACCAAGATAGACTCCAAAGGCAACATTGAGAGATATCAGGTTGAGGGTAAAAAGGTGATTAGACTTCGACCTTCTCTCCTGTGTCTCAAAAGGACTCTTTTAGAGGACGTCATTATAGGGCATTGGTGGCTCATTTTGACTTAGAGCTTCATTTCAGATCTTTTCATTCCTAATATTCTAGATCAGGGGATCTTGATGTTTGTGATACCTGAAGGTTTCTCAGAGGTAGAAGACCTCGTTTGCAAGTTCAAGAAATCAATCTATGGCCCTTCTCAAAAAATCCATCCCTCTCGACTTTTGATCTTAGCACCAAAAAGATGAAAATTTCATCAAGGAAAACACTGTTGATCAGTGTATATATCTTTAGGTCAGTGGGAGTTAGTTCAGATTTAGGATTCATGATGACATCTTGCTTGCAAGTAGTGATCTTGGATTACTGCATGACACTAAGGATTTTCGAAAGCTCAATTTTGAGATGAGGGTGAAGCCTATGATGTCTTAGGCATAGAGATTAACAGAGATAGATCACCATCTATAAATATTATATAATTTCTTAGAGGTATTAGAGAAAAATGTTTTTTGGCTTTTTTGGGGGCTTGGTTTATCTCTGAAAGCTGACATCTCTAAGGTGCGTCGAGAGATTTGCTGCAAGTGAAGACCTATGCCTTTCTCTTTGTCAATTATTATGTACCTTTCTTCGTCTTTGATACACTAGTCTTTATAGTTGCCTATACAGCATCCTCGAGTTGAACGTATGGTTATCGCTACACCCTGGATTAGAACACTCCACTACTGACTGGTCAAGTAGCATCCTGCAGAATCGTATAGGCACCAGGGAACCAGACGACTCAAAATGTGCTCACGATAGCCTAAGATGAGGTCAAAATTCAGAGAAGAGCAGCTTTGCCCCTCTAATCATCAATCGGATCAACACTATGTAAGGAAGGGAAGAGAATCTCGTCTGGTGATAACACGGTAATCCGCGAGGGTCACAATGAATAATATGTGTAAGATGTCGCTGAAGCGACCGCCCGCAGAATACCCATGTTGATCAGCAATTAACCCACAATAAAAGAATAAAACAATTGAGTCCCAATAGTGTGAATTAACATTTATTACTCTACCACAAAATGTATAGTGAACAAGCATGTAGAGGTCGAACCACAGAGAGCAATACAAAAGTGCAAGAGCCTATAATGTGCATGTACCACAGAGTCATCCTTGTGTGAAGCATATTTTTGTGGGTTTTATATTTTTTTTCTTTTTTTATATATATATATTTTTTATAATATAGTTATAAAATATATTTATATATACAAATTATAGAATATAAATATATATAGGTATGTATACCCATAGAGAATAGGTACATAACATATAATACATACATTAGATATAGATATATATACATATAGATAATTAATTTTTTTTAATTTTAGAATTTTATATACTAATAATTATGCATATATATAGAGATAGATACATATATATATATGTACTTTTTTTAAATTTTCTTTTTCAATAGGGAGTATATATGTATAAAGGGGTGATACAATATTTAGAACAATATACAAAAATAGTCAAAAATCAAGAAATAAAGTTTTTTTGGTATTTTCATGATTTTCTAATGTTTTTGTGATTTTTGGGCACTTTTCAACAGATTTTTGGTATTTTTAAATACTGAAATAAAACAAAACATGGATTAGGCTACTGGGTGAGAGCAAAATGGACATTAAAAATATGAATCAGCCTCAAAATTTCTGCCAACCATTTTAAAAAGAAAGAGGATAAAATATAGAAGCTACAGAACTTGAATTTGCGATTTTTAGGATTTTCTAGAATTTTTTATATTTTTTTGGAAGTTTTTGAGTATTTTTGAATTTTTAAGGTTTTTCTTTTGAGATTTTTAGTGATTTTTGGATCGACTCTAAAATATGATAAAATAGACCGTAGGTAATTTTTTTGGAATTTTTTGAGGTGGTTTAATAGTTTTTTGGTATTTTATAAGCTAGACAGTAAATAAAATGCATGTTTTTGATTTTTAATGAATGCAAAAATGGAACAAAATTAAAATCTAAAAATATAGCGTGCAAGAACAAACCACCAGGGGCTTATATCCATTTTTGCAAGATTTTTCAAATTAAAATGAGGCATGAAATGAATGGACAAAGCATACAAAAATACATGGCCTGGCAGGGGCATTTTTGCAAATAAAATATTTCTCAGGGGCATCCATGCAAAAATTACAACAGAAATAAACATTTACTTTTATTTTTGGGGCCATTTTACAATTAATAAAAGCCGACGGGGTTTAAGTGCAAAAATCACGCGCCTCAAGTTGGTGCTGCACGTGAGGTGCGGAGGGACTAATATGTAAATACATAAACGACGGGGGGGGCTTCTGTAAATTTTACAATTTATTTACAACAGGGATTTTTATTTATAGCATTAAAATATAAATATAAAAAGGCGGGGGGAGGTGTCTGAAATTTACCCCCAACAGGCGCTTGATCTGATGGTTGATCTTCGTCCACTTGCCACGCGTCGCGTATCCGTCGGCCGGTACCGGTTCGCAGATGATGGCTGAGATTAGATCAGCCTCGCTGATCAGACGATGGATGCGAGGCTTCATCTGACGGTGCTCATTCAAACTGGGCCGACCCTCCTGATCTGACGGCGCTGGAGGTGCCTGGAGGAACAGGGAAGAAGCTCGCCCCCGGCGAGCTTCGATCGTGCAGCGTAGGCTTCTCCAGGCATCTCCCTCGCATCTGAAGTGCTCAACATGTAGTTGGAGGTCTTCCGCATCTTCTGAAGGTCTCGCCATGGCTCCTGGAGGTCTGAAGGACTCGGACGAGGTCGATGAAGGACAAGACCTCCAGGAACCTCTTCCTGGTTCGATGCAAGCCCAGATGGGCTCCATTCTTCGTTGGACCTGCATAGGAAGAACCGGGGGAGCGAGGGCTTCCTCCTCGACCCGGGGTTTTGAAGCTATACAGCAAGATGAGGTGTGGCAGAGGAGCTCCGGTGAAAGGCGGAGGTGGAGCTCCGATTTGCCAAGACCAGAGGTCCTGGGTTGAACAAAGGTGTGCGATCGATGGAGAAAACGATGGGGAAAGAAATGGGAGGCGAACGGCGGTCGGATACAGTCGAGGTCACCGTGAAGAAGTCGTCGGGGCTGAGCTCCGGCGAACTTCGAATTTTGGATTCTAAGCTACACTGATTTACTAAACACTAAACTAACAACTGGAGTTAAAAGCTAACATTAAAACCTAACTAAAAAGCGATAAAGAAGAAGCTCTTATACCTGGGGGCCACCAGGGAGCAGGACGGACGCCGGAGCTACGCCGCGTCAAAATCGTCCTTCCTCCGGCCGATTCGAGGTGCTGGAGCACTCCCCCTGTCATGAGGAATGTCCCAGGAACGAAATCAGGGCTTTTGGATGGATTAAAATTAGCCAAAATGAGGAAGGGAGCGGAGCTTCTTATTTATAGACAATGGCCTGGAGCCTTATTGACCGGCGATTATTGCTTGATCCAATGAGTATCAAATTGATCCAAGTTATCGGTGGGTATCAGTGATCATCAGAGATCATTTCTTGTTAAGGAAGAGAGCTCGATCAATGGATGAGATGGCCGTAATAAAGGGACGAAATCCGGGGAAAAGATGGTTCAGAGACGCCAGGTCCCAGATGGGACAGTTGACCAGGCGGTCAACAAGGGCCGGCGCCCCATTGGTCCACGTCAGCCGCAAGAAGACAAAACAGGAAATTTTATTCGAAAATGATTTATTTAACCTAGTAAATGATTTTATTAGAATTTTCACATGTAGTATTTATTTACGATTTTTATTGATTTTTTTTGAAGTGTTTTATTATAGCTTTATTTTAATAAAGTGTATATGTGTGTATTTACATGTATTTTGTATCTTTTAATTTTTTTATTTGTTTATTTTATTTTATTATTTTATTGGCTTATTTTATAAATTTATAATTTATTTTTGTGAGTATAAAGGAATTTTTATTTAATTTTTATGAGTTTATTTTCATTTTTAAATATATAGGGGTGGGTATATGTAGGTATAATTATAGGTCTTTTACCTATATATTGTACATACTTTATCTATTTAATGTATTTTCTTGATTTTTATTTTGGATGTATATTTTTAATAAGTTATATGTGATTTTTACATTATTATAAAAAAATATAAAAGAAGAAAATAATTAAAGAATGTTTTCCCCTTTTATTTATGTACATACTTTATCATAGGTATTTTGCCTATTAACTTGCATAAGCTTATTTTATTCTAATAATTATTTTTAGTTTTATTCTAATTTTAGTATATACATGTATTATATACATTATTTAAAAAATTCTAAAAATATAATTTGATAAAAATAAAAGACAAGGAATATATGGAATATTTTAATCAGGCAGGCTGCACAATGGGGGCCAAAACCTAACTTTTGCAGATGGACTCCAAAAATTATGAAACTAATTTTATTAAATAGTTCTTGGAGAGCTATATACAATTAAAGGTGAGTTTGGGTGATTTGGAGTTTTTATTTGCAAGATATGGGTCTGTGAAGTTGAGATTTTGGCTTTTTATTCTGTGTATAAAATGTACATTGAGTATTATTTTTACACAAACTCAATTTTGTATTTCTATTTACATTATTATCTATAACTTTCATGAACAAAGTTTCTTTATTTGATGAATGAATAATTATATACAAAATAGGTGTCAAAAATGCATAAATAAATGCATGAATAAATGAAGTATTTATTGTACACTGGCCCTTATCTCCCCCTACTTTATTCCTTGTCGACCAATTCCATGCTGGCCTTGGTCGCGGGGTTCGGATCATAAAATATTTGCAATATTTTACTCCTTTTTCTTTTCTTCTCTTTATTCTATAATTTTGGCATTAAACACCATATTTAATGTATAATTAATACAATGGATGATGAATGCTATTATGTACAATTTGATGCTCTTTTCATGCATTTGCAGGAGTTTTTGAGGCCAAAATGATAGATAAAGGTGATGAAATGGAGATTCATCACCCCCCTATACTTGCCTTTGCTAGTCCCTAGCAAACACTTATGCAATAAGTACAAAAAGAATAAAGAAAAGAAAAAGGAGAATTAAAGAAGGATAGAGTGAAAAGGGGTGCTTTCAGTGCAATGCATGTCTTTATAAAATCTGAATTTGGAGCTCCTGTCAGACCTTGGGTGTAGATGTGTGTGGAACCTAGTCGGGAACCAGCCGTAAAATACAACAGCCTTCGATAGTCACAGAACTCGGTTCAACCCACCTCAATAGCCTGGTCAGAACTGGTCTACATCATACGCAAACCCTTATAACTATGAAGTTGACTTGTACAGTGTAAGTGATGGTGGCTCTCCCCAACTGAAATGACAAAGGAACTGACTTCTCCATAATGACAACCCAATGATTCCCCAATCCAACAGCTCTTTCCTCGAGGAGCAGGGTATTCCCTTCTAAGTTCAAGTGGCAACCAGCTCAAGAGGAGGGGGTGAAGAGAAGAATGGACGGTAGCCAGTGTAGCTACCTATCCTCAGATGCAAGACCAGTGTAGTCAAGTCATCCAGCTGCAGGCTCACATATTTGACTTTGGAACTCAAGCTTGCTTATTGTCTTTACAACATATGTACATACTTTGCAGGCATTTTATTTTTGCACAGGCCTGGCCATTTTTTTTCTTTTTTTTTTCAACACACTATTCACAGCAGCATTTACATAAGGAGTTTTTCCTCTTGAGCCAGTAGACTATCCCTCTTTTGAAGCTTTATCGCAACCCACAATCTCCTGTCTTTAGACCTCATGGCTGTTGGACCAGGTTGGGGTGCACTTCCCTCCCTAGACGAGGACGAATGCTTCCACCCGTGTGCGTCTCAGACTGGAAAATCCAACCCCCTCACCACTCCAACTGAGTTGAGCCAAGTGAAAGGTGCAAGTGTCCAAGTTAGGTCACGGTCGGCAAGAGTCATGCGTGTGGCACGGAAAGTTCTAGTTAGTCAGTTGAGGTGACTTGAACCCAGCCCTGATTTCTCAAAGAATTAAGTCTGCATAGACCTGAAGTACCTTAAACCTAGTTCCCGTAAGGTTTTAGTGCAGTTAGGTGCGGTAAGGTCTAACCAAGCTCCAATTTGAGAATTTATTGGACTGATTCAATCATCAAGCTCACTCAAAAAGAATATGCATGGTATGCTTATGCTATGCACAATGAATGATTCAATGTTTCACAAAGATTTTACAAGAATCAAATAATCTTTTTACACAAGGAATTTTTGAAAGTAGAAAGCTTGACACATACAAAGGTATACACAAATATTTACACGGGTGTACCGCTTTATTTACAAAATGTATGGATTTATAAAGACTCTATAGGTTTTAATGAAGTAGTTTATTTTGTTTGTCCAGAAAGAATTTTGTGTATTTTATTTCTGATTTACAAGTCTTTGTATTAGTGCTGTTATCTTCAGCTCTAGTTTTGAAAATAATTTTGCAAACTATAGTACACGATAATTTTTGCAATCATTTACACACATTTGAAAACTATTTTTGCAAAGCTCTTTCACACTATATATACATTTTTCACAATAATTTTGACAAACATTTTTCAAAACATTTACACATAGGTTTTTCAAATCCTTTATTCCACATAAAGAAAAGTTTTTCAATCCAAGCAATTTTACACAGGTTGGAAACATTTCACAACAAATTTTTCAAACAGTTCACACTATTTTTCAAATCATATTGTATATGTATCTAACCTGATTTATTAATCAGTATATACAAAAGAAGAAAAACTGTATTTGCTATACAATATGGTTTTGGCTCTTATAAGCTTTATTCGAGATTATTTTTGTATGAGAGATTTTCGTGCAGACTCCTCAGACTTATTCAAGAATCATTTTCACAAGAGTTTTGAAAACTATGGTCCAAACTAATTTGACAAACATGTTCACACATTTGAAAATGATTTTTGCAATAGGATTTACACAGCATAGATAGGTTTTTCAAAACAATTTTGACAATCAAATTTTTACAATCATTTGCACACTGATTTTCACACATTTTTATTTCACTCAAAGAAAATAAATTTTACACACAAAAATGATTTTTCAAAGGTTGAATACTTGTACACACTATTTTTCAAGCAATTTTCACAAGATTTTTCAAAGGAACATTTTGCAGAAAATGCTTTTCCTGACTCAATAATCAGTATAAGTACAAAGAGTCTGAGGATCTCACAATCATCTTTTATTATTATAGAACTACTTTTTACATTATATTTTATATTGAGGTGATATATTTTATTTTTCAGTATGAGTTATGGTTTATAGTATATACATAGTATATACGATCCCCCTATACTTAGCTTGAGCTATGTCCTCATAGGTCGAAAGGAAAAGCAAAGACATAACTCGTACTGAGTATAGGCAGATCTAAAGAATCTATATGAATGAAATGAATGGAGGAGAAGTTGACCGTCCCCCCTATACTTAGGATCAAGTAATCCTAAGTATAGCGGACTGTACAAAAAGCAGGGAAGGTCAAGGGTGGGAATACACAGATCGTACTCAGATTGTCTCCCCCTATACTTAGGGTAAGATACTCCTAAGTATAGACAGGAAGAGGAGACAATGGAGAGGATCGTAATGAAATGAAAAACTCGGGGTGCACATCCCCCCTATACTTAGGACAAAGTACGTCCTAAGTATAGAAAACTATCTACAAGGGCGCCTTTTTGATACAAAGAGAAAATAGAAGAGGAAAAGAATAAAAGAAGAAAATCAGATAAACAGTGGTTGGAGTACATCGTCTGAATCTTCTGATGCTGCAGCTGTTGTGGAGATGTCATCATGGTGCAGTAGCTGGATGGAGTCAACAACGGCCAAGAATGCATCCGGTTCGAGGTAAGGCTTCAGGAGTTGGCCGTTGACGATGAAGGGTTGTGCGTCAGGGGACAATTCTGATATGGCAATACTTCCATTGTCACGCACTTCACAAACTCGAAATGGCCCTGTCCACTTACTCTTCAATTTGCCTGGGAATATCCGCAACTTTGCATCAAATAACCACACTTTCTGTCCAATATCAAAGGTCTTTCGTCTGATGTGCTGGTCATGCCAGCGTTTCACCTTCTCTTTGTACATCAAGGTGTTATCGTATGCATAGTCCCGGAATTCCAAGAGCCTGTTCAGATCATCTTTTCGCTTCTGACCACTTTTGTGTGAGTCCAAATTACAACTGTTAATTGCCCATAAAGATTTGTGAATTAATTCAATTGGCAGATGGCACGGGTTTCCATATACAAGACGATAGGGCGACATGCCCAAGGGAGACTTGTAGGCGGTTCGGTAAGCCCATAGGACCGAATCCGAGAGTTGAGACCAGTCTTTTCGGTTTGGCCTAACAAGTTTCTGTAGTATAGTCTTGATTTCTCTGTTTGATAACTCTGCCATGCCATTGGTCTGAGGATGGTAAGGAGATGCGACACGATGATCGATGTTGTACTCCTTCGTCAATTTCTTGACCTCTTTGTTAATGAAGTGGCTACCCCCGTCTGATATGAGAATTTTCGGTATCCCGAATCGCGAAATTATGTTCTTCTTCAGGAACTGGCATACTGTTCGGCTGTCGGCGGCTCGAGCAGGGATAGCTTCAACCCAACAACTCACGTAATCGACGACAAGAAGGATGTGCTCAAAACCTTGACTGTTAGGGAAAGGTCCCATGAAGTCAATGCCCCATGCATCGAAAACATCTGCTATCTGAATGATTGTCAGGGGCATTGAATCTTTAGCAGTGAGCGTACCTTTCAATCTCTGACAGTCAATACATCTTTTAACAAATTTAGTTGCATCCTTGAATAAAGTGGGCCACCAGAAGCCACACTTAAGTACTTTGGCTGTCGTACGATATCCAGAGTGTTGTCCACCAGATTCGAGCGAGTTACAATGCTCGAGGACACTAGATTGCTCCGTCTGAGGGATGCACCTGCGCCAAATGCAATCCGCTCCTTCTCTGAATAAGAGAGGATCCTCCCATTGGTAGAATCGGATGGTTGACATGAAATTGTTCTTCTGATTTTTCGTCCAATCCGCTGGTGTTACCCCAGAGGCGAGGTAGTTGACTATATCTGCATACCAAGGAAGAGAATCTACTGCTTAGATGGCTTCGTCAGGGAAGGTTTCTGTGATGGGTGCACTGTTCAGAGGAGACTCATGCTGCTCAATTTTGGAGAGGTGATCTGCTACCACATTCTGGACTCCAGGCTTGTCCTTGATTTCCAGATCAAATTCCTAAAGGAGAAGGATCCAATGAATCAGTCTTGGCTTGGCATCCTTCTTCTGCTGTAGGTAACGGATAGCAGAGTGGTCTGTGAAAATTGTGACTTTTGATCCCAACAAATAGGATCTGAACTTCTCGAGGGCGAAAACCACAGCCAGCAATTCTTTCTCTGTCAATGTATAATTTCTCTGTGCTTCGTCTAATGTTCTGCTGGCATAGTGAATGGCGTAGGGCGCTCTGTCTTTCCTTTGCCCAAGAACCGCCCCGACTGCAAAGTCTGACGCATCAGTCATTATCTCGAAGGGAAGAGTCCAATCTGGCGGCAGTAAGATTGGAGCCTGAGTAATGAGCTCATTCAACTGATTGAAAGCAAGGAGAACCTGTTGATCAACAATGAACTCAGTTTCCTTGCACAAAAGCTCGGTCAGAGGTCGGGAAATGCGGCTGAAATCCTTGATGAATCGTCTGTAAAATCTGGCATGCCCCAAGAATGACCTCACATTCTTCACTGTTTGAGGTGGCTGGAGATTTGAAATAACATCCACTTTTGCCGGGTCGACTTCCATGCCACGTTTGGAAACGACGTGGCCCGGCACAATGCCTTCAGTGACCATAAAGTGGCTCTTTTCCCATGAAAGCACTAAATTGACTTCTCGACACTTCTGAAGCACTCGGTCTAGGTGCTCAAGACAAGAATCGAAATTATCACCATAGACAGAGAAGTCGTCCATGAACACCTCGAGAAAACTTCCTACCATCTCGGCGAAGACTGCTAACATGCATCTTTGGAAGGTTGCAGGTGCATTGCATAAACCAAAGGGCATTCTCTTGAAGGCGTAGGTGTCGAACGGGCAAGTGAAGGTAGTTTTCTCCTGATCTTCAGGCGCGATTGCCACTTGGTTGTACCCGGAGTACCCATCCAGAAAGCAGAAGAACTCCTTGCCTGCTAATCTTTCCAGACTTGATCAATGAATGGCAAGGGGAAGTGGTCCTTCTTGGTTGCTGCATTAAGACGGCGGTAGTCAACACACACCCGCCAAGATGTTGGTACCCGAGTGGAAATTTCCTCTCCTTTGTCATTTGTAACCACGGTAAGCCCGGATTTCTTTGGAACTACATGCAGTGGGCTTACCCATTTTGAGTCGGAGATGGGATAGATGAAGCATGCGTCACACCATTTCGTTATCTCCTTCATGACGACGTCCCGAAGGTTAGGTTTCAGCCTTCTTTGGAATTCGCGGGACGGCTTGGCATCTTCTTCTAGATAGATATGGTGTGAACACAAAGCTAGATTTATCCATTGGAGATCTGATACGCTCCAACCAAGTGCCTTGCGGTTCTTTTCTAGAACCTCGAGAAGACGAGATTCCTGATCTGGATTCAGCCTGCTGCTGATGATGATCGGATACATTTGTTCTTCACCCGCAAGGAAAGCATACTTCAGGCCTGCAGGAAGTGGCTTGAGTTCTGGTTTTGATCTGTCCAACTTGTCGGTCACTTCCGAGATTATGTTGGTGGTGGGATGTACTTCCTTGAAGCTGCTACCATCCTCAATGTTCTGTTGAGATCCGAGGAATGTGCCGAACGGTTCTGCGCTAAGCTGATCGTGTTCGGTCTGGAGTGACTGCTCGAAAAGATGCGCCTGCATCTGAGAATCTGTCTCCCAAGAATCGTCGGGGCATAAGCTAACTGCGCTTTCCAAGTCCTCCTCAAGAGTGAGGATTTCTTGGGTCCATTCATCGTTCAATGATAAGGATGAGTCTCTGATTTCCGTAATAAAATCACAGTCCGCTTCACAAGCTGCCTGGCTCTCATCAGTCGTGGCATTCGGCTCTCTATTCATGTTTATCGTGATATGCTGGGTGTTCGAGCTGAAAGTAATCTTGCCAGACCCGTAATCAACCACGGCACCTGAAGTACGAAGGAATGGTCTGCCAAGGATGATAGGGGTCTGGAGCAGGGGTGCAGGTGAGTCCATATCAAGGACTACAAAATCAGCTGGAAATTTCATCCGCTGCACTTTAACTACAACGTCTTCCAGAAGACCTCGGGGCCGCTTGACGGATCGGTCAGTGAACTGAAGGATCATGCGTGTCTGCTTGAGCGGACCCAGCCTAAATTCTTGCATTATGGATGAGGGCAGAAGGTTGATGGAAGATCCACTGTCAAGGAGAGTATGCTCGAAGACCTGGTCAAAAATCTCACAACTGATCAGAGATGCTCCTGTGTCTTGTTTCTTCTGGGGGAGATTGCTAATGGCTGCAACAGTGGCCATGGAGAGAACGTGCTTTTCTACATCGCGGCGTCTGTTTTCTTGCGCTGGGCGACGCCTGTTAGTACATGCCTCCTTCAGTCCTTTCTTCACAGCTGGCATGTACTCCACGGCCTTCAACAAAGGAATCTCAACAGTCAACTTATCTAATATTTCCACAACACCTGGATCAGACAATGCCTTTTTTCGTTTTGCAATTTTTTTGGATTTTTGTATTGCATGAGGAAAAGGAATATGTACATCACTGGCAGGAAAGTTAGAGTTCTTATTTACATCAAAATCATCGCACACAGAATGTTGTACATCCGGACTACAAAAAGGAGTACAAACTATATCTGGACATGCTGGTGATGCAGGGCGAGCAAAAAGTAAAGCGTCTGCTCTGTCGGCTGGCGAGGGATCGGCTGCGGCTGGCGGCTCCTCCAATGCTGGCGTGGCTTCGCTTCGGCTGCAAGCTTCTTTTTGTTGTTTTTGATTTTGCTGATTTTTTTTGTATTTTCTGCTGGGACTGATGCTGGAAAGGCACAACGGCTGGACTGGCTTCTCCTTCTTCTTCCTCCTCACCCGCCCCTGAAGCTGGCACGGCTGATGCGGAAGATGACGATCCACATGTTTCTTTATTCACCCCACTTTTGGTAGCAGGCGGAGGCAAGGCCCTACCGCTCCTGAGAGTAACAGCATTAGAATAAACAGTAACATCATTATCAGACTTGGACAGGACATCACAATCTACCTGCTCTTTCTTCTTGAAATTATTGGGGTTGGCTTCGACTTGGGTCGGAATGGTAGTTCGGGTGGCGGTCAGGTCATCAAGCCGCTTGGTCATTTCCACTAGCCCTTTGACAAGCTGGGCCAGACAATCCATGGTAGGGTTCGCAGAGGGTGCTTCAGTAGGTTCAGCGTGCAGACCACGCTGCTGTTGTATGGATGGGTGTGGAGGCTGTTGCTGGTGGTGCTGAGGTGGTGCAGGAAGTTGAAGTTGTTGATACGAGGGAGGAGGATACTGCTGATATTGTGGAGAGGGGGCAGCCGCAAACTGGTGAAACGGCTAGGGATGACGGTACTGCAGTTGTTGTTGGTATGGAAAATTTTGCCTCCATTGGTTTACATACTGGGGAGGCTGCTGGTGCTGTTGGTGAGGCTGAGAGGACTGCCCAAAACGACCTCCCTGAGGTTGGTGGTATTGCCGATTGGCAAATGGCTGACCCTGGGGTTGTCCCGGAGGACGGGTCGGCTGTGCATCATTGCTCCATACCCCGTTCACTTCCTGAATCAGGGGTGGTGGTGGGAAGACTGGATCAGGTCCTGAGAGGAACTCTGGCTGGTACACGACCATCTGCTGCTGTGGTTGGCCCTGGTCGGGCGCCTGCACGTAGTAAACGTGCTGGACTGCCGGTGGCTGCTGGCTCGGCTGAGGCTGATGTTGCGGTTGCTGCTCGTCCTTCTTCTCAACTGGAGTCTCCGATGGTGTCGCCGACTGAACAGAGTTGATGGTGCCCACCAACAGTTCAAGGTACTTGTTGATCTGATCAAGCTTGTCTAAGTTCTGGGTCCTCTTCTCGATCACAGCGAGTTTCTCCAGATCTTGTGATCGCTTTTCGATGATATCAACTTTAGAGAGATGTCCCCTGATGATACTGAGGTTGGATCTCTCATCTCACTCTGCCTCCTTGGACGCGGCCATGTGCACTTATTTCTGGAGGATCTGGGGCTGCTTCTGATATGCCTTGGATGAAGAGAGGGCGGCCTCTCCTTCAGCCATTTCTTCAAATATCTGCCAAACTACATCTTCATCCTTGTTGAAGTGTGAGCCCCCACATGCTGCGTCTACAAGCCTTTGGCTTTCAATGTTTAGTCCCCCAAAGAAGTGCTGGACCAAATTGGTCTTCGGAATATCATGATGGGGACACTTCTCCTGCAGGTCAGTGAATCTCTCCCAAGCTTCATGTATTGACTCATGGGGTCCTTGGGAGAAATTACTGATACGGGCTCGCATCTTGTTGAGCCGACCAAGAGGGTAATATTTGTGCAGAAATGCGGACTTCAACTCCTCCCAGGTCTTCACGACCTTCCCCAGATGGTTGACCCAATAAAGGGCCTTGTCCTGTAAGCTGAATGGGAATGCCATCATCTTGACAATGTCCAGAGGGACATTGGGATAGTGAGTAGTGCGACAAATGCAGGAGAATTGCTGCAGGTGAATGTACGGCTCCTCGCTGGTGTTTCCATGGAATGCAGGGAGAAGAGCAATGAATTGGGGCTTCAGCTCAAAGTGAGCGTGTACCGGTGGAATGAGGATCCACTCGGTCATCTGTTTGTCTCCCGGATTGTATGTTTCTTTAAGTGTTGGCTTTGGTGGTGGTGGAAATTCTACATCATCATCTGCACCACCACCTCCACCTCCACCTCCTCCTCCCCTGCCTCCTCTACCTCTGCCTCCTCCTCCATCGTCTCGGTTCATCATATCATTCAACATGTCCTAGAAGGCTGTCTGTGTGAGGGCCTGCTCGGTCAGCTGCTGCTGGATGGCCTGGATAGATGCCAGTAACTGTGCATTAACTTGATTCTGATCTGGCACCTGTCCCTCTGGTTGGGATGGCTGCTGACCCTTGCCCTTTCCTCCTGGAGCCATGTTAGGGTCTGAGTCGAACGAGATGAACTCCGGAGTAGTCTCCAGGGCTCGCACTGTCTTCGATGTGCATAATGAGATAGTCCTGATCAGACCGCTTGCAATTAATGTTCAGCTGCCGTGATGAAGCAGGAATTCAGGTCAACCCCAGCATGTTGTGAATGGAAAAGGATGTAGACTGTAATCGACTTCTATTCACAACAGCGAAAGTGGGACCAAAGTGATCCCAGTTTATTGAGTGGCCAAGAGAAAGGTAGAAAACGAGGAGTCTGGAGATTGATCCGCAAAGTCCGGATCGGGTTCTCGGAAATCGCCTCGAACTTATTGGCAGAGTTGAGTCCATGGAATCGATGTAGGTGTCGGCATGGTCCCGACGGAAACCATCCATGGATCAACTTCGTGAAGTGCAAGAGAAGATTGGATGTTGGATGAAAGATACGATGGTCAACGAGGAATAAAAGGAGTGTAAAACAGTAGAGAGGCTCGGATGAGCAGGGTGGTCAAAGGGAGAAACACAAAATGTGCGCAAAGGCACGGGACTTGATCTTTGAACCTTAACCTAGATCCATACAAACACAATACAAAATCGAGTTCACCAACTCACGTCATGTGAAGCCGTAAAAGTTCGGCTATTTATTATCTTTTCATTTTTAGAGTTGTGATTTCAGGCATATCTTATAACAAGTCCTTAGTACGCTACCCTATAGGAGAGAGAGTACTGCCAGAAGAGTATCTCGTACTTGTCCTCCTCCTGTGTAACCTGTAGTATGTACTTTTTGGAGTCCTTGTAACCCTTCTTAGATCCCTACTCAGCCAAAGAAATGAAGAGAGGAAGCCGATAGGCGAAACCAATACTTCGGTTCTCGCTCGCAACTGAATCACCCGTGAGTGTGCAGGAACCTACTCGGACGCAGGACAATGAGACAGACACCCCCGTGAAGGCGTGGCCTATGCTCAATACTTCAGACAGGGTCGATGCTCTACACAACAGAGAGTCATCATTGGTGACCAAGCCCTACTTGCCTACGTACAATAGAAGCGCCATTACTTCGGAAATCCAGGCGATACACAAGGCAGTTGCAGACTGGGTTTTTGGCTTTAATCCTTAGGGGGTCGCACTCGCTCAAGGGAGTAGGGTTTTGATCCCCCTCCAAGGTACCTGAAAACAATATGGGCTTTATGAACCCGGTACAATGATAGTCCATTACGGATTTTAATTAAGGTCAAAGTTTATTTAGCAGTCCCCTTGTTTTAATTTTTGGGTTTTCACTTTTTTTTTAGTATGTTTTCATACCAGCGCCTAACGTTTTTGTAGATTCTCATTTAAGTCCTAGGTGCTCAAAATCAGAGGGAGATAGCGGAAAAGCCGTGCATGTGGTTTCATGATGGAAATCTCACCATTGAACCGAATGATTCATGCTGAGTTAGAAGACTTACAGTGCATCCCAGCTCTCTCCATGCGGTATGCAAAACAGAATTTTTAAACCTATCTACATGTCGGTATGCAAGGCACAAAATCGCCCTAAACATTAGTTGCTATTAGCGTGAAGAACCATAAGTCGCTCATTCATCTCTAGCTCAAAGGGTCTCGTCTTGGCTCACCCCTCCTCTTCTCAACACACTTGAGTTTAGGAGAAAGCGCTTTGCGGGGCTCGCCGCGGCACAAGGGCTAAGAGACAAATGAACGGCTTGTTTAAATTTGACTAGATCCATACGAAGTAGACTATAGGAACATGCATTCTTATTAGTGTGTGGACCTAGCTACCGAGTCAAGCAACCTACATCTAGGGGCTCCAAGCACACAAAACAAAGTAAAAGAAAGGCGGAAAGCTCAAAACTTCGGAAAATAAAGAAAAGAAAGCGATGGAAAACTCGAAAAGCTGCGATGAGGCCCCCAGGTGAACAATCACCCGGGCACTGGACCTCATTGTGAAGAGTAGAGTCATGTTTAATTACATGCCAAAATTGTCTCTCTCTCACCATAAATTACAAAAATAATCCTAAATGATCTAAACCTATCTAATCCCCATCTCCTTGCTTCTTTGATGCTCTCTCCAGGTGGTCATGAGGTGAAGACCACCCTCCTCCAAGCTTGGCTGCCTTGGCTCCCTAAGAAGCCATCCTCGCGTGGCGGGCCCTCGCATCAAAGTCACAAAGAAATTGAATCAGTAGAGGTTTAATCAATCAAAATAGAGCAGATAAGAAATTAATCACAATAAATAAATCAATCAATAAAGCATGGTGATTAATGACAATAGAAATAGCTGCTCACAAAATAAATGATGAATCAAGAAATTTTTACACAAGAATGACAAAATAAAGTAGGCTATGCTCATTGCTCCCCGGCAATGGCGCTATCTGATAACACGGTAATTCGTGAGGGTCACAATGAATAATATGTGTAAGATGTCGCTGAAGCGACCGCCCGCAGAATACCATGTTGATCAGCAATTAACCCACAATAAAAGAATAAAACAATTGAGTCCCAAGAATGTGAATTAACATTTATTACTCTACCACAAAATGTATAGTAAACAAGCATGTAGAGGTCGAACCACAGAGAGCAATACAAAAGTGCAAGAGCCTATAATGTGCATGTACCACAGAGTCATCCTTGTGTGAAGCATATTTTTGTGGGTTTTATATATATTTTTTTACTTATATATATATATATATATATATATATATATATTATAGTTATACAATATATTTATATATACAAATTATAGAATATAAATATATATAGGTATGTATACCCATAGAGAATAGGTACATAACATATAATACATACATTAGATATATATATACATATAGATAATTAATTTTTTTTAATTTTAGAATTTTATATACTAATAATTATGCATATATATAGAGATAGATACATATATATATATGTACTTTTTTTAATTTTCTTTTTCAATAGGGAGTATATATGTATAAAGGGGTGATACAATATTTAGAAAAATATACAAAAATAGTCAAAATCCAAAAATAAAGTCTTTTTGGTATTTTCATGATTTTCTAATGTTTTTGTGATTTTTGGGCATTTTTCAACAGATTTTTGGTATTTTTAAATACTGAAATAAAACAAAACAGGGATTAGGCTACTGGCTGAGAGCAAAATGGACATTAAAAATATGAATCAGCCTCAAAATTTCTGCCAACCATTTTTAAAAGAAAGAGGATAAAATATAGAAGCTACTGAACTTGAATTTGCGATTTTTAGGATTTTCTAGAATTTTTTATATATTTTGGAAGTTTTTGAGTATTTTTGAATTTTTAAGGTTTTTCTTTTGAGATTTTTAGTGATTTTTGGACTGACTCTAAAATATGATAAAATAGACCGTAGGTAATTTTTTTGGAATTTTTCGAGGTGGTTTAATATTTTTTTGGTATTTTATAAGCTAGACAGTAAATAAAATGCATGTTTTTTATTTTTAATAAATGCAAAATGCAACAAAATCAAAATCTAAAAATATAGCGTGCAAGAACAAACCACCAGGGGCATATATCCATTTTTGCAAGATTTTTCAAATTAAAATGAGGTATGAAATGAATGGACAAAGCATACAAAAATACATGGCCTGGTAGGGGCATTTTTGCAATTAAAATATTTCTCAGGGGCATCCAAGCAAAAATTACAACAGAAATAAACATTTACTTTTATTTTCAGGGCCATTTTATAATTAATAAAACCCGGCGGGGTTTAAGTGCAAAAATCACGCGCCTCACGTGGGTGCTGCACGTGAGGCGCGGAGGGACTAATATGTAAAAACATAAACGACAGGGGGGGCTTCTGTAAATTTTACAATTTATTTACAACGGGGATTTTTATTTATAGCATTAAAATATAAATACAAAAAGGCGGGGGAGGTGTCTGAAATTTACCCCCAACAGGCGCTTGATCTGATGGTTGATCTTCGTCCACTTGCCACGCGTCGCGTATCCATCGGCCGGTACCGGTTCGCAGATGATGGCTGAGATTAGATCAGCCTCGCTGATCAGACGGTGGATGCGAGGCTTCATCTGACGGTTCTCGTTCAAACTGCGCCGACCCTCCTGATCTGACGGCGCTGGAGGTGCCTGGAGGAACAGGGAAGAAGCTCGCCCCCGGCGAGCTTCGATCGTGCAGCGTAGGCTTCTCCGGGCATGTCCCTCGCATCTGAAGTGCTCAACATGTAGCTGGAGGTCTTCTGCATCTTCTGAAGGTCTCGCCATGGCTCCTGGAGGTCTGAAGGACTCGGACGAGGTCGATGAAGGACAAGACCTCCAGGAACCTCTTCCTGGTTCGATGCGAGCCCACATGGGCTCCATTCTTCGTTGGACCTGCATAGGAAGAACTGGGGGAGCGAGGGCTTCCTCCTCGACCCGGGGTTTTGAAGCTATACAACAAGATGAGGTGTGGCGGAGGAGCTCCAGTGAAAGGCGGAGGTGGAGCTCCGATTCGCCAAGACCAGAGGTCCTGGGTTGAACAAAGGTGTGCGATCGATGGAGAAAACGATGGGGAAATAAATGGGAGGCGAACGGCGGTCGGATACAGTCGAGGTCACCGTGAAGAAGTCGCCGGGGCTGAGCTCCGGCGAACTTTGAATTTTGGATTCTAAGCTACACTGATTTACTAAACACTAAACTAACAACTGGAATTAAAAGCTAACATTAAAACCTAACTAAAAAGCGATAAAGAAGAAGCTCTTATACCTGGGGGCCACCAGGGAGCAGGACGGACGCCGGAGCTCCGCCGCGTCAAAATCGTCCTTCCTCTGGCCGATTCGAGGTGCTGGAGCACTCCCCCTGTCACGAGGAATGTCCCAGGAACGAAATCAGGGCTTTTGGATGGATTAAAATTGGCCAAAATGAGGAAGGGAGCGGAGCTTCTTATTTATAGACAATGGCCTGGAGCCTTATTGACCGGCGATTATTGCTTGATCCAATGAGTATCAAATTGATCCAAGTTATCGGCGGGTATCAGTGATCATCAGAGATCATTTCTTGTTAAGGAATCGAGCTCGATCGATGGATGAGATGGCTGTAAAAAAGGGACGAAATCTGAGGAAAAGATGGTTCAGAGACGCCAGGTCCCAGATGGGACAGTTGACCAGGCGGTCAACAAGGGCCGGCGCCCCATTGGTCCACGTCAGCCGCAAGAAGACAAAACAGGAAATTTTATTCGAAATTGATTTATTTAACCTAGTAAATGATTTTATTTGAATTTTCTTATAAAATAAAAAATGTGTATTATTTCGTGTAGTATTTATTTACGATTTTTATTGAATTTTTTTGAAGTGTTTTATTATAGCTTTATTTTAATAAAGTGTATATGTGTGTATTTACATGTATTTTGTATCTTTTAAATTTTTTTATTTGTTTACTTTATTTTATTATTTTATTGTCTTATTTTATAAATTTATAATTTATTTTTATGAGTATAAAGGTATTTTTATTTAATTTTTATGAGTTTATTTTCATTTTTAAATAAATAGGGGTGGGTATATGTAGGTATAATTATAGGTCTTTTACCTATATATTGTACATGCTTTATTTATTTAATGTATTTTCTTGATTTTTATTTTGGATTTATATTTTTAATAAGTTATATGTGATATTTACATTATTATAAAAAAATATAAAAGAAGAAAATAATTAAAGACTGTTTTCCCCTTTTATTTATGTACATACTTTATCATAGGTGTTTTGCCTATTAACTTGCATAAGCTTATTTTATTTTATTAATTCTTTTTAGTTTTATTCTAATTTTAGTATATACATGTATTATATACATTATTTACAAAATTCTAAAAATATAATTTGATAAAAATAATAGGCAAGGAATATATGGAATATTTTAATCAGGCAGGCTGCACAATGGGGGCCAAAACCTAACTTTTGCATATGGACTCCAAAAATTATGAAACCAATTTTATTAAATAGTTCTTGGAGATCTATATACAATTAAAGGTGAGTTTGGTGATTTGGAGTTTTTATTTGCAAGATATGGGTCTGTGAAGTTGAGATTTTGGCTTTTTATTCTGTGTATAAAATGTACACTGAGAATTATTTTTACACAAAGTCAATTTTGTATTTTTATTTACATTATTATCTACAACTTTCATGAACAAAGTTTCTTTATTTGATGAATGAATAATTATGTACAAAATAGGTGTCAAAAATGCATAAATAAATGCATGAATAAATGAAGTATTTATTGTACACTAGCCCTATCTCCCCCTATTTTATTCCTTGTCGACCAATTCCATGCTGGCCTTGGTCTCGGTGTTCGGGTCATAAAATATTTGCAATATTTTACTCCTTTTTCTTTTCTTCTCTTTATTCTTTAATTTTGGCATTAAACACCTTATTTAATGTATAATTAATACAATGGATGATGAATGCTATTATGTACAATTTGATGCTCTTTTCATGCATTTGCTGGGGTTTTTGAGGCTAAAATGATAGAATAAAGGTGATGAAATGGAGATTCATCATCTGGACAGCCTCAAAAGAGGCCGGCTCCTTGATCTTTGCTTCCTTGCTTAGCTCGAAAAAGTAAGCTATTCAAAAAGAAGAGAGAAGGCCTAGGTTGACCTGTAGAGGGGTCAACATACCTAATATATAGTCATAAGCCTGAAACTAGTCCTATTCGTCAACATCTTGACCTTCTTTTCGCTTTTAGTTAGTTTATTATATATTTATAGCTCGAAATCTTTCATAAAGAAATCTCTCTTACTATGCTTAAATGCAAAGGCACTGACCGAAGCCGTACCTACTGTAGTCTCTGCGTACTCACACACTCGCAACTGAGTGGGGCTTTGGCTCATTTGCTTGCTTGCCTTTTTCTTGCTACGGCTTCACGTCACTGAACTGAATTAAAACGACATAATATTATGAATAAAAGAATGCACTCTTAGATAGAATTTAGAGGCTATAATATATCTTCTAGAGTTTATCTCATGATTAGCGCTTCTAGGCATGATTGAGAAAGCCATCTTGCCCTCAAACTGATATGCAGCGAATGCTGACGTCCTGCCTACAACCCTGGGTCTGCACTCCTCCAGCATGCACCTTATGGTGAAGCACGAGTCTAACTCGTTGGACCGTAGAAGGAGCAATCCCTACGTCTAATCACCGAGCGGAGCTTGGACCGCTTGGTAATTGGTTCCCCTTTGGTCCCTGCAAGGCTATCTGCCTACTTGGCTCTGGTTGGGGGCCTTTCTTAGGCTATCTTCTTTCTCCTCGGCCCACAGAGACTAAATGCTTGCTTGAGGACAGTGTTCTCCACCCTCTGTTTCTTGTTCGAATCCTTATCCAACGACTCGAAGCGGAGCGTAGAGGAGGAAGAAGAGGACTTGTGTTGTGGTCGTCTTTCGATCCTAAAGCACGCTTCTGTTGATAAGGAATAGTAGTCATAGACATAAGCTAACCAACTCCTCACATGAGTTTCTAATCGCTTGATCCGCGGTATGACACTGGCCTTCTCAATAGCGCTACGCGAAGATGGAGGAGAAGTTCTAGCCGCTTCCCCCTTTGCCTATCTTCCTGCTCCGCTAGTATACCTCCTTACCATCCTTCCCATCCATACTAGGCCTTCCAACTAGTAATGATCGTCAGAACTATATTAAATCAACTTTGAGATGAGCCTGTAAGGAGCTTCTTCCCTATCTTCATAGCTCAGGGTGAAACTTTGCTTTAACACTACGTGCCTCGGGTTGCTGGACTGAATTCTGTCTGGCCACTGGAATACCAGGTGCTTGCGAATACTCACCTACATCCTTGGACCTACTACCCTGCAGTGCTTCCTCTTTTTGCCCGGAAATAGATCCATCTATCGACCCCTCACTCACTATGACCAGCCGCTTATAGAGTTTTGAAAATCATGACATTGACCAGAGAAAGTCGTTGCTGAAATACCTGACACGAAGTTTCAGTGGAACAGATCGACACCCCTTTCCTTGGGGGGAAGGTTGGGGGGCAGTCCGAAAGTCGTTGTGAGTCCCCCTCGAAGAGTGGAGTTGAAGATACTAGTACCAGAAACGAAAGCAAGATCATAGTGACTTTTGAATAATAAGTCGACATGGTGTGAATCATAGTAGGTTAGGTAATATGCCCAGAGGATAGTTCCCTTGGCAGATCGGACCGATCTGTGCCTTGATCTCTGGCCATGAATCAAAGATTCCTCCTGGCGATCTGATTAGGGCCCTGCCGGAAAGGGTAAAAGAGGTTGCTTACTCCTTACTCAAATAGGGGCTCAGCCCCTGACAAAAAAAGGTTCCTTCCATCGTAGCAGCCAAGGAAATATCTCGATCCTCGGAATAACTGAAGAAAAATAGCTATTAAAAAGGAACCAAGGCAAAGGCATTAATTGGTGAACATGATCTACCAGGGAGGGATGTGAGGGATTTTGGGGGAAAGGGGGGAAGGTTGGGGGGGTAGTCATTCTTTGGAAAAGCCTGTCTTTTCGAGAGAATATAACCTCAATCCACTTATTCTTCCTTCTTTCATATACCTCCCCACCAATATATCGAGACAAATGGGAATAACCAAACCACATCTACAAAATGCCACTACCATGCAGCTGCTTCAAAGACAACGTGATGCTCCTTGGTCAGATGACCAAGATATTGGCGAATACCACATATGATCAAGAAAAGAGTACCTATAATCACATGAAAACCATGAAAGCATGTTGTTGATAAAAAGGTTGAACCATAAATACTATCAGAAATCGTGGAGGGTGCTTGGTAATATTCCATTCCTTGAAAGTATGTGAATACTAGATCCAGTAAAACGGTAGCTACTAAAGCGTAAACTGCCCCTTTTTCCTTCCCCGCGAGGAGGGCATGATGAGCCCAAGTTATGACAGCTATGGATGAAGGGAGAATAGGGGTATTAAGAAAAGGGATTTCTCGAGGATCTAAAACCCCAATCCCTTTTGGGGGCCAAATACCTCCGATCTCTACCCTGGGGTGCCAAAGAAGAATGAGAAGAAGCTCGAAAAAGAGAAAAAAGAAACATAATCTCTAATACTATGAACAAAATAGAACCATATCGAGGTCCTAATTGTACAGCTTTTGTATGATGTCCTTCCAACGTGGATTCACGTAGAACATCGCGCCACCATACGAACATTCTATATAGGAGAAATATGAGGCCCAAACTGAGAAGTGTTACACCCCTTGAAATGAGTGCATGTACATCACATCTCCAACAGTGGTTGCCAAAGCTCCGAGTGAATCCGAAATAGGCCATGGACTTGGATCTACCAAATGAAAAGAATGCCTCTGAGATTCAATCATAAACCACTTTGTCCCGGTTGTATGTAAACCACCCTTCACCCCAGCGAGACTATTATATAAGTCAGTTTGTCGCCAAATCGTACTATATATCCAGGTGTCGAAGTGAGAACCCCCGAGAAAATCAATATCATTATAGAATGGGAAAAAGACAAATAACATCATATAAATGTCGAGCGAGCATTAAAGTGAAGTGCCCCCTAACGCGAAGTGGTATAGAGGGCTTTTTGATCTCATTTGAAATAGGAAGGGATGGTTCTTTCATGGTATTTCTAGAAGTAATACTAGAAAAAACGAAGACTCTCTCTATGACTTCACGAAGAGGAGAATTGTTGGTTTGACCGACGAACTACGTAGGAAAATCGAGAAGAAAATCACTCAAAAAAAGCAACATCCGACTTGGCTTACAATAATCCGCCTCAGCAGCCTCAGAAGGGGGAAAAGGGAGGCACGGAAGAAAGAAGAAAGTGTGCCTTCTATTAAATATTTAAGGCCTCAAAGATAGGTCGGAGCTTTAGGATTCCCATTGTATATCCTAATACGCTCCTTCCCCTCGTTATGAAATAGTCCTCGGCGACGGGAGGGGCCGTGTTCGGAAGTCCCCGCTTCCCGGCCCTGGAAGGCTTTTATAGTAGCTTGCGGACACGCGGGGACACACCAACCCTTTTCAGTGCTCATTTGCGCGCTACCTCCCCCCTTCTTCCTCCAAGCGTGACGTACTTTTGCCATTTTTAGCAACATATTTCTTATTCAAAAACGAACATATTTATATAGTAGCAAACATTCGCAGCTATATTTTGGTAATCAAATATGTAGTTTTAAATCAATGTCGATCGGAAACCTTCGCCTTCGGCTCCATACGACTGCTAAAAAAAGCAGGGAAGCTTGCCATTACTGCTATCTTCCCCTGGTCAGAAGGAGCAAACTGATATACATAGAGTAGGTCAGGCGAAAGAAAGTTGGTCTGATTCATCCCCTCACCTTTTCAGTGAGACAACTGAAAGATCAAGAAGCGGAAGATCTCTTAGTAAACAGGATCTGCTTCACCCGTCAGACGGACGACGTAGCAGAAAGGGTGACGAGAGGAAAGAAGACGAGAGAGCGGGAAAAGCAAATGTCAAAGAAAAAGCATCTTGCATTGTTGTCTGGAAAGGATTGTTGATCAATGAATGCATGGTCCACCCCCTGGATTGAGCTCTGATTGACTTCTATTGTCTGTGTGTGCGGCTATGAGAGAGAAGCGCTCAGCTCCCTCTCCTCGGAAGATTGGAGCCTATGCCTTAGAGGACGAAGGAAGAAGTCCCTAGGATTAGAAAGAGAAGGCTCAAAAGTTTTATAGGGCAAACTTAGTAATAAACGCGATTAGCCGAGAATGCCGGGAGTCTCTGTCAATAGTTTCATTCCCATATTCCCCTGGAAAAAAGACAAGCCCATTTACCTACTCCTTATTTAGTAGTTCCTTTTCATCCGACTGCGAGAACTCAGAGGCAGACCACTCCACTTGCTTTTTGGACTACTTTCTCGATCGAGCATGACCTTCCCACTATATATCTGGGGAAATCCGGATTCTTAATGCTATATATACTATAAGATATCTCATTTTCTCAGGGCGGGAGTCGGGGGGTTCGTCTGTATGCAGGAAAGAGGATGTGAAAAGACCTCTTCCAAAGATGCTTCGAAGTGCATGGGGGAAGGCCACGCGCTCTGGTCTTGACTTCAGGCAAGAAGTGTGTGTCGGGGGTAGGGGGACCTAGTTTGCTCCTCTGGGAGAACTCTTTGGGTATGGGTTATACCGAAGAGAAATAGAGAAAGTCCCTCTAACTCTTCTTTTTTCTTTGGGAGACTAAACAAGAGAATGAGGTGCTCCCCCACCCCTTTGTTCTTTCTGCCGGTGAATGTGCATACGCCTCTCACTGAAAACACGGAGTGAGCTTCTCCAGAATTGAGATGACCCTCCAGAGGTTTGTTTAAGTCAGAACAACGGGAATGCGTCCAATTAGTATATAAGTTGGCTGGGAAATGATCTCATTACACCCTCCATGGATGTGGATGTCACTCTTTGGGAGGAGCGAACAAGTTCACTTTCAGGTTGGGAAGGGCCTTCGCTCCCTTCCCGGAAGATTGAGAATCTCGAGAACATTGAGGATTAACATTATACGAATACTAGCCCTACCCGTGGCTGGCCCCCCTTCCCCCAAGTATGACGTACTGGGAGGGATCAAAAAACGATGCTTCCTTGGCCGTGTGGAACATGGATGAGCATTATGTCATTCCTACAAGTCAAAAGACTGGAAGAAGTGCCCTCTAAGGACTTCAAGATCAAATATAGAATGTTTCTTTCCATTCCTCGTGAGCCACTGATTTCTCCGAAAGAAGAAATCAAAGTTCTTTTCCTCTTTTTTTCCCAATAAGTCGACGGCCTTACACCATTGGGATACTTCTAAGAAAGTTGAGGACATATAGGAGACACTGGTGCTAAAACCTTTTTTCTCTTTTTGGGGAAGGTCGTTGCTCCGGATCTTGTTCCCCTGATCTGAAAGCAGTTGGTTTTGTAGTTTCAGAATTCTTCCGATCCCAACTACTCCATCTCTATCATTGCATATAGGAATATAATAAGTCAAGAGTACCAAGCATGACCAGAAGAATTGTGTGAAATAAGTGAATTTATCCAGTTGAGGCATTATTGATTCATCAGAAATTCTTCCCTCCAGATAGAAAGAGACTCCTTCCTGTATGAGCTTTGAAGAACTATAGAGAGCTGTGGTTGGTTGTTGACCGACGGAAAGCATGGGAGAAAGATAGATCGTCTCCAGGATCAAGACAAAATTCTCATTCGATTTTTCTACTGGATTTACTTGCTCGCCATTGAACTATAGAGAGTTGTGGTTGATTGTTGACCGCTTGTGGAAAATTGGAGTGCGAACTAGATAGAAGAGAAGAAATATAGAAGAATAAGAGATGAATCGACTAGATTATCTATATTTTTGGGAATTTCTTGATAAGAGAAAAATAGCCTACTTTTGATCCTGGATGGTCGAGTCGGGAAGGTCAAATCGAGAAATGAACGCGAATGATGACCATTGCAAAAGAGTATGACGTCTCTGAACTGCTTTCTTTTGCTCCGGAGGTGGGCGAAGGCTTATCCCGGGGATAGGATGTGAGTCGTGCGAAAGATGCTTGCTTGTAGCGAAGGTGGTTAAGATTAGCTAAGGAATAGGTAAGCTATGGACATTTGTGGCAGGTCTCCGAATGAGGCCTTCTCCCATTTGTTTAGTCTGCTTCCTAAGTGCAGAGCCTTAGACTTTTTGGGCCTTAGATGCTTAAGACCACTGCTCCGGATAACTAAAGACCAAAGGGATGCTTCCTGGATAAAAGAAATAGATAGTGACTGCTCTTCTCCCGCCTATTCATCTATCAAATGACATCTGTCGCGCGACGGAGAAATTCCCTTTTCTTGCGCCGAGTAGTCAAATTCAGGGAAGCTCCCCAATACCCCCTTATCAAGCCCCTATACGACCAGGAGGCCCTCTTTTGTGATTCCAATTAGTTTGGAGAAATTTCCGGACGAGATCGATGCGCTCGAGACCTTTGATCTCGGCATCTATTATATCTTTTCCGCTACGATCTTATCTGCTCTTTGATAGAAGACTTCAAATCCCCATCCACCAATTGAATCTGAATAGGCTGCACATATTTCTATAAGTGGGGTGAGGGCTTTTGGCTAGCGGGGTGAGCTACGTAACTAGTAGGACTCTTTCTTCTAGAAAAGCAGGGAGAGCGAAGGAAGAAGGACCGTCTCCTCTCCGAGAATCTGATAGAAGTTGCTATTTGATTTGTTTATTTATTTTAGCAACTATTAGAATATTACTTATTAGCAAGATTTGTCTGGAAGAAAGCGTCACACTTCAATTGGACCCTAGAATAGACCTTACCCTAAGAAGGTTTTTTGCTTCAAATCAAAATAGTTAGCCCACTAGCAACATTCTATCTCAGACTTGAAGGCAGAAACAAGGGCAACCCGGAAGGTAGTAGGAACAGCTTACCATTTTCAATAAGTCAAGATATAGCTTGGGCTGGCTTGTCTTGTTGGGTTGGAGTACCGGGAACAGACGAAAGTCATCACCCCTCGCCCCTCCTTCCTTGCCCATTTGAAATTCCTTCTTGTCCTTTTTTGATTTTAGACACTGCCCATTTACTAGTGAGGGCGAGTGGGCCTTTTTCTTGCTTGACTTCATCCAAGCACTGATAATAGATGCCTTTAGAACGGTAGTCATGCTATTGCTAGAAAGACCCCCTGAAAAACACAGGCCCCATCCCAACTCCTTTTTAATATCTTTCTCAAAAATTACGGAGACGCCAAGAAGATCAGGGTCGAAGTGAGAACTTAGAAACTTGAAGGTATAATTTATGTAGAATATATATATATATATTGAAGTTCTCAAAAAAGCTTGTATTATCTAGTTGAGGAACTAGTTTAGAAAGTATATAGATAGCCCAAGAGAAAATCAAGAAGCCGCCTGGATATATAGTACGAGTTGGCGACAAACTGACCATTATTCTGATCCTAATACAAATATTTCATTTTAGTATCTTCTATTCTATGATTTTACGGGGGGACCACCCTAGACTCGCATTTCTATTCTCCCAGATTCGATCTTAGATCTACTCGATGCGATGCTGAGGATCATTTTCTTTTCTTCTTTCCCATACAAAACAATCGAAAAAAGGAGAAGAAATTGATCGCATGCTTTTTTGGCATTTTTTCCCACTAGAATGACAAGGCGTCTGGGAAGAAAGGATGAATTTCAATCAATCCGCTAAAGATCCAAACCATATAGTACTTAGCGCGGGTTCCACATAGAGATATGTTTTTGTATCTCGTATTGGAAATCCTCCTTTTTCTTTCTTTATTGTCATACATATACGATCGTATGATGTAGTTAAAGATCTTTTGTATTTTTACGCAACTTCACACCCTTAATCAAAATCTCAGATGACAGACTCCTTTCTCTGCCGATAAATATGGATTCAGATTCGGAAGCCATCTCCTATGCTTTTTGGTAAAGAATCAAATAATGATGTGGAAAACAAGCTTCAATATCTAGTTACTTTTGTACTTTGACTCGGGAAGTCTTGTACAACAATTTCAAAAAGGGATGTAGCGCTGCTTGGTAGCGCGTTTGTTTTGGGTACTCAATTTCACGGGTAAAAATCCTGTCATCCATACCTATTACTTCTCCTATGGGAAGTAACGAGGGATTCATTATTATATTAATATACTTCTCCTATGGGCAGTAACGAGGGATAATTGCGATCAATTTTCATTAGCCATAATTTCTTCGTCTGAAAAATCATCTTTTTCTTTTTGATTATATTCTTTTAATATAAAAGCCATCAGTAAATCAAAGAAAGCGCTCTTAGTTCAGTTCGGTAGAACGCGGGTCTCCAAAACCCGATGTCATAGGTTCAAGTCCTACAGAGCGTAATTTCCTTATTATTCAACAGCCCATAACAAACTAATTATAAGAAAAAACTTAATCAAATGGTGCGAGAATTTGACCTCCTCTCTGCTTATAACTAGTGTCAATCAAAAAAAAATGTTACTCAATTAAAGATCCAACTGATCACCATGTCTTTTTTGTAAATATGCAGTTACGAATAATCCCGCCAAAGTAATAGGAATTAGATCTAACACGATTCCAAATAGAAAAACTGCATAAATAATCTATATATCTTGTTTTTTGATTTGAGGTCTAGTTGATAAAAAAGAGTTCACATCTCTTCCTAAATGTTTCTCAGAATCATCCCTTAATCTCAATGACAAGAAATTGGCCTTGACCCCTTCTCACTAGTCTCACTTAAGGAACCATAGAATACATGGAATCCCGGAAAAATCCTTATTTTGATGATGTTCATTTAAAACTCATATATTTCAAATCAGTCTTGTTCAAACCAATGAATAGAGTTGAAGTTCTAGTTGAAGCAGCCAGTAGAAAACCGAAATAACTAGTTATAATAGGCATGAAAAAGCTAGATTATATATGTTTTTTTCTACATATGCTAATAAAACACTTACCACAATTATATATGAAGGGGATTTAATTTCTCGAGATAGGATCGTAATGTAATACAAAATACCAATTTCATTGTTATGACTAGCCAATTGAAAGTTCTTGATCGATCAGTCATTATAGACAGCACTAACAAAGAGAAAATAAAATAGACAGAAAAAGGCACAAATAGATTTTTCCACTAGGACACTGACCGAAAATTGTCATTATTGGATTCGAAATCATAGATTAATTGTGTAACTGGTGATGAGTCTAAAGTAGTCAATACCACCTTCTGCAAAGAGAAAGAGTGCCCTGCGATCTATTGAAGAAAGAAAACTATATTGATTTCAGGCTTCTTTTTCGCTTCAGAGACTAGCTACTTTGATTTGATATGTATATAATCTAGTTAGATGTTATGTCTTTCCATATCATTGAATTTCTTATGGATCTAAGTTATATTCAAAATCTAAGGGAACAGGAGCTCTAGTTATATATAAAACAAAGATAGCTTCATAAATCTTTCTTGTTCCCGTTTTTGTTTGTTCTCTTTCTTTCATCAAATACTATTTAGTAGAGAATTTGACTTTTCTCTCATTTTGAGTTCTAGAAGTGTTAACTATCAGTGTGTCGAATTCTTTGCTAGAATGTGGTCCCGCCTTACTCATTCATTCTATTTGTCAAATATAACACGCAATCCACGGTAGCTCATAAGCCCGATGACGGAACGTGACCGGCTAAGAACATTATTTCAGACCACATCTCACACAATCTATCCCTATAGAGGTTCATCTTAGGGTGCATACTTTACTAGTCACTTTGTCCCTTAGTCAACAGCCTATCTAATCCGACTGTTTAGTTCCTTCTTAGTTTGGTGGTCCGGGTGAGAAAGAACCTTATGCCTTTTGATTAAGAAAAAGTGATGTAGGGGCAAGGGGCGTCGGGGGGGGGGGGGGTGAACGAGTGGAATGAAATGCAAAGAGAACCAGACGGGAGAGGGGTGTCGAGTTTTTTCATTCCAATTTCTAAGAAGCCACTGCAGCCTTTCTTAGTTGGTGATATTGGGTTATAGAACAAGAAAGTTAGCTCTCCTGTCGCAAGTGCCTTTGTTTGAAAATGGGGATAGCTCCGCTAAAGCTTCAGCAAGATCAGAGGTCGCAAGATCTGCCCATCGATCATCTTTCAAATGCGAAAGTAGAAATTCATCTATATCCCATTAAAATATTTAAGAAGAGTTGTATAGAGATCTATCAAAAGCTACTGATAGTGTGTTAGATCCCCCTATCACTAGTCTCAGCCTGGCTGACAAGCTAGACTTGATCTATAGGTGAGTCTCTTAGCTTAGGAAGCAAGCCAGTTTCCAGTGAGAAAGAACTAGAGAATAATGACTTTTTGATAAAAAAAAAAAGAAAGCAGCTTTGATATAAGCAGAGACATAACCATTCCCTAAGCTAAGGAAAGGACTTTGAAAGCATAACCTAAGCGCTGGGTCCAGAGTGAGCATCCATGTATTCCCTGTCCCTTCCTAGTCTATAGCGGGGATTTTGAATTCCCTCAGGGGGTCCATACCAGGTAGAATAGAATTCCTTAGGGCTCATTTGGTTGAAGGGTTGAGCTGGGTTGGGGTAGTTTCATGTGAATGGTAGTTGTTTGGATAATTATTTGGGATGGTAAAGGGTTGGAATAAGGAATGTGATGTGATGTTGCATTGATTTGTGATGAAAATCCAACTCTGGCATGACCCAGGAAAAAGGGCGATAAACCGGGTTACCTCAGGGGTAACCCAGTATCCAAACGAGCCCTTAGTCTGCCATGGGGTAGCAGTTGAAGTCTTTGTCTCTGCTTAAAGAATAGTTGCCCAACCAATTGCGCTAGACCCTCGACATTCCAGTGGGATCCGTGCCGCTTCGAGTATTTACTGTATTGAATATCGTGACTCTTTGCCTACCCCTAAGTTGTCGTTTCCTATAGATAAGTAGAAGTCTCTATGAAAGCTAGCAGCAACCCCTCAGACCCCTTTTCCCCTCAAACTATCATCAATCTGATCAGCTCTTGCATCACAAAGGCCTCCTACTCCTTGCTCATTAACGGCTCATCTCATGGGATAATTTCTCCCTCTAATAGCCTAGGGTTTCCCCTGGTCTCCATTTCTCTTTATATTTTGAGCTTAATCGCCTCCTTCTCAAAAGCCTGAATTCCACTTGCATTGAGGGCATGAAGTTAGCTAGAACAACCCCTCCCATCTCCATCCGCTGACTCTACTGGTTGGGAAAGCTTCTCCCCGTGAAGCTAGGTCACTAGGCAGACTCCTTGATTACTATTGTAATTATTCAGGACAAAAGGTGAACTATAGCAAATCCTCCATGATTTTGAGTCCCAATAGCCTATTATTTCTATTTATATAAGGAAATGCTCACTATTTCTAGAATCTTCAATGGAGATCTTTATTTGGCCTATTGAGAATGCTAGACTGAAGACCTTAATCGTGTCTGATTCAGGACAAATTCAAACGTCATCAAAAAATGAAGATAAATGCCTTATCCCAAGCCGAGAGAACAGTCTTGGTCAAATCCTCTTTAGCTTTCATACCAACATATCGCATTCTAGCGGGCCATATGACCCCAAAAATCTTTCCTACTCTCGAGAAAGATGCCAAGGATTTCTTGGAAGCCAAATGTTCTCCTGAACATTCAACCTTTTGGAAAGACATGTATATGTGCTATCAAAGCCTAACTCTTTAAAGGAGGGTCAAAAATGGTCAGCCAACCATGGCGAGATGACTGGATTAGGGAGATCTCCTATTCTGCCTAGGACCTTCTCTTGTCCCTTCTATGGTGTCGGAGCTTTTCAGAGATGAGATTAACTCTTGGAATGCTAATCTCAGACATCTTTTCATAGACGCTTTCCTCCCATTGCAAATTACAAAGATTCATCGATGTCAGGGACAGAACTAGCCCTGATGATATGGAAGCTCAACAAAAAAGGTGTATTTTCGATCGACATCCGCCTACCACACACTAGATAAGCTCTCTCTCTCTTGGATCTTGATCAGCATCAATCGCAGGATATGATTCTGTTCCTCAAAAGAATCTGGCTGGCCCAAACCCCCAACAAAGGGAAAACCTGTGAGTTATTTTCACTCATCAGCATGAGCTTTCAAAGACCGATGCTTCTACTCCAACTATATATGCGCTTCCATTTTCTCAGCGAGGGGGGTGGGGGGTGGAAGCACGCTTGGAAGTTATCTACTAATAAACTCAATCGCTTAGGAAAATGCCAATAGCTAGTTAGTTTTCAATCCCTAAGGTTTGATCTCTTTAAGGGAATAGGTTGCAGGCAAGTGTCGATGTAGGGCCTAGGTAAAGGTCAAGAGGGGAGACTCCAGTCTCGGGCTACAGGGGATTTGACGAGGAGGCCAAAGCAGTATAGGCACAGAGGCTAGGACTTTGTACACAGTGTAGGACGTAGTTGATGCGATGACAGAGGTAGCGAAGGAAGCTGAGTAAGGTGTAGTATGGGTGGTACCGATTGGATTTTTCATTAAGTTCCTAGGCTGCCCATAACTTAACAGGGGAAAGAGGGGAAGTGCGAAGGCTCACTTTTATTCTCCTCATTCTTTAACAATTATCAAAAATGTGAAGCTTTTTGTCTACACTACATCTGACATCTCTTTCCAATTAAGAAAAAGGTAAGAGCGAGAAGTGAGCCCAAAGGCGAAGCGATCTCGTACTAACATTAAGAAAGAGAACTTTCCCGTAAGCCGGTGCGTGTGAGTGAAAGCTTAGAGGTTCACGTAGTCAGCCTGAGCAGGGAAGCGAGAGGTTTACGTAGTTGGTGCTTTTATATAATATATATCGCGTTGCCCATCTTCCAATTCAGAAATATAGTATCGACGATTCCCTAGGATAGAATGAAGTGTATAGATAGTCTCAGGTACGAGCCATGCTTATAGCAAGCAGATCAGAAAATAATCCCCCGCGTATATATATGACGCACTTTGCCCTCTTTCCTTCGCATAGCTGGTCTAGGGGTGGGTGGACGAGTATATCTAACTTTCAACAGTCTATATTGGATCTAGCCTCCTTTTGACACAAGTCATTACTGCTCCTTTACCCAACGGTCTATTTATCTGCCTAGACCTCAAAATGAACTGAGAGATTCCTTCTTCTCATCTAGATATATAATATGAGAGGGGCTAAGACATCAATGAGGCTAGGAAAGGTAGGTGGGAGAGTTTCTAGGCTAGTTTCTACTCAGCACGTCTGCCTATCTTTGCGTGGTGGAATTCATCCTCAAATCAATCAGTCAGTGACTTTTCCCTAAGCCCAGGCCGCTAAATAGTCCTACCTGAAAAAAGATCCCTAACTATCTCGTAACTCACTCTCAAGTCAAATTGACTCATAGATCGACCTTCCTCTAGAAAAGTACAGGTTTCAGCCATTTTGACATCACAGACCCTGAAGAAGTCCTTTCCCGATTCGCCTAGCCTATACTAACTTCTACATCAACTGAAAGGGATCCGCTGGGGCGCATATCGGAACTAGTGAAGTATGGATGCGAGAGAATTCGCAGTATCGAGAAAGTAGCTCTCTGACTCTTCTATCATAATGGTTCATAGCGGGCTAGGATGAATTAGCTAAGTAATTGACTAGGCTTTTATATATAGGCTACACTGTCGAGAATATATATAATTAATGCATTCTTCTGTATTAGCAGTAAATATCTTCTTGCACCATGGCTGAACTGATTCCATTCTTTCGGCTGGTGATAGCTTTCTTTCTTAAGTGGACTCTGACGTGATACTCTTTTTTTCTGGGGAAGTTCGTCAACTATGTGCTATCAGATCCATAATCATTAGTTTAGGTTCACGATGCCGGAGGCTCCTTTCTCTTAGACTAAGATCGGTAGGGGCAGGTCGAGGTTGAAGCCTCATCCCTTCTAGAAAGCGAGATTAGACCGGGCTCTCGCGATATATAATTCCATGGCCGAAGCGAGGTTTTGAAGAGGTAATGGCATGACTGCAGCTGACGTACCCTCAGGCTACTTATTTATCTTTCTCCAAAGCGAATAAATAGTTGGAGTGAGAGGGCATTAGAAGGCATGTAGTTGGCACTAGGTCTTTCATGGCATCACATGGATTCTTTGATTTGATAAGAGAAAAGAGCAAAACTAGTTGAGTATTGGCCTTGGAGCTTCAAGCGGGGCCTTCTCCTTCAAGCGGGTTCGAGGATGAGGACAACTTTTGAAGAGCTATGAGATCGAGTGATGCAGACAGAGGGAGGTTGTGCTTCCTAGCTGCTGGGCGACTAGACAGGACGGCCTCAGCACCTACTGCTAGTCCCTGTGGCAAGACAGAGTCTAAGACTCAGCATTTCCTATAGTTCTGACTCATGTCTGTGTTCTGGCTAATTGATAAGGGCATGGATGGCCTTTTTTCCATTGTGGACAGCCGAGAGTAGAGATCCTCAATCTGGGGCAGAAAGTGGAGGGTTCCTGTTCCTGGCACACATCTCTGGCAGTAGCTCTATCTATAGGGTCCGGAGGATGATTTCATGACTATATATTCAGCCTCTACATCTTAGATATATAGCTTTCTCGTCTACCCAAACGACAGATGATCGACGGGTCGACTATAAGAAGGGCAGCTACGACTTTGATGCATCTTCTGAAAAGAGAATATCGAAGATTCCCCGGGGGATGCTATAAGCTTTCTCAAACGGGTAGAAAGGGCGATCGAAGACTACTATATATTTGATATTTGCCAGCTTATATACTAGTTGGACGGCTTGAAGTCAAGATAGGCCTTTCCCAAGCTTTTGAGGCTTGAAAAGATCATTTCTATTAGGACTATTTTCTTGCAACTTAGGAGAGTTCCTTCCCTAAGACTCTTTGAAGGTCAAATCTGCTCCAGAGACCTCAGACAATGATAGAGGCGGCTTCTCCCCCCAAGGGGCCCTCCTCTCTAAGTCTGAGTTGGTGCCATATACTACTGATAACACAATCTTCTCCTCATTAAGTAATGAAACTGTGATACATTGAGAGGAACTAGTCAGAACCATCCCCACCAATTCAAACTATAGGCAATCGCGAACCCAAACTATTAGCAAAACCCGACGCTTCGAGTGCTGATAGTCGTTAGTCATTTCCCAATTGTCAGGAGCCACGTCTATTCGACCTTGGCCTTTCCCTATTACCTCTGGTTGTAGCTTTCTAATCTCTCTACTGACATCCCCCCCTAAGACCCCCCACCCTTAGTACCCCCGGTATCCTAATAGGCTAATACCATGCCTGCTAAAGCAGGAGTTAGTGGTGTGGATGTTCCGCATTGGAACTCTTGTATTAATGCTAGAATACTGCCGGAACTGAGTCCCACTACCCTTAGACTCACGCTCCAGCTAACCAACTAGCTTTGGTCGGGAACTTGTAAAATCGTGTTATGATTTGGCCTCGATGCACTTCTCAATCAAAAATCCTTTCGTCTAAAGTAGTTTCTTGATTGGAGGAAAGAAGGATCTCCGGACAGGTTTCCGGTACACCACATTCCCCCAAGGGACAGGCGAGGGCTTTGGGCGAATCCACTCCCATGCGCTTCGCAGAGTGAGGAGACCCTCCTTGTCTGGTGCCCACACCCACAGATCTGAATGAGCCCCCTTTGGCCAGGCTCGTTCCAAAGAGGATCCATGTATGGTTGGGGACATCTCCTTCCTGCCCACTGTCGATCCTTCTTTCCTTGATCGAGACCTTGCTATTGATGCCCTGTCCTTACCAGATCAGTTGATCCCACTCTCTCTGTCTCGCAACTCTCACTCTCCTGACTTCACCCAGAAAAAGAGGATGAACAAGACCCATGCCGCTCACCAGGATAGATAGAAACCATCTTTCATCTGATCTTTCTGATTAATAAATATATCGCGTGGTGAGGTTTCGTCTAGTCCGTGATCTGAAAGGCCCCAAATATCTGATATATACGAGTCTCAGCGGGTTATAATAGAGATTTATGAGCCCTCGAAGAAAGCCTGACGCAGTTGCTTATAACGGGGGCAGAGGGGACGAAGGCTAGTATAAGCACTTATCCAGTAAGAAGAAGTAGTAGGTAGGGACGTCGAATGATTTTCTAAGCCTCGGCTAGTCTCTACCCAAGAATACCGAGAGTCCCACATATGAGAAAAGGTCACAAGCGGAGCGGGTGGGAGTCTACATCATCATGAAACCGGCGACACTGCTCGCTCCAAAGTAGGTCGGCTACTAAGATGTTTCAGTTCGCCAGGTTGTCTCTTGCGGATTCAGCAGCTGGTTGACCTTGAGCTTATTATATGAAAGTCTAGAGGCGGGGTGTGGGAAGGGGCAAAGGGGATTTGGGGGGGATCTTCCTTCAATTGTCATTTAGAGGGCGAGAAAGAAATGGGGGGAGTAAACTAGGTGACTTTAATACCTGACTTCTTCTATAATCTACTAGAAATAAAGGCTTTCGTCCATACTATATATTACCCTCCCGGGGGGGGACGGATTCCACACCAACCCTCTCAATCCAAAGAAGACGTGTTTCCAGAACAAAGAGGAGGGGGTTGAGAAGGGGAAGTTAGCAAAGTTGGATAAGATTGGAATGGGCATAGAAAGATGTATTGATGTACCAGATTGGCTAATGCTCCCAGGTTGATGCAACGTATTCCACCAGTTGACTGGAAACTTGATTATTGGTATATCAATCGGTCCAACACAGATTGAAATAGGAGCCGGTTCGACAGGAATCTTTTGAAAACACAGTGCACCCAGGTAAATAAGGAACAAGATGAATATAGAGGTCCTACGAGCATCCCACACCCGAAAGGTACCCCACATGGGTCTTCCCCAAAAGCCCCCAGTCACTAAGGTCAACAGTGTAGAAAAAGCACCAATTTCTGTACCGGTTCCAGAAGAGCGAAGAAAAAGGGGATGTTTTGTTAATAGGAAAAAAGAAAGAGTTTATAGCCATTGCGATATAAACTACTATACTCATTCGAGCTGCAGGAACATGTACAAACAGAATACAAGAATTTCCACCTTGTTGAAGATCCGGTGGTGCTACCCAAAGACTTGAATGAATAGCCGTCACAGTTAAGAAGAACCGAGATCCAATGATCATTTGCGCGGGAATTCTGGTCTTTGACATAAAGAAAGAAGGTTGTAATAACAAAAGGGACATGTGATCAATCTGCGTGGAACAAAAAAGACATGGATGTATATTCAATACGCAATTCGACGTCTCCCGCTTCCATAGGAGAGGGGACCTGAGTTTTGGCTCCGCTCGTGCGTGGCACTCCCGCTCCGCGGCAGGCATATGGGTAGCAAGAGGGGAGGGCAAACTCTCTATCTGGACCCTTGCCTGTGTCGAAGCATATTCTCATCAACTTTGGATAATTATCGAAAGCCGCTCTTTTCTGGCACAAAGAAAGTAGATGTGTAAACACCTTTCACTTGAGGTCTCGGGCCTTTTTTCATTTCTTTCAAAGACGTGCATTCTTCTAATTTATTAAAAAATAGTAAATAGAAGGGAAGTTTTCTTAAGTAGCCTTGTTGAGGCAGGGGAATCCTTAACTATAACAAGTTGTAGGCCCAGATCAAAGCTATGAGGCTCAACTCTCTCTTCAGATTACGGGGGCTCGCTCCGTCTATAGAGTAAAGCTCAGGGAGGGGATGAAGAAGGCTCGCATAATAGGCAAGCAGCGATCATGCACATTCTTTCTTTTTGGAAAAACCCTCTGTGACTCTTAAGATGAGGTTGTCACAGTGGGTCCCTTGCAGATGGATGAGATTAGACTTTTGGTGGACTCACACTCCCAAAGATCATAGTAGTCCTACGCACCCTCCCTGGATTACCGGGAATATTGAGGACTATTAGAGTAGAACAGTAGTAGTAGTAGGATGAGTCTGGGGTCACATATATTGATTGTTGCATCCGTCCGGTCCGGTCCGCTCCTGGATATTCATTTGTGGCGGAGGTAGATGCCAACTCTGCACTTCCTCAATTCATGAATGGATTTTCCGTACTACCAACAGAAAGATTCTCGTCTTCGGAAATATAGTATAGATTGAGTTCTCACTTCGACGGCTAACTCAAAATGCAAGCCCCCCTGCGAGGACTTTCATATCTCCTCGGGCCCTACTTCTCTTTTCTTTACATGACCCCCATCTTTGTCCTATCTTGCACGTCGAGCCCCCTAAGGTGGGTCTCCTTCCAACTGGCCGGATGAGACTGATTTCTTCACTTCTTTCTCGAAAAGAACTAGGACAGAACCAACTAATAACTAAGCATTGAGATTTTCTTACTTTTTTATTATATAAGTGGGAATATATAAGAAAGATACGTCACTATATATTATATAGGAAAGTCTCTTGTTATATACACTCCTCAGATCGATCAAGCATTGAATGCCTGGTTCTTTCTCTATTACCATGAACTTTCTACTACTTGAGTCGAGGCCCTGAGACTGGTCTGATGATGAAGCGAAGATAGAATCTCTTCCCCCCAAAAAGGACAAAGAAAGATAGGAATGGAGGGAATGAAAGAGTGGATAATATACAAGGAAATCAACCCTTATATATCGCGATATGACGCAAATCAAGCTAGTCAAATATGGGACTATGAAAGGAATAGCAAACTATCCATTTTCTATTTCTGAAAGGGCGAGGTAAATGAGAGAATGAAAAGCAATCGACCAAGGCTCTTTCAGACTCGATATCTATAGTAGACTGGGAAAAAAGAAGATCTCTTTGAGGCTGAGCTAGTCCCTAGTAAATTATCTGCGGCCTTTCCGAGGACTCGTCGACTGCTCTAACTCTCTTGATCTGGCAATACTACACCACTCTGAAGAGGCTTCTACCAGACTATTAGGATAGGAATTAGAATTCTCAAGTAGGGCCTCTGGGCAAGGTCTCTTTGAGATGCGAGCCCCAGTCCAGAGCAGTACGGGGAGGTAGGCCTCGCAAGGCAAGGGACATGAGGAAGTAGGCATCCTCAGGGTCTGATAACATTGCCAGAGTCTATTACCTGAGAGTCACTCCTTCAACTGTACCTCGAAGACTGGGAGGGGAAGGTCGGATAAAGAAGAAAGAGCACTACTCCGTTTAAATTCGCTTTCAAATATCTAATGTTGGACGATTAGGGGTGTTTGAGACCTCATAATAGCTGGTTGCTCTTCCTATAAAACCATCCGAGAACAAGATGTCACAGAGGCTTTTTTTATAGTCTTGTCAGGAACATCAGAAATGCAAGGGAGGGGCGCTACTAGGCCTGAACCTTGACAACCTCACTGACAACCAATTGATGTTGTGGGTAACCTCACTCACTGACTTCTCTGTGTCTGCTGCTCCATTAGTAGTTCTTCAGGCTCCAGTTCCGTGTTTAAGGTTTGTTTGCTCCTTACGGCAGCTCCTTCCCTTGTGGGCCTACCGCTACTCGAATTTCTTGATTCTCATCTCGCACGGCTCCTAGGCAGCAGCACGCCTCTTTATAAGACCTACTACCTCTAAAGGCGGAGGAGAAGACAGACGGGACTACTATTATCTGAATGACATTATACTCGTCGTGGTCTCTGTCTCTAAAGGACGCTTAGGCATCAACTTCTGTGGAACTCTTTATGTACACAAATGGAGATATAGATGCATGATCAGTATAGGGATTTTCCACTCATACTTAGTTTGACACGGGGGCTACATCATCTTAGGCTTGGCAATTTTTCGGGCAGATATTTGATTAAGTTGATTTTTCTCATCACAGTTGGGTCGAGAGCTGAAGAGACTAGAGAGGCCATTTTTGATAGCCGGCCCTGGAGGGCAGTGACTCCTTCCACAGTATCTGTACGAGGGTTGTGTGGGTTCAGATTGGTGGTCACGAGCTGTGTGCCAACCTCTTAGTCCTCGAGATGCGAGACTTTCGACGTGGAAAGGAGAATCGCCCGGTCAGAAAAGACAACAGGGAAAATGAACCAGAAATTCGAATGCAGAGGGGAGAAAACATAGAATAGAATAGATGATTAGTGGGTGCCAGTATTTCTTTAAGTAAGGTCCCATGTGTGAAAAGGGACATAGGCAGATGTTGATATAATAAATCAATGTCATCCCGTGAAATACTATACTATATCTGCAGCAATCAGCCCTGGGGGTTTTCTTTCTTCCCAACTATCATCTCCAATATATGTAATATTTGAGAGAAAGTCAAAGTCTGAGGTCTTGTCTATGAAAGAAGATTGAACTAGCGGTCATCAATGGTAAGCTCTCTGCAATACTGACACTTGGAGTGTCCTCTAGCGGGTTTCAATGGAAGGCAGTGAGGGTTCGTTGTCGATTCCCTTCGATGTTGAGTAACGACTGAGATTATAGAATCGCCTTGAACCTTTTTCGCGCGCTCTACTCTTAACCATTCCTCAACTTCTTAGGTCTAATTCTCAGGGCCGAATCTCGTGGCCCTTATATACTAGGAGCTGAGCTTGCTCTATAAAAGGTCTTAGAAGCATACTATACAGGTAGGGTTGCTGACATAGGATATCACAGGCTGAGAAAGGAACTTAGACTGAGACCATGGGAAGAGAGAAAGCGGGTAGAAGAAGAGGCGAGATTGCTATGCGATAACTATAATAACGAAATAGTAGGTGAAGCAGTGGGCTTTTCTTCATATATATCTGGTCTTTCAAGCCCTCGAAAATCAGGCTGTCTATCTAAGCCGAGGAGATATGTATAAAAGACATCGGTATGGTCTCGTAGCAAATTCCAGGTGGAGGTGCAAGGGCTAGCTGAGCAAGAGAGTAGGAGCCTCCACTCCCAAGATATAAGCTTCGTTCACCTCTAACGCAAGCAGTTCTCCCGCTTCCCCAGGAATCGAGGTAGTCGACCTCCCCTAGAATGAATAATACTGAGGATGTGTCCTCTCCCGCGGTCTCACCTTATGCCACTTTCTCCTACTAGCTACTTACTTCTTGACTTGAAGCAAGGGCGTTCTCCAACTTTTCAGATAGTGAACTTAGCACAGGAATCTGGGCAGGCCAGGCTATCTAGTTGACTCAAAGCATTGTTAACTATCTCATACTTCCCCTCTCCACTCTTCTCTTAGCTCGCCTCTGCGCCACTGACCTCTCCCCACCTTAGCTTTTGGGTTGTACTACCTCTAGAAGATGTAGGCTTTTTCCGGGTATTTGGTTAACAGTAGAGTGCTTTTTGATAGTTCCTCCTCTTCAGATGAAAGGTGCGCGGTAGGTGAAAACCAGCGGTGAATTAATAACTAGTGTGGGTGAAAGAGTCTTCAAGCGCAAGGTGCGTCATTAAAGGGGTCTGCTCCATAGGTCTGATCTCGCCTCTGCTTCACTTGCCTTTTCTACGTTAATAAGCTCGCTCAAGCTCGCCAATATCAATAAAGAGTCTCTATCTATTCTGTTATATGTCACACGATATAAAGAAATTGGAAAGAAAACCAACTAGATATATAAAGTAGGAAGGAGAAAGAGACTTGCCCTTGTCCCCCGAAGCGGCCCGTATATAGACATGCTCTTTCTTTGGAGTCAGGCTAATATTCATATCTAGTGGAAATCGTCTGCGGGGGAAGACCCTTCTTTTCCATTTTCTATTGGTTATATAAATAGCTCACGACTGAGATTATAGAACCGATAGCCCAAGATCAAGCAAGGAGTCTCGCTGGGGTGACAGTTCTTTGCTCAGATAGCGATGGGAGCGACGGTCCTTTGCTCAGATAGTCAGTAATGAGAGCAAGAGTTCTTTGGTCTCTCCTGGGCCCTTCTTTCTCACCTGCTAGGAGTCTCAGCTTCCTTTCTGACTTGCCATTGGATTGAGGTTATATTCTCTTCCATTTCTTTTAGAGAGTGAGACCAACGTCACTATAAGGTGTCCTTCCTCTCCAACTCTACGACAAGTCAAAAAGCACTTGCCTCCATCTTCGGCTGGCTAGTTTGCGCAGTGTCAGCCCTCTTCTCCCTATGAAACTCAAGGAAGACCCGCGTCTGATTCATACCTTGTCAACCGGATATAATATCACTTCTTGGACCTGCGGATGAGTTTTCACCTTCCGGCCCTCAAGCTGTTGTGAATACCTACGAAGAGGGGTTTGTGATCTGAATTGATATCGCGATCTACGTGACAAATCTTTGACCATTCTCATTTTTTGTGGGATTTCCTACCCGACTCTCCAATATATATCTCAAGGGCTGATTGATCCGCTGATTAGGAAGACCTCATAGCCGTGGCAGCTGCTCATTCCTTTTTTTGACCTCTCCTATTATATATTTGGGGTAGGGTTCATTATACCTATTCACCACCTTAGTCTTCGAAATGCCACTTTTGGCCTTGATCTTGTTGTCTACGACTCGCTTGCCTGATCAAAACTTTCCTATCTCCGTCCGAACCAAGGTGAAGATCTGGTTGTATCCCTAGAGGGGGCAAAGGAGGAGGAAGAAGATGAACCTCTCCCTTTTCGCATCGACTGTGAGAAAGAAAGGGTGAGACGTTCTTTAATATTTCATTTCTTTAACTGGCTAGTCTTGCCTTCCTCTGAGAGAGGGGCTGGAAAACCAACACTATTGCCTGTTGATATGACCTCTCCACCTAGTCTCGTCTCAAAGGCCATTGCCTACTCACTGACGATCGCCTTCACATGTTGTCCCATAAGTTGAACCGTGATTTCAACCTCCGCCGACCTCCCAAACCTCAAATCTGATCCGAGGTAGGTTCACAATAACTAAAACATCTAGTTCCAGTATAATAGATATTTGGCAAAGAAATCCCCCTCATCAACCTCACCCCAAACCTAGGACTCAATTGGAGACGCCCATTATCAGCATGGAGGCGTATAGATAGCACAACCCTTGGATCCGCTGAAACGACTATCCAACTTTTGCATGTTGTTCACTACTCTAGTTAGTAGTAATGACGGAGTGAGTAGTTTGTAGAGTGGTTAGTTGGCAGAGACTTGGGATGGCCTTTGGTATGGAAGAGTATCTTCTTTCAGACATCACTCTACCTTCTTCAGCTTGCTTGATATTGTGATCCCCGGTTGGGGCGGTACCAGTTGAGCTTTGTGTGGAACCACATATTTTGAAGCTGGGGTTTCAGCAGCGGAGGAAAATTCTATCTCACTCGCTAGTCACGGAGTCCAATGCTTGCTATCTCACTCGCTAGTCACGATCTTCCGGAAATCGCCTATGTTTGATTTCATTCCAATTCCAAACACGGATCTGAAGCGCCTATGAGAAATGTGGACTCTCTGTTGGCGGCGATATATATACAAAGAGTTGAGAAAGTCTGCGAATCTTGAGGAGGAGATCACGACATGGCTTTTTCACAAGCCAACCCTCTTTTCCCTGGGCTGCGGAGGAAAGTCTACTAATCTTCAGTCACTCCAATGAGTTCATTTACCCTCTTCTAGTGATTCATCAGTCCCATGGGAAGTCTCAGAATGGACTCCAGAGTAGTGGAGGGCTTTGAGCTCTTTGATGAAGGGGTGGAGTTCATCTTTCATCCCAGAGAGGGACTGATTGACTCCTTGGCGGCTTTGGACTTCACTGTGCCTCACTTCATTCTGTTTTTGGGACAAGATGAGTGGTCAATGCCCTTGGCAGGATGGGAAGGAAGCGAACTATGCTGATAATGGTCCATTGGCAACTTGCTTTTCAGCTGAGAGGTCAGCAGTGCCCAGCTTGAAGTAGGAGTTGTACTCTGATCTTTGCATTCGCCAGTGCAAGAACATAGATCGACGAGTCGATAAGCTCTTTCGGTCCCATTGCCTATCAAAAGAGAAAGGCTCAGTTACCTTTTTAAAAGGTTGTAGGCTTCTCTCGATGAGATCTCATACGGTCTCATTCATTCACGAGTTGGCGGATTCTCGGATCAGAACTAGTCATGTCATTCTTTCCCTACCTTGCTTTGTCCCTCCGCAAGTATGAATAGCGGGGGGAGCAAGATAGAAGACCATTCTAGGGTTCAGACCAATGGGAGAGGGAGGCCTTCTTTCTTTAATGATTCCCGCAGCTGAGGGGTTTGGACCAGGGAAGCAACAGCATGCAATTGTTAATGGACGAGCGAGTCGACCTAGCCTGCCGAGTATGTAGATGGAACTTCCCGCCAACCTATGAAAGTAGTGCCTGGGCAAAGAGCTAAGATAGCTAGCTGATGGGTGATCTAAGCCCTCAAAATAAACTGAGAGATTCCTTCTTTGACATCAACCCTGCTATCTTCAAATCTCCTGCTTAGACAGGTGAATCCTATTACGACTCTTTGCTTAGAACTGACTAAGACTATCAAAAAGCTTCTGAACTCCGAACTCACATACCTTAACTATCAATATATATATATATATATATATATATATATATATATATATATTCGTCTCTAGCCTCCTTTTTCAAGGCCAACTTCTCTCCTACTGACGTACCCCTTATCAATAGGTAAAGCTTAAAGAAATCGCATATCCCAATAGCGATTTGATAAGCGCTCTTTCTGCGTGAAAAAGAAGGACTTGATAAGCAAACAAGTGATGGGGCTAATCCAGGTCAGCTAGGAAAGTGGTGTGCATTGGGTGACTGCCGAGAAGAATAGAGAGAGGGAAAGAAGACCTAGTCCTCTAAAAGATCGCTCCTTCTTTTCTCACTGACAGTTTGCTTAGCCTTCCGCGAATCACTGACTAAATGCTTAGCTCTCTCTACCATTTTCTAGTCTCTTCCTTTTTGAGCCCCCATCTCCTAGTCTAGTCTCCGGAGGAAAGACCAGACCCTAGCCCTTCAATCTGATCTTCTCAGCAGCTTGTTAAACATCATACCTTCATCCCTTAACCTGACATCACCTACCCGTACTATGTCAACAATTCCCTCAGTCACCTCCCTGAGCTCGCTCTTTTTCTCGCTACTGCAACTATATATTAATAAGATGGTTTGCTCCAGCGAGCATGTGTCGACTGCTGCGAGCGATAGCGATCTTGTTTTTCACCCCACTCTGCAACTATATACTCATATTACGGCTTGCTCCCTGCGTGCCTTATGCTCGGCTTGCACGGCTCTATCCTCAAGGAAAGGACTGGGCAAAGCCATCTAGGGGAGAGGATGAAGCCCCCATGGAAATGCAGGACCTGACTGGAAGGGCAAGAGCAGACCCCCTCCCTGAGCGGAAAAATCGAGAGGTTCAGGAAGTAAGGACTATCAAGCACCCAGTGGACCTCCTTACTGCACACCATCATTTTCACCAACTCTGCTTGAGGCGTACCTAGCGAGTCCATTACGTCCCCCTCAAATCCAATAAGCGGGGCCAAAGCTGCCGCACATGAGTGAATGGGGCATAGAAAAAAGATAGCTGAAGAAAGGAGCTTTTTCACGTTATAGTTACTGGAAGATCCACATAAGCCTTAGATATCTGATCCTAGAATCAGGAGGAGACCAGCATCCCCTCAGCCTCCTGGCAAATCTATAGGCCAAGCCTTTATACTAGTTCTGACACGACTATTTATTTATTTGACTTCCACATACCGGATCAGAGGACAAAGCTATCCCTCAGACCGAGATCCCAAAGGGCCCGAAAGAAGGCAGGCCGCTAAAGCAACCAGCCTATAGTTCCCTACCCTCTCACCAGATGCAATACCAAAGAGCATCTCATCCGCATAGCGCAGATAGGAAATTCCCACTTAGATAGAGAAAGCCATTTATGCCCTATAGAATGAGCAAGCTCCCTCAAGTATAAAGAAGTGAATAAGGAGAGGAGAAATGGGACTTCCCTCGTCTGACTCTCACCCGCCAGAGAGGTTCAAGGTGCGCGGCAGGTAGGACCAGGTGTGGAGAATCCCGCTCTGTCTTGTCAGTCTTGGGGAGGCCTGATTGACGTGCGAGCACGGTTTCAACCGAGGGTGGGTGTGTACTTATAGACTCTACGAGTTGCAAGTGAATGGGTGTGTGGCGAACGGAACAAGACATTTTCTTCTTCCCTCCCCCGGGGGCAATTGCTTCGCACCTGACTACCCCTTATCTGATGTTCACTTCGTCATGTGTGGTCGTGATCTCACCGTCACGGAAGCCTTTTCCCGATGCACGGAGCCCCACCCCAACGAGGAAGGTGTTAGTGCTTGCTTTCTCATGGAGTGTAGGCGGAGATCGCTTTTTGTGCTAGTCCTACGGGAAGAATCAAAGGTCTTGGTTTCAGCTTCTAAAGGCTTCCCTTTCTCGCCTGGATGTTGGTCCAACCTACTACGAGGATCCCGTATCCCATACTAAGTGCTTTATCCCTCCTGGGTCCCGTGGTTCCTATGCCGCCGCCTTTCCCGGTCCTTTTCTTTTAGTGCTTCGACTCATGAAAAGTGGATAAGATGGCTGCGCTCCAGCTCACTCGACGAATGGGACGGTAGTGGTCCGTCGGCAAGCTCGTTCTGATCGTCAGACGCAACACATTGGAATCCTGAAGCACCACCACAAATGCTACCGCGCGTGCGCCTGCGGTGCAGTAAGGCACCACCCTGTTGCGCCAGCATCCAACTCCGGCGTGTCAGCTTAGTGGTACTCATCAAGCCACAACCAAGTCTAGCTTCCCAACAGGGGTTTCTTTTCCCCCAGAATCCCCCTCTAACCCCCTTCAGGGAGAAATCCTTCACCTTTTTCAGATCAGAATCGTCTTATATACTAGTTGCAAAGCGAAGAAAAGAAACAACCTCGAATCAATTGGGGTTCCCAATGCTTCTCCACACCCAACGAGATGTGTCAACCTCGGGATGCTTGACTCCTAACCCCTGGTTCCGAGACGGAGCTTAACCGGAGTCTCGATTAAGAACGACGATGACCTACGTTTCACACGGTGCACGATTCCATGGATAGTTGAATTCGGGATTGTGATGGAGGGCATAGCTTACGATCATCGACTTTGATCATGCCCCCCGGCATTTGCTCCATACATTGCACACTTATCCGAATACTTTGTTGCATCTCTTCGATACAGATACAGTAACGATCATAGCAATCTCCCCTGGTACCTACCGGTACGTCAAAATCCAATTGGTCATAAACATCGTAAGGTGCTGCTCTTCGCAAATCCCAGCATACCCCAGAACCTCTTAACATTACACCACTGAATCCCCAATCCTTTGCTTGTTGTGTAGTGACAATACCAATATCCACTAATCGTTGTTTCCAGATATGGTTGCCGGTTAACATCTCTTCTAATTCGTCGATACAAGAAGCAAATTGTTGTGTGAAGGAATCAATATCTCGACATAAGCCAAGAGGCAGATCTTGTGCTACTCCACCAGGTCGTATGAAACTAGCATGCATCCTGGCTCCCAAGACTCTTTCATAGAATTCCAACAATTTCTCCCGCTCCTCAAAAGCCCAAAGGAAGGGAGTTAATGCTCCCACATCCATAGAATGAGTAGTTAAAGCAAGTAAATGATTTAAAATTCGAGTGATTTCACAGGATAAGACTCGTATATATTGAGCTCGTAATGGTACCTTGCAATTCAAAAGTCTCTCTACGGCTAAAGAATAAGCGTGTTCTTGGGCCATCATAGAAACATTGATAGGGTCAACGACGGAATGAACAATGAAACTTGACAATAGCTTTTTCGTACACGTTCACTTGCATCACTTAGACAAGTGCTCTCCGAACCGTGCAATAAGGTCACCCATAACACGACTCTCCTACTTGAGTGACCTGGGACCTAGGCCGGAAAATGGAAGCCTTTTTTTGAGGCCCCGCCGGAAAAGGGAGAAGTCTGGAGCCCTACTATATATTTCCCTTAGATCGGGGGCAGGGCAACTGGAGTTCGAAAGTAGGGTCGGGCGGGAGGTTCAGGCAAGAAGAAGAAGAGAGGCCTCTCCTGTAGGGGAGTAAAAGGTGTTGTCATCTACCCTCCCATCTATAAGTCATTAGCATGCCAAAGTCTATTCACGATTCGAAAAAAGACTGACCGGTCGTCCCCCTTGTGCCTTGTGGGGGGGACCAGGCGCCCTCCTTTCCAATCTTTCTTGTAAACCCCCCCCCCAAAGTTCCCAATCGTCTGTCGCCATATATAATAGGCGGCTGGCTTCTACCTTATCTTTCTCTTGACTTGACCTCTCCCCATTCTCCAGTCTCCCGTAATGATAGGCGTGTGCGACTCCGTATGAGGACCTCCTTCCCATTCATTCTTTGAGAATCTGTCGACTCTCCGTTTACACGGTTATAAAAGCAGAGGAAGGGTGGGCAGCAGGTACCACGAGCCCTCTATCCCACACATCGGTACAGAAGTGACGTGTGGTTCACCGGTTCCACCGAATGCTCCGGTCTCTCGGTAAAGATAGAAAGAGTGTGCAGTCTTGCTTTGGATGCTTCGCCATAGTCGACCTAGTTCTCGTTCTTTTCCGGTACACTCGCTTTATATCTCCGACACAGAAGTCAGGACGTGGTGGGAAGGAAGCAGCTCCCGCCTCCGTCCGGTCGATCATTCCGCTGGCATCTCGCATTCACGCCACCATTTGACTGCCGCTCGGGGATGTAGTTCTAGATACGTTCATCTGCATGGGTCGTTGGCTCCACCTCAGGTATTCTTCTACGACATGTTGTTGTCGTCGCCATATATAATATATCCGTTAGTCATATCTGCTTCGCAGCGGGTCAGCGCCTCCGAAAGAAAGGGAGGACTGCATTCAGTGACTCCACGATCGCCCTCTAAACGATCAAAATAAGGTAAATCTTGAAGATAAGTTTTGTACTCTATTAATTTCTCAGTCCCTCTAGTTGGGTGGGTGCCGGTCGGCCGGATCCCCCTCCAAACCGTACGTTCGGGTCTCCCCGCATACGGCTCACGCCATTCGAGGTGGTCCAGAGGGGGGAAAGGGGGAGTTCCACTGCTCGATACAGGAATGATGGTAGGCAAGGCTGCCGGACTCCTCCCCCATTGACTCATTCAAGAAAAGCTGCCAACCCCCCCCCCCCTCTCTAACCTGGAATTTTCGTCAAATGACCCGGCCTCCCCTGGCTCTTCCACCATCCGGGCTCCCTTTCCTCCCCCTTTTCCCTGCTCCCCCAGCACAGGCCTACCATGCTTCATGCCTGCGGCCTTTCGCTAGACGATCTTTGCAGTAGTGTCGTCCTCCCCGTCGGCTGTTGTTAATAAATTAGTGGGGTTGTCCCACCCTTGCAACTCTCGCTAAAAGGCTCCCTATCTCCCAGGAAATTCAGTGGTTGACTTGGACATCAGGCGGGTTACATGTTCCATTGTGCCGAGATGTGAGGTGCAGGTGGTGATAATCACCCTGGGGTATGCGCTAAGTCGACGGGCACTCCAGGACCCGCCAACGCTCGTGAAAACCCATCGGTCCTCCCCGACCCGATGTGTGGATAACGAGGCCACCTTCACAACCTTCTCCCTCACTTAATATTCTGCTCCGTGGGCTAAAGTGAGGCCAACCATGTTCGCTTGAGTTGCTCAACTGCCCCGCCTCTTTCCCGTCTTGACGCGTAAGTCAAAATGAGAGGGGGTTTCAAAGGGGGACCTTTCTGGGGGGGCAGGGATTTAGGCAGGGTATCCCCCTCGGCATCAGCGGCTTCGTGCTGCACTGGAGTGATCCAATATGTTGTTTCGCACGTTCCACCACTTCTCCGTTCATTTCCAATACTGAACTTAAAACACCATGAGCAGCAGGATGTTGAGGTCCGGAATTCAAAGTGAAATTTTTTATTTGCCCACTCCTAGTCGTCATGGGAAAGAAAGGAAGAAAGAAGAAAGAGATTATTCCCCCCGACGTTTGTCTAGTATGCCCTGGGAAGGGCCTTCGCCCGTGCGCGAGGGATCTACCATGTCGTTTTGCATGCAAGCGAAGCTCTTTCGGTGGCAGAAAGATTGAGCGATGATTGATGCGACTCGATTGATTGTTTCAGAGAGAAGATAAGGATCATGGCGCCTCAAAACCATGACATCCAGCAACAAACAGCATCCCCTTGCTGCGTGCAAGATACATCTATGCCGGCCTTCCCGACTTATCGCGTTTATTGTGATAGAAAAAAGTGGCAACGGATCGTCCTTCTTTTCTCTTTGGCTTTATTTGCAACTATTATTCTTTTTTCACTTGTATTTAATGGTCTTTATTTGTCAACGGTTATTTCATTATTTGTTATGATCTTTGCCACTTGCAAGCAAGCGGTGGGATGTTGCACAAAGTCGAGGTCTCAGAAGCCTCCTCTTGAAAGAAAGTGGGGAAGCAGAGAATGGGAGAAGCCCATCAAATGACGTATGGTCTTACTGGGCTTGCAGAGAGAGAGAGGAAGTAACCTTTTCCAGCAGTCGAGAAGAAAGCGAGCGATTACTAAGCAAGTTGATAATCGCGATATTCTTTTCCTCAATTTCAGTACCTATCCCTGGAGGGAATCTCACCCATGTCTTTGACATGAAAAGACGATGTCCTAACTACTGGACGAAAGGGACAAAATGGGGGGAAGTTCTACTACTCAATAATTTGACATTGCATTTTTCATCTTATCTTTGACTTTCTTTCTCTGAGCTATATATATGGACCTGATTCCCTACCTAAGCCCCACGCGATATGTCTCATGTAGTTGATTTCCTATCCTTGATAGAAGCAGAAGAGGCAGACAATAGGCGGTAAGTGGGTGAGAAGTCAAGAGGAATACTAGTCCTGAAGGACTACATGCGTTGATTCTGAGACTGCCCACGTAATTACCTCAATATGCGAGAAGTCACTCCAGATCATACATACTACCTGAAAAGTCCGGTTGGGCAGAAAAGGCATTGATCCGTTGGCGCTTTTAGGTATCATCCTAGGATGAGACCTATGAAAGGCTTCTACTATATATCCTGGGCATCTTTCTTCCAGGAAACTGAACGTAGTGGCAACGGACACTGAGCGGTACCGGAGCTTTGTAGAGTCAAGGGCACTTAAAGAGGTTGATGAGAGGGGCTAGATTGTAGATTTGATGTGATCAATTACTTATATAGAGAAAGGAAGCGAAGAGCTTGAATTTACACGGAGAAGACTAAGAAACTTCCCTTTTGAATAAAAGCCTGATTCAGAAAGCGCTTCGCTACGCTACTATATATTTAGTATATATTTAGTATATATTAAGAGTCTCGATGACCCAAGGAGCTATTTCCCGCCTGCCTCAGTTGAATGTCTTTCCTTCATCTCTCTTTATATATAAGTGGGTTGAAAGGAGTGAGACCTTTGATGAGTCGTGGGAAGCGATCCCCAGAGCGAAGCCCCGCAAAGATGGAGAGAGCTATAATGACGTCCTATATATTAGCCTTTGAGGGGAAATAGCTTAGTTGGTTAGAGTGATGGTCTATCACACCAGAAGTCACGGGTTCGATCCCGGTTTTCCTCGCGTTTCGCATTCAGAAAGCTGATTTGAGAATGCCTCGGCCCACCCTCTTGTAAGCCCCCTCCTTGCCATCAATAGCGATGATTCCACTATCCTAATAGTCTTCGAGACCAACGTCACTATAGGAGGTGAGAAATGGACTAAGTGTCCACCCCCGAACCCTCATTATATAGATTTCTATAGTTGCAGTTCAATGAGTTCTACATTATGAAATAATAAATGACCCGGCCTAAATGCTAACTATTGACTTAGAAGGCTGCTCGATCGAGGGCTAGGATGAAGTTGACATGGCAAGTGGTGGTTGATTGGTTTTCTCATGATTGTCGGCTTGGAAATGGTAGTTGCATGATTCTTCTGACAACCAAAGCAGGGAAAGGCCTATCCTGATTCTATGTCTCATTGCCCGTGAAAGATCTTAATGGATCAAGGAGCCGCCTCTTGCTGACTTTGCTTGGACCTTCCACTTCTCTCTCTCTCTACGCCAAGCAGAAAGCTCGTAGCATAATCGACTCTTTCATTTACGGCTTCCCTTGACAAGTCCAAGTCCCAAGAACTCCGCTAGGGCTGGCTTAGTTTCCCTCGGAGTGGAAGCGAGCTAATGAGCCTACAACTGCATTCATTATGCCAATTCTTCAGCTCTACTAGCTAATAATACACCAGTCCAGCTCAATTCAGGTATATAATCATATCCAGGTCTCATGAACTGCTTTTGCTTTGAATGCTTACCTCTTGCCACTCTTCTTTTGAATTAGTCTGGTCCCCCCTAATTAATGTGGCACGGCTGACTCACTTTTCCCAGGCAGGAATCATAACCTAGTCGACGATTCGGGATTTGACTTTCGGATGGAGAGAAGGCCTAGTCTTTCTTTTATCCTAGTCCTGTGATGCAACTATTGATAAGGGTGTAGGGGCCCGGGGGGAAAGGAAAGGCTGACAAAAGGCTTTTCCTGCCCATATCACCTAGAGCTAATGTGATCTCTTTTTCGTAAACTGACAAATTGGAAGGCTGACACGTACTGGAAACCACGATTTGTCCTCTTACCCTTGCCCCTGCCCGGGAGAACAATCTAGCTAGTGTCGCTGCTCTGTTCTCTGTTTCTTTTAGCTCTTTTCGTACTATTTTCAAAGCGGCCCGTGTATAGAGTTGCTCTTGGTGCTAGGAGTAAAGGCAATAGGACAGTATTAGGAAATGGCCTAAGCCCTAATATATAATCTCGGCAGACTGGTGATTATATTATATATTCTGGGCTAGAAAGCAAAGAAATGCCTACCTACAAGCACACTTAGAGCTATTACAATTCTTTCCATTAGCTTCTTCCTTTTAGCGAAAAAGGAAAGCGAAGGCCATTTGTTGTACACTGTCATGCTTTCAAGAGAGGCCCGAAGCTATACTAGAGAAATTCCAGGGGTCTACAGAAGCGCTACGCTTGCTTTCTACTTCACTAGCTACTATCCTCAATACGAGTTTCCCTGCCGGTGAAAGAGATAGGATTCGCTTCTCTCTCTGGTCTAGGTCAACTGGGCGGGGTGAACTCGCATGACCGGCCCGTCAGCTCCCATGAATCCTTCTCTGACTTGGAAGATCTCTCTGGAAACTAGCTTGAAGGATACCCCGGGGGGTTGTTCAAGCGGCTGCAATCTCCGTTTCCAGAGCTGTTTCGTCGAGCCCTCATCCAGTGAAGCTATTTGATCTGAAGGCTATGGCTCCTCATTCTTGTTGAAGAGAGAGTTCTTTCTCTTGGCCCTCAAAGCATCTTTCCACTAGTCGTGCATAATATAGCTCTCATGCGCGGCTTTCCAATAACTAAGATTTCTCGGGGCAGAAGACTATGTATGTCGTTTTCCTTATCCTTTCCTGATGAGCCAGTCGTCAGCTATATATGTAATTCGGGATGTTCGGAAGGCTCATCGATTCTCGTCCTCTTTTCTGGATCTGAGGCCAGGGACTTCACTCGTGTATTGATGAGACCATGAGAAAGAAGAAAGAGCTGCGGAAGGCTGTCCAAAAAGTATAGATTCAATCTTTCGATTTCTTATCAGAGTAGTGCACCAATTGAGGATGAGCTTGGCTTTGGTTGTTGAATTGCTTCCGTTCTATCATGCTTGACGCACCCCTGAGCTTAGGGGGAAAGAGCGTCCGCATCATCCTCAAATCATGTTCCAACTTAGTCCTAGCCCTCGTTGTTATCCCTTTTCTGTGCTAGGTAGGACTCAAGCCTTAGTCGCATTCCCTGACTTTCAGAGAGAGTTGAAAGATGCCTGCTCTCTAGAGGTGCGAGCCCCGCTCTCAAGAGGCTAAGAGTCGTATCTATTTGACTATCTACGATGGGCCTTTCTGCGAGGGCCATTTATATATATATATATATATATATATATATATATTGAGGCAAGCCTCCTTCGTGAGCCTTTGCTTAGACATCACCTGAGGAGGACTCGCTTTAGATATCGTGATTTCATTACGGGAGGTTGACTATCTTTTATGGCCTTTGCATTCGCCTTTAGGCTTCCTTTGTGCTTGATTGATGGGTCCTACCTAGACTAGTTTAGCATTCACCGGAGGAAAACTATTATAGTTAAGGGATTGGGCTTCACCATCGCGATTCTATGGGATGGATCGAGAGGCTTAGGCCCTAGGTCTGAGCCCGGGCAGAAAGAGCAAATCTTTCAAAGTCGGTGAACTTATATATCTATTAAAAGCTCCCTCCTTCCAACTAGTATATAATCGGTCAATGAAATTTGGAATTGGTTGGACCCTCATTGATTCGCGTAAACAATTCAATGCTCTTTCGACAGTACGAAGCCTAGCCCACGAACTCTACGAGTAAAAACGTACGACTGCCCCCTTATCAATAGTCATAATCAGGACAGAAACTGGGGAAGCTGTTGGACATGCGAGCCCACAGCGAGCCATTATGCAATAAATGTTATTGCGAATGTCATTCCCTGATTTGAAAGAAAGAATAAATAATTTGCATAATAGGTCACTTAGTACAATTAGGGTTATGTACCATGGCCATCTTGATGATCATACAGCTGTTGATTCAATTATTGAATCATATAGAGGCTGGTGCTTGGATGAACTTCTAAAGAGTTAGATTGAGGACTCATCAAGCACCATCAAATGATTGTTAAGAGATGATCTCCAGCCTGAGTAGGAGATGGCAATCCTTTCTCAGTTAGGCGGATATCTGACCGACCTCTTGATGCAGGTGCTCTACATAGGAATAGAGATTCGGAGGTGTCAGATTAGTTGGGTCAAAGAGCTGACTTAACGAGATCGAGATAACTAAAGTCCTAGATCGTATGCTGTCATGATATAGGCACGCATCCTCTGACCAGAGGCAGATGTGTTACTATATGTCTGAGTATGTACATTTGGCATACCAATAGGTTGATGACCTAATCAAGGTCTATACACTGGCGCGCTGGTGTGCATATAAGGGCATATGAGTAATATGATCTCTCAAAGGGATCATACAGGTTCAGTTATCAAACCAGAAGACATGAGCTCACTCATGAGATATTGGGAAGAATCAAATTCTGTGCATGGTCATCTCGCGTTGGAAGCTTGACTGAATTTGTAGGTTTGATATATATACTTTTGGAAAGTATATGATCAAGACCTAGGTATGATATATGCTTTTAGAAAGTATATGATCGATACCAACTCCCAATGATCGAATGAGAAACTTAATGATAAATCCCTGAAGTAGGTTGTGTAAAATTGATCTTATACTTCGGGATTATTCTGAGTCTTCCAGTGTGTAGGATATATAGGTATTGGGAATACCTGAGGGTGATGTGATCATAAACGATTGTATAACCATGACGCTTCCATTCCTAGGGAGTGATGAAACGGGTCTGGATTTTAGCGACTCCTCTCAGTAGAGAAGTAATCCAATCTTAGTCCAAATGTTGGACATTGATCTGAATGTGATTCAGATGCAATGAGAAGATTAGATTTGAGGTCTTGATTTAATCAAGCATCTATGGGAGGCCCGGGATCTGGATTTGAGATGTGATCTCAATATCCAAGTCACTATACATGGAACAATACAATCGCCCTGTCCTTATCTATAAGTATTCGCGGAGAAAGTGCATCATCCTTAAATGACTTAATGGATAATTCTATTGTTGATATATGTATCCGAGCATTGAGAAAATGGATAATTAAATGTGATTTAATTATCATGAATAATATGAATTTGATTCATATTATAAGGAGAGTTATCTTAGATAATTAAATATGATTTGATTATCAAGGATGTAAATAATGTGAATGTGATTCACATTATTTGGGCACATGAGAATAGAGATCCAAGATGATTAAATGTGATTTAATTATCATGGATATGAATAATGTGGATAGCACTATCCACATTAATCATATATATTATAAATGTGATTTATAATATATAAGAGAGAGCTATTTGTAATTTACATTCATTAATTAAATGTTGATGTGAATTGGATTCACATTGGACATTAAATTGAAAATGTAATTTACATTTATTTTGGAGTTGTGTACATGATTCACAAATTTTTCAATGGCAAGATTGCAATGTCTACAAAATAATTATGAATTACTTTTGTAGAATAATTTACAACAATTGTTGTTGTAAATATTGGAGATATATGCAATCTTGGAGATTGCATTGGTGTCTCCCTTTCCTAATAGGAGAGGGGGCGGCCACCAATCCCTAAAGGAAAGGGTGGCCGTCCACTCTTCCTATATGGAAGTTCTAACGAAAGATTGAGAATTTCAAAATTAGATAATGGTAACTTCTATTTATTTTTGAATTTGATGCTCCTTTCTTCTATAATAGAAAAGTGGAGTAGAGGGGGTGTCGAAAGGGGGTTCATGGCGAAGGGTCAAGATTCGCCCGAAGACTAGAATTTAGATGCACATACGGGGCAAATGTTGTTCCGTAGACAGACGAGCCATATACTTTTCCTCTTCGGAGGCATTCTTACTTCTTTTTTTCCCTGGAGGATCCACTAGAACTCCTCTTCAGAATTGTCTGATTGGGTAATGACGCAAAACTCCCAAGGGCTCACATGCAAATGTTCCAAAAATTTTACACTTAAATTCAAAATCCTAGTACTGAGACGAAATAATCAAAGGGTCGAGGGCCTCGTTGCAAAAAGCCCAGCGCCTCACGTGAACAGGTCACGTGACGTGACGTGGCCGAGGACCTAGTTGCAAATATTGAAAGTCCGAGGGCCTGATTATAAATGTTACAAAATATTTTAAACTACCACTTAAAGTTTCTGGACTAAAAGCAAATTACAAAAGGGGTGCGGGTATACTTGCAAAATTCTCACGCTGGGCGAGGTCGAACGGCTGTGGACCGTTAACTTGACGCGTGGCGCGCCCTCGACGCACGATGCCGCTTCGGCCTCCGACGGTGGAGATTAGACTTGATGATGACGATCGGATGGCTGGAGCGTGACCGGATCGAACGATGGTTGTAGCTTCTGGAGGTGCGACTCAATCCAACGGTTGCGAAGCGTGGAGGAAGAATGGGGAAGAACGCCGGCGAGGCGAACTTCCCCGTGGCTGATCTCCTAGGTCCGGTGGCTTCTGGATGTCAAAATGGATCTGCAGCCTCCTGGCGGTGTCCTCCAGATGCTGGTGGGCCCAAAAAGCCTCGGTGGTGGCTGAGGTTCACCGGAGAGGCGGGCGGAGCTGGGAGGGCTCGAACGGCTCTGGCGAAGGCCAAAATGGCCCCCGGGTGCGCGATAAAGTCAAAACACCTGCAACAAAACGTGAGAGGACCCACGGCAAAGTGCCTGGGTCCTGCGGTTGCGAGAAGACGGTGCGAAATGACGGTTGGGCTCTCGGTCGGAGGTGCGTTCCGGCGAGGTGATCAAATTGGGAGATTGGACGGATGGAATCGAGAATTTCTTGAGGGCTTTTACTCCTAAGACTAAGGCAAATGGAATGCACTAAAAATGAGAAGGGAAAGTGGCTGCCTTAGCGGTCAATGACCGGAGGGAGGGTATCTCGACGGCGGGCTTTGCCTGAGGTAATGGAGACGCCTCCGACCTCCTTCGCCTTGGCTGACGGCATAGAAATGGAGCTGTCACCTCCATGTATGCGTGGAGCACGAAAGGGGCGAGGAGGGATGGACCGAAGGGACTCAAATTCAAAAGTGAAGTCAGGGGTTCCATATATGTTGTTTGACCCAGTGACTGGGATGGTCCAAAGACCAAGAATTATTTGGTGAATCGTCGGCCCTTTCCTCAAGACAATCATCGGGCGAGTATGCCCATTCTAATACGAGAAAAAGTTGTGAAGGGAGTGACACGAAAAGATGCAAGGAGAAGCCTGGAAAAATCGACAAAGGAGGGTCAAACCAAGGCTCTGACACGCTACCAGGGCTAGGACAGCCAGTTGACCAAGGTCAACTTTGACTGTCCCCTGATTGGTCCACGTGGACCAATCAGGAAAAATCCCTGGAAAAAGATTTAAAAATCCATTTAAAAATCGAAAATGAATTTATTAATTTTAGGTTATAAAATAAAAAATATTAATTATTTTATGTAGTATTTTATTCTGATTTTTAATAATTTTTATGAGGTATATTTTTACAAGTTGCCTATTATGCCCTTTACAGGTACATTACCTATATATTTTGTTAATTGATTTTTATTTTGTGATTTTGATTTAGGTATTTTTATTTATTATTTATATATTTCTAAAATACTTTTATATACATAAATGTATTTTTATTTTATTTTCCTGATGTAGTTTGTATATTTAATAAAATAAAAGTATAATTTATATAGGTATAAGTATAGGTATGATACCTATGTATGATATATACCTATATTTTATTTTAGGTTTTATTTAGGTTTTTAGTCTGATTTCAATGTACATGATTATTATATGTAATATTTACAAAATTATAAAAATATAAAATTACAAAAATAATGAATAAATAATAAAAAAAATATTTTAACATGTACAAGTATACAATAGGGGTCCAAAACTCAACTTTCAAACCGTAGCTCCGCGAAATGCGAAACCACCGCCATTAAATAGCTTATTTTATTATATATACAATTAAAGTGAGTTCGCTGCATTTGTAGTTTTCATTTGTGAGATACGAGTTTGGGAAGTTGGGATTCTGGAATTTTATTCAGAACATAACTTTTTATCTGTACATGGTTTTTCAGTGAAATCAATTTTGTATTTTTCTTTATTTAATTATCTACAACTTTAATGTACAAAGTTTCTTTCTTTGATGTATAAAAAGTGGAACCAAAAATAGGTCCCAAAATGAATAAAGAATGAATTAAAAGGTATAGGTATTTGACCCTTATCTCCCCCTACTTTATTCTTGGTCGACCTATTCATCAAGATGCCTAGGTCTCGGGGTTTCGGGTCATAAAATATTTACAATATTTTATTCTTTTTCTTTTCTTTTATTTATTCCATAATTTTGGCTTTAATTACTGTATTTTATACACTAATTACAAGTACATGCATGAATGCTAATATGCTCTATTTAATGCTATTTACAGGCATTTGCTAGGGTTTTTGAGGCCAAAATGATAGAATAAAGATGATGAAATGTGGATTGATCATCCCCCTATACTTTAGCTTTGCTAGTCCCTAGCAAACACTTATGCAATAAGTGCAAAAAGAAAAAGAAGAAAAAGAAGAAGAAATTTGAATTTTATTTGATCATCAAACTTGTCTTCACAAAATCAATGTTTGGAGCTTAAGTCGGACCTTTGGAATTTTAGTGCGGGCGGAACCTTAGTTAGAACCGAATTTGAAATCCAACAGTCCTTGAGAATCCCAAAACTCTGCTAAGGTCTCCTCAATAGCCAGGTCAGAAATACTTCAACTCACACGCAAACTCTTACGACTATGAATCTGACTCATACAGTGTAAGTGATGGTGGCTCTCCCCAACTAGAATGTCAAAGAAACTGACTTATCCAGTATGACAACCCAATGATTCCCCAATCCAACAACTCCATCCTCGAGGAGCGGGGTATTCCCTTCTAAGTTCAAGTGGCAACCAGCTCAAGAGGAGGGGGTGAAGAGAAGAATGGACGGTAGCCAGTGTAGCTACCTATCCTAGGATGCCAGACCAGTGTAGTCAAGTCATCCAGCTGCAGGCTCACATATTTGACTTTGGAAATCAAGCTTGCTTATTGACTTTACAACATTTGTACATACTTTGTAGGCTTTTTATTTTTGTATGTCTGAACTCTTTTTTTTAATACTATTCACAGCAGCATTTACATAAGGAGTTTTTCCTCTTGAGCCAGTAGGCTATCCCTCTTTTGAAGCTTTATTGCAACCCACACTTTCCTGTCTTTAGAATTCCTCATCACTAGACGGGTTGGGGTGCACTTCCCTCCCTAAAGGAGGACAAGTATTTCCACTTGTGTGCGTCTCTTACCGGCAAATCCAATCCCCTCACCACCCCAACTGAGTTGAGCCAAGTGAAAGGTGCAGGTGTCCAAGTTAGGTCATTATCAACAAGAGTCGTGCGTGTGCTCCGAAATACTCTACTTAGGCAGTCAAGAATCCATTGAACCAAGTCCCGTGATCCTCAAAGAATTAAGTCAACTAGACCTGAAGTACCTCAAACCCAGTTGCTATAAGGTTCCTGTTATAAGGTAGATTTTAAGGTCCAATCAAGCTCAAATCTCCGGATTTTACATAGACTTGTTTAACTATCAAACTCAATGCTAATGCTATGCAAATGCGATGCAGAAAATATTTTTGTGATGCAATTTTCAAAGATTTTGAGCTTTTTATGGGTTTTTGAAAAGATGATGATGCGCATGTATTTTTTGTATTTTTCAAAAAAAAATCAAATGTTTTTGGATTTTAGTTTTTGCAAATGTTTTTGGGATTTTTGAAAATAAAAAGATTTTGGATAAAAACTAGGTGAAAAATCATTTACACGGGAGTGTTTCTTATATATACAAGAAGTGGATTTTAGGAATTTACAAGGTAAGTGATCAATTTTATACATATATACATAATGGATTTTGGTGAGATGTATGTATTCCTCAAATTTATTTGACACATGTTTTTCAAAACAATTTTTGAAAACTATAGTCCAAAAAAATTTTATAAACAATTTTACAAACATGTACACACATTTAAAAATCATTTTGCAAAGGTTTTCCAAACAGTATATATAGGTTTTTCAAAACATTTTTGCAACCATTTTTCAAACCATTTGCAAATCATTTTTCAAACATTTTATTTCACACAAAGAAAAGAAATTTTACAAACCACACATTTTTACAAAGGTTGAAAACATGTAACAAAACGTTTTCAAAATAGTTTTCAAAATATTTTTCACAAAGATTTTCAAACATTTTGCAAAAAAACATTTTCACCTGATTTATTAATCAGTAAATACAAAAAGAATTTGAGGAATAAAACACCTTTTTATTAAGATTTTTAATGAATTTTAAAGAATTATTAGCCATATTTATTAGGAGAAATACGAAAGTACGAGTTATGGCTAAAGTATATCCGTAGTATATACGACCCCCCTATACTTAGCTTGAGCTATGTCCTCATAGATCGAAGAGGAAAGAGAAGACATAACTCGTACTAAGTATAGGCAATTCTAAAGAATAAATAAATAAAGGAATGGATGAACAAACGAATGAGAAGTTGACCGTCCCCCTATACTTAGGATCAAATAATCCTATGTATAGCGGACTGTACACAATGCAGGGAGGGTCAAGGGTGGGAATGAACAGATCGTACTCGGGTTGTCTCCCCCTATACTTAGGGTAAGATATCCCTAAGTATAGACAAGAAGAGGAGACAATGGAGAGGATCGAAATGAATGAAAAACTCGGGGTGCACACCCCCCTATACTTAGGACAAAGTACGCCCTAAGTATGGAAAACTGTCTACAAGGGCGGCACCTTTTTGATACAAAAAGAAGATAGGAAAGGAAAAGAAGAAAAGAAATCAGAAGATGAAAGAGATCTGAGGATATACACATCACTCCCCCTATACTTAGGGTAAAGGAAGCCCTAAGTATAGGCAACAACAGGAGTGGTGACATGGAACGAGGAGAGAACACTCGGCTCGTCCACCCCTCCTAAACGTAGGACAGAGCGCGTCATAAGCAAGGCAAACACGAGAATGGGTGGACGAGCAATACGGGAGAGACAGAGATGAACAAAGGAGAATGTACAACAAAGGTGGATGTACATATGATCAAGAAGGCCGGAAGCTAACCTTCTTGCGAGACCGCTGAGGGATAGATCTCGTGTGGTGCAAGTCGACATCGGGGTCCATGGTGGACGGAAGCCGATCAGGGTTGACACGGTGAAGGCCCTCAGTGGAATCAAAACGAAAAGGGATGAACTGATCAATGGAAGAAGTATGGCTAGGTTCTCCCTTGGTGGTCCTATGGTGTGAAGGCACAGACTGGTGAGTGGAAGAAGTACGTCTAGGTCCGGCCTTGGAAGTCTCGCCAATATTGAAGTGGAATGGGACCGACTCATCCTCATCGGAAGAAGTGTAATCAGAGTCATCGTGCGAGGGATCGTCCAGGTCAAAATTAAAAGGAACGAAATCATCGGTGGAAGTAGTAGAACTCCGATCGTCCTCAAGATTCTCACCTGAATCATCTTTTTCATCAAGAGGCCAAAAATTTTGAACATTCGCATCATAACCGACCTCAATCATCATCACTTTTGAAGGACCAGGAACAGACTTATCAGTGGAAGTAGTCAAACCAGGTCCGTCCTGTCTAGTCTTGGTATCTGCCCACCGCTCAATTGGATCAATCATGTAAATGCTTTGGATTTCATCAACACATCGCCACACACCAGAAGGAGGAACAGTGAGGTCTATGCTTTCCGATTTCCTCCCCTTTCGGGGGATTCGTCGGGTCTCATCAGGGGTCGCTAAGCAAACATCTCTAATACCATCCAGATCGGTCACATGCCTCAGAGTCAGCTACAATCGGAGAAGGTGCATCAGGCACAGATCTTTGGTCAACTGTGGGTGCGGTGATCGACGCTTCGCTCCCGTCATCAAGACGGAAGCGAATCTCTCATGATCCATAGTCGATAACGACCCTCGCAGAGGCGAGGAATGGTCGTCCCAGGATGATTGGAGATGGCTCCCCTGTGGAGGTCTCCATGGGCAACACAACAAAGTCAACATGATGGCTCATGCCCTGAATAGAAATGACGGCGTTTTCAAGGATACCCTTCGGCCTCTTGATAGATCCATCAGCAAACTGAACGATTATCCTGGTCTTCTTGAGAGGCCCTAAGTGAAGAGATTGTACCAGCGAGAAGGGTAATATGCTAATAGATGCACCGCCGTCCAGGAGAGTGTGATCACACGTATAGTCAGAGATGGTGCAAGTGATGAAAGGTGTAGCTGTGTTCTTCTTTCTGGGAATGGGACAGTGTGTGATGGCGCGGGCAGTGGCCATGGTCAAAATGTGATGCTCAGATATGCTCCTCCGCTTTCTCTTCTTGGGAAGAGGAGTAGATAATTGGGTCATGGCCTGCTGAAGTGGGGCACGGATGATCTCATGAATAGTAGACACCACTTCGGGTTCAGATAACATTTTTTTGAATTTTTGGACTTCCTCCATACAAGGGAGGAAGTCAGAATCAGCATATACACGAGGCGTGCCAAGAGCAGTCTGTACAGCGGCATCCTCGGGGTCAAAGGTGGGACTAGGTGTGAATGGCTGTGTGGTCAAGGGTTCTGGCAAGTGGCCCCTCTCCTCACCACATGGCTCGACCGTGGGACTCCCAAAATCTTTTTGTGCTTTTACATTTTTCTCATTTTTTGTATTTTTGGCGATTGCAAGCTCCCATGATCACATACAAGTGAAGTCGTATCCTCGACGAAAGGAGCACTATTCCAATATTTTCTCAAAGTGGCAAGATTCTCCTTCATCAAATTGATGTGCTCTAGCATTAGGTTTATGACAACACTCATGGAAGTCGCGGGAGGTGACTCCAACAGGTCAGACTCAGGTGGATGTGAAGGTGGAGGTGGATAATATACATGTGGGGGTGGAGGTGGGTAGAAGTCCGAGGTCTGATACTACGGTTGGGGTGGATATGTACAAAAATCAGGAGCAAAGTCCTCCTGGAAAAAAGGAGGTGGACCAGCTGAAGTGAACGAGGGATCCGCAAAGTCCGGATAAAATGTGCTCCAGGGGTCCATCTCGAAAACAAAAGAAAATGATTCGGGGGAGCACGTCGGTCAAGTCAAGAGAGTGAAGAAGGCGCAAGTGCGCAGAGATGATCTAGGACACACACATAACAATCACAGACAAAAATGAAAATAAGACAAACCCTCAATTCACCTACTCAACTCGGTAGAGACTGCAAAGAGCGGTCTTTTTCTCTTGTCTGTTTTAGAGTTAGGTGAGAAGTCAAAATAATGCACAAACACTTAGGGGGCTGAAAAAATGATTTGGGCTCTAACCTTAGTGTGTGCGCGAGCAATGTAAAACGAAGACAATGAGGGGATTACTCACCCCAATACAAGATTTTTCTTTTTGATTGGTTTTAGGGTCAAGTAATATTAGCAGTCCCAATTTTATTAATTGTCACTTTTTTTGGAGTTTTAATGAGAATGTACGATCCTATCGGGGATTCAATTCCTTTAAGCATCTAGGTTGGCAAAATCAGAGGGAGAGTCGGAAAAGCAATGCAAGCGGTAATCAATGATGAATGCTAACGAGAAATGCTCACCTTGCCTCCAGCACTCTACATGCAAAGATGCTCAGCAGAATTGAAACCTATCTATATGCAAATGCAAAGCCGATGAAATCGCCCTAAGTTTCAGAAATTGCTATTATCGTTAAGCACCACAAGTTGACCACCAATCCTTAACCCTGGAGTCCGGTCTAGGCTCACCCCTCCTCCTCTCGACAAATCAAGTTCAGGAGAAGCGCTTGGCAGGGAGAGCTCACGGCACGACGGATTGAAGGTGATGATCAACTGTTTAAAATTTGACTAAGTCTAAACGAAACTATAGGCACACGCAAGGGTGATTAATGTGTTTGGACCTAATTCTATCGCAAGCAATCCTAAAACTATGGTCTCAATCACACAAAATAAATAAAATCGAAAAACAAAACAAAATAAAAAGAATGCAAAGAAAGCCACAAAAACCGCAGCGAGCCTCCAAGTGAACAATCACTTGGAAATTAGGTTGGAGAGTCCAAATGTCCGGGGGTACCTGTATTATTACAATAAAAGAGTCTTTCTCTCACTTAAAATTACAAAAATAGATACAACAAAAAAATGCTCAAAAATACGACTGTCTTCTCAAGTCCTCCCTGCCTTCTCTGATGCTAGGTCAGAAGTCTCATGCCGCCTTCACGTGGGTGCACTGACGCCTAAGGTAGAGCGTCTCCCTCGATCCGCGGTTCCTCGCACAAAGTCAACAAGGAAGAGTGATTAGACAAGTCAAGCAATGATATCAAATAAGTGATCAAATAGAGAAAGCAAAAATGTAGACAAGTATCACAATCATGAAGCAAAAATGATCTATGTGTTGTTGTTCCCCGGCAACGGCACCATTTGATTTACACGAAATTCACGGGGTCTAAATAGTGTCTCACACAAGGCAGAGACAACCATCGCTGTGGCGACCCTCAAATGAATCTCGTATAAAATCAACAATTAACCCACACTATAGATATCAAGTAATGACAAGCAATGTGAAGTTAAAATTTATTTTTAACTCTACATAAATGATGTATAGAAGCAAGTATGCAGAGAGTTCGAACATAGGGAGCAAGGCAGGGTAGATCAAACAGGTGTGTGTGTGTGTGTGTGAAAGTGATAAGTTGTCTACACTATGCGATGCAAATATTTTTGTGGGTTTTTAATTTTTAATTTTTTTCTTTTATTCAATTTTTAATTTTGTATTTTGAATTTTTTTAATTTTCTGATTTTATATTTCCTTTTTATATTTTATATTTTTTTGTTTTCTTTTTCAATATTGGAATATATAAACTATATAATAAAAGAGGTGCTAGAATATTTATAAAAATATGTAAAAATGCTCAAAAATTCAGAAATCAAATATTTTTGGTCTTTTTATGATTTTTTACTGTTTTTGTGATTTTTGGGTATTTTTCAAAATATTTCAGGTATTTTTGAAAGGCAAAATAAAGGAAAACAGGGAATAAATCACTAGCTGAAGGTAAAGTAAGAATGAAAAATATCAAACAACCACAAAATTTTTCCAAACTAATTTTAAAATAAAGAGAAAAAAATGGGGAACCTACAGGACCTGGAGATTCATTTTTTTTATTTTTCTAGAATTTTTAGATTTTTTGAAGTTTTTAGGTATTTTCTAATTTTTAAGGTTTTTCTTAAAAATTTTAGTGATTTTTGGGATGACACTAAAATAGGTTAAAATAGATATTAGGTAATTTTTTTGGAATTTTTTAAGGTATTTTAATATTTTTTTGGTATTTTCTAAGCAAGATAGTAGCTAACATGCATGTTTTTGATTTTTAATAAATATTAAAATGCAATAAAAATAAAATGCAAAAATATAGCGTGCAAGTTCAAGTTAACATGAGCTTAATGTGATTTTTGGGGATTTTTTTGGAGTTAATATGATGCCTTAAATAAATGGAGCAAACACACAAAAATGCACAGCCAGGCAGGGGTATAACTGCAAATATCAAAACATCCAGGGGCATACATGCAATTTTCCAACAACATTTATAACTAATTATTTAATTTAAAAGACCAATCACAAATATCCCAACCCGAGAGGGTACATGTGCAAAATGTCCACCAGGGCGCGTGACTTGCACGCGCTTGGGAAGGACCTAACTGCAATTTTCAAAACTCACAGGGGCTCACATGCAAATTTCCAAAAATTTTACACTTAAATTCAAAATCCTAGTACTGAGACGAAATAATCAAAGGGCCGAGGGCCTCGTTGCAAAAAGCCCAGCGCCTCCCGTGAACAGGTCACGTGAGGTGACGTGGCCGAGGACCTAGTTGCAAATATTGAAAGTCCGAGGGTATAATTATAAATGTTACAAAATATTTTAAACTATCACTTAAAGTTTCTGGACTAAAAGCAAATTACAAAAGGGGCGCGGGTATACTTGCAAAATTCCCACGCTGGGCGAGATCGAACGGCTATGGACCGTTAACTTGACGTGTGGCGCGCCCTCGACGCACAATGCCGCTTTGGCCTCCGACGGTGAAGATTAGACTTGATGATGACGATCGAACGGCTGGAGCATGACTGGATCGAATGGTGGCTGTAGCTTCTGGAGGCACGACTCAATCCAACGGTTGCGATTGTAGAGGAAGAACGGGGAAGAACGCCGGCGAGGCGAACTTCCCCGTGGCTGATCTCCTTGCTCAAGTGGCTTCTGGATGTCAAAATAGAGCTGCGGCCTCCTGGCGGTGTCCTCTAGATGCTGGTGGGCCCAAAAAGCCTCGACGGTGACCGAGGTTCACCGGAGAGGCGGGCGGAGCTGGGAGGGCTCGAACGGCTCCGGCAAAGGCCAAAATGGCCCCCAGGTGTGCGATAAAGTCAAAACACCTGCAACAAAATGTGAGAGGACCCAGGTCAAAGTGCCTGGGTCCCGCGGTGGTGAGAAGGCGGCACGAAACGACGGTCGGGCTCTCAGCCGAAGGTGCGCTCCGGCGAGGTGATCAAATTGGGAGATTGGACGGATGGAATCGAGAATTTCTTGAGGGCTTTTACTCCTAAGACTAAGGCAAATGAAATGCACTAAAAATGAGAAGGGAAAGTGGCTGCCTCAACGGTCAATGACCAGAGGGAGGGTACCTCGATGGTGGGCTTTGCCGGAGGTAATGGAGACGCCTCCGACCTCCTTCGCCTTGGCTGACGGCACAGAAATGGAGCTGTCACCTCCAGGTATGCGTAGAGCACGAAAGGGGCGAGGAGGGGTGGACCGAAGGGACTCAAATTCAAAAGTAAAGTCAGGGGTTCCATATATGTTGTTTGACCCGGTGACTGGGATGGTCCAAAGACCAAGAATTATTTGGTGAATCGCCGGCCCTTTCCTCAAGACAATCATCGGGCGAGTATGCCCATTCTACAAGGAGAAAAAGTTGTGAAGGGAGTGACACGAAAAGATGCAAGGAGAAGCCTCGAAAAATCGAGAAAGGAGGGTCAAAACCAAGGCTCTGACATGCTACCAGGGCTAGGACAGCCAGTTGACCAAGGTCAATTTTGACTGTCCCCTGATTGGTCCATGTGGACCAATCAGGAAAAATCCCTGAAAAAAGATTTAAAATCCATTTAAAAATCGAAAATGAATTTATTAATTTTAGGTTATAAAATAAAAAATATTTATTATTTTATGTAGTATTTTATTCTGATTTTTAATAATTTTTATGAGGTATATTTTTACAAGTTGCCTATTATGCCCTTTATATGTATATTACCTATATAGTTTGTTAATTGATTTTTATTTTATGATTTTAATTCATTTATTTTTATTCATTATTTTATATATTTGTAAAATACTTTTATATACATAAATATATTTTAATTTTAATTTTCTGATGTAGTTTGTATATTTAATAAAATAAAAGTATAATTTATATAGGTATAAGTATAGGTATGATACCTATGTATTATATATACCTATATTTTTTTTAGGTTTTTAGTCTGATTTTAATGTACATGATTATTATAAGTAATATTTACAAAATTATAAAAATATAAAATTATAAAAATAATGAATAAATAATAAAATAAATATTTTAACATGTACAAGTATACAATAGGGGTCCAAAACTCAACTTTCAAACCGTAGCTCCGCCAAATGTGAAACCATCGCCATTAAATAGCTTATTTTATTCTATATACAATTAAAGGTGAGTTTGCTGCATTTGGAGTTTTCATCTGTGAGATACGGGTCTGGGAAGTTGGGATTCTGGAATTTTATTCAGACCATAACTTTTTATCTGTACATGATTTTTCAGTGAAATCAATTTTGTATTTTTTTATTTAATTATCTACAACTTTCATGTACAAAGTTTCTTTCTTTGGTGTATAAAAAGTGGAACCAAAAATAGGTCCCAAAATGAATAAAGAATGAATTAAAAGGTATAGGTATTTGACCCTTATCTCCCCTTACTTTATTCGTTGTCGACCTATTCATCAAGATGCCTAGGTCTCGGGGTTTCGGGTCATAAAATATTTACAATATTTTATTCTTTTTCTTTTCTTTTATTTATTCTATAATTTTGGCTTTAATTATTGTATTTTATACACTAATTACATGTACATGCATGAATGCTAATATGCTCTATTTAATGCTATTTACAGACATTTGCTAGGGTTTTTGAGGCCAAAATGATAGAATAAAGATGATGAAACGTGGATTCATCAGTTCGCTAGAGGATCAGCGCTCCACCACAGGATATGCTATAATGGTTGGGGGAAACCTTGTTACTTGGAGAAGGAAGAAACAGATTGTTGTGTCCAGATCCAGTGCAGAAGCAGAATACATGGCAATGGTTTAAGCTACTTGTGAGATCACATGGCTATTAACAATTTTACAAGAACATAGTATTGTTGTCACCACTCTTATTCCACTATATTGTGACAATAGATCGGCTACATACATTGCCACAAATCATGTATTCCATATGCGAACCAAGCATATAGAGATTGACTGCCATTTTGTTCGTGATGCCGTCAGGATTAGAAAGATTAGTACTCCTCACATCACCACAAATCTTCAACTTGCAGATGTATTCAAAAGGTCTTACCCAAGAAGCTTCTCACATGGATAGTTTCCAAGTTGGGCGTGACTGATAAATATGCTCCAACTTGAGGGGGAGTGTTAGTACTGTATTCCTACGCTTCTTGGTTATTTATTGTAACTCCGTTAGGGAGATTCGAAACTCAAATGGAGAGCAAAGGCATGGAACGTTGGTGGAGAGCAAAGGCGAATCGCGGGAGTCGTCCGAAAACTCGGGCATGGTTGTGATGCTCTCTCGGTCGGGGATGACGCGAAGGGGAAGGGGGTGAACTACGGGGTCGCTGCTGGGTCTCGGAGTCGGGAAGGTGGTAACGAGAGGTGGGTACCGGAGGAGGAGTGGGTGCAAGTTTCGCATAAGAAGGTTGGAAAGTGGTGCTTCTGATGCGACGATCGTAGTCATCTTGCTTCCTTATGTTCTCTTCCTGCTCATTGTTATGCATGTGGGAAGCCAGGTCATCGCCAATCTTCATGTTGGCTACTTCATGGTCACGACCCTCCTCAGTCAGGGTTGTTCTCTTCTTCGGGGATTCCGCGACACATGTTAGTCTCTCGTTCAACGTTCACCGGACCTGTTGCCTGGAGGGAGGTGCATTCTTTCGCTCAGGTGGTGGCTCCTCGTTCCTGTTCATCGGGCGATGGTCTTCTTGGTGCGGGTGCTGAGGTGGATGGTTCTGCTACTTCGTATCCGCACGCTCTTCTTGGTGCGGGTGAAGAGGTGGGTGTTGTTGGTGCCTCGGTTGGGTTGGCGACAGTGGGGTATGGCATGCAATGATAGAACGTGCATGGGAAGGTGATGCATGGGAAGGCGGTGCTTGGTCAGGGGGTGCATGACGACGGCAGGCGCGTCGAGGTAGTGGTGGTGGCTCGTCGGTGCAAAGTGGCCTGGGACGTTATCAGGTCTCATCTTGTTGGCTTCCTGGATCCCATCTTCCTTGGGGACTTCATTGTATTGGATTCTTCTCGGTGCTGTGTGCGAGGCTTGTCCCTGGGTCAACGGGATAGGCTGCTGCAAAATGGGTCTACCGAAGATGTTGCGTGGAGATTGCTCCGAGTGGCGGATGGTGCTTCTTCAGACACTGAGGTGTGTGTGGCGGAGCTTCGTGGTGCTTCCTTCCTTTCGAGGATTGTCCCTTGTCTCGGCAAGGCATTCCGACGATGGGGGGAGATTTTGGCGGTCGTGGATGATGGTCTTGCGCTGAAGGCGGATTGGAAGGTTAGGGTCCTCATGGAGTGCAGCAAGGGTTTTCTCCGTGGTGTGCCTAGCAAGATCTTCTTCGGTTCTCTAAAAGTTGGCTGGTGGCGATTCAAGGTGGAGCTCTCCATCGTCGCCCCTTCGCCGGCGTCGGTGGCTGATCGGGTGGCGGTGCTGGCCGGTTCGTTCGGTTCGGGGGCAGGGAGCGACGTTTCTCCTTCGGGGTGTCAGCTGGCACGGTTCGGGGATTATTTTGAAGCGTCGCACCCCATGCATGACGCTTCTGGTCCCTTCGACATGCCTCTTCGGGTTCCGTGCCTCTCGTCTGCAACTCTAGGCTTCTTCGCATTGAGGATGTCCGAGGTGGATTCCTTTCATCATTCTCGACCCGTTTTGTCGGCTTCTACACTGCTTTTCATTTCTCGGGTCCTATGCCAGGTCATGGTCATTTGCTTGATGGCGGGTCCCTCAATTTCGGATCTTGGCCACGGGCCTTCGTACCGAATTCCCCGTTAATCTTGCCCTATTTTGATGCGGTTTTGCCCCGGGTACACATCGAGGAGGTGCGAGACCTTTCAGACATGAGGGGGGAGCAGTTGGCATCGGATTCTTTTGCTTCCCCTTTGGGGGCCTCTTCGGACGTGGTTGTTGCATCCTCCTTTGAGGTCTCTTCGGACTCGGTTGGTGCTTGTGACGGGGGAGGCCTATCTGATAGGCGCTTGGGGAAGAGGTACAAGAGGCGTAAAAGCTCCCGGCAGGGCTCTTTGGTGAGGCATTCTTGTGCGACTCAGCGGGAGGCAGTGGTAGAAGCCGCTGGGCTCTGTGGCCTTGGGGGAAGTTGTGGTGGTTTTTAATGAAGGTTTTATCTTGGAATGTTAGGGGCCTTGGGGAGGCTGACAAGCGTCGCTCCTTGGGCTCGTGTTTGTCGGAGTGGTGACGTGATATTGCTCTTATCCAAGAAACGAAATTGCAAGGTGTGGATGATACCCTCTGGCGCTCTTTTGGTGCGGGTTCTTTGGATGAGTTCCGTGCGGTGGATGTGTTGGGCTCGGCGGGGGCTTCTTGATTGCTTGGCGTTCTGAGGTGTTCTCTTTCAGCTCGGTTCTGGCAGGGAGACATATGATCTCGGTTGTCTTGACTCGAGCTGAGTCTCGTGAGCCGATGGTGTTTTCTTGTATTTATGCCCCTACGTGCCATGTTCGGAGGAAGGATTTATGGGAGGACCTTCGCGCGGCGGCTTCTATGTTCGGGGGGCTCCCTTGGCTCCTGGGGGGGCGATTTCAATGTCACGCTCCATTCTTCCGACCGCCCGCAGGGCAGGGGCGGTCAGGATCCGGGGTCGCTTGATTGTATTGAGATCTTGGATGAGCTTGCATTGGAGGGCTTGGTTCCTCATGATATCTCTTACACTTGGAGGAATAATTCTGCTCGTTCTAGAATTGATCGCTTCTTGGCCTCTGGGAAGATGTTGGAGGCCTTTCCTCTTTGTGTTGTGTATTCTCGCCCCCGCTCTTTCTCCGATCACTCTCCCATTATTTGGGAGTCTGGCGAGGGCCATCGGTCACGGGGGTTTTTTCGCTACGAGAAATGCTGGCTGTTGGAGCCTAACTTCAAGGAGGTGGTGCAGGAGCATTGGGCTCATGTCTCGGTTATAGGTTCTGCGGCTCACAGACTTAATCAAAAGCTTGCATCGTTGCGAAAGGTGCTTGCGGGCTTCAAGAAGGATTCCAGGTTGGCGTGTATTGCTGTTCGGGCGGCGGCGGAGGAGGTCATCATGCACCATGATAAGACGGAGAACGAGCGGGACCTTTTTCCTGAGGAGCTTCATGATCGGCTCTCTACTTATATTCAGGTTGCGGCGGAGGATAAGAAAAGAAACGTTGAATGGCGGCAGCGGTCGCGTTTAAAATGGCTCAAAGAGGGTGACGCGAATACGACCTTCTTTCACCATGTGGCGAGTAGTAGAAAACGCCTTAATTTGATGCAGGGTATCTCTGTTAATGGTGTACAGGTTAGCGGGGAGAGGGAGATGGGGACTGCCATTGTGGATCATTTCAAGCGCTTCTCGTCGTCTTGCTCTCCGCGTAGGTGGCGCTGGCTGGGTCTTGGGGCCCCTTCTCTTTCGGCCTCCGACTCTGGGCTCTTAATTCATCCTATCTCTTTGGAGGAGATTAAGGAGGCCATGTGGGCCTTAAATGTTGATTCTTCCCCGGGTCCCGATGGCTTCTCGGTGGTGTTTTATCGTGATTTCTGGGAGTTGGTGGCCGATGATGTTATGGAGGTGATGTCGGATTTTTGTGCGGGTAACTCTGGCTTTGATCGGATTAATAGGGCCAACATTGTTTTGATCCCAAAATCCTCGGTGGCGCAGCGTATTGAGGATTATCGGCATATCTCCGTCTCTAATGGCATTTACCTTATTGTTGCTAAAGTTTTAGCCATACGACTGGCTCAGGTATTGGACTCTCTTATCTCTCCAGCCCAGGCTGCTTTCATTAAGGGCAGGCAGATTGCGGATTGCATTGCGGTAGCCTCAGAGTTGGTCGCTGAATGGAAGAACGATCATAAGAAGGGGTACTCTGTAAGGTCGATTTTGCTAAGGCATACGACTGCTTGGAGTGGCGATTTTTATGGTCTGTAATGAGAAGGCGAGGCTTCCTTGAATTATGGATTCCGTGGATGCGTAGGTGCGTCACCACCGTCTCCCTCTTGGTGTTGATCAATGGCCGGGCGGTCGATGGCTTCTTCCAACCAAGAAGGGGAGTGCGCCAAGGCTGTCCCCTCGCTCCCCTCCTCTTTGTGAAGGATATGGTAAGATCCTCAAGCGCATCACGGAAGCGTGAGCGTCGTATCGAATACGACGAGGAGCGACTAGTCGGACTAGTTGCTCGATGCAGCGGAATTTAAAAAAAAATTATATGACGAAACCACGTGATCCAAGAACACTTCTCGGATCGTTTCGTCTAAACCACAAACAAGTAATAGGATTACCTTTTGAAGCGTGGTTGCGATCGAGTCTCTAAACGAAGAGACCTCCTGTCTCAAGTCCGATCCGACGGAGGAGACGCTTGCGAGCGCGGGGATGAACCGCGTGCTTCTCGCAATCCATGTTGATGATCCAAACGGCGGATCTCCTGATCTCGACACACGAGATCCGACGTCTTCTTCACGAGCGAGGCGCACCGAAGGAGACGGAGATCCACGAGCAGAAGAACGGGAAGCATAACGACGATGCCGCGGCGATGGAGAACCTCTCCATGGCATCCATGGTGGACGGCCATGAGAGGGAGAGAGGGGGCTGACCTCTAGAGAGAAAGAGAGAGAGAGAGATGCTTCTCAAGCATTGTGTGTAAAGAGAGAGCATGGGTATGCCTCTCTATTTATAGGGTTTTGGGATCCATGGATCTCAATCCATGGGACATATAAAATCAATGGATGAGATTGATTTATGTCAATCCAATGGCTAAGATTGTTGTTGGTAAAACCAACAAATTTAGATCAAAATATATTTGACAAAATCAAATACAAATTAATCCAAAATCAATCCAATAAATAAGGAGAGAATGTGCATGGAGATTTCATCTCCATGCACTTTCCATGTGGACGGCCACACATTCCTTTTGGGAATGATGTGCCGCCCCCCCTATTTCCATGGAGAGAGCAATCTCATGGAAATCCATGAGATTGCATATCTCCTTGAAAATCTCCTCTATTTATTTCCAACAACTTTTGTTGGCTTTTTATTCTTCAAAAATAATTCACAATTATATTTGAGAATGTTGCAATCTTGCCATAGAAAAATTGTGAATCAAATTCACAACCCAAAACTACATATAATTTACATTGTCAATTAATTACACAATGCGTATCCAATACACATAATAATTAATCAACACATATAAATTATAATTAACTCTCTCTAATACATTATAAATCACATTTATAATATATTATGAATAATTGGATATTTCTATCCACATTATTCTTATCCATAACAATTAAATCATATTTAATTATATTGGATAACTTATTCTCATGTACTCAAATAATATGGATCACATTCATATTATCTACATCTTTGATAATCAAATCACATTTAATTATCTAAGATAACTCTCTTTATAATATGAATCAAATTCATATTATTCATGATAATTAAATCACATTTAATTATCCATTTTTTCAATGCTCGGATACATATATCAACAATAGAATTATCCATGAACTCTTTCAAGGATAATGCGCTTTCTCCGCGAATACTTGGAGATAAGGACAGGGCGATTGTATTGTTCCACGTATAGTGACATGGATATTGAGATCACATCTCAAATCCAGATCTCGGGCCTCCCATAGATGCTTGATTAAATCAAGACTGCAAATCTAATCTTCTCATTGAATCTGAATCACATTCAGATCAATGTCCAACATTTGGACTAAGATCAGATTTCTCTACTGAGAGGAGTCACTAAAATCCAGACCTGTTTCATCACTCCCTAGGAATGGAAGCGTCATGGTTATACAACCGTTTATGATCACATCACCCTCAGGTATTCCTAACACCTGTACATCTTGCATACTGGAAGACTCAGATTAAACCCGAAGTATTAGATCAACTTCATACTGTCTACTTCAGGGTTTTATCAGTAAGTTTCTCATTCGATCAATGGGAGTTGGTATTGACCATATACTTTCCAAAAGCATATATCATACCTAGGTCTTGATCATATACTTTCCAAAAGTATATATCAAACCAACAAATTCAGCCAAGCTTCCAAAGCGAGACGACCGTGCGCACGGAATTTGATTCTTCCCAATATCTCATGAGTGAGCTCATGTCTTCCAGTTCAGTAGTGAACCTGTATGATCCCTTTGAGAGATCGTATTACTCATATGCCCTTATATGCACACCAGCGCGCTGGTGTATAGACCTTGATTAGGCCATCAACCTATTGGTCTGCCAAATGTACATACTCAGACATATAGTAACACATCTGTCTCCGATCAGAGGATGTGTGCCTATATCATGACAGCATATGATATAGGACTTTGGTTATCTCGATCTCGTTAAGTCAACTCTTTGATCTAACTCATCCGACACCTCCGAATCTCTATTCCTATGCAGAGGACCTGCATCAAGAGGTCGGTCAGATATCAACCTAAATGAGATAGGATTGCCATCTCCTACTCAGGCTGGAGATCATCTCTTAATAATCATTTGACGGTGCTTGATGAGTCCTCAATCTAACTCATTAGATATTCATCTAAGCACCAGCCTCTATGATTCAATAATTGAATCAACAGCTGTATGATTATTAAGATGGCCATGGTACATAACCCTAATTGCACTAAGGGACCTATTATGCAAATTATGTATTCTTCATTTCAGATCAAGGAGTGAATTGCAACAACATTTATTGCATAATGGCTCGCCGTGGGCTCGCATTTCCAACACTTTGTGCTAGACTCGGATGTTCTCGCGCGTATGGTGGACCATGTTATTGATGCTGGGCTCTCTAACGGATTCCGTAAGGGCGAACTCTGTGTCCCCTTGATCCAATTTGCGGACGATACAATATGCTTTATTGAGGGTGGTACTGCTGAGGCCTCCGGTATGGCGACCACTCTCGCCCTATTCAGTGAATTGTCAGGATTGATGATTAATGGCTCTAAATCCAAGGTGGTTCCCTTCAGCTTGTCGCACGAGGAGGCTGCGGAGTGCGGTCGGTTGCTAGGATCTCCTCCTGGTGAGCTTCCTATTGATTATCTTGGCTTACCTTTGGTGGTGGGTCGGGCCAGAATCCGGGATTGGCGCTTGATTATTGAGCGCGTGGAAACGCGCCTTGCTGGTTGGTGCACGACATTGCTCTCTAGAGGGGGGCGTCTTGTTCTTCTTAAGTTTGTGCTCTCCTCTATCCCAATTTATTTCCTCTCTGTTCGTCGTATGCCGACGAGGGTTTGATTGAGGATCGAACATTGTATGCATCGCTTTTTGTGGGGTAGGAAGGGGGAGGAGGGTAGGGGTCTTCATCTTGTCGCTTGGGATAAGGTTACTAAGCCTAAGCGGAATGGTGGTCTAGGTGTGCGGAGGTTGGAGGTGGTGAATGATGCTCTTTTACTCAAGTGGGCGAGTAGAATTTGGGGGAAGGGTGATAACTTCTTTATCTCTGTTCTCAGGGAGTTCTTGGGCGTCGATAGGCTAGGGTTGGCGCGGGGGGCCCACAACGTTCTTCATTCTCCGTTTTGGTGTAGTGTGTTGGACGCCTTTGTAAGGAATGCTTCGTTGTTTATCCCGGTGCTGGGGAAGGGGGATTCCTTCAAGTTTTGGCTTGACGATTGGTCGGGCTGTGGTCCTCTGCAGGTGCGCTTCCCGCGCTTGTTTGCCTTAGCATCCCATAAAAATGCGACGGTTGCTGATTGTTGGTTGGATGGTTGCCGGTGTCCACGCTTTCTCGCGAACTTCTCGGATCAACGGGTGGACGATTTTGCTTTGCTGTTGGATGCCCTTCGTGACGCTGCAACGCCGAATGAGTGTGTGGATCATTGGTGTTGGAAAGACGGTCCCTTCTCCACGCGTAAGGCTTATCGGGCGCTGGTCTCTCCACCACCTACCGATTCTGCACTCCTTGTGTGGGATTGTGGGTTCTTTTGGGGCTTGCGGTTTCCGGAGCGCATTGGTTTCTTCCATTGGCTTCTTCGTAGACGGCAGTTGATGACGCGCGATCGCTGTGCTAGAATTTTTGATAATGTCAATGCCATCTGTGTCCTTTGTAATTCGGAGGAGGAAACTATTGATCACCTTTTCTTCTGGTGCCAGTTGGTTCATGGGATCTGGGACGATTTGCCTTGGGCGAGCACGGACAACCTTTTTGCTTTTTGCGAGCTTCTTTGGAACAACAGGAACAGGGATAGGCGGGATCTCTTGGCCCCCATTGCAAGACTGTGGTGCATTTGGTTGGGAAGGAACGATGCTCTCTTCTCCGGTCAGCGGTTCTATCGAGAAAATACTCTTATTCTTTGCTCGCACTTTCTTGGTGACTGGTGTACTGTGTAGGCGTTGGGCATTATTTTTTTGGGCTGGTGTTGTTCGGTTGCTTCTTCTTTTCTTCTTTTGGGTTTCCTTCACTTTTTTCTCCTCCTCCTCCCTTTTGTTGTAATTACCTTTTTATTTTTCATTTATACATTTTTGGGGCGAACACCAAAGAGTGTCTCCCCCTTTTTTGAGCCTAAAAAAAACTCTGTTAGGGGCACTTATGTATTTCCCTCTTTTCGAGCTCTTTAGGGTTTTGTCCTATATAAAGACCCCTAGACCTATGGAATAAAGCAAGCAATTTCATTCTGTTTTTTCACACTATAGAAAAAAACAAGTACACAAAAAAAGTGATTTATATGGAAACCCTCCACAATGGAAGGGAAAAACCACAGGGAAGAAGGGGCCCTTGTTGCTCACAGCAACAAAGGTGTTTGGCTATTTTTTTAGTCTTTGGAAATGAGAGAGGAAGAGGTATGTATATGTCTCAAGGTAAACAGGTCCCTTCCCAAGATCCTCTAGCCCGTTTACAAGGCATTCAACACTCCCCCTCAAGTTGAGCATAGAGACAAACATGCTAAACTTACCAACATTCTTTTCGAACTTGACAATTGATAATAACTTGATGAAGACATCGGCAACTTGTTCTTCTCTTTTTATATATGACAATACCAAATCTTTGGAATTAATTTTCTCTCAGATGAAGTGATGATCAATTTCAACATGCTTTGTCATGTCATGCAACACATGATTTTTGGAAAGATTTATGGTAGACTTGTTATCACAAAGTAGTTTCATAGGCATATGATGATCAACCCCGATGTTTGCCAAGATGGATCTTAAGACAAAGCATTTCTATGACACCTATTGCTACTCAGCTTCAACACTTGTTCTCAAACAAATAGATTATCATTTACTTCTTTAGATTACGAGATTGTCGTCCAAATATACACAATATCCAGTGGTAGATCTCCTCGTATCAATACATCCAGCCCAATCAAAATTAGTGCAATATTTAACCTCAAGCTTTATATTTTTCATAAAGATAAGTCATTTTCCACAATTCATTTTTATATAGCAGGGAATGCGATCCACTACCTTCATATGCAGATAAGTTGGTGCATGCATAAATTGGCTCACCACATTTACAACATATGTGATGTCTAGTCTGGTAATAGTGAGGTAAATGAGCATCCCCACAAGTCTTTGGTATTGATTCTTTGAATCTTCATTAAGTTGCTTCCCATCCTTGATTCTCATCTTATGGTTTTCCTTAATGGGAGTGATGGCAGGTTTACAATCAACTTTCTGGTTTCCTCTTAGAACCCAGTTTGCATTTTCAATGACACAAAATAAGTCCATTCTTTGAGCCTGCCATCTCAATACCTAAGAAGTACTTCAAGTCACCAAGATCTTTCAAGTCAAATGCCATGGCAAATTCTTCCCTCAATCTTACAATCTCTTTTTCATCGTCCTCGATAATGATCATGTCATCAACATAGATGATATCAGTTCCCCTCTTGACAAATAGAGTGTGATCTTCATTCCCCTGATGATAATCCAATCGGGTCATCATGACTCAAAGCTTCTCAAACCAAGCTTTGGGCAATTATTTTAGGTCATAAAAACCTTCTTTAGCTTGTAGCATTTTCATGTCTTTTCATAACCATGTGGCACATGCATGTAAACTTCTTAGAGATTTCCATTGAAAAAGACATTTTTGTCCATCAGATGAAGTTTCAATCCTTAATAACAACAAGAGAAAGAATAACAAGCACCGTACTCATTTTTTCCACATAGGCAAAAGTTTCCAAATAATCAACACCATATTTTTTACTAAACCCCTTTCCTACAAATCTGACTTTGTATCTCTCCACTTGACCGCATGGCTTGTACTTTATGGTGTACACCCACTTTGAACTAAGCATATCCACTCCTTCAGGGTTGTCTCGAATGTCTCATGTACAAGTTTTCCTAAGCACTCACATTTCTTCTTCCATAGCACACATCCATTGCGGATCAACAAATGCTTCTATAACATTCGTAGGAATCACAGGAACAGATAAAGAGGTTATAAAACACTTGTACATTTTACTGAGTTTGGAATAGCCAACATATATGTTTATAGGGTATTTGATGTTATCTACGTATCTCAAAGGCAGCTTTATTTTCCTACATCCATGCGTTGGTGTCACCGAATCCACTTCACATAGAATCAACCTGCCAACAAGTTCATCTTCATCATTGTCATTGACTGCCTTTTCTAGATCACTTTCTGGATCACAGTTAGAACTACCAGAGGTGGTAAAGAAACTTGGGAATGCTAAAAGAAATACGAGTCTTTCTCTATAAAGGTGACATCTTTAGTCACATGCATTTATCCCTCCTTAGTATTGAAGCATACATAACCTTTCTGAGTAGGAGAATATCACTGAAAAATACGTTTGACTCCATGAGCATCATGTTTCATTACATCATGTGCATAATTGTTAAAATAGCAAACACAACCAAAATCATCGGAGGAAGCATAAACAATTTGCTCTTGGGTTGAATAATAGAAAAAGTGGTGGTCATATTCAATCTTCTTGTGGGCATCCCATTGATAAGGAAGGCACTGTGAGAACCTCATCTCCCTAGAATCTCTTAGGAAGGTTTATTTGGAATAAGATCGCTATACTAACTTAAAGAATGTGTCTGATAATTCGCTCTGCTACACTATTTTGTTGAGGGGTATAGCAGCAAGAAGTCTCATGAATAGTCTCTTTAGCATTAAACAATTCATGTAGTTCTTTGAAAAATATTCACAAGCATTGTCATACCTGAAATGTTGAATCACTTTCTCATATTGTGTCTCAATAAGAGTAAAAAATTGCTTCACAATGCTACCAACTTCGCCACCGTTATGATTTAAATAAGCAAATATGCTTCTAAAATAATCATCAATAAACATAATGAAATATTTGTAACCATTAAGAGTAGGGACATGATGAATCTCCATTTCATCACCTTTATTCTATCATTTTGGCCTCAAAAACCCCAGCAAATGCATATACATAGCATCAAATTGTACATAATAGCATTCATCATTCATTGTATTAATTATACATTAATTAAGGTTTTTAATGCCAAAATTATAGAATAAAGAGAAGAAAAGAAAAAGGAATAAAATATTGCAGATATTTTATGACCCGAACCCTGAGACCAAGGCCAACATGGAATTGGTCGATAAGGAATAAAGTAGGGGGAGATAAGGGCCAGTGTACAATAAATAGTTCATTTATTCATGCATTTATTTATGCATTTTTTGACACCTATTTTGTACATAATTATTTATTCATCAAATAAAGAAACTTTGTTCATGAAAGTTGTAGATAATAATGTAAATAAAAATACAAAATTGAGTTTGTACAAAAAGAGTATACAGTGTACATTTTATACACAGATTAAAAAGCCAAAATCTCAACTTCACAGACCCATATCTTGCAAATAAAAATCCAAATCACCCAAACTCACCTTTAATTGTATATAGCGTTCCAAGAACTATTTAATAAAATTGGTTTCATAATTTTTGGAGTCCATCTGCAAAAGTTAGGTTTTTTGGTCTTCATTATGCAGCCTACCTGATTAAAATATTCAATTTATTCATTATCCATTATTATTACAAAATTATATTTTTAGAATTTTGTAAATAATGTATACAATACATGAACATACTGAAATTAGAATAAAACTAAAGGGGATTTACAAAATAAAATAAGTCTATGCAAGAGAGTAGGCAAAATACCTATGATCCAATATGTACATAAATAAAAAGGGAAAACATTCTTTAATTATTTTCTTTTCTCATATTTTTTTAATGATGTATATATTATACATACTACATCAAAAATATAAATCTAAAATAAAAACCAAGAAAATATATTAAATAAATAAAGTATATATAATATACAGGTAAAAGACCTACAAGTATACTTGCATATACATATCCCTGTTTATTTAAAAATGAAAATAAACTCATAAAAATCATTAAAAATACCCTCACATTCACAAAAATAAATTATAAATTTATAAAATAAGGAGTCAAATTCCTAAATAGTACCTGGGAATTAGTTAAATACCCAGGTCCTACAGAAAGTTTTTTTTACTCAAAAAATATAGAGGTGTCGCATGTTGAACATGCGTCACATCTAAAGTTTTTTTTAACCCAAGAACTACATGTATAGCGCATCTTGAATATGCGTTATACATAACGCATATTGGATATGCGATATTGCGGCTAAATAAGCCCCGCGCCTATCGGCCTTGGCATTCCAGGGAATTTGTCACATGTCGCATGTTCGACATGCGACATATGAGAAAATGCCTGGAATATGCAACCCGCAGTCCTGGTCTCTTTCCAGGGAATTTCCCATATGTCGCTTGTCCAACATGCGACATATTAGAAGTTCCCTGGAAAATGAGTGGCCACGGTCCTGGTCTCTTTCCAGGGAATTTCCTATATGTCGCATGTCCAACATGCGACATATTAGAACTTCCCTGGAAAATGAGTGGCCAGGCCTGGGACATACGAACTTTTGAAGTTGTGGGTTTGACCATTAGTCATCTTGCAACATATCCGACGGGTGACATGCGACATGTCATAAAAACCCATGAAAAAGCACGACCAATTTCATGTCTGTAATATAAATAGACATCGCATTCACGCATTCAAAGATGTATAGACATTCACCAAAGCAGGCTATGGACACAGACATTCACAACGCAGATAAATAATGTGATCCAGAAAGGAATTCCAAACATTTAATATAAATAGAGTTGTCCACGATTATACATCACATTTTTGTGTCATATAAAAAAGTACAATGATTACAAGTCAACGCTTTTTCCTCCGCTGGTATGTAATCGTGGAATCAGGAGGATGGAACGGTAACAGTCGGTTCACCTCGTCTATCATGTGGATTTGGGAGGGCCCTAGGACTTCTTCCTCGAACGTTGGCATCGGCGGTGTTGGTATGTAATCGTGGAACCAAGTCAACGCTTTTTCCTCGAATGTCGCTCCAGGTGTCGTCTCCCCAGTAACCGCAGGCCCATCAACTCGCAGCCCCATGATGAATGCAACATCCTGCAAGGTGATAGTAATCTCCCCACTAGGCATGTGGAAGGTGTGCGTCTCGGGTCTCCACCGTTCAACTAACGCTGTCACCAGATGCCAATCCAGGGTAATGAACTCGAGCTCTGAAATGCATCCAAATCCTGCTTCGGCTACGTAAGGCAGTAGCCGGTCATCCAAAGGGATCCGACGTACATGGGTCTCTCGTCGTCGGCAACGCAACCACGAAGATTCCTACAAGAAAATTGTTAGGAAAAAAATTGAAGGAAGGAAGAAATTAAAATTACTTACATCGCCATCCCAAACTCGACGTGAACGATGTCGCTCCTGAAAGTGCAAAACTGAAGGATCAATTGGGCCGGGATCCATCTGAAAATTACAATATTCAATGTTAGACAATACAATGTAAAAAACAACAATATCCGACAAAAGCAACAACTATTTAACACAACTACCACATACAATGAAAATTAATAATATACGAGGGAAGCACACTTACTCGAACTTGGACATTTACGATGGTTGTGACCTATGTCATCACAATTTCCACATTTATTCTTATTCCTGGTCGTCGTCGGTGCATTTGATGTGGATGGTTGAGAGTCCCTAGCGGTTTTGTTGGGACATCCATGGTGTGTGTGCCCCAATATCCCACAAAAGGAACAAGTGTTTTGTCGAATCACATCTCTAGCATCCATCTCATTATGTATTCTTGTTGTACGTGGACGACCTTTACCGCGTTTACGCTTTGGGTCCCGACGTAACTAGGGATAATCTAAGGGAGCCCATGTTTCACGATCGTCGATGGGATAAAATTGCCCTCCATAAACCTTCAATTGGTTCTGCCATGTGTACCACTCTCCAACATAGGAATCCACCTCAGCCCGACGCTTTGAAATGACTGCAATGGCGTGGGAACATGGGATACGAAATATTTGCCACTTATTACAAGTGCATTTCCTGTTTAGCAAATTTACCGTGTATTGTTTGCGCCCGCGAATACCAGTGGAGGTCCGTCGAGCCCTGGTAGACACCTCGAATAATAATTCCGGTTGTACTTGTACCTGAGTTACTGTGTGCCCGTTCGCAGCTGCAGTCCAATGGGTAAGCTCTGTGGATGCATAGTGCGTGAATTTTCTACCAGCAGCAATGGCTGCACTTGCTTCTTCAGCATGTTGAATGAAGTATGACACACAATTATAGAAAGTCTTCTCGATTAACGCTGATATTGGCAGGCAACGTGCATCTTTAAGAACAGCATTGTAGCTTTCGCTAATATTTGTGGTCATCTGACTAAACCTATAACCACCGTCGTAAGCCAAGGTCCATTGCTCACGACGACAATCATGAGTAGAAAACCACCTACCTGCTGCATTATTCCACTCTTGTAATTTTCTCATGAAGTAAGCGAACTTTCTAGTTGTCGTTTGTAATGCAGCTGCTTGGACCAACGCTTTCATGGAGCCATTTTTAAAGACACTATTGAAGTTGCTCGTGACTTGCCTTGTACAAAACCGCCAATATGCAAAGGGTTCTAATAAGTCCACGTCAGCATCTTTCATAATGGCTTTTATTCCAGCGTTCCGATCAGAGATGATACATATTGTTCCTGCTCGCATGCCAATTACCCTGATGCGCACCAATGATAGAAACCACTTCCATGAAGGAGCGGATTCCTCGTCAACAATTCCGAATGCAAGGGGAACAATATGTTTATCCCCGTCAATCCCGCAAGCAATGAGCAACTTCTGTTTGTACTTCCCATACAGGTGTGTCCCATCAATACTTATGAGAGGGCGACAATATTTGAATGTCTCAATCGAAGGCCCAAATGCCCAAAAGCACCGTTCAAATCTGCGGCAAAGCGGTTTCCGCGGATCAGGATGGTCGCTGTATGTAATATCAATTTCAGTCCCAGGAATAGCATCCTTCATTGCATGCAAGAGATAAGGCATTTCAGCGTATGACTTCTTCCAGTCACCAAATACAATTCCAATGGCCTTCCTCCGAGCATCCCAGGCCCTTTTCTTTGTAACCCCATTAGTTGTACATCTCGTGGATGTGAGCTCTACAACTTGATACACGAACATTAGGGTCATCCCTAACAAGAGTTAGCAATGATCTGGACATGAATTTGTAATCCAATTGAGGGTGATCCTGATTAACTGTTGGGTTTATACAAGTGTGTGCCCCAACAACCTTGGAGATCACCCACAGTCCATCAAACTTTCTGAAATGTCCTCGTAAGTACCAAACACAGCCAGTCGATCTCTACGTACAAAAAACCGACCATATGAAGCTGGTGGATTCCTTGACAATGAAGTCAAAATGTGACAAAATGTGGAACTTCTTCACAGCGTAAACCAAATCCTCCCTACATTTGAACGTCCTACCCTTGCGAATTTCGTCAGCGACACCATCAACTATAGACTTCCGTCGAATGTCATCTTCATATGTTGAACGTGTATTTGATCCTCTAACCCCAAAAAAGGGTATACGAGGTGTAATAATATTCGTGCCTTGTTCATCAGCTGGGATCTCCTCGTCCATCAGATCATCTTCGACATCTTCGCTACCTTCCTCCAGGTCATCATCGGACCCCCAAGGGATGAAATCATCCAAACAATGGTTAACCTCTCGCCGCAACGGCTCACTCATGCCCGAATCCTGATCCGTGCATGGCTGCATTACAGGCGCATCGGTTTCAAAGTAGGGTTCCATGGTTGGGACATTTCTGGGTTGTGTGCTACGGACAACTTCTGGTTGTGTGCTCGGGACTAGAGACGGTCCCTTGTTAGCCACATCAGTGGGGACTTCACTCACAGATGCATCTTCGACATAAATGTCGGTAGGCATTGATTTTCCAATGGTCCGAGCATACACAAGAACTGCCTGCACATCATCATCATCGACAATAGATGAAAATGATGGTTCCTCCCCAGGGCCTCGAGGGATGCGATGTAATAATCGGATTTTTTGACTATCGGCATCCAGGTTGAACTTACGGTAAATCAAGTTCAACATCTCCTCAAACGTCATATTAGGCATTAGCACAAACCCCCTTACGTGGGTCGACGATCCGCACATGAGTGTACCGCTCAAATGACACATACAATATAACTGCTCCATTCTAACCTAATACGTGACACAACGTACAAGCAAATGTCATACATTCAAGAAATGAAAATATTATACATATTATACAAAAATAAGTCAAGAAAAAATTTTAGCAAGTCCAAATCTTCACAACAACCGGTTTGCCCTAGTAGGATGCGGGGGCGGCTATGACGGTGGCAATCAATGAAACCACGGAAAAGGAGTGTCCTGCGGGGCAAGGAGTGACCAAAATGAACGTTTTCTAGAGAGGAGCAGATCAAAAATCGCGGGTGGGGCTCTGGGCGTCGAAGGCGGTAGCGGTGGTGGAGGACTGGAACAGCGTGGGAATGCTAAGGCCGATAGGCGCAGGGCTTATTTAGCCGCAATATCGCATATCCAATATGCGTTATGTATAACGCTATTCAAGATGCGCTATACATGTAGTTATTGGGTAAAAAAACTTTAGATGTGTCGCATGTTCAACATGCGACACCTCTATATTTTTTGAGTAAAAAAACTTTCTGTAGGACCTGGGAATTTAACTAATTCCCAGGTACTACTTAGGAATTTGACTCTAAAATAAGACAACAAAATAATAAAATAAAATAAACAAATTAAAAAAATACACAAAATACATGTAAATACATACATATACACATTATTAAAATAAAACTATAATAAAACACTTCAAAAAATTAAATAAAAATCATAAATAAATACTACATGAAATAATACACATTTTTTCTTTTATAAGGAAAAAATAATAAGATCATTTACTAAGTCAAATAAATCATTTTAGAATAGGGTTTCCTATTTTGTCTTCTAGCGGCCGATGTGGACCAATGGAGCGCCAGCCCTTGTTGACCGCCTGGTCAACTGTCCCATCCGGGACCTGGCGTCTCTGAACCATCTTTTCCCTGGATTTCATCAATTTTTTACGGCCATCTCATCCATCGATCGAGCTCGCTTTCTTCACAAGAAATGATCTCTGATGATCACTGATACCCGTCGATAACTTAGATCAACTCGATACTCATTGGATTAATCAATAAACGCCGGTCAATAAGGCTCCAGGCCAATGTCTATAAATAAGAAGCTTCTCCCCCCTCCTTAAATTTGGCCAATTTAATCCACCCAAAAGCCTTGATTTCAATCCTGGGAGGTTCCTCGTGACAGGGGGAGTGTTCCAGCACCTTGAATCGGCCGGAGGAGGGAAGATTTTGACACGGCAGAGCTCCGGCGTCCGTCCTGCTCCCTGGTGGCCCCCAGGTATAAGAGCTGCCCTTTTATCGTATTTTAGGTAGATTTTCATTCTAGCATTTAAATTCTGTTCTTAGTTTCGCCTTTAGATCAGTAGCTTAGCTTAAAATCAAAAATTCGAAGTTCGCCGGAGCTCTGCTCCGGCGACTTCTTCACCGTGATCTTGACCGTGTCCGACCACCACGTTCACCCCACTTCGTTCCCCATCGCGTTCTCCATCGATCTATCACCTTTGTTCCACCGAGGACCTCTGGTCTTCGCGAATCGGAGCTCCGCCTCTCGCCGGAGCTCCTCCGCCTCACTCCATTTTGCGATAGAGCTTCAAAACCCGGGGTCGAGGAGATAGCCTTCGCTCCGCCAGTTCTTCCTATGCATGTCAAACGAAGAAAGGAGCCCATCTGGGCTCGATTCCAACCAGGAAGAGGTTCCTGGAGGTCCCGACCTTCATCGACCTCGTCCAAGCGCTTCGGACCTCTAGGAGCCATGGCGAGACCATCAGTAGATGCATGATGATAAAAAAATACTCAAGGAAATTTAAAAAGATATGCATCTAAAAGAAATCAAACTATGTGTAATAAGGTGCTAAATAAGTGTTGTACTCCTTTTTTATAATGTGTTAGAATCTCTATTTGTATGTGTTAGTAATTAATGAATCCACATTTCATCATCTTTATTCTATCATTTTGGCCTCAAAAACCCTAGTAAATGCTTGTAAATAGCATTAAATAGAGCATATTAGCATTCATGCATGTACATGTAAATAGTGTATAAAATACTGTAATTAAATCCAAAATTATAGAATAAATAAAAGAAAAGAAAAAGAATAATATATTATAAATATTTTATGACCCAAAACCCCGAGACCTAGGCATCTTGATGAATAGGTCGACAAGGAATAAAGTAGGGGGAGATAAGGGTCAAATACCTATACTTTTTAATTCATTCTTTATTCATTTTGGGGCCTATTTTTGGTTCCACTCTTTATACATCAAATAAAGAAACTTTGTACATGAAATTTGTAGATAATTTTATAAAGAAAAATACAAAATTGATTTCACTGAAAAATAATGCACAGATAAAAAGTTATGGTCTGAATTAAAATCCAGAATCCCAACTTCTCAAACCCGTATCTCACAAATGAAAACTCCAAATGCATCAAACTCACTTTAATTGTATATATAAAAAATAAGCTATTTAATGGCGGTGGTTTCGCATTTGGGGGAGCTACGGTTTGAAAGTTGAGTTTTGGACCCTCATTGTATAATTGTACAGATTAAAATATTCAATTTATTATTTATTCATTATTTTTGTAATTTTATATTTTTATAATTATGTATATATTACTTATAATAATTATGTACATTAAACTCAGAATAAAAATCTAAATAAAATACAAAATAAAAATACATGTATATTTACTACATAGGTATTATACCTATACCTATACCTATATAACGTATACTTACATTTTATTTAATATACAAAACAATTCAGAAAAATAAAACAAAAATATATTTGTGTGTATAAAAGCATTTCATGATTTTATAAAATACTAAATAAAAATAATAAAATTAAAATACACAAAATAAAAATAAAAGAATAAAATATATAGATATTATACCTATAAGGGGTATAAAAATAAACTTGTAAATATATACCTCATAAAAATAATTACAAATCGGAATAAAATACTACATAAAATAATAATTATTTTTTATTTAATAACCAAAATTTAATTCGACCCTTTTCTATTTTTTATTGAATTAATAATTCTTTTTCCAGGGATTTTTCCTGATTGGTCCACGTGGACCAATCAGGGAACAGTCAAAGTTGACCTTGGTCAACTGGCTGTCCTAGCCTTGGCAGCTTGTCAGAGCCTTGGTTTCGACCCCTTTTTGTCGATTTTTCCAGGCTGCTCCATGCATTATTTCATGTCGCACCCTTCTTGACTTTTCATCCTCCATGATCGAGGATGCCCGCCCAAGTGAAACCTCGGGCTATGGATCGAAGATCTGCTTGATACGCCTTGGTCTTTGGACCACTTCAGTCATCGGGTCAAACGACATATATGGTGTCCCTGACTTCACTTTTGAATTTGAGTCCCTTCGGTCCACCCCTCCTCGCTCCTTTCGTGCTCCACGCATACCTGGAGGTGACAGCTCCAGCTTCGTGCCATCAGCCAAGGCGAAGGAGGTCGGAGGCGTCTCCACCACCTCCCCCAATTCCGACGGTCGAGGTACCCTCCCTCCGGTCATTGACCGTTGAGGCAGCCATTTCTTCCCTCTTTTTCCTTTGCATTTCATTCCTAATAACCGTAGGATCATTTAGCCCATGTTATTTCCCATTTTCCTCCCTCGATTCGCTAAATAAACATCCTCGCCGGAGCTTGCTCCAGCCGATCATTGATCTCGTCATTCACCTCGTGTGCAAACCTACTAGAGGTTGTGGAATTTCGCCCACGACCTCTTTAACATTTTTGGTGCAGGTTTTGGCGCTTTGAAGCACGCCTGGAGTCGATTTTGACTTCGCCGGCGACACCTGGGCCGCTCTTCCTCCTCCGACGTTGTGGAGAAGCCCTGGTGTTCGCCGCCGCATTTTGAGACCCCAGGCGAAGAGAGGAGACTTGCAGGAACCTCCTGGGACCATTTTGGAGCACGTCGGCCGCTGGAAAGAGGCGCCATCACCGGAGGAAGGTCGCCACGGCAGACCTTCTTCCCTGTTCGTCCACCAGCCGCCTCTGCCGTTGGATCATCAAGGAGCCCCAGGCGTGACAGGAGCCGTCTGATCAAGCGCACCTGAGCCGCTCGATCATCGACGATCCATCTAATCGCAGCCGTGCGTTTCGAACCGTCATCGCGCGTCGAGGGCGCGCCACGCGTCAAGTGAACGGTCCACAGCCGTTCGATCTCGCCCAGCGTGGGAATTTTGCAAGTATACCCACGCCCCTTTTGTAATTTTATTTTAGTCCAGAAACTTTCATTAGTAGTTAAAATATTTTGTAAAATTTACAATTAGGCCCTCGAACTTTTAATATTTGCAAGTAGGTCCTCTACCACGTCACCTCACATGACCTGTTCACGTGAGGTGCTGGGCTTTTTGCAAAGAGTCCCCCAGCCTTTTGTGTATTTCGTTTCAGTACCTGAACTTTGAATTATAGTGTAAAATCTTTGGAAATTTTACAGTCAGACCCCGAGGTTTTTAAATTGCAGTTAGGTCCTTCCCAAGCGCGTGCAAGTCGCGCGCCCTGGTGGGCATTTTGAAGTTGTATCCTCTTGGGTTTGGATATTTATGATTGGTCCATAAAATCGAATATACAATGCTATATTTTGTGAAAATTGCATGTAAGCCTCTGGATGTTTTACTATTTGCAGTTATACCCCTGCTAGGCCATATATTTTTGCTTGCTTGCTCCATTTATTTCGTGAATCATTAAAACCCTAAAAAATCCCCAAAAATCAATTTAACTTGCATTTCCACGCCATGTTTTTAGTTTTTATTTTTATTGCATTTTTCTATTTATTAAAAATAAAAAACATGCCATTTCAGTACTGTCTAGCTTAGAAGCTGCCAAAAAAATATTAAAACACCTAGAAAAATTCCAAAAAAATTACCTACTGTGTGTTTTATCTTATTTTAGTGTCAGTCCAAAAATCACTAAAAATTTCAAAAGAAAAACCTTAAAAATTTGAAAATACTTAAAAACTTCAAAAAAATCTATAAAATAGTAGAAAGTTCAAAAAAGTGCAAACTCTATTCATGTAGGCTCTATATTTTATTATCTTTATTTTAAAATTAGTTTGGAAAATTTTGTGGTTGTTTGATATTTTTCATTCATCTTTTACTCACAGCCAGCAGTTTATTCCCTGTTTTCCTTTATTTTGCCTTTTAAAAAGTACCAAAAAGATCCTGAAAAATACCCAAAAATCACAAAAATAGTAAAAAATCATAAAAAGACCAAAAATACTTTGTTTCTGAATTTTTGAGCATTTTTACATATTTTTATAAATATTCTAGCACCTCTTTTATTATATAGTTTATATATTACAATATTGAAAAAGAAAAAAATATAAAATATAAAAATTAAAAAAATCAGTAAATTAAAAATCAAAATAAAAAATTAAAAAAATTAAAAAATTAAATAAAAAATTAAAAATTAAAAACCCACAAAAAAATTTGCATTGCATAGTGTAGACATCACACATCACATTCACTCACATACACATCTGTAGATCTACCCTGCCTTGCTCCCTGTGTTCGAACTCTCTACATACTTGCTTCTATACACCATTTATGTAGAGTTAAAAATAAATTTTAACTTCACATCTGCTTATCATTGCTTGATTGATTGAGTGTGGGTTAATTGTTGATTTTACACAGGATTCTGTAGAGGTCACGACACCGACTGTTGACTCGCCTTGTGAGTCAATACGACTGCTCTCAATTTCGTGTAAATCAGTAATATATTCTTAGGGCCTGTTTGGTTGCTGGGTTGGATTGGGTTGGGTTGGGGTGCACCGGTGTACCCCTCCTTCGAACCCTCTCAATCCCCCTCGCAGTTTACTATTCATAGGGGTATCCTAACCCAACCCAACCCAGTCCAACTCAGCAACCAAACATGCTCTTAGGGTGTGTTTGGTTGGTGGGTTATCCAGGGGAGGATAACCCGTTTTTGTATTAGTGTGTTTGGTTGGTGGGTTAAGGGTTGGAAGGGTTTGTGTAATGTGATTGTATTGAAATTTGAAAAAGTTGATAGTTATTATGGTATGATTGTATAGAAATTTGAAAAAAAGTGGGTAGTTGTTGTGATGTGATTGTATTGAAGTTTGGAATGATGGATAGAAGTTGAGTATTCTATGATTCTTATATGATATGATGGTATAATATATATATTTTTTACAGGAAGGGAGTGGGCCCCACTAGTGGGTTAGGATTGTGGGGTTTGGGGGGTAACCCACTCAAATTGGGGGGTAACCCTCCAACCGAACGGGCTCTTACGGTTCTTGGCTATTTATTGTAACCATGTTAGAGACAATTATGTATTTTCCCCTTTTCGAGCTCTCTAGGGTTTTGTCCTATATAAGGACCCCTAGACCTCTGGCATAAAGCAAGCAATTTCAATCTGTTTTGTCATATGGTACTAGAACAACGTTCTTAGATCGGTGTTCTGACCTAAATTCCTCTGCCACCACCAGCCCCAACCAGCCGCCTGACGTAAGTCGACTCCATGACAATCGGATCTTTTCAGTATGGATTTAAACAAACATATAGATTTCATTAGGGTGTTCCCTACTTGTGACGTGTTGCATCACCCGAATGCAATGAAAAATTGGCAAGGGCTGTTACAGCGCAGCGTGGATGTAGTTCAAATTTGGCAAGAGTTCTTGCATGAGGAACACATGCAGGTAATTAAGCTAGTTCCGCTGCATCACCCGTCCGGATGCAGTCCAAAATTTACAAGGGTTCTCGCATAATGGATGCATGCGAGTAAAGAAATTAGTCCAAAAGATATTGCAAAGGAAGTTGTGGATGGGTAGTTGGAATATTGGCACTTTAACTGGAAAATTGATGGAGATAGTGGGATACAATGGAAAAAAGGAATATTCATATACTATGTCTTTAAGAGACTAAATGGGTTGGAGAGAAAGCAAGGGAGATCAAGAAGACTGGCTTTAAACTTTGATATTCAGGTAAAGATAAGGATAGAAAAGGTGTTGGAGTGGTTGTTCGTAAGGATTTGAAGGATAGTATGGTTGAGGTGCAAAGATTCGAGGATCGGATTATTTTGTTAAAATTGATGCTTGAAGAAGAAATTCTGAATATTATCTCAGTTTATGCACCGTAAATTGGTTTATATGAAAGGATTAAATAAGCTTTTTGGCATGATCTGGATAAGATTTTACAAGGAATCCCACAAAGAGAGATGATTTTCATAGGTGGAGATCTTAATGGACATATGGGAATAGATGCTTCATGGTATTCTAGTGTTCATGGAGGACATGATTTTGGGGATAGAAATGAAGAGGGAAAAGTCATTCTGGATTTTGTAACGACATATGATCTTTTCATAGCAAATACTCTCTTCAAGAAGAGGGAAGTGCATTTAATTACTTATAATAGTGACCCATCTAGATTACTTTGCATTGAGGATAAGAGATCGGTTGTGTTGTAAAGACTGTAAAGTAATCACAGGGAAGAGTTTGACAAATAAAAGGGATGGTAAAGAAAAGGAGGGTTCCTAATATCACTAGAACTAGATGGTGGAATCTTCCACTGAAGCAATCGAGCTTCAGGGAGAAGTTTTTAGAAGACTTATCCCGGGATTGTAGCGGAAGTGCAAACGAGATGTGGGAGGCAGTAGCATCTTGTATCCAAAAAGTAGCCAAAGAGATGCTAGGTGAGACAAAGGGAGGAGCTCCAGGTCAAAAGAAGGCTTGGTGGTGGAGTGAAGGTATGCAAGAGAAGCTAAAAATTAAAAGAGTGCGCTTTAAAGCTATGTCTAAGGATAGAACAGAGGAAACTATCATAAACTACAAAATAGCGAAGAGTGAAGCAAAGAAGGCTATAAGCGAAGCTAAGTCAAAAGCTTATGAAGTTTTGTATAAAAATCTCGGTCTAAGAAGGGCCAGAAGGATATATTCAGGTTGGCCAAAGCAAGAGAAAGAAAGATCAAAGATCTTTCTCAAGTGATATGCATTAAGGACGAGGAAGGTCACGTGCTTGTTACTCAGAAGGATATAGAGACTAGATGGGAGCAGTATTTCCATAAACTTTTCATTGGGGAAGGAAATAGAGAGACCACTTTGGGTGATCCAGCTAGTAGTGAAAGTTACTTGAATCGTGCAAGCTACATACGAATACAAAGAAAGGAAGTAGAGGAGGCTTTGAAGGTTATGAGACCTAGGAAAGGTGTAGGACCGGATGGCATCCCTATAGAAGTATGGATAATTTTAGGTGAGCGCGGTTTGACTTGGCTTACGAATCTATTCAATGTTATTTGACGAAGCAAGAAAATGCTTGAAGGTTGGAGGAGTATCGTGGTGTCTCTTTAAAAGAATAAAGGAGATATTTAAAATTGTTAAAATTACAGAGGTATCAAGTTGATGAGTCACACTATGAAAATTTGAGAACGTGTGATCGAAAGAAGGTTGAGGCAAGTTTCCAACGTAAAAGAAACCAATTCAGGTTCATGACAGGTCGCTCAACTATTGAAACCATCTATTTGTTGAGGAGAACAATGGAGATTTATATAGCTAAAAGGAAGAACCTCTATACGATCTTTATTGATTTGGAGAAGGCTTATGATTCTGTCCCACGAGAGATATTGTGGAGAGTTTTGGAGAGGAGACAAGTACTTGTCTTACATTAACCTCATAAAGGACATGTAGCGCTTTATCTTGTGTAAGGACCCCGTTTAGGAAGATAGGCTATTTTGACATCAACATTTAGTTACATCAAGGTTCAGCTTTGAGTCCATTTCTTTTTACTTTTGATTATGGACGAGTTGACAAGTCACATTCATGATGAGTTACCGTGGTGTATGTCATTTGTTGATGATATTATGTTGATTGACGAGACTAGAGATGAAGTAAATGAGAAGCTTAAGGTCTGGAGACATGAGTTGGAGACTAAAGGATTTCGTATAAGTAGGGTTAAGACGGAATATATGGAGTGCACCTTCGATGGAAGCAATGGTGAAGGAATCGAGATGAAGATTGGTGGCGATAACGTTCGGAAGAGAGATTCTTTTAGATATCTAGGATCTATTTTGCAACATGATAGGGAAATTGATGGAGATGTTACTAATAGAATAAATGCAGGCTGGCTGAAGTGGAGAGGAGCCTTTGTTGTTCTCTGTGATAAGAAAATTCCTTTAAAAATTAAAGGAAAGTTTTACAAAGCAGCAGTGAGACCTGCTATGCTCTATGGATCTGAATGTTGGCCTGTGAACCATAGACATGTGCAAAGAATGGTTGTAGCAAAAATGAAAATGCTAAGATGGATGTGTGGACACACACGTAAAGATCGGATTCGGAATGATGCAATCAAGAAGAAAGTTGGTGTAGCTCCGATCGAGGATAAGATGGGAGAAAACTACTTAAGATGGTTTGGTCATTTGCAAAGAAGATCAATTGATGCACTAGTTAGGAGATGCGAGTGTTGGGATGTTGAGCTGGCTAAGAGAGGGCAAGGACAACCCAAGAAGTGTTCGAAAGAGACTATACGAAGTTATCTTATTTTTGTGGATATAAGCCCGAGATTGATCCAAGATAGATTTGAATGGAGGCGAAGAATCCATGTAGCCGTCCCTACTTAATTATGGCAAAGGCTTTGTTGTTGTTGTATATGGGGACCTTGATGAGGAGATATACATGATGTAGCCTCTGGGTTATGAAGTCAAGGGGGATCGTGTATGTAGACTTTACAAGGCAATATATGATTTGAAACGGATCCCAAGGGTATGGTTTGACAGACTTACTACAGAATTCAACACTCTTGTCTTTCAGAGAACAACCTCCCACTATTCTATGTTTATCAGAAGACGAACAATCGGTACTGTTATACTTGTTGTTTATGTAGATGATATGGTTGTTACAGGTGATATGATGATTGGATATCAGAGACTAAGGACTTTCTCCAGAAGGTATTTGTCACCAAGGACCTTGATTCACTACGCTATTTTTTAGGCATAGAAGTACTACGCACTACAGAGGGACTTCATCTCTCACAGAGGAAATATTGTCTAGATATTCTTATTGAAGTCGGATTACTTGGATGCAAACCATCTGGGATTCTTGCAGATCTGAAGAAACACCTCATTTCCTCTGATCCTGTCTTCGATGATGCTACTCTATACGGAAGCATGGTTAGTAAACTTCATTGTCCTACAGTCACCAGACCGGACATCTCTTATGCAGTGAGTAGAGCTAGCGAACACATGGAGCAACCATGTTAAAGTCACTGGCAGGATGTTCTCCAGATTCTACGATACTTGAAGGAATCACCAGGGTGTGGCCTCTTTTATGGGGTTAAACGGCTACACCGATGTTATTGCCTATGCCGATGCTGATTATGCAAGTTCATCAGGGGATTATCCTTCCACCACAGGATATGCTATGATGGTTGGAGGAAACCTTGTTACTTGCAGAAGCAAGAAATATAATGTCGTATCCAGATCCAGTGCAGAAGCAGAGTACAGGGCAATGGACCAGGCTACCTGTGAGATCACGTGGCTATTGATATTTTTACAAGAATTTGACATTATTTTCTCCACCCCTATACTACTATATTATGACAACAAATCTGCTACATACATTGCCACGAATCCAGTGTTCCATGAGCGAACCAAGCATATAGAGATTGACAACCACTTTGTTCGTGACACAGTTCAGATTGGAAAGATTATTACTGCTCACATCACCATAGATCTTCAGCTTGCAGATGTATTCACAAAAGCCTTACCCAATAAGCGCCTCTCATGGATTATTTCCATGTTTGGCATGATTGATAGATATGCTCCAACTTTGGGGGGGGGGTATTAGTAATATATGTATTCTTACAGTTCTATGTTTTTTATCCATTGTAATCCCTTCAGGGATACTTATGTATTTTTCCCAGTATTGAGCTCTTTAAGGTTTCATCATATATAAGGAACCTTAGACCTCCATAATAAATCACATAATTTCATTCTCTCATTTTTTCCACAAACTTGAATTTCGTTCACCTCCTCTATCTACAGAGATTACAACACGTTTTGTTAGAGGACAACCCGACTACTAGGGAGGATGTGGTCGTGACCTTAGTTATTGTCGCAGTCATGATGTTGGATGAGGACGTGATTCAGGACGCAGGCGTGGACGTGATCATGCTATTGCCTGCTATTTAGCATGCACTCACTGTGGACGCTGGAATCATCCGTCAGAGCGTTGATGGGTAAAGTTTGGCATGCCTCCTAATGCCAACAGTGCATATGAGACAACCTCATACGAAGGCTCATATGATATTGCAGACACCTCACACAATCAAGCTTCTGGTGATAATCAGACATCTTTCATTGTATCTAAGTATGCTCATCTTCATCATCTACTGCAGAACTCTGCCAATAACACTAGTGCTTCTGTCCCTACTGCTAGTCTGGCCACTACTTCAGGTATAATTGCCAACTCTGCCTATGCACCCAACCTGCATGGATCATTGATTTGGGTGCCTCAACTCATCTGACGGGAGAAGGTAGTCTTTTCACCTATTTACCGTCGTCTTCCTTTGTAAAGATTGTTCGTGTTGCCAATGAAGCACATTCACCTATTACTATTGTGGGCACTATGGAGTTTTCCTTTAAACTCCGGCTTACTGGATTTCACTGCACTCCTGAATTTCCACTTAGTACCATATTTGTTCACAAGTTGTGCAAGGAGCTTAACTGTCGAGTTATTTTTGATGAGTTCTGTTGTTATTTTTAGGACATCCGAACAAGACAGATTTTTGGTGGGGGATATGAGAAGAGCGGTCTCTATTATCTTGATATCCCCTCTGACTCTAGTTTTGTTGGCGTACGTCAATCTCCAATGATCCTTTTCTTTGGTACCTTCGCCTCGTTCATCCGTCTGCCAAAGCTCTCTCTTTAATATTCCCCGAACTTTCTACCCTAAAGCATTTTGAGTGCAAGGCGTGTCAGTTCGGGAAACATCATAGAGCGTCTTTTCTTGCTCGCACAGAACCTCATCACGAAGCTCCTTTTTCATTAGTCCATTGTGATATTTGGGGACCATGTCCGGTCCATACTCTGAGTGGCTATAAGTACTTTGTCGTTTTTGTTGATGATTGCAATTGATCATATTTGGTCTGTCTGTTAAAAGAACGTTCCGATATTAATAATATTGTTAAGAATTTCTTATACTGTGTTAAGAATATTTTTTCCTGGTGTTCATTTTTTCGCTCTGATAATACATTGTAATTTACCTAACATGACCTAACAAACTTCTTTGCATCCTAGAGCACCATTCATCAAACCGCATGTCCTTACACTTCCAACAAAATAAGATAATGGAAAGGAAACTCATATGTCTACTAAATAATGCCATCTCCCTCCTCACCTAGATGAAAGTTCCAAAAACCTACTGGGGTAATGTTGTTCTGACTGCCGTCCATCTTATCAACATAGTTCCTTCTCTAACCCTAAATGAATCCACACCCTTCTCCATGTTTTACCCAACTGAGTCACCTTTCCTCTACCCTTACGTATCTTTTGATGTGTGGCCTTTGTTTATAACTTTCATACTACAGACAAACTTTCTCCCTGTGCAATCAAATGTGTTTTCCTTGGTTATTCTCGTACCCAAAAAGGTTACAGGTGTTATGATCCAACTGGACATCACTATTATATCTCGGCAGATGTAATCTTTTTTTAGCAGACTAGCTTCTTCACTAAATCTGTTACAGATATTCCTCTTGATCTCTCAGATCCACCCATTATCTGCAAGCGCAAACAAATCCTTCCTCCACCAGATATTCCTTTACATGTTTCTTTGTTGCAGGATGATATGCCTTCTACAAGTGTCCCCTCCACCGATGTCTCGGATCCTCAGGAGCTTCCCATTGCTCTGCATAGAACTAAGAGGCAGTGTACTTTTCATCCCATGTCTCATTTCACCTCTACTGCTAGTTTATCATCCACTGACAGAAGATTTGCAGATGCTCTCATGACTATTGCTATTCCAAGAGACCACCCAAGGCTTTGCAAGATTCAGGATGGCAACAGGTCACAAATGAAGAGATGGATGCCCTTACTTCCAGGGGGACATGGCATCTAGTGCAATGTCCTGAGGAGACTAAACCAGTAGCATGCAGAAGGGTCTTCACGACCAAGCAATCACTAAACGGATCCATTGACAGACTGAAGGCTCCTCTTGTGGCCAAAGTCTTTACACAAATATATGGAGTGGATTATTTTGTTGCATTCTCACTAGATGCATGAATGGGATCTATAAGAACTATCCTTTCAGTGGCGGCTAATATGGCATGGCCTATATTTTAGTTAGATGTGAAAACTCATTCCTATATGGAGATCTTGATGAGGAGGTGTACATGATATAGCCTTCGGGGTATGAAACCGATGGGGAGTGTGTATGTTGACTTCGCAAGGAAATATATGGTCTGAAGCAGAGCCTAAGGGTATGGTTCGACAGACTTTCTGTAGAAATAAGAACTATTGGCTTTCAGAGAACAACCTCTGACTATTCTATGTTTGTCAAATGATGAACAACTGGTACGGTTATACTTGGTATCTATGTGGATGATATGGTTGTCACAGATGATCATGATAAAGGGGTACTTGAGACCAAGTCCTTTCTCTAAATGGTGTTTGTTACCAAGGACCTTGGTCCAATACGTTACTTCTTGGGCATAGAAGTACTATGCACTATAGAGAGCCTTCACCTTTCACAGAGAAAATACTTTCTGGACATCCTTATTGAAGTCGGAATACTTGGATGCAAGCCCGCTGGTTTTCCTATAGATCCAAAGAAACACTCCACATCTTCTGATCCTATCTTTGAAGATGTTACTCGATACAGAAGCCTTGTTGGCAAACTTATTTACCTCACTATCACCAGACCATATATTTCTTATGCAATGAGCAGAGCTAGCCAATACATGGAGCAACCATGTTACAGTCATTGGCAATGCACCAGGGCGAGGCCTCTTTTATGGGGCAAACGTGCATATCGATGTTATCGCATATGTTGACACTAATTATGTAAGTTCGCGATTTAGCCAAAATTCACGGGGTCTAAAATAGTGTCTCACACAAGGCAGAGACAACCGTCGCTGTGGCGACCCGCAATGAATCCTAGACTAAAATCAACAATTAACCCACACTATAGATATCAAGCAATGACAAGCAATGTGAAGTTAAAATTTATTTTTAACTCTACATAAATGACGTATAGAAGCAAGTATGCAGAGAGTTCGAACACAGGGAGCAAGGCAGGGTAGATCAAACAGGTGTGTGTGTGTGTGTGTGTGAAAGTGATAAGTTGTCTACATTATGCGATGCAAATATTTGTGGGTTTTAATTTTTAATTTTATTTCTTTTATTCAAATTTTAATTTTGTATTTTGATTTTTTTTAATTTTCTGATTTTATATTTTCTTTTTATATATTATATTTTTTTATTTTCTTTTTCAATATTGGAATATATAAACTATATAATAAAAGAGGTGCCAGAATATTTATAAAAATATGTAAAAATGCTCAAAAATTCAGAAATCAAATATTTTTGGTCTTTTTTATGAATTTTTTACTGTTTTTGTGTTTTTTGGGTATTTTTCAGAATTTTTCTTGTATTTTTAAAAGGCAAAATAAAGGAAAACAGGGAATAAATCATTGGCTGAAGGTAAAGTAAGAATGAAAAATATCAAACAGCCATAAAATTTTTCCAAACAAATTTTAAATTAAAGAGAATAAAATGGGGAACCTACATGACCTGAGATTTCATTTTTTTTGATTTTTCTAGAATTTTTTGAAGTTTTTAGGTATTTTCTAATTTTTATGGTTTTTCTTTTGAATTTTTTAGTGATTTTTGGACTGACACTAAAATAGGTTAAAATAGACAATAGGTAATTTTTTTGGAATTTTTCGAGGTATTTTAATTTTTTTGGTATAATCTAATCTAGACAGTAGCTAACATGCCTATTTTTTATTTTTAATAAATATTAAAATGCAATAAAAATAAAATGCAAAAATATAGCGTGCAAGTGCAAGTTAACAAAAGCTTAATGTGCTTTTTGGGAATTTTTTTGGAGTTAATATGATGCCTTAAATAAATGGAGCAAACACACAAAAATGCACAGCCAGGCAGGGGTATAACTGCAAATATCAAAACATCCTGGGGTATATATGCAATTTTCCAACAAAATTTATAACTAATTATTTAATTTAAAAGACCAATCACAAATATCCCAACCCGGGAGGGTACAAGTGCAAAATGTCCACCAGGGCGCGTGACTTGCACGCGCTTGGGAAGGACCTAACTACAATTTTCAAAACTCCCAGGGGCTCACATGCAAATGTTCCAAAAATTTTACACTTAAATTCAAAATCCTAATACTGAGACGAAATAATCAAAGGGCCGAGGGCCTCGTTGCAAAAAGCCCAGCGCCTCACGTGAACAGGTCACGTGAGGTGACGTGGCCGAGGACCTAGTTGCAAATATTGAAAGTCCGAGGGCCTAATTATAAATGTTACAAAATATTTTAATTTCTGGACTAAAAGCAAATTACAAAAGGGGTGCGGGTATACTTGTAAAATTCCCACGCTGGGCGAGATCGAACGGTTGTGGACCGTTAACTTGACGCGTGGCGCGCCCTCGACGCACGATGCCGCTTCGGCCTCCGACGGTGGAGATTAGACTTGATGATGACGATCGGATGACTGGAGCGTGACCGGATCGAACGATGGCTGTAGCTTCTGGAGGCGCGACTCAATCCAACGGTTGCGAAGCGTGGACGAAGAATGGGGAAGAACGCCGGCGAGGCGAACTTCCCCGTGGCTGATCTCCTAGGTCCGGTGGCTTCTGGACGTCAAAATGGAGCTGCGGCCTCTTGGCGGTGTCCTCTAGATGCTGGTGGTCCCAAAAAGCCTCGGCGGTGGCTGAGGTTCACCGGAGAGGCGGGCGGAGCTGGGAGGGCTTGAACGGCTCTGGCGAAGGCCAAAATGGCCCCTGGGTGCGCGATAAAGTCAAAACACCTTCAACAAAACGTGAGAGGACCCAGGCAAAGTGCCTGGGTCCCGCGGTTGCGAGAAGACGACGCGAAATGACGATTGGGCTCTCGGTCGGAGGTGCGCTCCGGCGAGGTGATCAAATTGGGAGATTGGACGGATGGAATCGAGAATTTCTTCAGGGCTTTTACTCCTAAGACTAAGGCAAATGAAATGCACTAAAAATGAGAAGGGAAAGTGGCTGCCTCAACGGTCAATGACCGGAGGGAGGGTATCTCGACGGCGGGATTTGCCTGAGGTAATGGAGACGCCTCCGACCTCCTTCGCCTTGGCTGACAGCATAGAAATGGAGATGTCACCTCCATGTATGCGTGGAGCACGAAAGGAGCGAGGAGGGATGGACCGAAGGGACTCAAATTCAAAAGTGAAGTCAGGGGTTCCATATATGTTGTTTGACCTGGTGACTGGGATGGTCCAAAGACCAAGAATTATTTGGTGAATCGTCGGCCCTTTCCTCAAGACAATCATCGGGCGAGTATGCCCATTCTAATAGGAGAAAAAGTTGTGAAGGGAGTGGCACGAAAAGATGCAAGGAGAAGCCTGGAAAAATCGACAAAGGAGGGTCAAATCAAGGCTCTGACACGCTACTAGGGCTAGGACAACCAGTTGACCAAGGTCAACTTTGACTGTCCCCTGATTGGTCCACGTGGACCAATCAGGAAAAATCCCTGGAAAAATATTTAAAAATCTATTTAAAAATCGAAAATGAATTTATTAATTTTAGGTTATAAAATAAAAAATATTTATTATTCTATGTATTATTTTATTCTGGTTTTTAATATATTTTATGAGGTATATTTTTACAAGTTGCCTATTATGCCCTTTACAGGTATATTACCTATATATTTTGTTAATTGATTTTTATTTTGTGATTTTGATTTAGTTATTTTTATTTATTATTTATATATTTGTAAAATACTTTTATATACATAAATATATTTTTATTTTATTTTTCTGATGTAGTTTGTATATTTAATAAAATAAAAGTATAATTTATATAGGTATAAGTATAGGTATGATACCTATGTATTATATATACCTATATTTTATTTTAGGTTTTATTTAGGTTTTTAGTCTGATTTCAATGTACATGATTATTATACATAATATTTACAAAATTATAAAAATATAAAATTATAAAAATAATGAATAAATAATAAAATAAATATTTTAACATGTACAAGTATACAATAGGGGTCCAAAACTCAACTTTCAAACCGTAGCTCCGCCAAATGCGAAACCACCGCCATTAAATAGCTTATTTTATTATATATACAATTAAAGTGAGTTCGCTGCATTTGTAGTTTTCATTTGTGAGATACGAGTCTGGGAAGTTGGGATTCTGGAATTTTATTCATAACATAACTTTTTATCTGTACATGATTTTTCAGTGAAATCAATTTTGTATTTTTCTTTATTTAATATCTACAACTTTAATGTACAAAGTTTCTTTCTTTGATGTATAAATAGTGGAACCAAAAATAGGTCCCAAAATGAATTAAAAGGTATAGGTATTTGACCTTTATCTCTCCCTACTTTATTCCTGGTCAACCTATTCATCAAGATGCCTAGGTCTCGGGGTTTCGGGTCATAAAATATTTACAATATTTTATTCTTTTTCTTTTCTTTTATTTATTCCATAATTTTGGCTTTAATTACTGTATTTTATACACTAATTACAAGTACATGCATGAATGCTAATATGCTCTATTTAATGCTATTTACAGGCATTTGCTAGGGTTTTTGAGGCCAAAATGATAGAATAAAGATGATGAAATGTGGATTCATCATCCCCCTATACTTTAGCTTTGTTAGTCCCTAGCAAACACTTACGCAATAAGTGCAAAAAGAAAAAGAAGAAATTTGGATTTTATTTGATCATCAAACTTGTCTTCACAAAATCAAAGTTTGGAGCTTAAGTCGGACCTTTGGAATTTTAGTGCGGGCGGAACCTTAGTTAGAACCGAATTTGAAATCCAACAGTCCTTGAGAATCCCAAAACTCTGCTCAAGTCTCCCCAATAGCCAGGTCAGAAATACTTCAACTCATACGCAAACTCTTACGACTATGAATCTGACTCGTACAGTGTAAGTGATGGTGGCTCTCCCCAACTAGAATGTCAAAGAAACTGACTTATCCAGTATGACAACCCAATGATTCCCCAATCCAACAACTCCATCCTCGAGGAGCGGGGTATTCCCTTCTAAGTTCAAGTGGCAACCAGCTCAAGAGGAGGGGGTGAAGAGAAGAATGGGCGGTAGCCAGTGTAGCTACCTATCCTAGGATGCCAGACCAGTGTAGTCAAGTCATCCAGCTACAGGCTCACATATTTGACTTTGGAAATCAAGCTTGCTTATTGACTTTACAACATTTGTACATACTTTGTAGGCTTTCTATTTTTGTACATGTCTGAACTCTTTTTTTGTAATACTATTCACAGCAGCATTTACATAAGGAGTTTTTCCTCTTGAGCCAGTAGACTATCCCTCTTTTGAAGCTTTATTGCAACCCACACTTTCCTGTCTTTAGAATTCCTCATCACTGGACGGGTTGGGGTGCACTTCCCTCCCTAAAGGAGGACAAGTGTTTCCACTTGTGTGCGTCTCTTACCGGCAAATCCAATCCCCTCACCACCCCAACTGAGTTGAGCCAAGTGAAAGGTGCAGGTGTCCAAGTTAGGTCATTATCAACAAGAGTCGTACGTGTGCTCCGAAATACTCTACTTAGGCAGTCAAGAATCCATTGAACCAAGTCCCGTAATCCTCAAAGAATTAAGTCAACTAGACCTGAAGTACCTCAAACCCAGTTCCTATAAGGTTCATGTTATTAGGTAGATTTTAAGGTCCAATCAAGCTCCAATCTCTGGATTTTACATAGACTTGTTCAACTATCAAACTCAATGCTAATGCTATGCAAATGCGATGCAGAAAATATTTTTGTGATGCAATTTTCAAAGATTTTGTGCTTTTTATGGGTTTTTGAAAAGATAATGATGCGCATGTATTTTTTTGTATTTTCAAAAAAAATTCAAATGTTTTTGGATTTTAGTTTTTGCAAATGTTTTTGGGATTTTTGAAAACAAAAAGATTTTGGATAAAAACTAGGTGAAAAATCATTTACACGGGAGTGCTTCTTATATATACAAGAAGTGGATTTTAGGAATTTACAAGGTAAGTGATCAATTTTATACATATATACATAGTGGATTTTGGTGAGATGTATGTATTTCTCAAATTTATTTGACACATGTTTTTCAAAACAATTTTTGAAAACTATAGTCCAAAAAAATTTTATAAAGTATTTTACAAACATGTACACACATTTAAAAATCATTTTGCAAAGGTTTTCCAAACAGTATATATAGGTTTTTCAAAACATTTTTGCAACTATTTTTCAAACCATTTGCAAATCATTTTTCAAACATTTTATTTCACACAAAGAAAAGAAATTTTACAAACCACACATTTTTACAAAGGTTGAAAACATGTAACAAAATGTTTTCAAAATAGTTTTCAAAATATTTTTCACAAAAATTTTCAAACATTTTGCAAAAAACATTTTCACCTGATTTATTAATCAGTAGATACAAAAAGAATTTGAGGAATAAAATACCTTTTTATTAAGATTTTTAATGAATTTTAAAGAATTATTAGCCATATTTATTAGGAGAAATACGAAAGTACGAGTTATGGCTAAAGTATATACGTAGTATATACGACCCCCCTATACTTAGCTTGAGCTATGTCCTCATAGATCGAAGAGGAAAGAGAAGACATAACTCGTACTAAGTATAGGCAATTCTAAAGAATAAATAAATAAAGGAATGGATGAACAAACGAATGAGAAGTTGATCGTCCCCCTATACTTAGGATCAAATAATCCTAAGTATAGCCGACTGTACACAATGCAGGGAGGGTCAAGGGAGGGAATGAACAGATCGTACTCGGGTTATCTCCCCCTATACTTAGGGTAAGATATCCCTAAGTATAGACAAGAAGAGGAGACAATGGAGAGGATCGAAATGAATGAAAAACTCGGGGTGCACACCCCCCTATACTTAGGACAAAGTACGCCCTAAGTATGGAAAACTGTCTACAAGGGCGGCACCTTTTTGATACAAAAAGAAGATAGGAAAGGAAAAGAAGAAAAGAAATCAGAAGATGAAAGAGATCTGAGGATATACACATCACTCCCCCTATACTTAGGGTAAAGGAAGCCCTAAGTATAGGCAACAACAGGAGTGGTGACATGGAACGAAGAGAGAACACTCGGCTCGTCCACCCCTCCTAAACGTAGGACAGAGCGCGTCCTAAGCAAGGAAAACACGAGAATGGGTGGACGAGCAATACGGGAGAGACAGAGATGAACAAAGGAGAATGTACAACAAAGGTGGATGTACATATGATCAAGAAGGTCGGAAGCTAACCTTCTTGCGAGACCGCTGAGGGATAGATCTCGTGTGCTGCAAGTCGACATCGGGGTCCATGGTGGACGGAAGCCGATCAGGGTCGACACGGTGAAGGCCCTCAGTGGAATCAAATCGAAAAGGGATGAACTGATCAATGGAAGAAGTATGGCTAGGTTCTCCCTTGGTGGTCCTATGGTGTGAAGGCACAGACTGGTGAGTGGAAGAAGTACGGCTAGGTCCGGCCTTGGAAGTCTCGCCGATATTGAAGTGGAATGGGACCAACTCATCCTCATCGGAAGAAGTGTAATCAGAGTCGTTGTGCGAGAGATCGTCCAGGTCAAAATCAAAAGGAACGAAATCATCGGTGGAAGTAGTAGAACTCCGATCGTCCTCAAGATTCTCACGTGAATCATCTTTTTCATCAAGAGGCCAAAAATTTTGAACATTCGCATCATAACCGACCTCAATCATCATCACTTTTGAAGGACTAGGAACAGACTTATCAGTGGAAGTAGTCAAACCAGGTCCGTCCTGTCTTAGTCTTGGTATCTACCACCGCTCATTGGATCAATCACGTAAATGCTTTGGATTTCATCAACACATCGCACACACCAGAAGGAGGAACAATGAGGTCTATGATTTCCTATTTCCTCCCTTTCGGGGGATTCGTCGGGTCTCATCAGGGGTCGCTAAGCAAACATCTCTAATACCAACCAGAATCGGTCACAGGCCTCAGAGTCAGCTACAATCGGTGTGAAGGTGCATCTGGCACAGATCTCTGGTCAACTGTGGGTGCGGTGATGACGCTTCGCTCCCGTCATCAGGACGGAAGCGAATCTCTCATGATCCATAGTCGGTAACGACCCTCACAGAGGCGAGGAAGGTGTCCCCAAGATGATTGGAGATGGCTCCCCTATGGAGTTCTCCATGGTCAACACAACAAAGTCAACATGATGGCTCGTGCCCTGAATAGAAATGACGGCATTTTCAAGGATACCCTTCGGCCTCTTGATAGATCCATCAGCAAACTGAATGATTATCCTGGTCTTCTTGAGAGGCCCTAAGTGAAGATACTGTACCAGCGAGAAGGGTAATATGCTAATAGATGCACCGCCGTCCAGGAGAGTGTGATCACAAGTATAGTCAGAGATGGTGCAAGTGATGAAAGGTGTAGCTGTGTTCTTCTTTCGGGAATGGGACAGTGTGTGATGGCGCGGGCAGTGGCCATGGTCAAAATGTGATGCTCAGATCTGCTCCTCCGCTTTCTCTTCTTGGGAAGAGGAGTAGATAATTGGGTCATGGCCTGCTGAAGTGGGGCACGGATGATCTCATGAATAGTATCCACCACTTCGGGTTCAGATAACATTTTTTTGAATTTTTGGACTTCCTCCATACAAGGGAGGAAGTCAGAATCAGCATATACACAAGGCATGCCGAGAGCAGTCTGTACAGCGGCATCCTCGGGGTCAAAGGTGGGACTAGGTGTGAATGACTGTGTGGTCAAGGTTCTGGCAAGTGGCCCTCTCCTCCCCACGTGGTTCGATCGTGCGACTCCCAAAATCTTTTTGTGCTTTTACATTTTTCTCATTTTTTGTATTTTTGGCGATTGCAAGCTCCCATGATCACATACAAGTGAAGTCGTATCCTCGACGAAAGGAGCACTATTCCAATATTCTCTCAAAGTGGCAAGATTCTCCTTCATCAAATTGATGTGCTCTAGCATTAGGTTCATGACAACACTCATGGAAGTCGCGGGAGGTGACTCCAACAGGTCAGACTCGGGTGGATGTGAAGGTGGAGGTGGATAATATACAGGTGGGGGTGGAGGTGGGTAGAAGTCTGAGGTCTGATACTACGGCTGGGGTGGGATATGTACAAAATCAAGAGCAAAGTCCTCCTGGAAAAAAGAGGTGGACCGGCTGAAGTGAACGAGGGATCCGCAAAGTCCGGATAAAATGTGCTCCAGGGGTCCATCTCGAAAACAAAAGAAAATGATTCGGGGGAGCACGTCGGTCAAGTCAAGAGAGTGAAGAAGGCGCAAGTGCGCAGAGATGATCTAGGACACACACACAACAATCACAGACAAAAATGAAAATAAGACAAACCCTCAATTCACCTACTCAACTCGGTAGAGACTGCAAAGAGCGGTCTTTTTATCTTGTCTGTTTTAGAGTTAGGTGAGAAGTCAAAATAATGCATAAACACTTAGGGGGCTGAAAATAGGATTTGGGCTCTAACCTTAGTGTGTGCGCGAGCAATGTAAAACGAAGACAATGAGGGATTACTCGCCCCAATACAAGATTTTTCTTTTTGATTGGTTTTAGGGTCAAGTAATATTAGCAGTCCCAATTTTATTAATTGTCACTTTTTTTGGAGTTTTAATGAGAATGTACGATCCTATCGGGGATTCAATTCCTTTAAGCACCTAGGTTGGCAAAATCAGAGGGAGAGTCGGAAAAGCAATGCAAGCGGCAATCAATGATGAATGCTAAAGAGAAATGCTCACCTTGCCTCCAACACTCTACAAGCAAAGATGCTCAGCAAAATTGAAACCTATCTATATGCAAATGCAAAGCCGATGAAATCGCCCTAAATTTCAGAAATTGCTATTATCGGGAAGCACCACAAGTTGACCACCAATCCTCAACCCTGGAGTCCGGTCTAGGCTCACCCCTCCTCCTCTCGACAAATCAAGTTCAGGAGAAGCGCTTGGCAGGGAGAGCTCGCGGCATGACGGATTGAAGGTGATGATCAACTGTTTAAAATTTGACTAAGTCCAAACGAAACTATAGGCACACGCAAGGGTGATTAATGTGTTTGGACCTAATTCTATCGCAAGCAATCCTAAAACTATGGGCTCAATCACACAAAATAAATAAAATCAAAAAACAAAACAAAATAAAAAGAATGCAAAGAAAGCCGACAAAAACCGCGGCGAGCCTCCAAGTGAACAATCACTTGGAAATTAGGCTCGAGAGTCCAAATGTCCGGGGGTACCTGTATTATTACAATAAAAGAGTTTTTCTCTCACTTAAAATTACAAAAATAGATACAACAAAAAAATGCTCAAAAATACGACTGTCTTCTCAAGTCCTCCCTGCCTTCTCTGATGCTAGGTCAGAAGTCTCATGCCGCCTTCACGTGGGTGCACCGACGCCTAAGGTAGAGCGTCTCCCTCGATCCGCGGTTCCTCGCACAAAGTCAACAAGGAAGAGTGATTAGACAAGTCAAACAATGATATCAAATAAGTGAGCAAATAGAGAAAGCAAAAATGTAGACAAGTATCACAATCATGAAGCAAAAATAATCTATGCGTTGTTGTTCCCTGGCAACGGCACCATTTGATTTACACGAAATTCATGGGGTCTAAATAGTGTCTCACACAAGGCAGAGACAACCGTCGCTGTGGCGACCCTCAAATGAATCTCGTATAAAATCAACAACTAACCCACACTATAGATATCAAGCAATGACAAGCAATGTGAAGTTAAAATTTATTTTTAACTCTACATAAATGATGTATAGAAGCAAGTATGTAGAGAGTTCGAACATAGGGAGCAAGGCAGGGTAGATCAAACAGGTGTGTGTGTGTGTGTGTGTGTGTGTGTGTGTGTGTTTGAAAGTGATAAGTTGTCTACACTATGCGATGCAAATATTTTTGTGGGTTTTTAATTTTTCAATTTTTTTCTTTTATTCAATTTTTAATTTTGTATTTTGAATTTTTTTAATTTTCTGATTTTATATTTCCTTTTTATATTTTATATTTTTTGTTATCTTTTTCAATATTGGAATATATAAACTATATAATAAAAGAGGTGCTAGAATATTTATAAAAATATGTAAAAATGCTCAAAAATTCAGAAATCAAATATTTTTGGTCTTTTTATGATTTTTACTATTTTTGTGATTTTTGGGTATTTTTCAAAATATTTCAGGTATTTTTGAAAGGCAAAATAAAGGAAAACAGGGAATAAATCACTGGCTGAAGGTAAAGTAAGAATGAAAAATATCAAACAACTACAAAATTTTTCCAAACTAATTTTAAAATAAAGAGAATAAAATGGGGAACCTACAGGACCTGGAGTTTCATTTTTTTATTTTTCTAGAAATTTTTAGATTTTTTGAAGTTTTTAGGTATTTTCTAATTTTTAAGGTTTTTCTTAAAATTTTTAGTGATTTTTGGGCTGACACTAAAATAGGTTAAAATAGATAGTAGGTATTTTTTTTGGAATTTTCGAGGTATTTTAATATTTTTTGGTATTTTCTAAGCTAGACAGTAGCTAACATGCATGTTTTTTATTTTAATAAATATTAAAATGCAATAAAAATAAAATGCAAAAATATAGCGTGCAAGTTAACATGAGCTTAATGTGCTTTTTGGGGATTTTTTTGGAGTTAATATGATGCCTTAAATAAATGGAGCAAACACACAAAAATGCACAGCCAGGTAGGGTATAACTGCAAATATCAAAACATCCAGGGGCATACATGCAATTTTCAACAAAATTTATAACTAATTATTTAATTTAAAAGACCAATCACAAATATCCCAACCCGAGAGGGTACATGTGCAAAATGTCCACCAAGGCGCGTGACTTGCACGCGCTTGGGAAGGACCTAACTGCAATTTTCAAAACTCCCAGGGGCTCACATGCAAATGTTCCAAAAAATTTACACTTAAATTCGAAATCCTAGTACTGAGACGAAATAATCAAAGGGCCGAGGGCCTCATTGCAAAAAGCCCAGTGCCTCCCGTGAACAGGTCACGGGAGGTGACGTGGCCGAGGACCTAGTTGCAAATATTGAAAGTCCGAGGGCCTAATTATAAATGTTACAAAATATTTTAAACTATCACTTAAAGTTTCTGGACTAAAAGCAAATTACAAAAGGGGCGCGGGTATACTTGCAAAATTCCCACGCTAGGCGAGATCGAACGGTTGTGGACCATTAACTTGACGCGTGGCGCGCCCTCGACGCACGATGCCGCTTCGGCCTCCGACGGTGGAGATTAGACTTGATGATGACGATCGGACGGCTGGAGCATGACCAGATCGAATGGTGGTTGTAGCTTCTGGAGGCACGACTCAATCCAACGGTTGCGAAGCGTAGAGGAAGAACGGGGAAGAACGTCGGTGAGGCGAACTTCCCCGTGGCTGATCTCCTAGCTCTGGTGGCTTCTGGACGTCAAAATAGAGCTGCGGCCTCTTGGCGGTGTCCTCTAGATGCTGGTGGGCCCAAAAAGCCTCGGCGGTGATCGAGGTTCACCGGAGAGGCGGGCGGAGCTGGGAGGGCTCGAACGGCTCCGGCAAAGGCCAAAATGGCCCCCAGGTGCGCGATAAAGTCAAAACACCTGAATAAAACATGAGAGGACCCAGGTCAAAGTGCCTGGGTCCCGCGGTGGCGAGAAGGCGGCACAAAATGACGGTTGGGCTCTCGGCCGGAGGTGCGCTCCGGCGAGGTGATCAAATTGGGAGATTGGACGGATGAAAGCGAGAATTTCTTGAGGGCTTTTACTCCTAAGACTAAGGCAAATGAAATGCACTAAAAATGAGAAGGGAAAGTGGCTTCCTCAACGGTCAATGATCGGAGGGAGGGTACCTCGATGGCGAGCTTTGCCGGAGGTAATGGAGATGCCTCCGACCTCCTTCGCCTTGGCTGACGGCACAGAAATGGAGTTGTCACCTCCAGGTATGCGTGGAGCACGAAAGGGGCGAGGAGGGGTGGACCGAAGGGACTCAAATTCAAAAGTAAAGTCAGGGGTTCCATATATGTTGTTTGACCCGGTGACTAGGATGGTCCAAAGACCAAGAATTATTTGGTGAATCGCTGGCCCTTTCCTCAAGACAATCAAGAATAGATGGCGAGTATGCCCATTCTACAAGGAGAAAAAGTTGTGAACAAAAATTTTCAAAAATTTGTGGTCGTTGTAGTATAGTGGTGAGTATTCCCGCCTGTCACGCGGGTGACCCGGGTTCGATCCCCGGCAACGGCGCCATCTGACGAGTCCAGAAAAGCCGCGTTAAGAATTTGTTTTTAATCTTCGTGAGTAAAGTGATTATGGTCGTTCGTTGTAGGCGGCGATCGGAAACGGTCAAGAAATAACCACAAAATAATTATTCAATTTTAATCTCGTGGTTTATGTTTATTTTACTTGGGCAAGTCCCAAGGTCGATCACAAGGAGGCAAAGGAACAACCTAGAGTTGTGTCTATCCAATTTTGAGTTCGGTTTTCAAGGCGGTCTTTTTTTGGAATTTTTTCAATGCAATATGAGATGCAAAATGCAAGTTCGGCCTATTTTAGGGACTAAAATGTAAATTTCAATCAAACGATGTCCGAAAAATACGAAATGAGTGCACTGTAATTTTTTGGAATTTTTAGATGCAATATGAATTTTTTATGAATTTTTAAATGCAAACAGAATGATTTTCAATATTTAATTATAATAAATATTAAACCTACTTATTTTCGAGAAATAAAATTATCTAAAATCTATCACTAGGTGATGGATCCTAGAAAAATCCTAAACCTTGAAAATGTTGGGTCTAATACCTATTAAAAATTAAACAATAAAATATGCAAAATGATTTTTACAGAGTAAAATATGCATGCAATTGCAAAGATTTTTGGGCACAATGTTAATCAAATTAATCTCTACAATGTGTGATTTTTCGGAGATTTTTAGAGCAATGGTTAATTAAATAAAATTTGAAGAGCACAGACTGGGCAAAATATAGTAATTTCCACAGAATAATTAATTATTAATCAACCGGTCATCACAAAAATGTCCATGACATGTCAAAATGTAGAGAATTAAAAGATGAACAAAATGCTATATTTAAATAAATAAAATGATGTAATGTAGAGGTCTATAATGGATGACAAAGACAGGGGTACAGATGCAAACAGAATAAATAAAAAATAATGCAGGGGGGACCTACTGTTAATTACCTATAAAATGAGGGGCGAATATGCAATTTTCCCAAGGGGCACGTGCAAAGCACGTGCCCTCTGGAGGCGGGGATTGAAGCGCAAATTCGCAGAGCTCCGGGGGCGTGGATGTAAATTACCCACGGTCACGTGCAAAGCACGTGACCTTGGCTGACGTCAGCCTGACGTCCCTCCCCAGGATGCACGTGCCTCGCACGTGCATGGGGAGGTCTTGGGCGTCATGCCCGGTGGCTTCAGCGGCGGAGGGGGGCGAGGCAAGGCCGGCAGGGTGGCGGCGCAGCTAGAGAACCACCGCCTCCTGCGGTGGTTGGGCGTGGCGTGGATGGAGCAGCGGGGAAACTTGATGAAGTCGGAGCAGGTGGCTGGTGGAGTGAAGGCCAAGGCGGAGGCGGTGTTGACGATGTTGGCCGGCCCAAGGAGCTCCAGGCGGATGATGTTGATGAAGTAGCGGCGGAGATGTCGTCGAGGGCTCCACGGTCAAGGACCGGAGCAAGAGCAATGGTCGTCGGGACTGTGCTGCAGCAAGGCCCGCGAGCCTTGGATCTCGCCGCGAGTGGTGATTCTCCGGGCTGTCACCACCGGAGGTCACTTAGTTTAGGGCCATCGGCGGATGATCTAAGAAAGGGGGCGGCGAGGGTTTTAAATAGGCGAGGGCGAACGATCGGCAGGTGCGAGATAGAAGGGGGGTCGGCGATGAGATTAGCGGAGGTTCGTTGGCTGCGGCCGTTTACGGAAGACGCGGAGGCGGTGGTTGGCGGCCGGTGCGGGAGGTTGAAGGAGGGAGGCGGAGAAGTCGGGAGGAGTCGTTGGGGAAGAAGGGTTCCCGGCCGTTCGATCGACCGAGATCGAACGGCCCAGGATAGGCCACGTGGCAAGGGGGAAAGAGAGAAGGCGCAGCACGTGAGGGGCGTGTGCCTGGGAGCACGTGCGCCGCACGTGCGGCCGATTTTAATTTTTTTTTAAAAAAAACGAGATAATAAAAATCCCAAAAAACGCTGACACGTGGCGGCCTCTGGGGCTGCCACGTGTCAGCTCCAGATAAATCGAAAAATAAATGTTTTGTAAAATCAAAAAGAAATAGAAAACGACCTCGGATCGAAAAAGTTTCTTCACGAAAAATGCTCGTCTCGACGAGATCTACAACTTTCATGAAGACATCAAAGCCAAATTCAGTCAAATGTAAAAAGTGAATTTTGGGGGTATCTCATGTGCATAGAATACCTTGATTTTTGGTTTTCTAATTTTTTTGTCATTTTTAATCACGATAAAAATTCAGAAAAATATGGGAAAATCAAAGATGAATAAAAGACACCTTAATCTAATTTTTTTTGGATTTTTACTGATAAAGAAAATATTTACAAAAAACACAGGTCAAAAGCCGCGAAAAATACAATGTACAAAAGAGGCCCAAAACCCAACTTTCACATACGAGCTCCGATTCACTTGAACTTGGTCTTGTTTTGAAGGTAATTGAATGTACATTAGTTCAAAAGTGAGTAGGATCAAATCGGACACTGGATGAAGAAGATATGGGGCTTTTAGTCCGAAAATCCTGAAATTAGGGTTTGGGTTTTTGGTCCACTTACCAGGGTTAATTATTTTTTTGTATTTTTTATTTATTCTTGTTAGTGATGTGTACACAGTGGAAGTGAGTTTGTGGTATTCAGTGTTAGCATGGAGGAGTTAAAAATAGGGGAAGTTAGGCTATTTACAGGTCAATTTGGGCTTGGATTTTTGTCTTCTTATTTTATGCAGAAATTAATGCAAAAATGCAATTCTTATGAAATCATGCCTAAATTCTAATTATGCGAAATAGATGCAGGAATGTAGTTGATTTTGAGGGACTTTGAGCTTAATTAATAAGACTTAGAATGGTGAATCCGAGATTCATCAAGGGAGTGACACGAAAAGATGCAAGGAGAAGCCTAGAAAAATCAAGAAAGGAGGGTCAAAACCAAGGCTCTGACACGCTACCAGGGCTAGGACAGCCAGTTGACCAAGGTCAACTTTGACTGTCCCCTGATTGGTCCACGTGGACCAATCAGGAAAAATCCCTGGAAAAAGATTTAAAAATCCATTTAAAAATCGAAAATGAATTTATTAATTTTAGGTTATAAAATAAAAAATATTATTATTTTATGTAGTATTTTATTCTGATTTTTAATAATTTTTATGAGGTATATTTTTACAAGTTGCCTATTATGCCCTTTATATGTATATTACCTATATATTTTGTTAATTGATTTTTATTTTATGATTTTAATTTATTTATTTTTATTTATTATTTTATATATTTGTAAAATACTTTTATATACATAAATATATTTTAATTTTAATTTTCTGATGTAGTTTGTATATTTAATAATATAAAAGTATAATTTATATAGGTATAAGTATATGTATGATACCTATGTATTATATATACCTATATTTTATTTTAGGTTTTTAGTCTGGTTTTAATGTACATGATTATTATAAGTAATATTTACAAAATTATAAAAATATAAAATTATAAAAATAATGAATAAATAATAAAATAAATATTTTAACATGTACAAGTATACAATAGGGGTTCAAAACTCAACTTTCAAACCGTAGCTCCGCCAAATGCGAAACCATCGCCATTAAATAGCTTATTTTATTCTATATACAATTAAAGGTGAGTTTGCTGCATTTGGAGTTTCATCTGTGAGATACGGGTCTGGGAAGTTGAGATTCTGGAATTTTATTCAGACCATAACTTTTTATCTGTACATGATTTTTCAGTGAAATCAATTTTGTATTTTTTATTTAATTATCTACAACTTTCATGTACAAAGTTTCTTTCATTGGTGTATAAAAAGTGGAACCAAAAATAGGTCCCAAAATGAATAAAGAATGAATTAAAAGGTATAGGTATTTGACCCTTATCTCCCCCTACTTTATTTGTGGTCGACCTATTCATCAAGATGCCTAGGTCTCGGGATTTCGGGTCATAAAATATTTACAATATTTTATTCTTTTTCTTTTCTTTTATTTATTCTATAATTTTGGCTTTAATTACTGTATTTTATACACTAATTACATGTACATGCATGAATGCTAATATGCTCTATTTAATGCTATTTACAGACATTTGCTAGGGTTTTTGAGGCCAAAATGATAGAATAAAGATGATGAAATGTGGATTCATCAGTTCGCTAGAGGATCAGCGCTCCACCACAGGATATGCTATGATGGTTGGGGGAAACCTTGTTACTTGGAGAGGGAAGAAACAGATTATTGTGTCCAGATCTAGTGCAGAAGTAGAATACATGGAAATGGTTTAAGCTACTTGTGAGATCACATGGCTATTAACATTTTTACAAGAACATAGTATTGTTGTCACCACGCCTATTCCACTATATTGTGACAATAGATCGGCTACATACATTGCCACGAATCATGTATTCCATATGCGAACCAAGCATATAGAGATTGACTGCCATTTTGTTCGCGATGCCGTCAGGATTGGAAAGATTAGTACTCCTCACATCACCACAAATCTTCAACTTGCAGATGTATTCACAAAGGTCTTACCCAAGAAGCTTCTCACATGGATAGTTTCCAAGTTGGGCGTGACTGATAAATATGCTCCAACTTGAGGGGGAGTGTTAGTAATGTATTCCTACGCTTCTTGGTTATTTATTGTAACTCTGTTAGGGAGATTCGAAACTCAAATGGAGAGCAAAGGCGTGGAACGTTGGTGGAGAGCGAAGGAGAATCACGCGGAGTCATCCGGAAACTCGGGCCTGGTGGTGATGCTCTCTCGGTCGGGGATGACGCGAAGGGGAAGGGGGTGAACTACGGGGTCGCTGCTGGGTCTCGGAGTCGGGAAGGTGGTAACGAGAGGTGGGTACCGGAGGAGGAGTGGGTGCAAGTTTCGCATAAGAAGGTTGGAAAGTGGTGCTTCTGATGCGACGATCGTAGTCATCTTGCTTCCTTATGTTCTCTTCCTGCTCGTTGTTATGCATATGGGAAGCCAGGTCATCGCCAATCTTCATGTTGGCTACTTCATGGTCATGACCCTCCTCAGTTAGGGTTGTTCTCTTCTTCGGGGATTCCGCGACCCATGTTAGTCTCTCGTTCAACGTTCACCGGACCTGTTGCCTGGAGGGAGGTGCGTTCTTTCGCTCAGGTGGTGGCTCCTCGTTCCTGTTCGTCGAGCGATGGTCTTCTTGGTGCGGGTGCTGAGGTGGATGGTTCTGCTGCTTCGTATCCGCACGCTCTTTTTGGTGCGGGTGAAAAGGTGGGTGTTGTTGGTGCCTCGGTTGGGTTGGCGACAGTGGGGTATGGCATGCAACGAGAGAACGTGCATGGGAAGGTGATGCATGGGAAGGTGGTGCTTGGTCAGGGGGTGCATGACGACGGCAGGCGCGTCGAGGCAGTGGTGGTGGCTCATCGGTGCATCGTGGCCTGGGATGTTATCAGGTCTCATCTTGTTGGCTTCCTGGATCCCCTCTTCCTTGGGGACTTCATTGTATTGGATTCTTCTCGGTGCTGTGTGCGAGGCTTGTCCCTGGATCAACGGGATAGGCTGCTGCGAAATGGGTCTACCGAAGATGTTGCGTGGAGATTGCTCCGAGTGGCAGATGGTGCTTCTTCAGACACTGAGGTGTGTGTGGCGGAGCTTCGTGGTGCTTCCTTCCTTTCGAGGATTGTCCCTTGTCTCGGCAAGGCATTCCGACGATGGGGGGAGATTTTGGCGGTCGTGGATGATGGTCTTGCGCCAAAGGCGGATTGGAAGGTTAGGGTCCTCATGGAGTGCAGCAAGGGTTTTCTCCGTGGTGCGCCTAGCAAGATCTTCTTCGGTTCTCTAAAAGTTGGCTGGTGGCGATTCAAGGTGGAGCTCTCCATCGTCGCCCCTTCGCCGGCGTCGGTGGCTGATCGGGTGGCGGTGCTGGCTGGTTCGTTCGGTTTGGGGGCAGGGAGAGACGTTTCGCCTTCGGGGTGTCAGCTGGCACGGTTCGGGGATTATTTTGAAGCGTCGCACCCCATGCATGAGGCTTCTGGTCCCTTCGACGTGCCTCTTCGGGTTCCATGCCTCTCGTCTGCAACTCCAGGCTTCTCCGCATTGAGGGCGTCCGAGGTGGATTCCTTTCATCATTCTCGACCCGTTTTGTTGGCTTCTATGATGCTTTTCATTTCTTGGGTCCTATGCCGGGTCATGGTCATTTGCTTGATGGCGGGTCCCTCAATTTCGAATCTTGGCCACGGGCCTTCGTACCGAATGCCCCGTTAATCTTGCCCGATTTTGATGCGGTTTTGCCCCGGGTACACATCGAGGAGGTGTGAGACCTTTCAAACGTGAGGGGGGAGCAGTTGGCATCGGATTCTTTTGCTTCCCCTTTGGGGGCCTCTTCGGATGTGGTTGTTGCATCCTCCTTTGAGTTCTCTTCGGACTCGGCTGGTGCTTGTGACGGGGGAGGCCTATCTGATAGGCGCTTGGGGAAGAGGTACAAGAGGCGTAAAAGCTCCCGGCAGGGCTCTTTGGTGAGGCATTCTTGTGCGACTCAGCGGGAGGCAGTGGCGGAAGCCACTGGGCTCTGTGGCCTTGGGGGAAGTTGTGGTGGTATTTAATGAAGGTTTTATCTTGGAATGTTAGGGGCCTTGGGGAGGCTGACAAGCGTCGCTCCTTGAGCTCGCGTTTGTCGAAGTGGTGCTGTGATATTGCTCTTATCCAAGAAACGAAATTGCGAGGTGTGGATGATACCCTCTGGCGCTCTTTTGGTGCGGGTTCTTTGGACGAGTTCCGTGTGGTGGATGTGTTGAGCTCGGCGGGGGGCTTCTTGATTGCTTGGCGTTCTGCGGTGTTCTCTTTCAGCTCGGTTCTAGCAGGGAGACATGATCTCGGTTGTCTTGACTCGAGCTGAGTCTCGTGAGCCGTTGGTGTTTTCTTGTATTTATGCCCCTACGTGTCATATCTGGAGGAAGGATTTATGGGAGGACCTTCGCGCGGCGGCTTCTATGTTCGGGGAGCTTCCTTGGCTCCTGGGGGGTGATTTCAATGTCACGCTCCATTCTTTCGACCGCCCACGAGGCAGGGGCGGTCAGGATCCGGGGTCGCTTGATTGTATTGAGATCTTGGATGAGCTTGCATTGGAGGGCTTGGTTCCTCATGATATCTCTTACACTTGGAGGAATAATTCTACTCGTTCTAGAATTGATCGCTTCTTGGCCTCTGGGAATATGTTGGAGGCCTTTCCTCTTTGTGTGGTGTCTTCTCGCCCCCGCTCCTTCTCCGATCACTCTCCCATTATTTGGGAGTCTGGCGAGGGCCATCGGTCGCGGGGGTTTTTTCGCTACGAGAAATGCTGGTTGTTGGAGCCTAACTTCAAGGAGGTGGTGCAGGAGCATTGGGCTCATGTCTCGGTTATAGGTTCTGCAGCTCACAGACTTAATCAAAAGCTTGCATCGTTGCGAAAGGTGCTTGCGGGCTTCAAGAAGGATTCCAGGTTGGCGTGTATTGTTGTTCGGGCAGCGGCGGAGGAGGTCATCAGGCGCCATGATAAGACGGAGAACGAGCGGGACCTTTTGCCTGAGGAGCTTCATGATCGGCTCTCTACTCATATTCAGGTTGCGGCGGAGGATAAGAAAAGAAACGTTGAATGGCAGCAGCGGTCGCGTTTAAAATGGCTCAAAGAGGGAGACGCGAATACGAGCTTCTTTCACCGTGTGGCGAGTAGTAGAAAATGCCTTAATTTGATGCGGGGTATCTCTGTTAATGGTGTACAGGTTAGCGGGGAGAGGGAGATGGGGACTGCCATTGTGGATCATTTCAAGCGCTTCTCATCGTCTTGCTCTCCGCGTAGGTGGCGCTGGCTGGGTCTTGGGGCCCCTTCTCTTTCGGCCTCCGACTCTGGGCTCTTAATTCATCCTATCTCTTTGGAGGAGATTAAGGAGGCCGTGTGGGCCTTAAATGTTGATTCTTCCCCGGGTCCCGATGGCTTCTCGGTGGCATTTTATCGTGATTTCTGGGAGTTGGTGGCCGATGACGTTATGGAGGTGATGTCGGATTTTTGTGCGGGTAACTCTGGCTTTGATCGGATTAATAGGGCCAACATTGTTTTGATCCCAAAATCCTCGGTGGCGCAACGTATTGAGGATTATCGGCCTATATCCGTCTCTAATGGCATTTACCTTATTGTTGCTAAAGTTTTAGCCATACGACTGGCTCGGGTATTGGACTCTCTTATCTCTCCGGCCCAGGCTGCTTTTATTAAGGGCAGGCAGATTGCGGATTGCTTTGTGGTAGCCTCAGAGCTGGTCGCTGAATGGAAGAACGATCATAAGAAGGGGGTACTCTGGAAGGTCGATTTTGCTAAGGCATACGACTGCTTGGAGTGGCGATTTTTATGGTCTGTTATGAGAAGGCGAGGCTTCCCTGAATTATGGATTTCGTGGATGCGTAGGTGCGTCACCACCGTCTCCCTCTTGGTGTTGATCAATGGTCGGGCGGTCGATGGCTTCTTGCAACCAAGAAGGGGGGTGCGCCAGGGCTGTCCCCTCGCTCCCCTCCTCTTTGTGCTGGCCTCGGATGTTCTCGCGCGTATGGTGGACCATGTTATTGATGTTGGGCTCTCTAACGGATTCCGTAAGGGCGAACTCTGTGTCCCCTTGATCCAATTTGCGGACGATACAATATGCTTTATTGAGGGTCGTACTGCTGAGGCCTCCGGTATGGCGACCACTCTCGTTCTATTCAGCGAATTGTCAGGATTGATGATTAATGGCTCTAAATCCAAGGTGGTTCCCTTCAGCTTGTCGCACGAGGAGGCTGCGGAGTGCGGTCGGTTGCTAGGATCTCCTCCTGGTGAGCATCCTATTGATTATCTTGGCTTACCTTTGGTGGTGGGTCGGGCCAGAATCCGAGATTGGCGCTTGATTATTGAGCGCGTGGAAACGCGCCTTGCTGGTTGGTGCGCGACATTGCTCTCTAGAGGGGGCGTCTTGTTCTTCTTAAGTTTGTGCTCTCCTCTATCCCAATTTATTTCCTCTCTGTTCGTCGTATGCCGACGAGGGTTTGATTGAGGATCGAACATTGTATGCATCGCTTTTTATGGGGTAGGAAGGGGGAGGAGGGTAGGGGTCTTCATCTTGTCGCTTGGTATAAGGTTACTAAGCCTAAGCGGAATGGTGGTCTGGGTGTGCGGAGGTTGGAGGTGGTGAATGATGCTCTTTTACTCAAGTGGGCGAGTAGAATTTGGGGGAAGGGTGATAACTTCTTTATCTCTTTTCTTAGGGAGTTCTTGGGCGTCGATAGGCTGGGGGTGGCGCGGGGGGGCCACAACGTTCTTCATTCTCCGTTTTGGTGTAGTTTGTTGGACGCCTTTGTAAGGAATGCTTCGTTGTTTATCCCGGTGCTGGGGAAGGGGGATTTCTTCAAGTTTTGGCTTGACGATTGGTCGGGCTGTGGTCCTCTGCAGATGCGTTTCCCGCGCTTGTTTGCCTTAGCGTCCCATAAAAATGCGACGGTTGTTGATTGTTGGTTGGATGGTTGCTGGTGTCCGCGATTTCTCGTGAACTTCTCGGATCAACGGGTGGACGATTTTGCTTTGCTGTTGGATGCCCTTCGTGACGCTGCTACGCCGAATGAGTGTGTGGATCATTGGTGTTGGAAGGACGGTCCCTTCTCCACGCGTAAGGCTTATCGGGCGCTGGTTTCTCCACCTCCTACCGATGCTGCTCTCCTTGTGTGCGATTGTGGGTTCTTTTGGGGCTTGCGGTTGCCGGAGCGCATTGGTTTCTTCCTTTGGCTTCTTTGTAGACGGCAGTTGATGACACGCGATCGATGTGCTAGAATTTTTGATAACGTCAATGCCATCTGTGTCCTTTGTAATTCGGAGGAGGAAACTATTGATCACCTTTTCTTCAGGTGCCAGTTGGTTCGTGGGATCTGGGACGATTTGCCTTGGGCAAGCGCAGACAACCTTTTTGCTTTTTGCGAGCTTCTTTGGAACAACAGGAACAGGGATAGGCGGGATCTCTTGGCCCCCATTGCAAGACTGTGGTGCATTTGGTTGGGAAGGAACAATGCTCTCTTCTCCGGTCAGCGGTTCTATCGAGAAAATACTCGTATTCTTTGCTCGCACTTTCTTGGTGACGGGTGTACTGTGTAGGCGTTGGGCATTGTTTTTTTGGGATGGTGTTGTTCGGTTGCTTCTTCTTTTCTTCTTTTGGGTTTCCTTCACTTTTTTCTCCTCCTCCTCCCTTTTGTTGTAATTACCTTTTTATTTTTCATTTATACATTTTTGGGGCGAACACCAAAGAGTGTCTTCTCCTTTTTTGAGCCTAAAAAAAACTCTGTTAGGGGCACTTATGTATTTCCCTCTTTTCGAGCTCTTTAGGGTTTTGTCCTATATAAAGACCCCTAGACCTATGGAATAAAGCAAGCAATTTCATTCTGTTTTTTCATAGTATGGAACAAAACAAGTACACAAAAAAAGTGATTTATATGGAAACCCTCCACAATGGAAGGGAAAAACCACAGGGAAGAAGGGGCCCTTGTTGCTCACAGCAACAAAGGCGTTTGGCTATTTTTTTAGTCTTTGGAAATGAGAGAGGGAGAGGTATGTATATGTCTCAAGGTAAACAGGTCCCTTCCCAAGATCCTCTAGCCCGTTTACAAGGCATTCAACACTCCCCCTCAAGTTGAGCATAGAGACAAACATGCTAAACTTACCAACATTCTTTTCGAACTTGACAATTGATAATAACTTGATGAAGACATCGGCAACTTGTTCTTCTCTTTTTATATATGACAATACCAAATCTTTGGAATTAATTTTCTCTCAGATGAAGTGATGATCAATTTCAACATGCTTTGTCCTGTCATGCAACACATGATTTTTGGAAAGATTTATGGTAGACTTGTTATCACAAAGTAGTTTCATAGGCATATGATGATCAACCCCGATGTTTGCCAAGATGGATCTTAAGACATAGCATTTCTATGACACCTATTGCTACTCAGCTTCAACACTTGTTCTCAAACAAATAGATTATCATTTACTTCTCTAGATTACGAGATTGTCGTCCAAATATACACAATATCCAGTGGTAGATCTCCTCGTATCAATACATCCAGCCCAATCAAAATTAGTGCAATATTTGACCTCAAGCTTTATATTTTTCATAAAGATAAGTCATTTTCCACAATTCATTTTTATATAGCAGGGAATGCGATCCACTACCTTCATATGCAGATAAGTTGGTGCATGCATAAATTGGCTCACCACATTTACAACGTATGTGATGTCTAGTCTGGTAATAGTGAGGTAAATGAGCATCCCCACAAGTCTTTGGTATTGATTCTTTGAATCTTCATTAAGTTGCTTCCCATCCTTGATTCTCATCTTATGGTTTTCCTTAATGGGATTGATGGTATGTTTACAATCAACTTTCTGGTTTCCTCTTAGAACCCAGTTTGCATTTTCAATGACACAAATAAGTCCATTCTTTGAGCTTGCCATCTCAATACCTAAGAAGTACTTCAAGTCACCAAGATCTTTCAAGTCAAATGCCATGGCAAATTCTTCTCTCAATCTTACAATCTCTTTTTCATCGTCCTCGATAATGATCATGTCATCAACATAGATGAGAAGAAGAGCAATTTTATCAGTTCCCCTCTTGACAAATAGAGTGTGATCTTCATTCCCCTGATGATAATCCAATCGGGTCATCATGACTTTGAGCTTCTCAAACCAAGCTTTGGGCAATTATTTTAGGTCATAAAAACCTTCTTTAGCTTGTAGCATTTTCATGTATTTTCATAACCAGGTGGCACATGCATGTAAACTTCTTAGAGATTTCCATTGAAAAAGACATTTTTTGTCCATCAGATGAAGTTTCAATCCTTAATAACAACAAGAGAAAGAATAACAAGCACCGTATTCATTTTTTCCACATAGGCAAAAGTTTCCAAATAATCAACACCATATTTTTGACTAAACCCCTTTCCTACAAATATGACGTTGTATCTCTCCACTTGACCGCATGGCTTGTACTTTATGGTGTACACCCACTTTGAACAAAACATATCCACTCCTTCAGGGTTGTCTCGAATGTCTCATGTACAAGTTTTCCTAAGCACTCACATTTCTTCTTCCATAGCACACATCCATTGCAGATCAACAAATGCTTCTATAACATTCGTAGGAATCACAGGAACAGATAAAGAGGTTATAAAACACTTGTACATTTTACTGAGTTTGGAATAGCCAACATATATGTTTATAGGGTATTTGATGTTATCTACGTATCTCAAAGGCAGCTTTATTTTCCTACATCCATGCGTTGGTGTCACCGAATCCACTTCACATAGAATCAAACTGCCAACAAGTTCATCTTCATCATTGTCATTGACTGCCTTTTCTAGATCACTTTATGGATCACAGTTAGAACTACCAGAGGTGGTAAAGAAACTTGGTAATGCTAAAAGAAATACGAGTCTTTCCTTATAAAGGTGACATCTTTAGTCACATGCATTTATCCCTCCTTAGTATTGAAGCATACATAACCTTTCTGAGTAGGAGAATATCACATAAGAATACCTTTGACTCCATGAGCATCATGTTTCATTACATCATGTGCATAATTGTTAAAATAGCAAACACAACCAAAAATCATCGGAGGAAGCATAAACAATTTGCTCTTGGGTTGAATAATAGAAAAAGTGGTGGTCATATTCAATCTTCTTGTGGGCATCCCATTGATAAGCAAGGCACTGTGAGAACCTCATCTCCCTAGAATCTCTTAGGAAGGTTTATTTGGAATAAGATCGCTATACTAACTTAAAGAATGTGTCTGATAATTCGCTCTGCTACACTATTTTGTTGAGGGGTATAGCTGCAAGAAGTCTCATGAATAATCTCTTTAGCATTAAACAATTCATGTAGTTCTTTGACAAATATTCACAAGCATTGTCATACCTGAAATGTTGAATCACTTTCTCATATTGTGTCTCAATAAGAGTAAAAAATTGCTTCACAATGCTACCAACTTCGCCACCGTTATGATTTAAATAAGCAAGTATGCTTCTAAAATAATCATCAATAAACATAATGAAATATTTGTAACCATTAAGAGTAGGAACATGATGAATCTCCATTTCATCACCTTTATTCTATCATTTTGGCCTCAAAAACCCCAGCAAATGCATATAAATAGCATCAAATTGTACATAATAGCATTCATCATTCATTGTATTAATTATACATTAATTAAGGTTTTTAATGCCAAAATTATAGAATAAAGAGAAGAAAAGAAAAAGGAATAAAATATTGCAGATATTTTATGACCCGAACCCTGAGACCAAGGCCAACATGGAATTGGTCGACAAGGAATAAAGTAGGGGGAGATAAGGGCCAGTGTACAATAAAAACTTCATTTATTCATGCATTTATTTATGCATTTTTTGACACCTATTTTGTAAATAATTATTTATTCATCAAATAAAGAAACTTTGTTCATGAAAGTTGTAGATAATAATGTAAATAAAAATACAAAATTGAGTTTGTACAAAAAGAGTATACATTGTACATTTTATACGCAGATTAAAAAGCCAAAATCTCAACTTCGCAGACCCATATCTTGCAAATAAAAACTCCAAATCACCCAAACTCACCTTTAATTGTATATAGCATTCCAAGAACTATTTAATAAAATTGGTTTCATAATTTTTGGAGTCCATCTGCAAAAGTTAGGTTTTTTGGCCTTCATTGTGCAGCTTACCTGATTAAAATATTCAATTTATTCATTGTCCATTATTATTACAAAATTATATTTTTAGAATTTTGTAAATAATGTATATAATACATGAACATACTGAAATTAGAATAAAACTAAAGGGGATTTACAAAATAAAATAAGTCTATGCAAGAGAGTAGGCAAAATACCTATGATCCAATATGTACATAAATAAAAAGGGAAAACATTCTTTAATTATTTTCTTTTCTCATATTTTTATAATGATGTACATATTATACATACTACATCAAAAATATAAATCTAAAATAAAAACCAAGAAAATATATTAAATAAATAAAGTATATATAATATACAGGTAAAAGACCTACAAGTATACTTGCATATACATATCCCTGTTTATTTAAAAATGAAAATAAACTCATAAAAATCAAATAAAAATACCCTCACATTCACAAAAATAAATTATAAATTTATAAAATAAGGAGTCAAATTCCTAAATAGTACCTGGGAATTAGTTAAATACCCAGGTCCTACAGAAAGTTTTTTTTACTAAAAAAATATGGAGGTGTCGCATGTTGAACATGCGACACATCTAAAGTTTTTTTTTTACCCAAGAACTACATGTATAGCGCATCTTGAATATGCATTATACATAACGCATATTCAATATGCGATATTGCGGCTAAATAAGCCCCACGCCTATCGGCCTTGGCATTCCAGGGAATTTGTCACATGTCGCATGTTCGACATGCGACATATGAGAAAATGCCTGGAATATGCAACCCGCGGTCCTGGTCTCTTTCCAGGGAATTTCCCATATGTCGCATGTCCAACATGCGACAAATTAGAAGTTCCCTGGAAAATGAGTGGCCACGGTCCTGGGCTCTTTCCAGGGAATTTCCTATATGTCGCATGTCCAACATGCGACATATTAGAAGTTCCCTGGAAAATGAGTGGCCACGATCCTGGGCTCTTTCCAGGGAATTTCCTATATGTCGCATGTCCAACATGCGACATATTAGAAGTTCCCTGGAAAATGAGTGGCCAGGCCTGGGACATACGAACTTTTGAAGTTGTGGGTTTGACCATTAGTCATCTTGCAATATGTCCGACGGGTGACATGCGACATGTCATAAAAACCCATGAAATAGAAAAGACCAATTTCATGTCTGTAATATAAATAGACATCGCATTCACGCATTCAAAGATGTATAGACATTCACCAAAGCAGGCTATGGACACAAACATTCACAACGCAGATAAATAATGTGATCCAGAAAGGAATTCCAAACATTTAATATAAATAGAGTTGTCCATGATTATACATCACATTTTTGTGTCATATAAAAAAGTACAATGATTACAAGTCAATGCTTTTTCCTCCGCTGGTATATAATCGTGGAATCAGGAGGATGGAACGGTAACAGTCGGTTCGCCTCGTCTATCATGTGGATTTGGGAGGGCCCTGGGACATCTTCCTCGAACATTGGCATCGGCGGCGTTGGTATGTAATCGTGGAACCAAGTCAACGCTTTTTCCTCGAATGTCGCTCCAGGTGTCGTCTCCCCAGTAACCGCAGGCCCATCAACTCGCAGCCCCATGATGAATGCAACATCCTGCAAGGTGATAGTAATCTCCCCACTAGACATGTGGAAGGTGTGCGTCTCGGGTCTCCACCGTTCAAGTAACGCTGTCACCAGATGCCAATCCAGGGTAATGAACTCGAGCTCTGAAATGCATCCAAATCCTGCTTCGGCTACGTAAGGCAGTAGCCGGTCATCCAAAGGGATCCGATGTACATGGGTCTCTCGTCGTCGGCAACGCAACCACGAAGATTCCTACAAGAAAATTGTTAGGAAAAAAATTGAAGGAAGGAAGAAACTAAAATTACTTACATCGCCAGCCCAAACTCGACGTGAACGATGTCGCTCCTGAAAGTGCAAAACTGAAGGATCAATTGGGCCGGAATCCATCTGAAAATTACAATATTCAATGTTAGACAATACAATGTAAAAAACAACAATATCCGACAAAAGCAACAACTATTTACCACAACTACCACATACAATGAAAATTAATAATATACGAGGGAAGCACACTTACTCGAACTTGGACATTTACAACGGTTGTGACCTATGCCACCACAATTTCCACATTTATTCTTATTCCTGATCGTCGTCGGTGCATTTGATGTGGATGGTTGAGAGTCCCTAGCGGTTTTGTTGGGACATCCACGGTGTGTGTGCCCCAATATCCCACAAAAGGAACAAGTGTTTTGCTGAATCACATCTCTAGCATCCATTTCATTATGTATTCTTGTTGTACATGGACGACCTTTACCGCATTTACGCTTTGGGTCCGGATGTAACTCGGGATAATCCAAGGGAGCCCATGTTTCACGATCGTCGATGGGATAAAATTGCCCTCCATAAACCTTCAATTGGTTCTGCCATGTGTACCACGCTCCAACATAGGAATCCACCTCAGCCCGACACTTTGAAATGACTGCAATGGCGTGGGAACATGGGATACGAAATATTTGCCACTTATTACAAGTGCATTTCCTGTTTAGCAAATTTACCGTGTATTGTTTGCGCCCGCGAATACCAGTGGAGGCCCGTCGACCCCTGGTAGACACCTCGAATAATAATTCCGATTGTACTTGTACCTGAGTTACTGTGTGCCCATTCGCAGCTGCAGTCCAATGGGTAAGCTCTGTGGATGCATAGTGCGTGAATTTTCTACCAGCAGCAATGGCTGCACTTGCTTCTTCAGCATGTTGAATGAAGTATGACACACAATTATAGAAAGTCTTCTCGATTAACGCTGATATTAGCAGGCAACGTGCATCTTTAAGAACAGCATTGTAACTTTCGCTAATATTTGTGGTCATCTGACCAAACCTATAACCACCGTCGTAAGCCAAGGTCCATTGCTCACGACGACAATCATGAGTAGAAAACCACCTACCTGCTGCATTATTCCACTCTTGTAATTTTCTCATGAAGTAAGCGAACTTCCTAGTTGTCGTTTGTAATGCAGCTGCTTGGACCAACGCTTTCATGGAGCCATTTTTAAAGACACTATTGAAGTTGCTCGCGACGTGCCTTGTACAGAACCACCAATATGCAAAGGGTTCTAATAAGTCCACGTCAGCATCTTTCATAGCGGCTTTTATTCCAGCGTTCCGATCAGAGATGATACATATTGGTCCTGCTCGCATGCCAATTACCCTGATGCGCACCAATGATAGAAACCACTTCCATGAAGGAGCGGATTCCTCGTCAACAATTCTGAATGCAAGGGGAACAATATGTTTATCCCCGTCAATCCCGCAAGCAATGAGCAACTTCTGTTTGTACTTCCCATACAGGTGTGTCCCATCAATACTTATGAGAGGGCGACAATATTTGAATGCCTCAATTGAAGGCCCAAATGCCCAAAAGCACCGTTCAAATCTGCGGCAAAGCGGTTTCCGCGGATCAGGATGGTCGCTGTATGCAATATCAATTTCAGTCCCAGGAATAGCATCCTTCATTGCATACAAGAGATAAGGCATTTCAGCGTATGACTTCTTCCAGTCACCAAATACAATTCCAATGGCCTTCCTCCGAGCATCCCTGGCCCTTTTCTTTGTAACCCATTAGTTGTACATCTCGTGGATGTGAGCTCTACAACTTGATACACGAACATTAGGGTCATCCCTAACAAGAGTTAGCAATGATATAAGCATGAATTTGTAATCCAATTGAGGGTAATCCTGATTAACTGTTGTGTTTATACAAGTGTGTGCCCCAACAACCTTGGAGATCACCCACAGTCCATCAAACTTTCTGAAATGTCCTCGTAAGTACCAAACACAACCAGTTGATCTCTACGTACAAAAAACCGACCATATGAAGCTGGTGGATTCCTTGACAATGAAGTCAAAATGTGATAAAATGTGGAACTTCTTCACAGCGTAAACCAAATCCTCCCTACATTTGAACGTCCTACCCTTGCGAATTTCGTCAGCAACACCATCAACTCTAGACTTACGTCGAATGTCGTCTTCATATGTTAAACGGGTATTTGATCCTCTAACCCCAAAAAAGGGTATACGGGGTGTAATAATATTCGTGCCTGGTTCATCAGCTGGGATCTCCTCGTCCATCAGATCATCTTCGACATCTTCGCTACCTTCCTCCAGGTCATCATCGGTCCCCCAAGGGATGAAATCATCCAAACAATGGTTAACCTCTCGCCGCAACGGCTCACTCATGCCTGAATCCTGATCCGTGCATGGCTGCGTTACAGGCGCATCGGTTTCAAAGTAGGGTTCCATGGTTGGGACATTTCTGGGTTGTGTGCTACGGACAATTGCTGGTTGTGTGCTCGGGACTACAGACGGTCCCCTGTTAGCCACATCAGTGGGGACTTCGCTCACAGATGCATCTTCAACATAAATGTCGGTAGGCATTGATTTTCCAATGGTCCGAGCATACACAAGAACTGCCTGCACATCATCATCATCGACAATAGATGAAAATGATGGTTCCTCCCCAGGGCCTCGAGGGATGCGATGTAATAATCGGATTTTTTGACTATCGGCATCCAGGTTAAACTTACGGTAAATCAAGTTCAACATCTCCTCGAACGTCATATTAGGCATTAGCACAAACCCCCTTACGTGGGTCGACGATCCGCACATGAGTGTACCGCTCAAATGACACATACAATATAACTGCTCCATTCTAACCTAATACGTGACACAACGTACAAGCAAACGTCATATATTCAAGAAATGAAAATATTATACATATTATACAAAAATAAGTCAAGAAAAAATTTTACCAAGTCCAAATCTTCACAACAACCGGTTTGCCCTAGTGGGATGCGGGGGCGGCTACGACGGTGGCAATCAATGAAACCACGGAAAAGGAGTGTTCCGCGGGGCAAGGAGTGACCAAAATGAACGTTTTCTAGAGAGGAGGAGATTAAAAATCGCGGGTGGGGCTCTGGGCGTCGAAGGCGGCAGCGGTGGTGGAGGACTGGAACAGCGTGGGAATGCTAAGGCCGATAGGCGCGGGGCTTATTTAGCCGCATTATCGCATATGCAATATGTGTTATGTATAACGCATATTCAAGATGCGCTATACATGTAGTTCTTGGGTAAAAAAAACTTTAGATGTGTCGCATGTTCAACATGCGACACCTCTATATTTTTGAGTAAAAAAAACTTTCTGTAGGACCTGGGTATTTAACTAATTCCCAGGTACTACTTAGGAATTTGACTCTAAAATAAGACAACAAAATAATAAAATAAAATAAAATAAATAAAAATAAAATACACAAAATACATGTAAATACATACATATACACATTATTAAAATAAAACTATAATAAAACACTTCAAAAAATTAAATAAAAATCATAAATAAATACTACATGAAATAATACACATTTTTTATTTTATAAGGAAAAAATAATAAGATCATTTACTAAGTCAAATAAATCATTTTAGAATAGGGTTTCCTATTTTATCTTCTAGCGGCCGATGTGGACCAATGGGGCGCCAGCCCTTGTTGACCGCCTGGTCAACTGTCCCATCCGGGACCTGGCGTCTCTGAATTATCTTTTCCCTCGATTTCTTCCCTTTTTTACGGCCATCTCATCCATCGATCGAGCTCGCTTTCTTCACAAGAAATGATCTCTGATGATCACTGATACCCGCCGATAACTTAGATCAACTCGATACTCATTGGATTAATCAATAAACACCGGTCAATAAAGCTCCAGGCCAATGTCTATAAATAAGAAGCTTCGCCCCCCTTCTCAAATTTGGCCAATTTAATCCACCCAAAAGCCTTGATTTCAATCCTGGGAGGTTCCTCGTGACAAGGGGAGTGTTCCAGCACCTTGAATCGGCCGGAGGAGGGAAGATTTTGACGCGGCGGAGCTCCGGCGTCCGTCCTGCTCCCTGGTGGCCCCCAGGTATAAGAGCTGCCCTTTTATCGTATTTTAGGTAGATTTTAATTCCAGCATTTAAATTCCGTTCTTAGTTTCGCCTTTAGATCAGTAGCTTAGCTTAAAATCAAAAATTCGAAGTTCGTCGGAGCTCCGCTCCGGCGACTTCTTCACCGTGATCTTGACCGTGTCCGACCGCCACGTTCACCCCACTTCGTTCCCCATCGCGTTCTCCATCGATCTATCACCTTTGTTCCACCGAGGACCTCTGGTGTTCGCGAATCGGAGCTCCACCTCCGCCTCTCGTCGGAGCTCCTCCGCCTCACTCCATTTTGCGATAGAGCTTCAAAACCCGAGGTCGAGGAGATAGCCCTCGCTCCCCCGGTTCTTCCTATGCAGGTCAAACGAAGAAAGGAGCCCATCTGGGCTCGATTCCAACCAGGAAGAGGTTCCTGGAGGTCCCGACCTTCATCGACCTCGTACAAGCGCTTCGGACGTCCAGGAGCCATGGCGAGACCATCAGTAGACGCGGAGAGCCTCCAGCTACATTCAGACCATCTCAGATGCGAGGGAGACGCCCGGAGGAGCCCAAGCTTCACGATCGAAGCTCACCGGGGGCGAGCTTCTTCCCTGTTCTTCCAGGGGTTTCCATCGCCGTCAGATCAGGAGGCCCGGCCCAGATCGAACGACAACCGTCAGATGAAGCCCATCCACCACCGTCCGATCCGCGAGGCGGATCTAATCCGAGGCCTTCATCGGCGAACCAGTACCCACCGTCAGATGCGCGACGCGTGGCTAAGTGAAGTGATCGATGTCGTTGGATCGCACGCCTTCGGGGGTAAATTTCAGACATATCCCCCTCCTTTTTGTATTTAGATTTTAATGCCAAAAATAAAACTTCACGATGTAAATAAATTGTAATATTTGCAGTATATTTGCAGTTTGGTCCCTCCGCTCCTCACGTGCAGTCCCACGTGAGGCGCGTGATTTTTGCACTTTAACCCTGGCGGGTTTTGGTAATTGTAAAATGGCCCCAAAAATAAAAATAAATGTTTATTTCTTTAGTAATTTTTGCATTGATGCCCCTGATAAATCTTTAATTTGCAAAAACACCCCTGCTAGGCCATATATTTTTGTATGCTTTGTCAATTTATTTCATGCCTCATATTAACTTGAAAAATTTTGCAAAAATGGATATAAGCTCCTGTTAGTTTTCTTTTGCATGCCATTTTTTAGATTTTAATTTTGTTGCATTTTTGCATTTATTAAAAATCAAAAACATGCATTTTATTTACTGACTAGTTTATAAAATACCAAAAAATAGTGAAACACCTCAAAAAATTCCAAAAAAAATACCTACCGTCTATTTTATCATCTTTTAGTATCAGTCCAAAAATCACTAAAAATCCCAAAAGAAAAACCTTAAAAATTCAAAAATACTCAAAAACTTCTAAAAAATATAAAAAATTCTAGAAAACCCTAAAAATAGAAAACTCAAGTCCTGTAATTTCTATATTTTATCCTCTTTACTTTAAAAATAGTTTGGGAAATTTTGTGGCTGTGTGATATTTTTAATTCCCTTTTCACCCCCAGCCAGTAGCTACTCCCCTGTTTTGCTTTATTTTAGTACTTAAAAATACCAAAAATCTATGAAAAAATGCCAAAAATCACAAAAATAGTAGAAAATCATGAAAATACCAAAAAGACTTTATTTCTGAATTTTTGACTATTTTTGTATATTTTTATAAATATTGTATCACCCTCTCTCCACATTATATATATTCCCTTATTGAAAAAGAAAAAAATATTATTTATTTATTAATATATAACAATCTGAGAATTAAATTAAAAAAATATTTATATATATATAGATAAATATATACATATGTATGTATTATATACTTTATACATACCTCTCCATGGGTATATAAATATATATATATTCTATAAATTATATATATTTATATTACATAACTATATTATTGAAATAAAAGTAATATATATATAAATATAAAAATAAAAACCCACAAAAATAGGCTTCACACAAGGATGACTCTGTGGTACATGCACATCATAGGCTACTGCGTTTTAGTATTGCTCTCTGTGGTTCGACCTCTACATGCTTGTTCACTATGCATTTTGTGGTAGAGTAATAAATATTAATTCACATTTTTGGGACTTAATCCATTCATTATTTTATTGTGGGTTAATTATTGTATAACCGATGTTTTGTGAGCGGTTGCCTCAGCGACAACATATTTTGACTCTCGCAAAATGTCAGTTATCAGATGGCGCCGTTGCCGGGGAGCAATGAGCATAGCCTACTTTATTTTGTCATTCTTGTGTAAAGATTTTGACTCATCATTGATTTTGTGAGCAGTTATTCCTAATGTAATTAATCACCATGCTTTATTAATTTATTTATTATGATTAATTTATATCTGTTTTATTTGATTGATTGAGCTATACCAATTCAATCTTTTTGTGACTTTGATGCGAGGGCCCGCCACGCGAGGATGGCTTCTTAGGGAGCCAAGGCAGCCGAGCTTGGAGGAGGTTGGTCTTCACCTCATGACCAACTGGAGAGAGCATCAAGGAAGCAAAGAGATGGGGAATAGATAGGTCTAGAACACTTAGGATCATTTTTGTAATTTAAGGCAAGAGAGAGAGACAATTTTGGCATGTAATACTTAACATGACTCTACTCTTCACAATGAGGTCCAGTGCCCGGGTGATTGTTCACCTAGGGGCCTCATCGCGGCTTTTCGAGTTTTCCATCGCTTTATTTTCTTTGTTTTCCGAAGTTTTGAGCTTTCCGCCTTTATTTTACTTTGTTTTGTGTGCTTGGAGCCCCTAGATGTAGGTTGCTTGACTCGGTAGCTAGGTCCACACATTAATAAGAATGCATGTTCCTATAGTCTACTTCGTGTGGATCTAGTCAAACTTAAACAAGCCGTTCATTTGTCTCTTAGCCTTCGTGCCACAGCGAGCCCCGTAAAGCGCTATCTCCTAAACTCAAGTGTGTTGAGCAGAGGAGGGGTGAGCCAAGACCGGACCTTTCGGGCTAAAGATGAATGAGCGACTTATGGTTCTTCACGCTAATAGCAGCTAATGTTTAGGGCGATTTTGTGCCTTGCATATCGACAAGTAGATAGGTTTAAAAATTCTGTTTTGCTTACCGCATGGAGAGAGCTGGGATGCACTGTAAGTCTTCTAACTCAGCATGCATCATTCAGTTCAATGGTGAGATTTCCATCATGGAACCACTTGCACGGCTTTTCCGTTGTCTCCCTCTGATTTTGAGCGCCTAGGACTTAAATGAGAATCTACAAAAACGTTAGGCGCTGGTATGAAAACAGACTCAAAAAAAGTGAAAACCCAAAAAATTTAAAACAAGGGGACTGCTAAATAAACTTTGACCTTAATTAAAATCTGTAATGGACTATCATTGTACCGGGTTCATAAAGCCCTCATTGTTTTCAGGTACCTTGGAGGGGGACCAAAACCCTACTCCCTTGAGCGAGTGCGACCCCCTAAGGATTAAAGCCAAAAACCCAGTCTGCAATTGCCTTGTGTATCGCCTGGATTTCCAAAGTAATGGCGCTTCTATCATACGTAGGCGAGTAGGGCTTGGTCACCAATGATGACTCTCTGTTGTGTAGAGCATCGACCCTGTCCGAAGTATTGAGCATAGGCCACGCCTTCACGGGGGTGTCTGTCTCATTGTCCTGCGTCTGAGTAGGTTCTTGCACGCTCACGGGTGATTCCGTTGCGAGCGAGAATCGAAGTATTGGTTTCGCCTATCGGCTTCCTCTCTCTATTTCTTTGGCTGAGTAGGGATCCAGGAAGGGTTACAAGGACTCCAAAAAGTACGGAGTACAGGTTACACAGGAGGAGGACAAGTACGGGATACTCTTCTGGCAGTACTCTCTCTCCTATAGGGTAGTGTACTAAGGACTTGTTATAAGATATGCCTGAAAACACAACTCTAAAAAAGAAAAGATAATAAATAGCCGAACTTTCACGGCTTCACATGGCGTGAGTTGGTGAACCCGATTTTGTATTGTGTTTGTATGGATCTAGATTAAGGTTCAAAGATCAAGTCCCGCGCCTTTGCGCACATTCTGTTGTTTCTCCCTTTGACCACCCCGCTCAACTGAGCCTCTCTACTGTTTTACACTCCTTTTATTCCTCGTTGACCATCGTATCTTTCTTCCAACATCCAATCTTCTCTTGTGCTTTGCGAAGTTGATCCATGGATGGTTTCCGTCGGGACCATGCCGACACCCACATCGATTCCATGGACTCAACTCCACCAATAAGTTCGAGGCGATTCCCGAGAACCCGATCCGGGCTTTGCGGATCGATCTCCAGACTCCTCGTTTTCTACCTTCCTTTTGGCCACCCAATAAACTGGGATCACTTTTGTCCCGCCTTCGCCGTTGTGAATGGAAGTCGATTACAGTCTACATCCTTTTTCCATTCACAACATGCTGGGGGTGACCTCAATTCCAGCTCTATCATGACAGCTGAACATTAATTGCAAGCAGTCTAATCAGGACTATCTCATTATGCAGATAGAAGACAGAGCGAGCCCTGGAGACTACTCCGGAGTTCATTTCGTCCGACTCAGACCCTGACATGGATCCCGGAGGAAAGGGCAAGGGTCAGCAGCCACCCCAACCAGAGGGACAGGTGCCAGACCAGAATCAAGTCAATGCACAACTACTGGCATCTATCCAGGCCATCCAGCAGCAGTTGACCGAGCATGCCCTCACGCAAACAGCCTTTCAGGATATGTTGAATGATATGATGAACCAAGACGAGGGAGGAGGAGGCAGAGGCAGAGGAGGCAGGGGAGGAGGAGGTGGTGGTCCTGATGATGATGACCCTGAATTACCACCACCAAAGCCTACACTGAAAGAAACGTACAATCCGGGAGACAGCCAAATGACCGAGTGGATCCTCATTCCACCGGTACACGCTCATTTTGAGCTGAAGCCCCAGTTCATTGCTCTTCTCCCTACATTCCATGGAAACACCAATGAGGAGCCGTATATTCACCTGCAGCAATTCTCCCGCATTTGCCGCACTACTCACTATCCCAATGTCCCTCTGGACATTGTCAAGATGATGGTGTTCCCTTTCAGCTTACAGGACAAGGCCCTCTATTGGGTCAACCATCTGGGGAAGGTTGTGATGACCTGCGAGGAGCTGAAGTCAGCCTTCCTGCATAAGTATTATCCTCTCGGTCGGCTCAACCAGATGCGAGCCCGAATCAGTAATTTCTCCCAAGGACCACATGAGTCAATACATGAAGCATGGGAGAGATTCACTGACCTGCAGGAGAAGTGTCCCCATCATGATATTCCGAAGACCAGCTTGGTCCAGCACTTCTTTGGGGGACTGAACATTGAGAGCCAAAGGCTCGTTGACGCAGCATGTGGGGGATCACATTTTAACAAGGATAAAGATGTAGTCTGGCAGATATTTGAAGAAATGACCGAAGGAGAGGCCGCCCTCTCTTCATCCAAGGCATATCAGAAGCAGCCCCAGATCCTCCAGAAGCAAGTACACATGGTAGCGTCCAAGGAGGCAGAGAGAGATGAGAGCTCCAACCTCAGTATCATCAGGGGCCATCTCTCGAAAGTTGAGATCATTGAGAAGCGATCACAGGACCTCGAAAAACTCGTTGTGATCGAGAAGAGGACCCAGAACTTGGACAAGCTTGATCAGATCAACAAGTACCTTGAACTGTTGGTGGGCACCATCAACTCTGTTCAGTTGGCAACACCATCCGAAGCTCCAGCTGAGAAGAAGGACGAGCAGCAACCGCAGCATCAGCCTCAGCCGAGCCAGCAGCCACCGGCAGTCCAGCACCTATACTACGTGCAGGCGCCCGACCAGGGCCAGCCGCAGCAGCAGATGGTTGTGTACCAGCCAGAGTTCCTCTCAGGACCTGATCCAGTCTTCCCACCACCACCCCTGATTCAGGAAGTGAACGAGGTATGGACCAACGATGCACAACCGACCCGTCCTATGGGACAACCCCAGGGTCAGCCACCTGCCAACCGGCAATACCACCAACCTCAGGGTGGTCACTTTGGACAGTCCTCTCAGCCTCATCAGCAGTACCATCAGCCTCCCCAGTATCCAAATCAATGGAGGTAGAATCAGCCGTACCAGCAACCGCATTACCACCATCCACAGCTGTTTCATCAGTATGCGGCTGCCCCACCTCAACAATATCAGCAGTATCATCCTCCCTCGTATGAACAACTTCAACTTCCTGCACCACCCCAGCACCACCAGCAACAACCTCCACATCCATCTATTCAACAGCAGCGTGGTCTGCACGCTGAACCCACTGAAGCATCCCCTGCGAACCCCACCATGGATTGTCTGGCCCAGCTTGTCAAAGGGCTAGCGGAAATGACCAAGCGTCTTGACGACCTGACCGCCACCCGAACCACCATTCCGGCTCAGGTCGAAGCCAACCCCAATAATTTCAAGAAAAAAGAGCAGGTAGATTGTGATGTCCTGTCCGTGTCTGACAATGATATTACTGCTTATTCTAATGTTGTTACTCTCAGGAGCGGTAGGATCTTGCCTCCGCATGCCACCAAGATTGGGGTGAATAAAAAAACAGGTGGATCGTCATCTTCCGCATCAGCCGTGCCAGCTACAGGGGCGGGTGAGGAGGAAGAAAAAGGAGAAGCCAATCCAGCCGTTGTGCATTTGCAGCAACCTCAGCAGAAAATACAAAAAAATCAGCAAAACCAAAAACACCAAAAACAAGTTTGCAGCCAAAGCGAAGCCATGCCAGCATTGGAGGAGCTGCCAGCAGCAGCCGATCCCGCGCCAGCCGATGGAACAGACGCTACCCTTTTTGATCGTCCTACAGCACCAGCATGCAAGGATACAGTTTGTACTCTTTTTTGTAGTTCGGATGTACAACATTTGATGGGCGATGATTTTGATGTAAATAAGAACTCTAATTTTCCTTCCAGTGATGTACATATTTCTTTTCCTCATGCAATACAAAAATCCAAAAAAAATGCAAAACGAAAAAAGGCATTGTCTGATCCAGGAGTTGTGGAAATTTTAGATAAGTTGACTTTTGAGATTCCTTTGTTGAAGGCTGTGGAGTACATGCCAACGGTAAGGAAAGGACTAAAGGAGGCATGTACTAATAGGTGTCACCCAACGCAAGAAAACAGACGCCGAGATGTAGAAAAGCACGTTCTCTCCATGGCCATCGTAGCCGCCATCAGCAACCTCCCATAGAAGAAGCAAGATACAGGAGCACCTCTGATCAGTTGTGAGATTTTTGACCAGGTCTTCGAGCGCACTCTCCTTGACAGTGGATCTTCCATCAACCTTCTGCCCTCATAAATAATGCAAGAATTCGGGCTGGGTCCGCTCAAGCAGACACGCATGATCCTTCAGTTCGTTGATCGATCCGTCAAGCGGCCCCGAGGTCTTTTGGAAGACGTAGTAGTTAAAGTGCAGGAGATGCAATTTCCAGCCGATTTTGTAGTCCTTGATATGGACTCATATGCACCTCTACTCCAGATTCCTATCATCCTTGGCCAACCATTTCTTCATACTTCAGGTGCCGTGGTTGATTACGGGTCTGGCAAGATTACCTTCAGCTCGAACACCCAACAAATCACTATCAACATGAATAGAGAGCCGAATGCCACGACTGATGAGAGCCAGCCAACCTACGAAGCAGACTATGACTTTATTGCAGAGATTAGAGATTCATTCTTGTCACTGGACGATTCTTGGACCCGAGAAATCCTCACACTCGAGGAGGACTTGGAAAGCACCGTCAACCTTGGCTCCGATGATTCTTGGGAGACAGATTCTCAGATGCAGGCGCATCTCTTCGAGCATTCACTCCATACCGAACACGATCAGCTTAGCGTAGAACCGTTCGGCACATCATCTGGATCTCAGCAGAATGATGAGGATGGTAGCAGCTTTAAGGAAGTACATCCCACCACCAGCATAGTCTCTGAAGTGACCGACAAGTTGGACAGGTCAAAACCAGAACTCAAGCCACTTCCTGCAGGCCTGAAGTATGCTTTCCTTACGGGTGAAGAACAAATGTATCCGGTCATCATCAGCAGCAGGCTGAATCCAGATCAGGAATCTCGTCTTCTCGAGGTTCTAGAAAAGAACCGCAAGGCACTTGGTTGGAGCGTATCAGATCTCCGAGGGATAAATCCAGCCTTGTGTTCACACCACATCTATCTAGAAGAAGATGCCAAGCCGTCCCGCAAATTCCAAAGAAGGTTGAACCCTAACCTCAGGGACGTCGTCATGAAAGAGATAATGAAATGGTGTGATGCAGCCTTTATCTATCCCATCTCCGACTCAAAATGGGTAAGCCCACTGCATGTAGTTCCAAAGAAATTCGGGCTTACCGTGGTTACAAATGACAAAGGAGAGGAAATATCCACTCGGGTACCAACATCCTGGCGGGTGTGTGTTGACTACCGCCGTCTCAATGCAGCAACGAAGAAGGACCACTTTCCCTTGCCATTCATTGATCAAGTTCTGGAAAGATTAGCAGGCAAGGAGTTCTTCTGCTTTTTGGATGGGTACTCCGGCTACAACCAAGTGGTGATCGCTCCTGAAGATCAAGAGACGACTACCTTCACTTGCCCGTTCGGCACCTACGCCTTCAAGAGAATGCCCTTTGGATTATGCAATGCACCTGCAACTTTCCAAAGATGCATGTTAGCAGTCTTCGCCGAGATGGTAGGCAGTTTTCTCGAGGTGTTCATGGACGACTTCTCTGTCTATGGTGATAGTTTCGATTCTTGTCTTGAGCACCTAGACAGAGTGCTTCAGAAGTGCCGAGAAGTCAATTTAGTGTTTTCATGGGAAAAAAGCCACTTCATGGTTACTGAAGGCATCGTGTTGGGTCACGTCATTTCCAAACGTGGCATGGAAGTCGACCCGGTGAAGGTGGATGTTATTTCAAATCTCCAGCCACCTCAGTCAGTGAAGAATGTGAGGTTATTCCTGGGGCATGTGGTATTCTACAGGCGATTCATTAAGGATTTCAACCGCATTGCCCGACCTCTAACAGAACTTTTATGCAAGGATACAGAGTTCAATGTAGATCAGCAGGTTCTCCTTGCTTTCAATCAGTTGAAGGAGCTTATTACTCAGGCTCCGATCTTACAGCCGCCTGACTGTACTCTTCCCTTTGAGATAATGACCGATGCATCAGACTTTGCAGTCGGGGCTATTCTTGGGCAAAGGAAAGAGAAAGTGCCCTATGCCATTCACTATGCCAGCAGAATATTAGATGAAGCACAAAGAAATTATACCGTGACAGAGAAAGAATCGCTGGCTGTGGTTTTCGCCCTTGAGAAGTTCAGATCCTATTGTTGGGATCAAAAGTCACAATTTTTACAGACCACTCTACTATCCGGTACCTACAGCAGAAGAAGGATGCCAAGCCAAGACTGATTCGTTGGATCCTTCTCCTCCAGGAATTTGATTTGGAAATCAAGGACAAGCCTGGAGTTCAAAATGTGGTAGCAGACCATCTCTCCAGAATTGAGCAACAGGAGTCTCCTCTGAACAGTGCACCCATCACAGAAACCTTCCCTGACGAAGCCATCTTAGTAGTGGATTCTCTTCCTTGGTATGCAGATATAGTCAATTACCTCGCTTCTGGGGTAACACCAGCGGATTGGACGAAAAACCAGAAGAACAAATTCATGTCGACCATCCGATTCTACCAATGGGAGGATCCTCTTTTATTCAGGGAAGGAGAGGATTGCATTTGGCGCAGGTGCATCCCTCAGAAGGAGCAATCTAGTGTCCTCGAGCATTGTCACTCGCTCGAATCTGGTGGACATCACTCTGGGGATCGTACGGCAGCCAAAGTACTTCAGTGTGTCTTCTGGTGGCCCACATTATTTAAGGATGCTGCAGAATTTGTCAAAAGATGTATTGACTGTCAAAGACTTAAAGGTACACTTACTGCCAAAGATTCAATGCCCCTGAAAATCATACAGATAGCAGATGTTTTCGATGCATGGGGCATTAACTTCATGGGACCGTTCCCTAACAGTCAAGGTTTTGAGAACATCCTTCTTGTCGTCGATTACGTGAGCCGTTAGGTTGAAGCTATCCCTGCTCGAGCCGCCGACAGCTGTACAGTCTGTCAGTTCCTGAAGAAGAACATCATTTCGCGGTTCGGGATACCGAAAATTCTCATATCAGACGGGGGTAGCCACTTCATTAACAAAGAGGTCAATAAGTTAATGAAGGAGTACGACATCGATCATCGTGTCACGTCTCCTTACCAACCTCAGACCAATGGCATGGCGGAGTTATCAAACAGAGAAATCAAGACTATCCTGCAGAAACATGTTAGGCCAAACAAAAAAGATTGGTCTCAACTCTTGGACTCGGTCCTATGGGCTTACCGAACCGCCTACAAGTCTCCCTTGGGCATGTCGCCCTACCGTCTTGTATAGGGAAAGTCGTGCCATCTGCCAGTTGAATTAATTCACAAATCCTTATGGGCAGTTAACAGTTACAATTTGGACTCACGCAAAAGTGGCAGAAGAGAAAAGATGATCTGAACAGGCTCTTGGAATTCCGAGACTATGCATACGATAACACCTTGATATACAAAGAGAAGGTGAAACGCTGACATGGCCGGCACATCAGACGAAAGACCTTTGATATTGGACAGAAAGTGTGGCTATTTGATGCGAAGTTGCGGATATTCCCAGGCAAATTGAAGAGTAAGTGGACAGGGCCATTTCGAGTTTGTGAAGTGCGTGACAATAGAAGTATTGCCATATCAGAATTGTCCCCTGACGCACAGCCCTTCGTCGTCAACGGCCAACTCCTGAAGCCGTACCTAGAACCAGATGCATTCTTGGCCATTGTAGACTTCATTCAGCTCGTGCACCACGAAGACATTTCCACAATTGCTGCAGCATCAGAAGATTCAGACGATGTACTCCAACCACTGTTTATCTGATTTTCTTCTTTTCTTCTTTTCCTTTTCTATTTTCTCTTTGTATCAAAAAGGTGCCGCCCTTGTAGACAGTTTTCTATACTTAGGACGTACTTTGTCCTAAGTATAGGGGGGATGTGCACCCCGAGTTTTTCATTTCATTCCGATCATCTCCATTGTCTCCTCTTCTTGTCTATACTTAGGAGTATCTTACCCTAAGTATAGGGGGAGACAATCTGAGTACGATCTGTGTATTCCCACCCTTGACCTTCCCTGCTTTTTGTACAGTCTGCTATACTTAGGATTATTTGATCCTAAGTATAGGGGGGACGGTCAACTTCTCATTCATTCATTTTTCATTCATATATTCTTTCGACTTGTCTATACTCAGTACGAGTTATGTCTTCTCTTTTCTCTTCGATCTATGAGGACATAGCTCAAGCTAAGTATATGGGGGTCGTATATACCATGTATATACTATAAGCCATAACTCATACTGAAAAATAAAACATCAACTCAATCTAAAAAGCAATAAGTAATTCTATAATAATAAAAGATGATTGTGAGATCCACGATCGATCAGGAGGCCTGACCCAGATCGAACGACAACCGTCAGATGAAGCCCATCCACCACCGTCCGATCCGCGAGGCGGATCTAATCTGAGGCCTTCATCGGCGAACCGGTATCCACCGTCAGATGCGCGACGCGTGGCTAAGTGAAGTGATCGGCGCCGTTGGATCGCACGCCTTTGGGGGTAAATTTCAGACATATCCCCCTCCTTTTTGTATTTAGATTTTAATGCCAAAAATAAAACTTCACGATGTAAATAAATTGTAATATTTGCAGTAGGCCCCCTGTGGTTTTTATATTTGCAGTTTGGTCCCTCCGTGCCTCACGTGCAGTCCCACGTGAGGCGCGTGATTTATGCACTTTAACCCTGGCGGGTTTTGGTAATTGTAAAATGGCCCCAAAAATAAAAATAAATGTTTATTTCTTTAGTAATTTTTGCACTGATGCCCCTGATAAATCTTTTATTTGCAAAAATACCCCTGCCATGCCATATATTTTTGTATGCTTTGTCCATTTATTTCATGCCTCATATTAACTTGAAAAATTTTGCAAAAATGGATATAAGCTCATGTTAGTTTGCTTTTGCATGCCATATTTTTAGATTTTAATTTTGTTGCATTTTTGCATTTATTAAAAATCAAAAACATGCATTTTATTTACTGTCTAGTTTATAAAATACCAAAAAATAGTAAAATACCTCGAAAAATTCCAAAAACAATTACCTATGGTCTATTTTATCATCTTTTAGTGTCAGTCCAAAATCACTAAAAATCTCAAAAGAAAAACCTTAAAAATTCAAAAATACTTAAAAACTTCTAAAAAATATAAAAAATTCTAGAAAACCCAAAAAATTGCAAACTCAAGTCCTGTAATTTCTATATTTTATCCTCTTTACTTTAAAAATAGTTTGGGAAAATTTTGTGGCTGTGTGATATTTTTAATTCCCTTTCACCCCCAGCCAGTAGCTACTCCCCTGTTTTGCTTTATTTCAGTATTTAAAAATACAAAAAATCTGTGAAAAAATGCCCAAAAATCACAAAAAAGTAGAAAATCATGAAAATACCAAAAAGACTTTATTTCTGAATTTTTGACTATTTTTGTATATTTTTATAAATATTGTATCACCCTCTCTCCACATTATATATATATTCCCTTATTGAAAAAGAAAAAAATATTATATATATATATTAATATATAACAATCTGAGAATTAAATTAATATATATATATATATAAATATATACATATGTATGTATTATATGCTTTATACATACCTCTCCATGGGTATATAAATATATATATTTATATTCTATAAATTATATATATTTATATTACATAACTATATTATTGAAATAAAAGTAATATATATATAAATAAAAACCCACAAAAATAGGCTTTACACAAGGATGACTCTGTGGTACATGCACATCATAGGCTACTGCGTTTTTGTATTGCTCTCTGTGGTTCGACCTCTACATGCTTGTTCACTATGCATTTTGTGGTAGAGTAATAAATATTAATTCACATTTTTGGGACTTAATCCATTCATTCTTTTATTGTGGGTTAATTGATGTATAACCGATGTTCTGTGAGCGGTTGCCTCAGCGACAACATATTTGAACCTCACAAAATGTCAGTTATCAGAACATTTGAGGGATCCCAAGCATCAAAGTAAGTTAACTCAAAAATTTCTTTTGTCCTACTCTCAAAGATAGGATGAGTCACTCGCATGTGCTTTGTTTTCAAACAATCACGACAAATCAAGTCTTCGGATTTCAAATCTTTGAATAATAGAAGAAACATCTCTTTAAAATAATCAAAAGGAAGATGACCAAGACATTCATGCCACTGTATACCCAACCCATGACAATCCTTCTTATTTTTCCTTTCTTGAATCACATTCGCTAATGCAGCTGCCACTTTAACTGAGAGGCGATATAAACCTTCAGAAAGCAATTCTCTTCCTCATCACCAAGTCTTGCAACATACAACAATCATAGGAAAAAACAAGTTTATAGTTCAATTCTTTTATTCTCTTGCTAACAGAAATAAGATTTAAAGGCATGTCTGGGACATGAAGCACGTTATGGATAGAAAATTTGTTAAGTGATACACTTCCTTTCCCTGGTACAGTAACTTGAAATCTGTAAGGAAGGGCAACATGATCTTTGTCAGAAGATAATTTATAAGCACTAAAAAGTTTTGGATCACCTGTCATGTGGTCAGTGGCACCATTATATATCTATTGTCCACTCTTTTGAGAAGCAGCGACATCATAGGGATCTTGAGTTTTCTTTTTCTTTTTAGCAAATGTAGATGATAAACTAGGGAAATTCACATCATACTTCTCTGGACGAAGAACTCTAATTTTTCCTTTGAAATCATTAACCATATGAACAGTATTGGCTTCTGTTTGTCTCTCAAGCATATCTTCTATCTTCATACTTTGAAGTTGCTCAGACATTTTGACATACTCCTGCTATGCACCCTTACCTCCTAAACTCTTCACAACCTGCAAAAAGAGGGGGTTGAAATGTCCTCAAAAAGAAGAACTTAAGGGCCACTCGCTCCCAAACATACTTTTTTCAGCGATCAAAACTTACAAGGCAATAGCAATCAACCCACAACCTTGTGCTACAGCATAATAGTCGGCCAACGGAGCACAACACAACATACTGGAGAGGGTTGGATTAGCTCGCATAGAAGAACATGTCCCTAGGGTTCGTTTGGTTGCAGGGTTGGGAAAGGTTGGGTACTATTCACAGGGCTGGGTGAATAGTAAACTGTGAGGAGGGGGTACCCCTGTGAATAGTACCCAACCCAACCCTGCCCAACCCTGCAACCAAACGAAAGAGTTGGCGCCAACGAGTAGCATAAATCAGCTCGCACTTGGCTCTGATACCATGTGGAACAAAACAAGCACACAAACAAGTTGATTTGCATGAAAACCCTCCAAAATGGAAAGGGAAAATCACAGGGAAGAAGGGGATCTTGTTGCTCACAGCAACAAAGGGCTTTATCTATTTTTTCTATTTTTTGAAATGGGAGAGGGAGAGGTGCATGTATGTTTCAAGGTAAACAAATCCCTTCCCAAGATCTGCTTACTTGTTTACAAGGCATTCAAAGGGTTTTCTTGTGAAAAATCATTGTACTTTACGATTGAATTTAGCGAATTACTTCTATTCCCTAGAATAAATTTCTAAACTTCTATGGCTATTACTATTTTTGTATTAAATTAATACTCCTTGTTTATCAGCTTAGGGCATTGTAAGCGGCTTTTTTAGAAATAATGCTGGCCATTTTGTGTCATTTTTTTGCATAATGATGAATATACATGTTGATTTTTTAATGCTTTTTATGCATTTGTATTGATGAATCTGTGTGTTCAGTCATGCAGACTCCTTGTCACTTAACTACCTTCTTGATGCCTCTCAAGACTAATAAACATTGACATTTTGGAAGGGAAGCTGGTGAAATAATCCGAAGGACCTCATGTAACAACCATTCATTTGGCAGTCAAAAAAACTCAGGTGCTTTTGTTATTTGCTGTTATTCTTGATTCCTACCATTTCATTTCAGACTCGGTTACCTTTTAATGTTGTATCTGGAGAACTTTACGGCTATGCAACCCTGACGTTGACAAATGAAAATACAAGTATGTAAAACCTGCCAAAATGAAAAGAAACATTTTTGCCAAATTTAACGAGATCAGCTAAAAGGGAAGGTAAAAGAAAATATTTATATAAATCAAATTGTTTATCCTTCAACCCATTGGAAGAATGAGACATCTCATCTTCCCATCTTGTCGAATTGTATGTTTGAATTCATAATGGCAGGATTTCCTTGTCTTCTTCACAAATTGGGAAAATTTCTTTCTTCTTTCGTGATTTTTTAAAATTTCTGACTCTTTGCTCCACCTTCTACCCCGCCCACTTCTCCAGAAACATGTTTATAGTTGTGAAGAGGCATAAGCTCAATTCCATTGGAGAGGACTTGAAATAATAGCAAGGACAATTCCATGGTACGAAGATTATGATAAACTGTGTTGATTCAGGCCGTGCATGTGTAGAGATTGGCAGAGAGGGAGGGAAAGGATAGGGGGATTGCAAAGAAAGAACATGATACAATGATTCAAGTAATCTCTGTCCATGGGAAGGAGAAAGTGGAATATTGTCATCACTTGATTTATACTTACTAATGTAAAAAGCAACAAGCAAATAATCTTGCCCAAAATACACAATTTACACCAATTTTTTTATATAAGGAGAAACCATTAGAACAATGGCCTAGCAACTTTCACAAAGGTGCTTTGTGATATAGATCTTCTACGAAAAAAAGATTTAGTCTCTTGAATTTTATACAATATAGATGTGGCTCCCTGCTTTCTTCTGACGAGTAAAGAACGTTTTGGAAACTACAGAGTAGCAATCCCTATGCTGAGTCGTCTAAATCAGACCGAAAATCTTTATTTTATAACATAGATGGCCTTTATGAGTTTGTATACATAATCCTCTGTGAATTGCAAAACCAAACAATAGAGACATATACATCTTCGTTAAGATCTCCATACATAAAGGAATTCTTGACATCAAACTGGTAGATAAGACAAAACTTGTGGACAATTACATGGAGAATAATATGGATAGACACTATACGAGCCTCATTATCAGTTGGGTCTTCCTATGTCAGAATGTGATTCTTTCCATTGCACTGCATAAGACTCATGAACTGCATGGTCCATAACTCATAGTTGGTCCTATCCATCTTGATGATGGGCATCGAACCTTTGAAGGAGCCCAAAGATGTGATATCAATGGTATTTTCTGATATGATGTCGGGAAAGGACGTGATTAGGACTATACATTGAAGTGAATGTGTTTACACGAACATATGAGAATTAGTTGTGTGTGCAAATCCATGCCACAATCATTCTCATCAACCAAAGGAGCATTCTAGGGCACGTAAATAACTTTAGAAGTCTAAATTCATAAAAAACAATCAAAAATCTGGTTGTTGGGAGAACTCAGAAGGTGCAATGGTAAGGAAGAAGACGTACAGGGACCCCGACAACAAGGACATTGGCTTGTGACAACTAGAGCAACCCCACGGGGGACTGTTGGGGATGGTGGTGAAGGATATGGTTAAATCCTCAAGCGCATCACGGAAGCGTGAGCATCGTATAGAATACGACGAGGAGCGACTAGTCGCACTAGTTGCTCGATGCAGCGGAATTAAAAAAAATTCTTACGACGAAACCACATGATCCAAGAACACTTCTCGGATCGTTTCGTCTTAACCACAAACAAGTAATTAGGATTACCTCTTGAAGCGTGGTTGCGATCAAGTCTCTAAATGAAGAGACCTCCATTCTCAAGACCGATCCGACGGAGGAGATGCTTGCGAGCGTGGGGATGAACCGCGTGCTTCTCGCAATCCATGTTGATGATCCAAGCGGCAGATCTCCTGATCACGACACACGAGATCCGACGTCTTCTTCACGAGCGAGGCGCACCGAAGGAGACGGAGATCCACAAGTAGACGAACGGGCAGCATAACGACGATGCCGCGGCGATGGAGAACCTCTCTAGGTCATCCATGGTGGATGGCCACATGAGAGGGAGAGAGAGGGCTGTCGAGTAGAGAGAGAGATATGCTTCTCAAGCATTGTGTGTAAAATAGAGAGCATGGTATGCCTCTCTATTTACAGGGTTTTGGGATCCATGGATCTCAATCCATGGGACAACACAAATCCAATGGCTCTCATTGATTGTGTTTCTTTTAACGGCTAAGATTTGTGTTGGTAAAGCCAACAACAATTAATTTACTTTAAATTAAATATATGTTGATAAATCAACACAATTTAATCATAAAATTAAATCATCAATACATGGAGATAATGAAAGGATAGAAAGCCTCCTTCCATGTGGAGAGGGGGGACAACCTCCCTTTCCGAATGGAAGTGGTGGCCGTCCACCCTCCTCAATTAGGAAGGTGGCTATTTCATCTTTTATGTAATCTCCATTATTTGCAACAACTTTTGTTGCAAATTATTCTACAAAAATAATTTGCAATTATTTTGCAAACATTGCAATCTTGCCATTGAAAATTTTGTGAATCATATTCACAACCCAAAACAAAATGTAAATTACATTTTCAATTCAATGTCCAATGTGAATCCATTTCACATTAACATTTAATTAACAAATGTAAATTACAAATAGCTCTCTCTCTCTTATATATTATAAATCACATTTATAATATATATGAATAATATAGATATTGCTATCCACATTATTCATATCCATGATAATTAAATCACATTTAATCATCTTGGATCTCTATTCTCATGTTCTCAAATAACATAAATCATATTCACATTATTTCCATCTTTGATAATCAAATCATATTTAATTATCTAAGACAACTCTCTTTATAATATGCATCGAATTCATATTAATCATGATAATTAAATCACATTTAATTATCCATTTTCTCAATGCTCGGATACATATATCAACAATAGAATTATCCATGAACTCTTTCAAGGACAATGTGCTTTCTCCGCGAATACTTGGAGACAAGGACAGGGCGATTTTATTGTTCCACGTATAGTGACATGGATATTGAGATCACATCTCAAATCCAGATCTCGGGCCTCCCATAGATGCTTGATTAAATCAAGACCACAAATCTAATCTTCTCATTGAATCTGAATCACATTCAGATCAATGTCCAACATTTGGACTAAGATCAGATTACTTCTCTACTGAGAGGAGTCACTAAAATCCAGACCCGTTTCATCACTCCCTAGGAATGGAAGCGTCATGGTTATACAACCGTTTTTTATCACATCACCCTCAGGTATTCCTAACACCTGTACATCCTGCATACTGGAAGACTTAGAATAAACCCGAAGTATTAGATCAACTTTACACTGCCTACTTCAGGAATCTATCAGTAAGTTTCTCATTCGATCATTGGGAGTCGGTGTCGATCATATACTTTCCAAAAGCATATATCATACCTAGGTCTTGATCATATACTTTCCAAAAGTATATATCAAACCTACAAATTCAGTCAAGCTTCCAAAGCGAGACGACCATGCACATGGAATTTGATTCTTCCCAATATCTCATGAGTGAGCTCATGTCTTCCGGTTCACTAACTGAACCTGTATGATCCCTTTGAGAGATCGTATTACTTACATGCCCTTATATGCATACCAGCGCGCCGGTGTATAGACCTTGATTAGGTCATCAACCTATTGGTCTGCCAAATGTACATACTCAGACATATAGTAACACATATGTCTCCGGTCAGAGGATGTGTGCCTATATCATGACAGCATACGATATAGGACTTTGGTTATCTCGATCTCGTTAAGTCAACTCTTTGACCTAACTAATCTGACACCTCCGAATCTCTATTCCTATGCAGAGGACCTGCATCAAGAGGTCGGTCAGATGTCAGCCTAACTGAGATAGGATTGCCATCTCCTACTCTGGCTGGAGATCATCTCTTAACAATCGTTTGACGGTGCTTGATGAGTCCTCTATCTAACTCTTTAGATATTCATCCGAGCACCAGCCTCTATGATTCAATAGTTGAATCAACAGTTGTATGATCATTAAGATGGCCATGGTACATAACCCTAATTGTACTAAGGGACCTATTATGCAAATTATGCATTCTTCATTTCATATTAGGGAATGATATTCGTAATAACATTTATTGTATAATGGCTCGCCGTGGGCTCGCATGTCCAACAATCTCCCACTAGCCCAAAGAGTCATTAATGGGCTAATCATTTAAACCCACACTCATGTGTCAATCATAGGCTTTTTAAGAAAATAGCTAGCTAAGTTGATCAGTCACTCTGTTCCCGCAAGACTACGCCAAGTCCTTTTACGGTACTTGCATATCCCCAGTAACAGTGCTCGCATCTAATGCGAATGTTGCATCTCATACAACCAATACTCAATTTTTTTAAAGCTATTATAGGGTCCTTGACACCATAGCTTAATAATTGTTATAACCAGTATTTTCATAATCCTTATCAGAATACCTTTATCCTTGGAGATCACTATCTCTAAAGGTATCCAAAGTTAAGACCTTTTAGATCACTATCTATAAAGTCTTAAGTATTTGAAGATAAGACTTTGAGATCACTATCTAAAAAATCTTATCATCTATGAAGATTATGTTATTACTGCAATCAAGTATTTTATCTCCATAGTAGGATTAGTAACAGTTTACTACTCCCACTGCATGGCAGACATCTGGTATTCGTACACATCCAGCATACACCCAGCTTCTCGTAATCGATGCACAAGTGCAAGCAGTTCTAGCATTCACTTCCTCAACTTTTTGAGGTGCTATCCCTTTAGATAGGTCACTACCATATCTTAAGGGAAGGAAGCCTTTCTTGGAATTTTCCAGAAAATGGAATAAGTCCAAGGTGTACTACTAATGGGACGGTCCCAATATCCTCTTCTCTTTGCCTCTGAATGACTTCAGAACTAAGATCTAAGAGGTATCCTTGAGATCATATCTCAAGGTATGGAACAACCAAATTATAAAACACTTATTATTATTCTTATATCATTCTAAATGATTAGAATAATATCTACATTTAGCACGATGAACACAATGGCACTCCCACTAAGATTCACATGGTTCATCAAGATTTTATCTGAAATCACAACATTTATAATTTCATCAAATCTTATGTTCCAACTACAAGAAACTTATTGGAGTCCAAAGATGGAGTTCTTCAGCTAGCACATCTTGCTTTCCTCAACCATGAAGCCCTGGGGCTACTTCATATGAATATCCTCATAGAGGTATTCATAGAGGAATGCAATCTTGACTCACATCATGAAGATGTCATAGTCAAGTTGTGTAGATACAGTTAGCAATATTCTGATGGGTTAAAGCAAGGTCACTGGAGAGCAAGTCTCATCGCGAGCGATGTCTTCTCTTCGGTGTGTAGCTCATGACTACGAACCGTGCTTTGAAGGTCTCTACCTTCTCATCAGGTTCCCTCTTTCTCTTGAAGATTCATTTACACCTTGATGGGTCTTACCCATATAGGTGGATCTTTGAGGGTCCATATACAACACTTGTATATGAAATCTACATTAGACTTTTATTGCTAACATCCATCTTTCCATGTCATGATTCTCAGGAACTTCATCACATGAAGTCCGATCATTTTTCACATGGAATACATCCTCAAACTTACTTGAAGAAGTATTGATGTTTCATCTTCAATTATTCTTTTAGTTTCTGATTTCAGGAGCCTCATTATCTTCTCAAGATTAAATGAGTTCCTTCACTTCATTTTATCTTGATTCTTAAGAGAGTCATCCTCTAAGAATCACATTCTCAGAGATGAGATCCTTTAAGAATCTCAAGGTCATAAAGTAGGTATACAATACCATCCTTTATTTTCCTAATGAAGTAGCACTCTCTAGTGCTAGATTCCAGCTTACATGCATGGAACCTTATTAAGTATATAATGTAGTCTCTACTACATATATACCTTGGAAACTAAGAGATAATTATGCTAGGATTAATCATTGATTAAATCATGTCACACATGATCAATTGTATCTCCCTACAACTCCATTGAGTTAAGGTTCATTAGGAGGATTGAGATAGGAATGATATTCATATCTCCATAAGGTAATTCTTGAATTCATCTAATAGGTACAGGCTACCTTGGTTAGATCAAATTCATTTCATCTTCCTTCAAACTTTGGTTCTAAACCAAAATTGCGAAATCTTTGATCATTTCAAAGTTTTCTAAATGAAGGGAAGAAATCTCATATCATACATAATCATTAACAGATATCACATATCCATAATGTTTACTATGATATAGATGATTCGCATACATCAACATGTATGAGATCCTGAATACCTTGACATCTTACATCTTTCCCAAAGAAGGGTGTATTGGACATTTTACTTTGAATACAACATTCACAAGTATGTGAGATTTGAATCTTTAAACAATCTAAAGTTTCATGTCTTACTAGTCCATTGATCTCATCAACAGACATATGTCCAAAACTTGATGCCAGATCATTGTCAAATGATCTTTTTCCTCCTATTGATCTTTAAAGGTTTAATTTTCAGTATTGGAAATCTTAATGAACCATTCATTAATTTTCTAATTTAGTAGAGTCCAATAGATTTTAGATTACTATCTGAAATATCTCCACATGTTTATATCTAACAATTAGAAATAAACAAAGAGTGTATTCTAATATCTAGGTCATAAAGACATTCTCTAAGACTAAGGGCTCCCACTGAAAATATGAAGTCTATTGATCCAATGGAAATTGTTGCAACACTTGCATCACTTTCAACATGGATGACCAATAAACCTTAAGATAAAATTTATAATATTCTAATACATATGCAACCAATTGCAAGTGTTATTAGAAGATTGAGATACAATTATTAGACTTTACCTTATCAAATAAGTAAGTCAATTTATTGATTATATGTAGGTTATTCTGATGTATTATCCGATTCCTTCTCTAAGGATTCTAGATAGATTTGACAGTCATACTATCAACACATCAACATATTGCAGTATTGGCATTCATCCAACTCTTTGGATGTCATATGGAAGTCATAGAAGTACAGTCAACTCTTTGATTGTACTTCTTGCTTTGGGTCCAACCCATGCTTCCACTGCGCTCCCTTTATCTATAAACAACCATTGCTTAAGACTACGGATCTCTTATGTTAAATTCAAAAGAATTTAATGTAAGAGCATTTCGACATTTATACATGCTTCACCTAATTCATACAATATGAATACTATGAAGCTTTATGAATGACTAGAGTATAGACAGTAGAATGATGACACTCATCATCTACATCCATCTAAACTTTTTTTTAAAAAAAATATAGGTTCAGGTAGGTACTCAAACAATTTGAATACATCATCTCTTATAGAGCTACCATTCTACATGATGTAGAGAACCATGTCATTCATGATTAAATATCAAGAGCACATATGTATGCCAGAAAATCTTTATTGATTTTATAAGGATTATTTGATAATTACGATCATCATCGACATGTCACTTCCAAAGTACATTCAATGAGATCAAGACTTATAGAGACAATACAAACCCTAGGGTTTTAGTCCTATTGTCTTATTTAATTATCACTTCTCATTATTATGAAGAAGCTTGCACATTGCAACCACATACATTATGTGTCCAATTGCAAGTACAATATCTGGATCAAGGGTCCAATCCAAGATATTTTACTAGTTATTATTGAGTATATCATTGAGTGGGTTTAATGAAGGATTATCTAAAATAAGAAATTTTGCATAAACTTATATAAATATATAATTTACTTTGATTTAGGAATTTTTATATCAAAGTTGTCTGGCCATGTCAACAATGAAAGTTCATTCCCTTAATCACTTTCAATGTAAGAGATATACTTACCATTATATCTCAAGCAAGATCTGGGATCTCCTTCCTTATCTTTGTTGCATCCCAATAATATGAGAACCCACAACTCGGATAAAAAGAAGCGGGAACACATTCCACCTTGCAAGTCCAACTTGCATCTCCCAATTCGGTCTTTAACACCCGGGCCCACCACCCCTAAGGTGATGTTGACCTATCATTAATTGAACCAACCGTCAATAGGAATACAACTCCCTATGCGCAATCTAATATCGCCCCAATAATATGAGGACCCGATATTGGGGTCACTACGCATACGTCCTTACTCTTTCGAGAAGCGACGAGCCGGATCCAAATGGATCATATGCAGGAGCTGTCACTTCGGATAATATCTGGCGACGAAACTCTTCGCCTTGACGGGAGACCATGGATGTCACTTATGTGATCCTCCATATCATATTCAAATTCTAATTAATTATCATGAATCATATTCACATAATTAATTCTTCCAAGGGAAATAATAACTCTATTCATTAATTAATTCAATCATATTAAATTAATTATCAATCCAATTCAATCAATCAAACTTGATTGCTATACTTGAATATATATGGTATTATTCTCAAAGTACGTATTAATTCGTATTTTAATAATTAGAAAAAATACAACTTAATCCCTCGGACATTATCCTGCCCCTACCTGCTGTCATGGCCAATACCGGCAGGAGTGGGACGGACCGCATACGTTGCAACCCGCTACCCCAGCGATCCCCGACTAGACATCATATCCGCCTCAGGAAAGGATAATGCCAAATCGATTAATTTGTACTTGAGATGATCATCGGTTCTTCAACCGAAATTATACCATATAGTAATCAAAATAATTTTGATTATAAGGAAATTTGCTAGACAAATTCCCAATCCTATTCAAGCAAGGAGTTTAATGATTGTGTTTCCAATTATGATCTAGATCAAATCTAATCAATTAATTGGTTGAGGTCAAGTAAATTAAGGAAATAATCATCTTCTAATATTTCTCAAATATTTTCCATAATTATTTCTCGAAATTAACAATTAATTTCATTAATTGACAATCACATGATTCTTGATTAGGAAAGTAATTTCAGCAGTGACCCCTACTTACTAAAATTAGCATATCTCAATCAATTTAAATCCAAATTAAGCAAAGTAAGTTTCTATAGTTTGCTAATTTGATTTACAACAGAATCTATGTGATTTGCATGCATTTCGAGGTGTCTCTAAACAGTAATTAACTCCTTAATTACGTTAACATTCGCAGTTCCCGTAACAGTGAATACATGTTCATTAAAACAACCATATCTCGAGCATACGAAATCCGATCTACGCAAACTCAGATCCTATGGTTTCCTTATTTAATGAGGAACAAAATCCAAGTGCTATTTTCGTGTTTAAACAATTTAAACAGGGCCGAAAAATACACTAAACAGATCTGCAAAATCAAATGCGATAAAAACTTTCGCGACCATAACAAACCCAAGTCGTCCTCGGTTTGCGAATCATATTCGAAACCGTCGACCTAAGGCTCTGATACCACTTGAAAGATATGGTTAAATCCTCAAGCGCATCACGGAAGCGTGAGCGTCGTATAGAATACGACGAGGAGCGACTAGTCGCACTAGTTGCTCGATGCAGCGGAATTAAAAAAAATTTCTTATGACAAAACCACATGATCCAAGAACACTTCTCGGATCATTTTGTCTTAACCACAAACAAGTAATTAGGATTAGCTCTTGAAGCGTGGTTGCGATCAAGTCTCTAAATGAAGAGACCTCCAGTCTCAAGTCCGATCCGACGGAGGAGACGCTTGCGAGCGCGGGGATGAACCGCGTGCTTCTCGCAATCCATGTTGATGATCCAAGCGGCCGATCTCCTGATCTCGACACACGAGATCCGACGTCTTCTTCACGATCGAGGCGCACCGAAGGAGACGGAGATCCACGAGCAGACGAACGGGCAGCATAACGACGATGCCGCGGCGATGGAGAACCTCTCTAAGTCATCCATGGTGGACGGCCACATGAGAGGGAGAGAGAGAGGGTTGTCGAGTAGAGAGAGAGATATATGCTTCTCAAGCATTGTGTGTAAAATAGAGAGCATGGTATGCCTCTCTATTTATAGGGTTTTGGGATCCATGGATCTCAATCCATGGGAGAACACAAATCCAATGGCTCTCATTGATTGTGTTTCTTTTAATGGCTAAGATTTGTGTTGGTAAAGCCAACAACAATTAATTTAATTTAATTTAAATATATGTTGATAAATCAACACAATTTAATCATAAAATTAAATCATCAATACATGGAGATAATGAAAGGATAGAAAGCCTCCTTCCATGCGGAGAGGGGGGACGGCCTCCCTTTCCTAATGGAAGTGGTGGCCGTCCACCCTCCTCCATTAGGAAGGTGGCTATTTCATCTTTTATGTAATCTCCATTATTTGTAACAAATTTTGTTGCAAATTATTCTACAAAAATAATTCGTAATTATTTTGCAGACATTGCAATCTTGCCATTGAAAAATTTGTGAATCATATTCACAACCCAAAACAAAATGTAAATTACATTTTCAATTCAATGTCCAATGTGAATCCATTTCACATTAACATTTAATTAACAAATGTAAATTACAAATAGCTCTCTCTCTTGTATATTATAAATCACATTTATAATATATATGACTAATATAGATATTGTTATCCACATTATTCATATCCATGATAATTAAATCACATTTAATCATCTTGGATCTCTATTCTCGTGTTCTCAAATAACATGAATCATATTCACATTATTTACATCTTTGATAATCAAATCATATTTAATTATCTAAGACAACTCTTTTTATAATATGAATCGAATTCATATTAATCATGATAATTAAATCACATTTAGTTATCCATTTTCTCAATGCTCGGATACATATATCAACAATAGAATTATCCATGAACTCTTTCAAGGACAATGCGCTTTCTCCGCGAATACTTGGAGATAAGGACAGGGCGATTGTATTGTTCCACGTAAAGTGACATGGATATTGAGATCACATCTCAAATCCAGATCTTGGGCCTCCCATAGATGCTTGATTAAATCAAGACCGCAAATCTAATCTTCTCATTGAATCTGAATCACATTCAGATCAATGTCCAACATTTGGACTAAGATCAGATTACTTCTCTACTGAGAGGAGTCACTAAAATCCAGACCCGTTTCATCACTCCCTAGGAATGGAAGCGTTATGGTTATACAACCGTTTATGATCACATCACCCTCAGGTATTCCTAACACCTGTACATCCTGCATACTGGAAGACTTAGAATAAACCCGAAGTATTAGATCAACTTTACACTGTCTACTTCAGGGTTCTATCAGTAAATTTCTCATTCGATCATTGGGAGTCGGTGTCGATCATATACTTTCCAAAAGCATATATCATACCTAGGTCTTGATCATATACTTTCCAAAAGTATATATCAAACCTACAAATTCAGTCAAGCTTCCAAAGCGAGACGACCATGCGTATGGAATTTGATTCTTCCCAATATCTCATGAGTGAGCTCATGTCTTCCGGTTTAGTAACTGAACCTGTATGATCCCTTTGAGAGATCATATTACTCAAATGCCCTTATATGCATACCAGCGCGCCGGTGTATAGACCTTGATTAGGTCATCAACCTATTGGTCTGCCAAATGTACATACTCAGACATATAGTAACACATCTATCTCCGGTCAGAGGATGTGTGCCTATATCATGACTGCATACGATATAGGACTTTGGTTATCTCGATCTCGTTAAGTCAACTCTTTGACCTAACTAATCTGACACCTCCGAATCTCTATTCTTATGCAGAGGACCTGCATCAAGAGGTCGGTCAGATATCAGCCTAACTGAGATAGGATTGCCATCTCCTACTCTGGCTGGAGATCATCTCTTAACAATCGTTTGACGGTGCTTGATGAGTCCTCTATCTAACTCTTTAGATATTCATCCAAGCACCAGCCTCTATGATTCAATAGTTGAATCAACAGCTGTACGATCATTAAGATGGACATGGTACATAACCCTAATTGTACTAAGGGACCTATTATGCAAATTATGCATTCTTCATTTCAGATCAGGGAATGATATTCGTAATAACATTTATTGCATAATGGCTTGCCGTGAGCTCGCATGTCCAACAGGTGGTACCAATGGAGACAACAATGATGTTTCGCGCAGGCCTGCTGGAGGCGGTGGTTGGGTGTCTCACGGAGTTGCGGGTGGCAGCGGTATGCACACGTGAGCGGGGAAGCCACTGCTAAAGGGGGATGGTGGGCAGGGAGAGGAGATTAGGTCAACATAGCTTGGATCTAGGATTGTCGCTCTGATACCATGTGGAAAGAGATATATGACTTGTTTATTCATGAGACCATATGGCTCTCTTATATAGAAATAAGAAACCTTAGAGAACAAATTACATAATAGAGATGAAAGAGAAGGAAAATAAGTAAAGATAAGGAAAGATAAATATATCTTCAATGTAACCCATGTGGATAACCTCTTGTAACAACGATATCATCTACATAAATGAGAAGCATACCATTAACTCTGATTGTTTAATGCGCAAAAAATGAATGATCCATAACAAATTGAATAAATCATTCAATTTCAATCATCTCTGAGAGATTTTGGACTAAGCTATATGCTTTGCTTAAGGCCATGGATAACCGTGTGCAACATGCAAACTATCTTAAACTCCACTTGAGTAGTGAATCCTCTGGTTACATGTACACCTCTATCTGTAGGTGTCGGTATAGGAATGCATTCTTTACATTAAGCTGAAAAGTAACCAGCATTTGTTAATAGAAATAACAAGGAGAATATGTATAATAGTTACTCAAGCAACAAGAGTCAACACTATAAGTCTGAGTTTTTACTACTAACCTAGCCTTGTAACATTAGTTATGCCATCAAAGTGATACTTGACCAAAACCCCATTTGCATCCCATAACTGTAGCATTGGATGAAGGTCTGAAAAGAGTGCTAGTGCGTTTAGTCTGAAGAGAAGACATCTCTTCTTACATGTATGCACACCATTATCATCATGAAGTACCATTTAATCATGTATGCACACCATTATCATCATGAAGTACCTTTTTTCCCGCTCGCTCCAGCGAGGGCTTTGCCTCGCTCATGCTCGGATCATACTCCCATTATGTGGATCTCCGATGAGCAGGCCCGTAGTTCTTACTTCTTCAGGTTCGAGCAGGCTCGGATGATGGAGGTTTCGAGAGGTTTAGGGAGTTGATTATTGAGAAGTGGTAAGGTTAGCAACCCGAGGGTTCGTCGATTAGAAGGTCCGCATCGAAGTTAGCCATGCTCAAGAGTTTTTACTCGACTTTCGGGAGAGAGCTCAAGGCCAAGAGAAAGGCTCGGCGAAGTGCGACACAAGATGGGGTGTCGCGCCTAGACACACTGGATGACCTAAGAGGTTTGTAACATGAAGAGTTGGGAGAGAGAGTGCAGTTCCTGGAAACTCTGATGTTGGAAGATAGAAAGGAGGAGGTTGAGTAGAGACAGAGGTCAAGGCTGCACTGGTTAAGAGAGGGTGATGCTAACACGATGTTCTTCCATGCTATGGCTTCTGGGAGGAGAAGGCGGAACTGCATTAACAAGTTAAATGTGAGAGGAGAGCAGGTGTCCAGAGAGGAGCAGGTAGGGGCGACGCTTAAAAGTCACTTTATGGAGACATCCAGACAACAGCAGGTGAGGGTTAGGGTTGGGTAGGCAAAGGGGCAGAGGCCCTCTCAAGTGAGTAGTCCGATGGTCTTGAGGGCCCCCTTTGCAGAGGAAGAGGAGGTGAAGCATGTAATCTGGGACTTGAATGCTGATTTTTCTCTGGGGTCTGATGGCTTTCTGGTCTTCTTTTACCGGGAATTTTGGGAGATGTTGAAGGAGGATTTTCTAGAGCTACTGGATGGGTTCATGTTGGGCAACATAGGTTTCAAGAAGGTTAAAAGGACTATCAAATGTGAGCTATAAAATGCGAGCTACCTCATTGTCGTAAAAATTCTGGCTAATAGGCTCAGGGTGGTGCTTGACTCAACCATCTTACATGGGCAATCTGTGTTCGTTCTGGGCAGAAAGATAGCAGATGGCTTGCTGATGGCCTCGGAGATTTGCCTTCACTGGAAGAGATCAAAGGAGGCAGGGATTCTGTGGAAGATTGACTTTGCAAAAGCTTATGACTATGTAGATTAGAGCTTCATCTGGACTTCCCTGCAACATTATGGGTTCCATGACATGTGGATTTCATGGATGAAAAGATGCGTTATGACTTCTTCCTATTATGTCCTAGTCAACGACAGACCGTTTGGGGGCTTCTTTCAACCTTAGAGAGGTGTCAGGCAGGGTTGTCCTCTTGTGCCGATGCTCTTCGTGTTGGTTGTAGATGCTTTGGCAGCTATGTTCAAATGTGTGGTTGATGATGACTGGTGTGAAGGATTCTGTGTGGGAACACTTTCCATCCCCTCCTACAATACGCAGATGATACGGTCGTCTTCATGGGAAGCTCTAAAGATGTGATCAGAAGATCATCTCAACTGATGTAGATTTTTGGGAATCTTTCTGGTCTGAAAATTGACAAGCTGAATTCCGTGGTGATTACCTTTGGCGTGGCGGAGAATGAATGAAGCAGGCTGGCAGAGGTGCTGGATTGTCCTCTCGGGGAGCTGCCCATTACGTACCTTGGGCTGTCATTGGTTGCAAGGGAGCTTAAAAAGTCCGGTTGGGACTTGGACATTAGTAGATTTGAGCATAGATTGGAGGTTGGAAGGTGATGACTTTGTCAAAAGGGGAAAGTTGATCCTCTTGAAAAATGTTATTTCAGCCATCCCCATCTTCTTCCTCTCTACTCGGCTCATACCGTCAGGAGTACGAAAGAAGATTGAATATATGATGCGCAAATTTTTCTGGTCTGACGGTAGGCAACAGAGGCTTGGCCTTAGTCTCGTGGTTTGGGAGCATGTGACACGCTCCATAAAGGAAGGTGGCTTAGGAGTTCAGGATCTGGATTGCATGAAAAAGGTGTTGCTTGCGAAGTGGGTTGTTTTTATCTAGGTTGGGTCATCGAGGCTCGTTGCACAACTCTTGAGAGAAATCTATGCTATTAAGGGCATACTTATGACAGGTCAGGTTCACTTCGAATAGTCACTATGGGCTGAAGTGCGTACAATCTTGCTGACTATGGAGTTGAACCTGAGGCCGAAGCTAGGGAATGGTGAGCTTTTTCGTTTCTAGCGTGATGACTGGACTGGTGAGGAGTCCCTAGATGGTAAGTTCCCGAGATTATTCGCTCTCACTTCCTTGAAGGATTGCTCAGTTGCTCAGGAGGGGGGTTCAGGCAGTTGGATGTCGTAATTCCTTGTAGATCTATCACATCAACGGTTAGAGTAGTTTGACAGATTGCAGTCGGAGTTGCCCTCATCTATTTGCATCTCCTAGGGAAGAGATCATTTCGTGTGGGGCAGTGGGGGCAGGTTCTCAACAAAGAAGGCGTACATGGACCTTAGAAGGGAAGAGGACAACCAAGACAGTGACCTTTGCAGAGATATGAAGATCATTTGGGCTGATAAAATCACTTGCAGGGTTAATGTTTTTCTCTAGTGTCTAAGAAGGGGCAGGATTTGCGATAAAGCAAGGAGAGGCGGATTATTTGGAATTGTTGATACATCTTGCGACAGGTGTGGTGAGTTTGTTGAAGACGTGAATCACCTCTTCTTAGGTTGTACGTTGTCAGTACAGACTTGGAGCGAGATTGGACCTAAATGGGCTTCAATTGTGGGCTTGGTGAGTTTTGGGCTTCTCTGAGGGTGGCTGGGGGCAATTCGATGGAGGAATGCACCATGCTTTTTGCAACACTTCAGACTATCTGGGAGGAAGGAATGACCTTATTTTTAAGAGATAGAGGTTCTATCCAGAAAATGTAATAGCTCATTGTAAGGCTCTTTTCATTCTTGGTCTTCCAGGTAATGTATTCTAAACCTCTCATTAATGAATCGTGGTGAATCCCACCTCGGGATCTCACCCTTTATTTTCTCAAAAAAAGGTCAAGGAATAGAAATAACCAAAATTTTAGTAACAAACTACTAGTATGATGGAGTAATCTCCATACGTTGTCGAAGATATGATGTATAATACAAGTGCGCTTTTTCTAAAGGCAATAGGAACATTGAGATCATCTAGAGACACAACGTCTTCTTCTAACACTAAATCGATTATTATACAGTTCCATTAGTAGAAAATTGTGATCGTGAATTGCCTCAATTGTGTTGGATGATACACTTGTTCATGAGTAGGAACCCCCAGAGGAGGATGTATATAAACCATCATCTATCTCTTGTTTCTAGTATTAGTAGTAGGGGAGTAGGAAGATGTACCACATCATCATGAATTGATGTATACATCATATAGCCTGTGGAAGACAAGTAGGAGACATATTCAAAGAAGGTAATATCATTAGAGAGGAAATATCCCCACCCACAGGATTATAGCGGCTATAGCTTCTGTGAGTTATTAATACTTAAGAAAACATGGTCTTGACCTGGAACCAAAATATGAGCAAGGACAACAAAATTAACCCAACCTAAGCAAGAAAAGCTATTATTTTGTTATTAACATGTTCATGGGACATGGTTGAGGATCCGTTTAAGTATGTATACCTTTTTTAGGAAAGTATGCATGCCTTGTTGGAAACAATTTTGATCAACAACACGTAAGCATAAATCAATAAAATAAGAAATCACACTGAGTAGCACAATACAAGGATATATTAATTGAACAATGTGCTTATTTCATTTGATTTTGCCAAACTCTCACCTTGTATTCTCGTGAATATGTTTTGGAGTACAATGAATGGTTGTTGCAGGGCATGTTTATAATATGAGATTAAGGTTAGTATTATAAGGAGTTGCATATGAAGGTACCAATATACCCCTCGTACAAGGTTTGTTTGGGGAGTAATATACGTATTCCAAACCTTCAATTTTTCATTTAGTGGAACATGTTCCAATATTATCTGTGTGATTCTCAATAAACATCACAAAGTAGGAATATCTAGATATGAAGTAAATTGGAATGACCTCTAAAAAAGGTTTGAAAAATGAAAGGCAGAACAAGGCGTTTTATTTAGAATCGATGCTAGATGTATCCTCGAGGCAGTCGAGGTGTAATCTCAGTTTATAGAGAAAATAATGCATAAATCTATAATTATATATATATATCGATGTAAATATATTTTCTGACCAATATATAATATATAACACTACAATATATGATAAAAACAAAAGAGATGAAACCAACAAAGAGATGATATCACAGCTACATATCTTTTTTCGCAACATTTTCATCCAATCAAAGATGGACTCATTGTCTATAAATATCATGAAGGAATAAATCAATATATATTTGATATTTGTCACTAAGATATTGTTATACATAAAAATACGAATAATATATGTCGAAAAAATTTATGTTATGTGCCTAACACGTAAATATATAATGACCTGAAGAGTCTTGAATCCTATCTTTTTTGTTTTTAATGCATTGCAAAGCTCATATGATCTTACCCAACAATGGCAGGCGAAACCATCATTTAGGAGGGGATCTCTTGTAGTATTTATGGTTTTATTCGTTTAAGAGTGTAGTGTAAAGAGTTTACTAAAATAATTAGGCATGTTTAATGATAAATGTGAAGTTATGATAATATGAAAAACATTAAATTGAGGCATTTGTCTTAGTACAAATATATCCTTAACAAGCATACATTTACAAGCTTTTTTAACTGCCAAGCGAGCAATTAATATCAACAATAAAATGATTTGAAAAAACTAAAATGCCTCGTCAGAATGCCTCGCCTTGAGGCGTTTTGCTCGGCTATGCCTCGACCACCTGAGGCACATTCCTCGAGGCTAAATGGGATCGCCTCACCTCGAGGCATACACCACGAGACTAGTTTTTTTACACCATGCCCCTAAACATAGCTAAAATAAGAGATGGAAGTTCCAAATCAAAAACTGAGTTTCACATAAAGGTATTGTACAATTCTTATCGCATGCATGCAGAGAGTTTCCTTATGAGAGCATGATTTATATTAAAACAACCAGTGTTACAGAAGTCAGTATTCAGTATTTAGTCGGAGGGGTCGCTGAATAAAGAATAATCGGTATTCGGGCGACTATCCGAAATTATTTGGTTTTGTATTTTTTTAATTATTTTTAATTTAAAAATGATTTTTAATACATACATTCTTATATATTTATACTTGTATTATTATTAATCAACAATAATCCAAGATAAAAGTATCCATTAACAACATACGTGTGCAGAGCTTTGACATTTTTGATAATATCATGACAAATGGTATTTTTTTAGAATTTTTAAAAATAATAATAAATAAAAAATTCAACAGTTAAGTACCAGTCGGCCGAATAGTCAGCCAGAATGTCGAATAATTGGACCGACTATTCGGTTAGGCCGATTAAAGGTTATTCAGTCATGGACCCCCCTCCCCCACACCTCATAGTCAGCCTAGTCGGTTGAATATTGCAACACTAAACAACTATAAAACTCCATGTTCCACTTGATTTTTAGTGATAGTTCAGTTGTTGGTGCTACATTATCGCACTACTTATCATTTTATAAGTCAAGAAAGACTTATGTATCTAGTTCTAGCTCAAGCATGTATGATCGAAAATGGAAGAATTAAAAAGATATTTAGAATAAGTAGCTGTGAACATCAACACTTCTATGTCTGCTTTCATTTGAAATGACACACTTTTGTGATCATGGTTTAAATGGATCTTTTTTTACGAGTCTGCAAAAATTCCAAGTTACGATAATAAATTCAGTTTAGCACTTGTGAAACGTTTAGTTATTTGAACTGTGACGTATACTAAGGAGAGCCATCAAAACAAGCTAGGGACAACATTTTCAAGTTGTTTTTTGATGCGGAGCATCTTGGCCAACCGTCTTTTAGGGGAAATGGTCATGTAGGAAGCAATTTGAGACGAGGAGTTCTTTAGCACATAGGATATTAAGATGCAAAGAGCGAGAGGGGAAGACGAAGTAGGTTTTTGGACTCGAACATGGTATTCTTAAGAAATGCATTATCATATAGATGTGCATCATCTCCGCCCACATACTTGGTTTTGTTGGTTTCAAGTAGGATAGGTCAAGAAACAGAATAGGAAAAACCAAGGCATCATCTATTTTAGTAGAGAGCTGGAAAACATCTTATCCTCATGAGATTATGGGTGTGCTTGGAGAATTAAAGCACTCTTGAGATGTATGTTGATGTTCTACTTAGGTTTGTGATAATCGAGGTTTAGATAGGGTCAAAATATGTCTCACACAAGGCGGAGACTAAATCGTTGTGGCGACCACTCACAAAATCTTAATTAATCAACAATTAACCCATAATAATGATTAAGCAATAGAAACAAAATTTGTGGAGTTAAAACTTATTATAACTCTACAACAAGGATGTGTTTAGGTGCAAATATGTAGAGCTTGAACACAGGGAACAAGCAGGATAGATCGGACAATTGAATGCAAAAAAGTGATTGTGATGTATGTGTCTATATGTTCTTTTTTGTGGGTTTTTAAATTTTAATTTTATTTTTGATTTATATTTTTATATTTTGATTTTTAATTTTCTATTTTTATATCTTCTTTTTATATTTTTATATCCTCTTTTCTTTTAAAATATATAATAAAGGTATATATAGGCTATATATACAATATAGACTACTATAGATATAAATATTAATACAAATAATCAAAATAAAAAATGAACTAAGCCTTCTCCCACTATAAGTAGGGTCGGCTACATGGATTCTTGCTCAAATCTATGTTGAAAGATTCGATTATATTTTACGCTGGCCATCGACTACCTAACGCAACCCTTGCAAGAGTGGGATCCCGATCTTTTGTGTGGTAGACACACTATACTACCGCTAGACCATTAAGTGGTATTGATAAAAATAATCAAAATAAGGAAAATAAAATATTTTGGGATTTTCAAATATTTTTTATTGTTTTTTTGATTTTTTAGAATTTTTTTGCTAATTTTTATATATTTTTAAAGTCAAAAATACTCTAAATCAGGGATGAAATTAATAGCCGAAATTAAAATGGAGATTGTTGGGATTTTAGAGGCAGAAAATATATTGTTGGGATTTTTATGGTTTTTTTATTTTTATATAGGTTTTAGGGATTTTTTATTTTTAAGAGTTTTTTATATTATTTTAGTGATTTTTGGTCTGGAGTTGTAAAATAAATAAGTAAATGTAAAATATATTTTTTTGGAATTTTTCAAAAAGTTTATAATTTTTATGTATTTTCTATTGCAAACAAGGATAAAAAGGGTGTTTCCAATTTTTAATAAATATTTCAAATCCTAAAATTGTAAATTAAAAATATGGCATGAAAGTAGATGCAATCAGGAGCAAAACTTATTTTTTTGAGATTTTTTAGAGCAATGTAGCTATATGAATAAATACAAAAAACAAAGAGAAACTACATTCCTGGCATGGATGTTTTTGCAAATATCATAAAGTCAAGAGGCTCAGAAGTAAATACACCAAAATATTTACAAAGCAGTTCAAAGTTTAAGGACTAATTACAAATAGACAAAGGTGTGAGGGCCTTCCTGCAAAAATACGCGCACCTCACGTGATTAAGCACGTGAGATGCATTAGCAAGGATCAGAATGTAATTACATTAAAATGCAGGGTTCCTTTAAAATTATTCCAAAAGTTTTTAAACTGTGTATAATAATTACAACACTAAATATGAAAGAACAAAAACGCAGGGGTACGATAGAAAATTACCCCCACTCAGTGGGCGATCGAATGACCAAGGGTTGCTCACTTGACACATAGCGCGCCTGTAACGCGTGATGCCCGTTCGCTTTGGACGGCTGCGATTAGATCCCCCGCAACGGAATCGACGGTTGAAGAGCGGGGAGATCCGACGGTAGCTGGAAGGCCTGAGCTGCTACAGTTGATCGACGCCGTACGAGACAGTTGGAAAATTGTCGGAAGAATTCGCCCTCGACGGATTTCGATGAGGCATAGCACGCGCCTCCGGCCTTCTCACGTCCCTCCGATCTAACGTACAAGATCCTGCAGCCTCGGCGAACCCTCCAGGTAGCTCAAATGGCTCTCCGGGAAGGCAAGCTGGCTTATTTGGAGCTCGTGCTTCTTCTAGCCACCTGGAAGTGGTTCCCTGGCGAGATCGGGGCACACAAGCCCCCTTCGGGTCCTGCAAAGAAGTTGAAAGACACTGCAAAGACAGAGCAAGGACCTGACCTTTATTGACGGGTGATCGACAAAGTAATGGAATGGGAAGAGGTGGCTGGAGCTCAAGAGCTTCGACGAGGTTTTTGGTACCTAAACCTAAACTAACTACTTGATTAAACGACAAAATACAAGCAGAGAATAAATGCCTACAACTAAAGCTATCGGAAACAAGAAGCGTAACCGAAATAAGAAGCCCACGCTCCCAAGACCCAAAAAGGCCACGGTGTTCCCGACTGCTCTCCACCTTTCTTTCTCATCCCCACCTCTCCTCTCCATTCCCTCACTTCCCTCCCGCGCCCTTCGCTTCCACCTCCACTCGAAACCCTAGAAATCCCCCATGGATTGGCCTGGCGACCCCCCGGCGGCGGCGAGGAGGAGGAGGAGAACTTCCTCCTCACCTACGGTGGTCCCTTCGCTTCTCCGTCCCCAGCATGCTGCAGCAGCCGGGACCCTTCGGGATGGTGGTCTCCGACGCCATGGATCCCCGACCAACCCGTCATCTACGTTAACGCCGCCTTTGAGAGGATCACTGTCTACCGTGCTGACGAAGTGCTCGCAGGAACTGGTCTGTCTGATCGCCCATTTTTTGTGATTTTTTAGGATTAATTGCTTGGTTTGTGGTTGGGGGATCGATTTGATGCCCGGTAGGGTTTTTGGTCTTGCGGTGGAGGGCGGGGACTGAATTAGGGATGTAAGAAAGCAATCTCTGGGCGTTCGGAAACCGACGAAAAGGAGCGGTTCTTGATGACGTATTCCGTCAAGAAGATTGGGGGAAGTGGAATTAGTGCCAAATGTGTGCATCTGAGTCCGGGCTCAGTTGTTCGCTGTTGATGGAATCATCATAGTTGCTAACCCAGAACAATGGACTTAGTGATGTTGTAAATGAGTGGATGTCCTTTCCATCACTGGATTAGGTCGTACTGATGCTCTATATCGCTAATTACACGGTAAGATATCAAACTTTTTAGGTTCCAGGAAGGTTTTCATAGTCGAGAAGAGTAAGCATCTGTAAATGTTTTCGCTAGTTTGAGGACATGATATTGTTCCAAGGATTTTTTTAGGAGATTGTTCCAAGGATCATTATGTATATATTTTTAGAGAAAGGAGCAGTGCATATTTTGTATGTGGATTGCTAGGGAAAGGAGCAGTGCATTTTTTGAGGAGATTTTTTTGAGGAGAACATGATGTTGTTCCTTCGAGTTTCAGGTACATGCAACCGTTCAATATTGCTCCTTTCCCCCTCTTTTTTTACTCATGAGCACAGTAATTTGGGTAACTGCTTCCAATGGTTTTAAAAGATGTATATTTGAATAAACCACATGGTTGTTGGCATTACCATTTTTTACCCCTCTTCTTCCTCGACGCCAATGACCGACGAAGGTGGCGGAGATCACTCAAGACCGCTTCCCTAGATCACTTTAGATGCACGACGTGGATGCTGTCACCATCCACATTTGTTTGAGCGCAAGAGGCGAGAGGAAAGGAGGTCAAAAGAGACTCAAAAAAGTGAAGAAGCTTGGGGGATGGTTTTTTTACAGGTGAAGAAGGCGGGGTGTTCGAGGGAAGATCACGGGTGATGCGCGAAGAGATAGAGGGAGATCTGTGCATGGCGTGGATGGCAGATGTACAAGGAGCATTTTTCGTGAAGGGTCCACATTGCTTGGAGCAGCGCATCACGCGCGAACAATTCGAGAAATGGGGTCAACGACTAGGTGTCAGAGGCTACAGGACTAGGGTCAAACAGTTGACCCACGATCAACTGTCCGAGCAACCTGGTTGGTCCACGTGGACCAACCAAGAAAAACCCTCCTGAAAACAACTGTAAGATCGATATTAAATAATAATTGATTTTATTAATTTTAATTTATAAAATAAAAAAAATGTTTCTTATTATTATAAATTATTTTAGTATGGTTTTTATTTATTTTTTAGAGGTATATAATTGCAAGTTACTTTTTAGGTTATAATATAGGTATATTTACCTATGTTTTAAAGTCTTTTATTTTTATTTTGTACATTTAATTTTATTATTTTAATTTATTATTTTATATAATTATAACTTATTTTTAGATATTTAAATATATTTTTATTATATTTTACTGATATAATATATACACTTAATTAAATAGGTATATTATTAAATAGGTATTTCATCTATGTATTTTCTTTACATATTTTATTTTAATGTTTTATTTATGTTTTTATTCCTTTTTTAATATGTAAAAATATTATAAATAATAGTTGCACAAATATAAAACATAAAATTGTAAATAATAAATAAAATGAATGTTTTAATGGGGTAAACTATACAATCGAGGTTCAAAACCTAGCTTTCACACCTTAACTCTAAAAAATATGAAGCCACCTTCATTAAAAGTCATATAAAATTAAAGATGATTTTGATATATTTTTATTTTTATTTGAGAGATACGGGTCTGGGAAGTTGGGATTTTGGAAATTTATTTAGATTGTATCTTTTACACTGTATATTATTTTTGTATGAAATAAATTTCGCAATTTTCTATATTTTATTATCTACAACTTTCATGTATAAAGTTTCTTTATTTGAAGTAAAGTGGAAAATAAAATAAGTCCCAAAAAATGAATAAAGAATGGATAAATAAAAGGGATTTTTATTTGATTTTGGACCCTTACCCCCCCACTTTAGTCCTTCTCGACCTAGTCATCGAGATGCCTAGATTTCAGGGTTTAGGGTCATAAAATCTCTTCGATATTTTATTCTTTTTCTTTTCTTTTCTTTATTCTATAATTTTGGCATTAAAACAGTATTTTATACAATATTTACACAATAATGAATGAATGTTAAAATGCATGAATGAGAGGTATTTACACACATTTACTAGGATTTTTAAGTCCAAAATGATAGAATAAAGATGATGAAATGGAGATTCATCAGTTTGACAAGTTTATGAGATGAAAGTTTGTTGACCAATCATGGTATGAATAGTCAAAGGTGAAAAATTGGGCTCAAATGGAGACAAATGATTTGGTACAGGATGCATTACAGTGAAAGCCGGCTTCTTTTCTTAAAGACTAGGTAATTGAAGAAGATAGAACTGAAACGAGAATAGCATATACCTTGTCACCGAGGATTCTACGTAGAGTGAGGAAAATTCAAACATAAAAGCTATCTCAACGTATTTTTATATCTATAATGTGGGTAAACTGACAACAACTATGATAGATGATAATTGTGGCAAAGAATTTACTTAATTTGGGACAAAGCTTGTGATTTTCATCACCAAATTCCTTTTATTTTTTATCTCAAGCATGCAAGTATTCACTAGTATCCTTCCCTTGGCTTAGACTTGAAAAAAATATTAGGCACGATTCATCATGGGGCTTCTATCCTATGATAATGTCTGCAATTTTCTTCTTCGCCTTCAGTTTAAATGCTTACAAGGCATTTATTATCGGGAATTTGAGAAGATATATAAGCGTTAAAGTAGTAAATTTATGAGATCCAAACGTTTCTTTTTTAATATTTCAGAAGTTGAAGTTCTTTTTTTGAGGTGTCCAGAAATTTATTGATCCTCGGAGAACGGTTCCTCTTCAATGCTCGTATGATATTTGCAGTAAGTTTTTATTTTTACATTGAGTGATTTTTTTTTTCGATTTGTTACTTCCAAAGTAAGAACATGGACCCTTTTTACTTCAGTTGAAAAAATGTTCCTGCAATATGAAATTCATTTAGTGGTCATGTTATTCTTCTGTGAGTACTCTCTTTTATTTCAGATTGTTGTAGGATTGCATAAATTCGATGTAAATTTTGTCCATGTTCATTTTGAATATATAATCTATTTTATATTTTTCAATTATAAATATTTAAGTTTAGGGAATCATCATTGAACTGAATGAAGTTGCACCTCATTAATCATAGTTTCTATTGAGAGAAGTGTATTGTGTTAATGGGACTTGGATATGGATTCATGTATCCATGTCATTGTTGTTAGCGTTATGCAATAGATAGGTAATTGGATTTATCCAAGATCCAATCTCCCTGCTCTCCTATTTAGTCCCACATCATCTATAAGTGGGACTCCAATATATTTGCAAGGCTTTAAATTTTGGTGTTGGAGAAAGAGAATCATGTGTGTTGGGCGTGAGCATGTTGGGTCAGAAGATGCGACATGGTTTGTACGCATAGAGAAATGATACTCTCTTGTGGTTGGAGGGGTGGTGCACGGGAGTAGGCTTTCCCGATGGAACGATCGATGTTGTACAGAGATCAAGCATTGAGGTACATGCAACTGGTTGACTGGAGAAGATTACATCATTGTTGCTGCGTGTTGTTGTGGCTATGCTCGTAAAAGATTGGACCATCATCAAGCCAAGATCCAGGAGGCATTCTAAACCCCCATAAGAGACAAAAAAGATATATTTCCTGTAGAGATATGTTTCTTTACAATAGTTATTTCATGTTTTCGTGCTATTTCCTAAGTCTCTGTACTTATGAATGTCTTATGTAATTTACCCATAGGCTACTCTCCTATATAAGAGAGCCTAGGATTCACAGAATAAATAATTCTTTCTATTTTCCCAACATGGTATCAGAGCGACGGTCCTAGACCGGAGCTCCTGTACCAAAACCCTAACCTTAACCCCGATCGCAAGCCCCTCCTCCCCGTGCCGCCCCTCCTCCCCGTGCCTTGCATCGCCTCGGGCAGCCCCGCGTCGTGCCTCCTCGTGTTGCGCCCTGGGCTGTTGCGCCCCGCCTAGGCTTCCATGCCTCGGCTTCCTTGCCTCGACCTCCCCGTGTTGCGTCCAGGGCCGTGCCTCAGCTTTCGTGCCGTCTAGGATACCGCCGCCTAGGTTCTCCCTCACCGAGGTCGTTGCTGCCTTGGTTCTCGTGCATGATGCCAAGCTTCTCTAAGCCTCATCGTTATCTAGGTTCTCGCCGAACCTTCTTCTTTATGGGTTTGGTTGCTTGAGTCTATACATGCAATCGAAACCGTGAATGCCAGCGTAGATAAAAGTCTATCCAGTCTACAACCCTAGTCTTTTATTATCATCATGTCAGAAAGCAAGGTCGATATTCCCTCCACAGGTGCCTTCAGAGGTCCTGCGCCTATTGTGAAGATGGATGGGTCAAACTATAAACTGTAGGCTATGCAGTTCATGAGTATGATGAAGTCTACCGGTAAGAAACACATTCTTATTGAGGAAGAACCTACTGAGAAGACTGGGGTTAACGCCTCATGGGAGGCGGATAATGCATCAGGCACATTAGCAGTTGAGATTGCTAATGATATTCTCCATCAGCCCACTGCAAAAGCAATATGGGATATTCTTGCCGTTACCTATTCACAGGCAAAGAATGAGACGGAGATTCTACAACTCCAGCATGACATCTTCACAATCAAGCAGATGGGACGGCCTCTCCACTCGTTATATACATCTTTGCGTGGAATGTTCGAGAAGCTCCATAGCTTCATGCCTCTCACATCTACCCCTGAGCAGTAGTAGACCTACAGGAATGCCACTATGGTTTGTTTGTTTTTGGTAGCACTAGATCATGAATATGAGGTGACTCATTCCCAGATTTTGGCCGACTCCACTATTCCTCCTATGGAGGAAGCCTTTCGCAGGCTTAGGCGGATCACTGTTCCATCGTCTACCGCAGCTCCGACATCTTCGGCGACGGCAGCCTCCTGAGGTTGAGGAGGCTTTTCTCAGTTTCACGGACGAGGATCTTGCGACAGAGGATGTCGAGTTCGTCAGCCATGTAATTTTTTCCATCGTCCTGGACAAAAGCAACGAGTGTTGGGATGTTGAGCCGGTTAAGAGAGGGCGGGAACGGCCCAAGAAGTGTTGGAAAGAGATCATACGATGGGATCTTTGTTTTGTGGATATAAGACCGAAATTGACCCAAGATAGATCTGAATGGAGGCAAAGAATCCATGTAGTCGACCCTACTTAATTGTGGGAAAAGGCTTTGTTGTTGTTGTGTCTTGGACATACAGAGGATACATGCTACTCCAAGCATGGATTCCCTGCATCTGCTCGAGTAGCTGAGCAGATTGATCATCCGACTGCCTCTTCTCTAGATCATTTTGAGGATCTGGTAGCATGATTGAGGGGCATTATACCTCCTTCTGGTTCTGTGTCATCTCCATCGACCCCTGGGAGTCATTCAGGTGTAGTTGCTTCAGCCTCCTCCAGTACCTCAGGTATTACTTATGCACTCACTAGCAGTGGTAGATCTGATGCTATAGAATGGATTATGGACTCCGGTGCCACACATCATTTGTGTGGCGACAAGGGTCAACTTACAGCCTACAGACAGGTTCCTCCAGGAGGAACTGTTATCATTACAGATGGGACTCATTCCCCAATTACTGGATTGGGGAAGATTAGTGACACCCTCTATGCATCTACAGAATGTGTTACATGCACCTGACTTCTCTATGAAATTTGTTGTCCAATAGTCAGATTACAAAGGATTTACATTGTCGTGCCATTTTTGACCCATCTTCTCTTGTTTTTCAGGACATCATTACGGGCAAGGTGATTGGGCGTGGCCGTGAGCAGGGTGGTCTGTATCACCTAGTTTGAACTCCCTATGCTGGAATCTCCTCTCTCTCTCTGCTAGACCTGTCTCACCATTTACGTGGCACTTGCGCTTTGGTCATCTCCCACTCCAAAGACTATGTCATGTTCTACCTCAGATCTCACCTCATGCGTCCTTCCAATGTGAGGCATGTCAGTTGGGAAAACATCATCGATCTACCTTTCCCAGTCGTCAGAGTGGCAACATTAGCTCCATTTTCGAGTTGTTTCATATAGATATTTGGGGTCCCAGTCATGTTCCTGATCACCAGGGGCACATGTTTTATCTGGTCGTTGTTGATGATTTCTCTCGTTTGTCTTGGGTCTTTTTATTAAAGAATGAATCTGAAGCTGGAGATGTTATCAAAAATTTCTTGACCGAAATACAAAATGTCTTTTTTGTCTCAGTCAAAATTATTAGAACTGATATTGCCTTGGAATTTTTTACTCATTATTTCTCCAGTTATTTTTCAACCAAGGGAATTATTCATCAAACTTCATGCACCTACACTTCACAACAAAATGGTATTACAGAAAGGAAACATCACCATATGCTTAATGTTACAAGGACACTCCTCATTCCTTCTGGGGTGACGTTGTTTTAATGGCATGTTATCTTATTAATCGCATGCCCTCGTCAGTCGTGGATGAGAAATTTCCTTTCTCTCTTGCCTTTCTTGAGAAGGGAATTGTTCTCTCTCACTCCTCGTGTGTTTGGCTCAGTCGCATTCATCCACCAAGTGTCTCCGGGTATTGGCAAGAGCTGTCAAGTGTGTCTTTGTTGGGTACTCCAGGACGCAGAAAGGATACATGTGTTATGATCCATTGCGCAGGAAGTATTACGTTAGTGCCGATGTTACCTTTTTTGAGTCCGTGATGTACTTTTCTCCTACATGTAATCGGTTGATGTCTTCTGATACAGATGATAGTATATACATGCCACCACCACCACCATTACCTCCCACATCTCCACCACCAACACCTACTTCACCACCACCATCACCACTTCCTATGCCACCTCAACCTACTATAACGTTCCCCGTTCCACCTTTGCCTCAACATTATACCCGTCGGCTTGCTTCTGCCCATGGTCAACGCTCATCATCAGCACGTATGAGGTATGTTCTGATAATACAGTTTCTAATGATGGGTCTAATGGTTTGCCGACGCAGGATTCTTTACAGGAGATAGATGTAGAGGCTGCAGATTTGGATCTGCCTATTGCACTTCGGAAGCCGAAGCATAATTGTGCATCATATCCTATAGCATCCATGGTATCCTTTGATCGCTTAACATGCGATTTCAGGAATTTTGCAGTTGTCTTATCAGTCATGGATATTCCACAGAATTATAAAGATGCTTTGAAGAACAGCTGATGGCGTTTGGCCATGGAAGAAGAGATGGTTGCTCTTCAGTGGAGAGGCACTTGGAGCCTCGTCCCAGCTCCCACTGGAGTCTCTATAGTAAGTTATAAATGGGTGTTTACAATTAAGCAGAATGCAAATGGTACCATCGACAAATACAAGGCGCACCTGGTGGGGCGAGGGTTTACACAAACATACGAGGTGGATTATCTCGACATTCTCACCAGTTGCGCGTCATTCCACCTTACGGATTCTTCTCTATGTTGTTGTTATTCGATATTGGCCTTTGTTTCAGTTAGATGTCAAGAATGCATTTTGTATAGTGATCTTCAGGAGGAAGTCTACATGCAACAACCACGGGGATTTGCTGTTGAGGGGGAGTGTTCACAGGTGTAGACTTCATAAGGCGGTATATGGCCTTAAACAGAGCCCTAGAGCTTGGTTCCAGAAGCTTTCAGACTTGTTTGAGAAGCAGGGGTACAAGCGCTCAAATGCTGATCATTCCCTGTTTATACAGAAGACATCCAGAGATACGGTCGCTATTATGGTGTATGTTGATGATATTCTTATTACAGGGGATGACATACAAGGAATAAATAGAGCGAAAGAACTTTCGGGTCGTGAATTTGTCACAAAGGATCTTGGAGTTCTTAGATACTTTCTGGGACTGGAGTTTGTCAGAAATCAACAAGGGCTTGTGATGATCCAAAGGAAACACGCCACTGATTTGCTGAGCAACACAGGAATGCTTGGATGTCAGCCTGCTACCACATCCATGGATCCAAGCATGAAGCTAGATGATGATGATACCGATGAGGTAGATAGGAGGATATACAGAGAGCTGGTAGGAAATCTCCTTTATGTTACCATCACCAGACCCAATATTTCTTTTGCTTTTAGTCGGGTAAGCCAATTCATGGAGAAACCATGTCAGGTTCTTATGGATGCTATACATATGATACTCAGGTATCTTAAATCATCTCCAGGTGCAGGTCTACTATTTAGAAAAGGTAAGAAGATTACAATCTCAACATGTGTAGATGCAGATTATGCAGGGTGTCCAAAGGATAGGAATTCCACTACGGGTTTTGCTGTATATGTTGGAGATTCACTTGTCTCATGGAGGAGCAAGAAGCAAACTATTGTAGCCATATCTAGTGCTGAGTTTGAATATAGGGCTATGGCCCAAGCTAGTGCAGAAATGATGTGGGTTCGAGCTGTCATTACAGATCTATGTATAGAAGCTCCCATTCCTATGGCACCGGAATGCGACAATCAGGCGGCTATATTTATTGCAAATAATCCAGCTTTTCATGAGCACACCAAGCACATCGAGGTTGACTGTCACTATATACGAGATATGATTCAGAAGGGCTTTATTTCCACATCTCATGTCAGCTTAGGGAATCAGATTGCAGATATCTTCACCAAGGCCTTACTCAGAGGACCTTTTCAAAAGTGCTTGTCCAAGCTGAGCATGATCATCATCTATGCTCCATCTTGAGGGGGCATGTAGAGATATGTTTTTTTGAGGCTCAAAAAAAGGGGGAGACACTCAGCAGTGTTCACCCCAATATATTAAAAGGAAAAGAGACCAAGAAATTTACAAGAGCGTTACAAAAAACCAAACAAAAACAAGACCCAAAGGGGGTAACCGAAAGCGCAACAAGCAAAGATCATCCCTAAAAAACCAAAGTAGGGCTACCCTGTACACCAGTCAGCCAGAAGACGCGAAGAATCGATAAAAATGTTTTCCCGGTAGAACCGCTGGCCCACGAAGAGGGCCTCATTCCTCCCCAGCCAGATGCCCCACAACCTTGCAATCGGAGCTAGAAAATCCTTCCTATCCCTGCCCCTGATGCTCATCAAGCTCTCGCAAAAAGCAACCGTGCATTCCGAGTTGATCCAATCTAGATCAGCCCAAAGGCCACGAACCAAGCTGCAGCCGAAGAACAAGTGGTCGATGGTTTCCCGCTCCTCGTCACAAAGCCTGCAATCAGGCCCAACGTTCGGAAAACATCGGGCGCAACAATCACGCGTTAAGAGCCTCCCCCTGCAAAGAAGCCATAGGAAGACACCAATGCGCTCAGGAAGCTTCAATCCCTAGAAGAATCTGCAATCACGCCTAAGAATCGTCCCCCACCTGAGGGCTGGGAGCAAGAGCTAGATACGCCTTCCGCGTGGAAAAAGGACCATCCTTCCAAGACTAGTGGTCCCGACCATCATTAGGTTGGACAACGTCAGCAAGCAAGCGCATTAACAAAAGAAAATCATCCATACGCTGATCCGAGAAATTGGCAATAAAACGAGGACACCAGCATCCGTCCATCCAGAATGAGGCCACCGATGCCTCCTTATCATCCACCAAAGCAAACAAGCGGGGAAAGCTGTCCTTCAGAGTACCCCTTCCTGACCAATCGTCGGTCCAAAAATGAAATGAATCCCCCTTCCCCAACACCGGCTTAAATAGGCAGAGATTTCGAATAAAAACATCCAACACACCACGCTAAAACGGAGAGAGATGCCCGTAGGCATTTCCCCATGTGAAGCCCATCATCTCCTCCCTCAGAAGCTCCTGCAGAACATTAAGCAGGAAGTTGTCTTCATGACCCCAGACCCTAGTCGCCCATTTTAACAAGAGGTCGTCGCTAACAACCTCCAACCTCCGCACCCCCAAGCCACCATCCCGCTTGGGCCGCGAAACGACATCCCAAGACACCAAATGAACCCCCTTCCCCCCTCCCCATTCTTACCCCACAAGAATCCCCACATACAACTCTCCAGGCGCAACCGAATCCCCTTAGGCATACATCGAACCGAGAAGAAATATATTGGAATAGAAGAGAGCACCGCCTTAAAAAGAACCAGACGCCCCCCCTAGATAATAAAGCAGCACGCCACCCAGCAAGGCAAGCCTCCATCTTCTCCACCACCAACCTCCAATCACGGAGCCTGACACGACCCACGGCCAGAGGCAAGCCAATTTAATCGAAAGGGAGGCCACACGGAGGAAAGCCCAATAACCGACCACACTCCAACGCCTCCGCCTGCGACATCCCAAAGGGGATCACCTTAGACTTAGCCCCATTAATCAAGAGCCCCGATAACTCACTGAAAAGCTCAAGAGTTGTTGCCATACCGGAAACCTCAGCAGAGCCACCCTCGATGAAGCATAAAGTGTCGTCCGTAAACTGAATTAAGGGCACCTAGAGTGCCCCCACAGTGCATCCCCTGGTCAGCCCCGCCTCGATCACGCTGTCAATCATACGAGCAAAAACATACTTATCACGCTGTCAATCACGCGTGTAGAGATATGTTTCTTTACAATAGTTATTTTCTGTTTCCGTACTATTTCCTAATTCTCTGTACTTATGAATGTCTTATGTAATTTACCCATAGGCTACTCTCCTATATAAGAGAGCCTAGGGTTCACAGAATAAACAACTCTTTCTATTTTCCCAACAACTCCAAAGCTCTGATACCAGCTGATAGATCTTAAAATATGAAAGAGTACCGAAAGACTTCGCAAATGAAGATGAAACAATGAATATGAGATTTCTTCTTCTTCTCAACCTTGCCCAAGATGCTTGAGTAATGGATCCTCTTGCAAAAATTAGTTGAGGTAGAGGGGATCTCAATCATATTTATACACATGATGCTTATGACTTCATTAAGGTAACCACCACTTAAGGCAACCAACCAAAATATGCATCCTTTCATAAGTAATCATGAGCCACAAAGTAAAATAAAAAATAATGTTGACCAAAACCATGTATGGTATATCCATACATGGCAGTTTTTACATCCTTCCCTTCTCTGATGAGATCTATCTCTAGGGCGATTTTAGCTTTGACAGATACCCAAAGCATCCCAAGAAGCATTGCATGACCTCCGCCGATGAATCCAACCCTGTCTAAGGCAAGTTGAGCCCCAAATGGGTGGATCAAGATTTATTCTTTTTGTTGGAAAAGGGGACATGTGGAATACACTTGTTCTGATATCCAATTATCTTCATTTTTACGTGAACAAGATGTTGCTAATGTTCTCTTTAACTCCTGGTAATTTAGGAGGTGATACTACGGCAAAATTATTCTAAGCTAAGAATAATTTAATATCTGTTGGCATGTCTTCTGTAGTTATATATATTGTTAGAAAATAAGAATGTGGAAGTTGTAATCAGAGAAGAATAAAATATTATGGACATCGTGATTTTACATTGAACCCTACTCCGTAAGAAGCAGGATGAAACCACGGGAGAACGCCTCAAAGGGCTGATGTGTCTATTGACTTTCTCACTAGCCTCCACAGACTCTCCAAATCCCACCACCGGTAGATGTGGGACTAAACTCTGGATGTGGTAAATAGATCTTGGAAGGATTTATTTGCCCATCTTACATATGACACATATACTCCAACACTCCCCCTCAATATGAAGCATGCAATCCTTAGCTTAGACAGAAAAAAGAAATCTCAACTCACAATACAAGATACTACAGACAATATTAACTCAATCTACACAATTGTCAGTTGCTGTCGAGGATGCTTCTCATGTCGTGGAGATGAGGAGGAAAAAATGGGATGGAGTGTAAGTCAAACTGAATCTCCTTGTCGGAGTACTCTGGTCCACCACAACATGTCGACAACTGCTCCATCTTTGAAAGCATCGAACTGAAAAAGTCGTGGAGACATCCTCGTCAGAGTCCATGGTCGTTGAAAAATGGAGTCTGAAAAATCTCCTCGTCAGAGAACTAGGTCTCCCATACTGGCTCAGAGAATGGGATCTCTACTCTAGAGTCTCTATGAAACCACAAGAAAACCCTAGCCCACATGACATACAGAACGTGATTTCTACTCTGGAGTCCCTATGGATCACATGAAAACTATGACCAAAATAAAAGATGGGGACCACAACAAAAGATAGTAAACATGTGCACATCTGAAAAGGAGTCTCTCTCTAGAGAACTCGAAGAAAATGGGTCACTCAAATATGGAGTGCCTCGAACTTGTACTATGAACCAATTTGCGGAGTCTGAAACTGAGCTGTAGAGTCTGAAAATTCTGGCTGGTCTGGAATATGACATCTGAATCTGGAATAGACCTGCGACTCTACGCAATACTCCCCATTTCTCCCATACTTGTTGGAAAACAGTGACATCGACAAAGTTGGGAGAAAACAAGAAAATGAGGAGAATAAAACATCATAAAATGTCGATTTCATTCATTTTTTTGGCTTCACTTATTTTATATCATTTTTTTGTAAATCATTTTTTTTCAAATATGTTGTTTACACATTTTTTTCTCGGCCTTTTTTTTTGCAAAATTTTTAAGCGTACGAGTTTTCTTTTGTACGCATCTTTTTCTTGAACAAAGAAACTTGGCCTACGTAGGCCATGAAATATGCAGCAGCCCACTGCTGGGCTCTTTCTCCCCCTTTTTAAAACAAGTAAAGCAACAACCTTTTTTTACAGAGAACAATTGTTGGTCCATTGGGTCGAAACCTCCCACGCAAAACGCTATTTAGGGTTCTTATCGAAGAACCCTCTTTCGAAGTCATGACGCCCCCGATGGGGCTTGATCTCTCATCACATGGGAGCCCAATAGGAGAGGTGACGTTGGAGTTAAAGGTGGCGAGAAGATTGGAGTGTCGTCGCTTCGGGAGAGGAAGGCGCGTTGGATGGGAGCCGCCTGGAGGTGGCTTCTGGGCAGAGCTTCCGGAGGGCGATGGGGTTCTGCCATCGCCTACGCGAGATGGTGTACTGGTGATGGCGAGGTTGGAGGTACCGCCTGGAGTAGGAGATCGAGATGCACTTGGGAACGTGATGCGTTGATAGGAGGATATGCAGCGAGGGTGGAGTGCCGTTTGGAAGAAGGATGTGTGACGGAGTATGTCATGTCGTTGCTGGAGCGTGCGAGGCTGATCGTGAAGGAGGATATGAGCCTCCTACGCAATGACTGCGTGTAGGAGAGATGCACCGATCTTTTTTTGTAAGAGCTATGTCTGGATTGGGAGCAGTTCTCAAACTTCTGTTGGGATGTTGGTCGCCGTCTTGGAGGAGAACTATGGTCGGCATCGCCTGCTAGAGAGGGAGGTCCGCCTTCAACTGCCTATGGCAGAGGATGTGGCAGTCCTTCGGAGTGATCTTCATAACAAAGATGGAGCTTAAATCTTACCGCATGTATTTGCTCTGCAAAAGATTTTCTGATCTAGGGTTCCATGAATTGGAACTTAAATCACATCCCAAATCGATCCAGAATCATAGAAAATGTGGCGATGATCTTCAGATCTTGAATATACAATAGTAGTCTTTAATAACAAATCACCAAGATCAAATCGTTAGGGTTTTAACAAAACCCTAGAATCGAATCTCGAAAATAAAGGACATGAAACCCCCGAGAATCGAACTTGCTCTGAACCATGTTAGAAAATAAGAATGCGGAAGCGGTAATCAAAGAAAAGAACAAAACATTATGGACATCAGGATTTTACGTGGAACCCTACTCCGTAAGGAGCGGGATGAAACCACGGGAAAACACCTTAAAAGACTGATGTGTCTATTGACTTTCTCACTGGACACATGAGGTTTAGGACTTCTTATATAGCGTCCACATACTCTTCAAGTCCCGCCACTAGTAGATATGGGACTAAACTCTGGATGTGATAAATGGATCTTGGAAGGATCCATTTACCCATCTTACATATGACGCATATAAAATTGTACTAAGTCTTCTCCCACTATAAGTAGGGCCGGCTACATGGATTCTTGCTCAAATCTATGTTGAAAGATTCAACTATTTTTACGTTAGCCGTCGACTACCTAACGCAACCCTTGCAAGAGTGGGATTTGAACCTTGGTCTTTTGTGTGGTTGACACACTGTACTACCATGGGTACTCCAACATAATGAAGCATATACTCCAACATATATCAAGGAATATTATTTGTTACTTGATTCTTTAAATCTGAGGGACCAAATGGCAAAGAGAGACTGTTGGATCCTTGAATCGTGCGTGTAGGGTTCCACACCTAGGATGACTTTTGTGCTGGAGAGATGATGTAGGACTAAATAGGAGAGAAAAGTAATTGGATCTTGGAGAAATCCAATTACTCATTTATTACATACTCTAACAATTGTAAATATCATATATGTCCCTCCCTTGTTTTCTAGCAAAGAGAAATCTAGTCTCCCGACATAGGCTAGTAGGTCATTATTCTTTAGTTGAAGTGGTTTCCACATAAATCTCATGTCTTTTTTAGTTGTGTGATTTCTTTGTTTATTATTTTGTCCATCTGATCCCACAATGGAAGCTCTCCGTGTATTTGATATGGATTGAGAGTATTCACATAATCGTTGTGTGGTTGATGATCTTCACATGTGGATTCGTGATATACACTTATGGAATCATCTTGTGTGATCGAAGGAGGAATGCATCATCACAGAGGCCCCAGATTTTCAAATTATCGTCATTTGATTGATTTAATTCGAAACTACTATTCAATCAATGTTGCAATGGGGGAGTATTTTTTCGACGTCTCATGGATAATCACTTTCCCAAGATTGATAGATGATACCTCTTGGGAACAATGGTACCTCTAGGCCAGCCATGTCGAAACTTAAATTACTAACTAAATATCCATAGAGATACAAACATTGATTATTAATATAAAGGCCTCTTATCACAAGTAAAGCATTCATGGAAGCATGTTTGACCGAAAGGAGCAGGAGATTCGAGTCTACTAACTCTCCCATAAGTGACATAGTCTTCTCGAGGGAGATGACAATAACTAGTTACTATAGATCTCCCACATCTAAGTAGAAGGACTTGGATTATTATTGAGATAAAAGACTCAATTGTTTATTCATGAGGCCCTTGGATTTTCTTATAAAAAGAACTTTGGTGGGAAAATTACATACTAGAGATAGAGAAATAGAAAATGCATACAACAGATATATCTCTCAACACTCCCACTCAAGATGGAACATAGATGTAAATCATGTTCAGCTTGAAACAACATCTCTAGAATGGCTCTCTAGCTAAAGCCTTGGTAAAAACATCAATTGTTTGTTCCCTTGAGCTGATATGGGAAGTAGCGATAAGACCCTTCCAAATCATGTCACGTGTATCGTGATAATCTACCTCAATGTGTTTGGTCCTCTCATGTAAGTAAGGGGCGTTCGCAATGAAAAGAGTGGTCTGGTTGTAGCATTGTAGAGGTATGGGAAGAAATGAGTCAACAACGAAGTCAGTCAGAAGGGATCTGACCCATATCATCTCAGTGCTCCCCTACGTCATTGCTCTATACTCTAACTCTACACTAGATCTAGCAACCCGATCTGCTTCTTGCTAATTCATGATACGAAAGATCTCCCTATAAATACTACAATGTTGGAGGTAAATTTCCTACCCTTGGGCATCATGCATAGTTTGTGTCTGTACATATCGTAATGAAAAGGGATGTCCTTCTATTAAAGAGCAATCCAGTACCTGAGAGGACTTCAAATACCTCAGAATCATGTGAACTGCATATATATGTGCATGTCTTGGTTGCTCCATAATCTAGCTAACTTTTCTCACAACAAAAAGGAGATGTCTAGCCTGGTAATGGTCACATAGATGAGCTTCCCAACGAGCTCCATGTATCCCCCTTGTCCACCTCCTCTGTATCATCATCGTATAGCTTCATGCTAGTATCCATGGGAATAATGGGCCTAGTAGTAGGTCTGCAATGTACCATGCATGTCTTTAAGAGGAAATCAGTAATGTATTTTCTATGGGCCATCACAAGATCCAGCTAGTTCCTAGCAAACTCAAACTCTAGACAGTATCGTAAATCACCAAGGTCCTTGGTGACAGTATTGTCTAAGGAACTCCTTGGCCGCACAATACCTTGTGCATCATCTCATATAACAACGATATATCAACATAGACCAGTATAACAATGATATCTTTCGGAGTCCTCTGAGCAAGAATGATCTGCAATCAATCTCATGAATCTTTGTTGCTCTATCAAGTCCAAGAGCTTCTGGAACCATACTCTAGGACTCTGCTTAAAGCCATAGATAGCCTTATGAAGTCCTTAAACCTTCTGATACTCCTCCTCGGTAGCAAACCCATGTGCTTGCTGCATGTAGGCTTCTTCCTACACATCATCTCATATAATAATGATATATCAACATAGACAAATATAACAACGATACCTTTCGGAGTCCTTTGAGCAAATAGTGAATGATCTGCAATTGATCTCATGAATTTTTATTCTTTTATTTTGGCCTTAAATCTTTAGTTAAATGCATGCAAATAGCATTAATTTGTATAAAATTACACTTCTTATTTATACTATAAATAGTGTATTAATGCCAAAATTAAAGAATAAAGAAAAGAAAAAGAAATGAGATATAAAAAGGTATTGAATGACCCTAAACACCGAGACCTAGGCATCATGAATATTGGGTTGACAAGGAATAAAGTAGGATGAGATAAGGGCCAATAAATATACAAAACCCTAATTTTCAATTCATCAATAAATGCATTTTGGGATCCATTTTATTCTTTATTACTTATACCTCAAATTAATAAACTTTAAACATGAAACCTGTAGATAAAAATACAAAGAAAATTACAAAAGTTATTTCATTTAAAAATAATGCGCAGTTTGTCATAGACACTCAAAATAAAAAGCCGCAAAGAAAACTTCACAGACCTGTATCTTCTCCATACAAGCTCAAAATTTATCAAACTCGCTTTTATTGTTCATAAAATAAATTATTTATTTAATGACGGTGATTTCATTTAATTTAGAGTTAAGATGCAAAAGTTTTAGTTTTGGCCCCCATTGTGCAATATACCTGAACAAAATAATCACTATATTTACCCCTTTTATTTTCACATCCTGATATTTCTATAATTTTGTAAATATTATTTAAAATACATGTACTTATATGGTAAAGCCTTCTCCCACTATAAGTAGGGTCAGCTACATGGATTCTTGCTCAAAGCCATATTGAAATATTCGACTATTTTTTATGTTGGTTGTCGACTATTTTCAAATCTCATTATTTAAAGTACATGCACATAATTAAAATAAAATAAAACAATTAAAAATGGATTTTTTACCCGGCAGACCTTATAATCTTTGTCACTTACCTCCACGACCTTTGAAGCAACCAAATTCCCCCCTCGTCCCCGTAATTTGCTCCGTCTTACCCCATAGACCCTACCGTCATCTTTAACTTTATCGGAGTCGAAAACTTGAGTTAAACTTGAGTTAATCAAACCAAAGAAAATCAATGATAGATCTTTAATCTCCCTCTATCCTTCCTTATCCTCCTCTCCTTCTCCATCCTCTTCTTCAACCCATCAAACGAGAAGCTGCGGAAGACCATGTCAGAGGCGGCCCTCCGGTCGCTCCTACGCGTCATGTGTGACACATCACAGATTTCAAGAACAACATCCTCCTCTTGAGTGGTCGGTGACAGTGGTCGGCTCCTCGATGTCGTCAGCTAGTTGGGATTGTCACCCCCAACGTCAGGACATGTCAGATGGAGCTGGAGATCGTCACACCCGTGACTGTCACCCACGGCGGTGAGTGGTTGTGTGAGAACAGGTAGTGGAGGCTGCTACTATGCGTTGCAGCAGGGGATGGTACAACAGAGATGATCCTCTCGCCGGAGACAACATGGAGAGAGGGCAAGCTTGCTCAGAAGAGAGATAAAAAATAAGGTATGCTTGCAATTAACCATATATCACAGAAACTAATTGATTGGGCATCACACTATTCAAATGGAGCGTGATTCTAATGGGAAAAGTCCCATGAACTAAGTTACAACATACGCTCTACTGAGATCACGCTAACGAAACGACACTTCTGCTTAGAAAATACTACAGAGTGCCATGCCCTACCAACAATGCTGCAACTGTACATCAAAGCATCCTTCATTGTCCACCCAATTATTGATTTGTGTGCTTGGATCAACAGACTCTTCAACCTCGAACGCAAAAAAGAAGAAGAAAATGGAGCTAACCGTCTTTATGATCCTGTGGTACGGTCCTTATGGGCATGTAATAGCATCCACCAGCAAGCCCGAAGTAGCAATTCACGCCTCCCTGGTCCGACGACCCCATCTGGGTCTGTTGCTGCACCATCAGCGTCGTCACGCAGTTACCAAAATCCGATGACGCAAGCATGTCACCGATCACCCGAGCTCCGGATACTCGCTCCGCATCGATAACTCGGCCGTCGTTGGGGACTCGACACCGTACTGTCTATTGTCGACGAACATGCTGAAATCCTTCATGGATTGGATGATTGATGACGTCTCCCCTCATCCTTCACGATTTGCTGATGGTACACGACGTTCTTACACTGCGCGTTCTACAGCTGGAACTCGTTCACCACCTCGTCGTCCGTCTTGTCGTCGAGGCTGTAGTTGCGCCACTCCTTGGGGGGCTGGGAGCGGACGAAGGTCTGGCTGTTAGCGGAGTTGCCGACCATGTGGGACGCAAGCGCTAGGGACTCGCGGTAGTAGGGCCCACCGACGAAGAACATGCAGATGTGCTCAGCGAGAAGGGAGCTGAGGACGGTACCCAGGGTCACAGTGCTGTGCCCCCATAGTCCGTGGTCGATGAGGATCGCGACGGACGTAGTCGAAGGCATTAGTGAGCCATAGTTGGTGGACTCTAAGGTGTCGTCAATGGCCAGCTGCCTATGGAATGGGAGGTGCACCAGGGAGACCTGTTGGGTTTAATTACACGTTAGAAACCTAGTAATTATGCAAAAGCAAACCTAAAAAAGAGTTCACACTTTATTTTTTACATATTTATCATTGTAAAAGAAATCACTGATATGCAACAAGCAGGGACCTTCTAGTGTGGGACAAGGAGGGCGGGGAAGGAGGAGCACGTGGCGGAGCCGATCTGACAAGTTCGAAGTGCGATGGGGAAAGGGAGAGGTAGAGGAGGGTGGGGGGGCGAATGACACTCAATGTAATTTTGATAAAAATGGGTTTAATGTAAAAGAATATAACTGAATCCGGTTAGTTTTAACAAGTAATGGATGGGAGTTAACTGTATGGTATGTAGGGTAAGGGTTATCAAGTTTACGAGGCCGAGGGAGGAATTAGGTTGTTTCAAAGGTCGTGGAGGTAATTGGGAAAGATTATAGGATTTGTCGGGTAAAAATCCCATTAAAAATACATTAAAATAAGTAAGTAAACTATAATACATAGATGAATTATACATGTATATACCTATATAATAAATATACATATTTATTTAAGCAACAAACAACTTCAGAAAAATATGATAAATATATATGTGTGTTTATGTGCATTTAACTAAATATATAAAAAAAGTGTATAAAATAATAAAATCTAAAATACAATATAAAAATAAAATACACTATATAGGTATATATACTTATATTTGTACATGTAAAAAGTAACACATATAAATTAACTCGAATAAATAAAAAAAATTCACCATAAAATAATAAATATTTTTATGTTTTAAGAAAAAATAATAAAATCATTTACTATTTCGTTTTCAATTATTTTTTCATTTATTTTATGTTATGTCATTTAACATCTGACCTGGCCCAATGAGGGTGCAACCTGTGTTGACCCGTCGGTTAACTAGCCCCTGTAGCACCCTAGCCCTGTGAGATCGTTGACCCCTTGCTTTCATCGATTTTTTCCCAACGACCTTTTCACTTTCTAGGAATGAGTCCTTCAACAAAATGGTTCCTCGTTCATTGATCTTTCATGTTGTGATCATTCGTCGATCGACGGAGCCTTAGTCATCGAGCAAATCCTAGTCAAAGCATGCCATGCATAAAACTTCTCCTCCGCCTCCATTTCAGATTTGATCTCGTTTCCACCTCGAAAACACTAGGATTCCTCGTGCCCAAGCTTATTGGTGACAGCAACAAGTTAGCTGGTATCTTTGGCTTTGAGGAAGAGGCTCGAAGCTGGTGATCCGAGCATCGGTGGAGACCTCTAGGTGGAGCTCCACCTCGACTCCCTTTCTCGCAGGTTGAGCCATAGGTTTTTTTTTTGCATTTTCTTTATTCCTAGCATTAATCTTAGCGTATAGCTTTTAGTTGCTTTTGATTTTGCTTTTTATTTTGCAAAATCAGATTTTGAAGTTCGTCAGAGACTCACCTCTGGCCATTGTTTCTCGTTTCCTTGACTATGCTCTACCCCATCTGAACACCCCATCTCTTTCCCCATCACATTTCATACGCCCTTGACACCTCCATTCACCTCGATCCACTTTAGATCGAGCGATCGATCTTCCCCCTCTGTCGTCCGTCGGAAGACCTTTGCCACTGCCGCACTTCGTCCGCGTTCATTTGGCCACTGTTTCTTGTGCATGCTTCACTCTACAGGTTATGGACTTGGAGGATCCTATTTGGGTCAATTTTTGCACGGACGAGGTATTCCTGGAGCTTAACCTTCATCTATCGTCCAAGACCCCAATGATGACTCGTCGGAGTTATCCAGTTGTCGCGGAACACCTCCAGCCGTCTTTTGTGCCTTCTGCGAGCCCCTCTTGTGGTAGGAATCGACTAGGAAGGCAGATTGAAGTTCACTCGATCAGGTGTTCTTCCCTGTTCTTCCTCATTGCCTCTTGATCGTTCAATCGTGCAACTGCTCCAGATGACCCAGTTGTCGTCGGATCTTCAGCACCTCTGACCATCAGATCCCTCACATGATCTGATCTCCACCATTGATCGACGCAACATAATCCAGTGACGAGAAAGCGCCATGTGGATAAATGAATCGCCTGCAACTATCCGATCGCTCCTCGAGGGGTAATTTTGCCAGCTATCCCTCCTCTTTTGTATTTTTTTCTTAGTCTATAAACTTTTATCTGTAGTGTAAAATATTTTGTATTATTTGCAGAAACAACCCCGCATTTATTTTATCTACTATTTGATCCAGTCCATGTCACCTCACGTGCGCATACACGTGAGGGGTCTGGACATTTTGCATAGGACCCACTACGGGTTTTTGTTATTAATTAGTTTAGGAACTTTTTAATTGTGTGCGATATTTTATGGTTTAAGTCGCAAGTGACCCCTGTACATTTTTAGAAATTGCATACATACCATGCCATGCTTATTTAATTGAATATTTTTTGGAATTTTGCTTGTATACTTATGGACTTTTGAATAGTATTCTTGAATGCATGTTTTGTTTATTTTAATTGCATTTAGGTCCCTCCAGCGCATTAATTTTTATTTCCTGTATTTTGATTATAAAAAATATCTTTTCGCACCTAAAACTTATAGGAAAGTATTTTAAGTACCATGACTTATATTAAATAACATATATTTTTCATAGAACAATAAAAAATATTTTCTTATTTTCAAGGTTGCAGAAAGCGGTAGTCGGTACTCGGTCGGCGGGGTCACTGATTAAGGATTAATCGGCAGTCGGGTGACTAATCGGATTTAGTCGGCCATTAGTCAGTTTTGAATTTTTTTAATTGTTTTAAATATATAAATCATTTTTTACATAGATTTGTACATTTTATATACTTTCATAATGAAATAAAAGAAGTAATTGGCTTTATATATAATATTATTGCACATTAGAATAAGTTTGCTTATGTATTAACATAGATTTGTATATTTTCTATACATACATAATGAAACAAAAGAAGTAATTGACTTTAAATAAAACAAGCATATTAGAATAAGTTTGCTTTAAAAAAAGCAAAAAGCAAAAAAAAAATATAAAATCTTGATGTAAAAGTCGTCTGATTAGTCGACCTGACTAGTCAGGCTGACCGACTAATGGTCGACTAGGCCTAGTCGAGTCGGCTAACCCCCCTACTCGACTAGTCAGACCGACTAGTCGACCTAGTCGGTTGATTTTTGCAAGCTTGCTTATTTTTAAAATATGAAAATAGTGTATTTTTTCCTGTCCACGTGTAAAAATACAAAAAATTATGAAAATATTTTAAAAAATCTAACAAATTAGAGTATATTTATTACTGTATTTTGCAACTCCATACCAAAAATCACTAAAAATTACAAAAGAAAAATATTAAAAATTGAAAAACCCTAAAACCAAAATAAAAAATATTAAAAATTATATAAAAAATCCAATAATATTAGTTTCTCTTTCTGAAGTTGACTTACATTATATAGTATATGTTTAAAGTTTTGGAAAATTTTGAGGTATTTATTTATTTTTAAATTCCAAAACAACCTAGATTGTTATTCTTTTCACTATTTTGACATTTTCATTCAAGTAAAAATACATAAAAATTAGTAAAATTTATAAGAAAATGACCTAAAACTGAGAAAAATATAAAAATGACAAAAATATTTCATTTTATCAATTTTAAGTAAATATAGATATATCTATAAATATAAATACCTACATTCTATATATATAGCTATATATACTTATATTATTATTAATATTATTAAAAATACCCTAAATATTTAAAACCCTTAAAAAATAAAAAAGACCACACCTTAGATTATTTTTCTGATTTCTTATATATATTATATATTTTTTCCTATCTAATTATTATAGTATACATAACACCCTATATACACTTATGAAAAAGGGAACCTACACCCGGGGGTGTAGGTAACTACCTACACCCGGCTCCTTTTTTTTTATTATTTTCTCATTTTTTGAAATAAACCTTAGGGATTTAGATCACTATATATCACCATGGTGTCATTCCAATTTCAACTTAATTCATAACTTCTATCATCTCCATCAAGACTACTAAATTTTAACGGTCTTAAAATTGTTGAAATTAACCCCTCCTAGATGAGTGTATTAGGATTGTTTGTTTTACATGAAACTTGAAACACATATTCCTCTCAATATATTAAGCAAATCCCCCAAAGGTTTCCTTCAAAAAAAATCTAAAGTTAATGGAAAAGAAGGCCACTTGGGAGCCTACACCCCCGGGTATAGGCTCCCAACTCCTTATACCTATATATACGTATTACATATATTAAAAAATTAAAATCCGAAAATCTAAAAAAGATTATAAAAATTATAAAAATAAAAATAAAAATAATATAAGTTAAAAATCCAAAATATAAAATACAAAATCTCTATAAAAACACAAATAATTTATTGATTCTTTTGTCAATTTATGTGGCTATCCCCATTGATTCTTTTTAGTTCAACCTCTATATTTGCATATTATAAATATCTTTTTGTAGGGAATAATAAATTTTAGCTCATTATTATTCATTATTTGAGCATTATTGTAGGTTAATTATTGATGCACACGATTGTGGATATCCGAGAGTCGAGAGAGCGGTCGACACATTGATTATCGGACCCGACTTGTCAGGTACTGCAAATCCTCCAAGACCGGATGCTAGGATCCCGCTACTTTTTGGTATTCATCAAATGACGTCGTTACCAGGAAGAAATGTATGGGATAGATTTTATATTGATTTTTTCTTTCATCATTTTCTGCTTTATTTCTATTTTATTGATATTATTGTTTATTTGTGCTAATCCATTTTCTTTGTTGAATTTCTTGTGAGGGGTTACGTGGCGAAGGCAACTTCCTAGGAGGTTAGTGCACCGAGCTGCGAGGAGAGTTCTTCTTCTTGTGAGCCACTTAGAGAGAGCATGAGAGAGATACATAATGGAATTTTAGCATAACACCTTTCTTTTACTTTTGTGAGAGAGACAACCACTTTTGATTATTTTTGTCAATTTGTATGGATATCTCCATTAATTCTTTTTAGTTTGACCTCTCTACTTGCTTATTATGAATATCTTTTTGTATGCTATAATAAATTTTAGCTCATTCCTTTGAGCATTATTGTGGGTTAATTGTTGATGCACATGATTGTGGATATCTGAGAGCTGAGAGAGCAGTCGACACAGTAGTCGTCGAACCTGACCTGTCATGCATCGCAAACCCTCCAAGACCGGATGTTAGGATCCCGCTACTTTTTGGTGCTCATCAAATGACGTCGTTGCCTGGGAGCAATGCATGGGTTAATGCTGATTTTTTTCTTTCATTATTTTCTGCTTTATTTTTATTTTAATGATATTTATTGTTTATTTGTGCTAATCCATTTTCTTTGTTGAATTTTTTGTGATGGACCACGTGGCGAAGGCAACTTCCTAGGAGGTTAGTGCACCCGAGATACGAGGAGAGTGCTTCTTCTTTGTCTTGTGAGCCACTTGGAGAGCATGAGAGAGATACAGAGTGGAATTTTAGCAAAACATCTTTCTTTTACTTTTGTGAGAGAAACAACTTTTGTGACAGAGCAGTCGACATAGTGATTGTCGGACCTGACTTGTCAGGCACCGCAAACCCTCCAAGACCGGATGCTAGGATCCAGCTATTTTTTGGTGTTCATCAAATGGCGTCGTGTTCAAGGAGCAACGTATGGGATAGATTTTATGCTAATTTTTTTCATTATTTTCTGCTTTGTTTCTTTATTATTATTATTATTATTTATTTGTGCTAATCCAATTTTATTGTCAAATTTCTTGTGAGGGACCACGTAGTGAAGGCAACTTCCTAGGTGGCTAGTACACCGAGCAATGAGGAGAGTGGTGCTTCTTGTGAAACACTTGGAGAGAGTATGGGAGAGATACAGAGTGGAATTTCCGCATAACGCCTTTCTTTTACTTTTTTGAGAGAGATAACCACTTTTGTAAGAGAGCGGTCGACATAGTGATTGTCGGACTCGACTTGTCAGGCACCGCAAACCCTCCAAGACCGGATGTTAGGATCCCGCTACTTTTTAGTGTTCATCAAATGACGTCGTTGCCGGGGAGCAATTCATGGGTTAATGCTGATTTTTTTTCTTTCAATATTTTCTCCTTTATTTCTATTTTATTGATATTTATTGTTTATTTGTGCTAATCCATTTTCTTTGTTGAATTTCCCGTGATGGACCACGTGACGAAGGCAACTTCCTATGAGGTTAGTGCACTCGAGATACGAGGAGTGTGCTTCTTCTTCTTCTTGTGAGCCACTTGGAGAGAGCGTGAGAGGGATACAGAGTGGAATTTTAGCATAACACCTTTCTTTTACTTTTGTGAGAGAAACAAACACTTTTGAGACAGAGCGGTCGGCATTATGATTGTCGGACCCGACTTGTCATGCACCGCAAACCCTCCTAGACTGAATGTTAGGATCCCGCTACTTTTTGGTGTTCATCAAATGACGTCATTTCCTGGGAGCAATGCATGGGTTAATGCTGATTTTTTTCTTTCATTATTTTCCGCTTTATTTCTATTTTATTGATATTTATTGTTTATTTGTGCTAATCCATTTTCTTTATTGAATTTCTTGAGATGGACCATGTGGCGAAGGCAACTTCCTAGGAGGTTAGTGCACCCGAGATACGAGTAGAGTGCTTCTTCTTCTTGTGAGCCACTTGGAGAGCATGAGAGAGATACAGAGTGGAATTTTAGCATGACATCTTTCTTTTACTTTTGTGAGAGAGATGACCACTTTTGTGATAGAGCAGTCGACATAGTGATTGTCAGACCTGACTTGTCAGGCACCGCAAACCCTCCAAGACCGGATGCTAAGATCCTGCCTTTTTTTGGTATTCATCAAATGGCGTCTTGTTTGGGGAGCAACACATGGGATAGATTTTATGTTGGTTTTTTTCTTTCATTATTTTCTGCTTTATTTCTATTTTATTATTATTTATTTGTGCTAATCCAATTTCATTGTCGAATTTCTTATGAGGGACCACGTAGAGAAAGCAACTTCTAGGTGGCTAGTACACCCAAGCAGCGAGGGGAGTGGTGCTTCTTCTTGTGAAACACTTGGAGAGAGCATGAGAGAGTTACAGAGTGGAATTTCCACATAACGCCTTTCTTTTTCTTTTTTGAGAGAGACAACCAATTTTGTAAGAGAGCGGTCGACATAGTGATTGTTGGAACCGACTTAACAGGCACCGCAAACCCTCCAAGATCGGATGGTAGGATCCCGTTAATTTTTGGTGTTCTTCTAATGGCGTCGTGCCAGGGAGCAACACATGTGATAGATTTTATGTTGATTTCTTTATTTCTATTTTATTGATATTATTGTTTATTTGTGCTAACCTATTTTCATTGTTGAATTTCTTGTGAGGGACCACATAGTGAAGGCAACTTCCTAGGAGGTTTGTGCACCCGAGCTGCGAGGAGTGTGGTTCTTCTTCTTGTAAGTCTCTTGGAGAGAGCATGAGAGAGATACAGAGTGGAATTTTAGCATAACACGTTTCTTTTAATTTTGTGAGAGAGAAACACTTTTGTGACAAAGCGGTCGACATAGTAATTGTCGGACCTGACTTGTCATGCACCGCAAACCCTCCAAGACCGGATGCTAGGATCCTGCTACTTTTTGATGTTCATCAAATGGCTCCGTGTCGGGGAGCAACGCATGGGATAGATTTTATGTTGATTTTTTTCTTTCATTATTTTCTGCTTTATTTCTATTTTATTGATATTATTGTTTATTTGTGCTAATCCAATTTCATTATCGAATTTCTTGTGAGGGACCACGTCGTGAAGGCAACTTCCTAAGAGGTTAGTGCACCCGAGCAACGAGGAGAGTGGTGCTTCTTCCTGTGAGCCACTTGGAGAGAGCATGAGAGAGATACATAGTGGAATTTTACCATAACACCTTTCTTTACTTTTGTGAGAGAGTCAACTACTTTTGTGACAGAGCGATAGACAAAGTGATTGTCAGACCCGACTTGTGTGAGGTACCGCAAACCATCCAAAATCGGATGCTAGGATCTCGCTACTTTTTAGGTTCATCAAATGACGTCATTGCTGGGGAGCAACACATGGGATAGATTTTTTGTTGATTTTTTTCTTTCATTTTTTCTGCTTTATTTCTATTTTATTGATATTATTGTTTATTTGTGCTATTCCATTTTCTTTATTGAATTTCTTGTGAAGGACCACGTGGCGAAGGCAATTTCCTAGGAGGTATATACGTAGTACATATATAAAAAACTAAAAATCCGAAAATCTAAAAAAGATTATTAAAGTTATGAAATTAAAAGCTAAAAATATTATAAGTAAAAAATCCAAAATATAAAATATAAAAATCCCCAAAAAAATAAAATCCCTATAAAAACATAAAAAATTTATTGATTCTTTTTGTCATTTTGTATGGATATCTCCATTTATTCTTTTTAGTTCGACCTCTCTACTTGCTTATTATGAATATCTCTTTGTATGGTATAATAAATTTTAGCTCATTCATTTGAGCATTATTGTGGGTTAATTGTTGATGCACATGATTGTGGATATCTGAGTGTTGAGAGAGCGGTCGACGTAGTAATCGTCTAACCTGACTTGTCCGGCACCGCAAACCCTCCAAGTCCGGATGTTAGGATCCCGCTACATTTTGGTGTTCATCAAATGACGTCGTTGCCTTGGAGCAATGCATGGGTTAATGCTGATTTTTTTCTTTCATTATTTTTTTCTTTATTACTATTTTATTACTATTTATTGTTTATTTATGCTAATCCATTTTCTTTGTTGAATTTCTTATGATGGACCACATGGTGAAGGCAACTTCCTAAGAGGTTAGTGCACCCGATATACGAGGAGAGTGCTTCTTCTTCTTGTGAGCCACTTAGAGGGCCCGAGAAAGATATAGAGTGGAATTTTAGCATGATATCTTTCTTTTACTTTTGTGAGAGAGACAACCACTTTTGTGCCAGAGCAGTCGACATAGTGATTGTCGGACCTGACTTGTCAGGCACTGCAAACCCTTTAAGACCGGATGCTAGGATCCTGCTATTTTTTAGTGTTCATCAAATGGCGTCGTGTTCGGGGAGCAACGCATGGGATAGATTTTATGTTGATTTTTTATTTCATTATTTTCCTGCTTTATTTCTATTTTATTATTATTATTTATTTGTGATAATCCAATTTCATTGTCGAATTTCTTGTGAGGGACTACGTAGTGAAGGCAACTTCCTAGGTGGCTAGTACACCCGAGCAGCGAGGAGACTGGTGCTTCTTCTTGTGAAACACTTGGAGAGAGCATGAGAGAGATACAGAGTGGAATTTCCGCATAATGCCTTTCTTTTACTTTTTTGAGAGAGACAACCACTTTTGTAAGAGAGCAGTCGACATAGTGATTGTCGGATCTGACTTGTCAGGCACCGCAAACCCTCCAAGACCGGATGCTTAGATCCCGCTACTTTTTGGTGTTCTTCTAATGGCGTCGTGCTAGGGAGCAACGCATGTGATAGATTTTATGTTGATTTGTTTCTTTCATTATTTTTTGCTTTATTTCTATTGTATTGATATTATTGTTTTTTTGTGCTAACCCATTTTCATTGTTGAATTTCTTGTGAGGGACCATGTGGTGAAGGCAACTTCCTAGGAGGATTGTGCACCCGAGCTACGAGGAGAGTAGTTCTTCTTCTTGTCAATTACATGGAGAGAGCGTGAGAGGGATACAGTGTAGAATTTTAGCATAACACCTTTCTTTTACTTTTGTGAGAGACAGACACTTTTGTGACAGAGCGGTCGACATAGTGATTGTCGGACCCGACTTATCAGGCACTGCAAACCCTCTAAGATCGGATGCTAGGATCCCATAAAAAGCATTAAAAAATCAACATGTATATTCATCATTATGCAGAAAATGACACAAAATGGCCAGCATTATTTCTAAAAAAGCCGCTTACAATGCCCTAAGCTGATAAACAAGGAGTATTAATTTAATACAAAAATAGTAATAGCCATAGAAGTTTAGAAATTTATTCTAGGGAATAGAAGTAATTCGCTAAATTCAATCGTAAAGTACAATGATTGTTCACAAGAAAACCCTTTGAATGCCTTGTAAACAAGTAAGCAGATCTTGGGAAGGGATTTGTTTACCTTGAAACATACATGCACCTCTCCCTCTCCCATTTCAAAAAATAGAAAAAAATAGATAAATCCCTTTGTTGCTGTGAGCAACAAGGGCCCCTTCTTCCCTGTGATTTTCCCTTTCCATTTTGGAGGGTTTTCATGTAAATCAACTTGTTTGTGTGCTTGTTTTGTTCCACATGGTATCAGAGCCAAGTACGAGCTGATTTATGCTACTCGTTGGCGCCAACTCTTTCGTTTGGTTGCAGGGTTGGGCAGGGTTGGGTTGGGTACTATTCACAGGGGTACCCCCTCCTCACAGTTTACTATTCACCCAGCCTTGTGAATAGTACCCAACCTTTCCCAACCCTGCAACCAAACGAACCCTAGGGACGTGTTCTTCTATGCGAGCTAATCCAACCCTCTCCAGTCTGTTGTGTTGTGCTCCGTTGGCCGACTGCTATGCTGTAGCACAAGGTTGTGGGTTGATTGCTATTGCCTTGTAAGTTTTGATCGCTGAAAGCAGTATGTGTGGGAGCGAGTGGCCCTTAAGTGCTTTTTTTTAGGACATTTCAACCCCCTCTTTTTGCAGGTTGTGAAGAGTTTAGGAGGTAAGGGTGCACAGCAGGAGTATGTCAAAATGTCTGAGCAACTTCAAAGTATGAAGATAGAAGATATGCTTGAGAGACAAACAGAAGCCAATACTGTTCTTATGGTTAATGATTTCAAAGGAAAAATTAGAGTTCTTCGTCCAGAGAAGTATGATGTGAATTTCCCTAGTTTATCATCTATATTTGCTCGAAAGAAAAAGAAAACTCAAGATCCCTATGATGTCCCTGCTTCTCAAAAGAGTGGACAATAGATATATAATGGTGCCACTGACCACATGACAGGTGATCCAAAACTTTTTAGTGCTTATAAATTATCTTCTGACAAAGATCATGTTGCCCTTCCTTACGGATTTCAAGTTACTGTACCAGGGAAAGGAAGTGTATCACTTAACAGATTTTCTATCCATAACGTGCTTCATGTCCCAGACATGCCTTTAAATCTTATTTCTGTTAACAAGAGAATAAAAGAATTAAACTATAAACTTGTTTTTTCCAATGATTGTTGTATGTTTCAAGACTTGGTGATGAGGAAGAGAATTTCTTTCTGAAGGTTTATATCGCCTCTCAATTAAAGTGGCAGCTGCATTAGCGAATGTGATTCAAGAAAGGAAAAATAAGAAGGATTGTCATGGGTTAGGTATACAGTGGCATGGATGTCTTGGTCATCTTCCTTTTGATTATTTTAAAGAGATGTTTCCTCTATTATTCAAAGACTTGAAATCCGCAGACTTGATTTGTCGTGATTGTTTGAAAACAAAGCACATGCGAGTGACTCGTCCTATCTTTGTGAGTAGGACAAAAGAAATTTTTGAGTTAACTTACTTTGATGCTTGGGATCCCTCAAATGTTCTGATAACTGACATTTTGCGAGGGTCAAATATGTTGTCGCTGAGGCAACCGCTCACAGACCATCGGTTATACAGCAATTAACCCACAATAAAAGAATGAATGGATTAAGTCCCAAAAATGTGAATTAATATTTATTACTCTACCACAAAATGCATAGTGAACAAGCATGTAGAGGTCGAACCACAGAGAGCAATACAAAAACGCAGTAGCCTATGATGTGCATATACCACAGAGTCATCCTTGTGTGAAGCCTATTTTTGTGGGTTTATATATATATATATTACTTTTATTTCAATAATATAGTTATGTAATATAAATATATATAATTTATAGAATATAAATATATATTTATATACCCATGGAGAGGTATGTATAAAGCATATAATACATACATATGTATATATATATATTAATTTAATTCTCATATTGTTATATATTAATATATATATATATATATAATATTTTTTTTTCTTTTTCAATAAGGGAATATATATATAATGTGGACAGAGGGTGATACAATATTTATAAAAATATACAAAAATAGTCGAACATTCAGAAATAAAGTATTTTTGGTATTTTCATGATTTTCTACTGTTTTTGTGATTTTTGGGCATTTTTCATAGATTTTTGGTATTTTTAAATACTGAAATAAAGCAAAATAGGGGAGTAGCTACTGGCTGGGGTGAAAGGGAATTAAAAATATCACACAGCCACAAAATTTTCCCAAACTATTTTTAAAGTAAAGAGGATAAAATATAAAAATTACAAGACTTGAGTTTGCAATTTTTGGGGTTTTCTAGAATTTTTTATATTTTTAGAAGTTTTTGAGTATTTTTGAATTTTTAAGATTTTTCTTTTGAGATTTTTAGTGATTTTTGGACTGACACTAAAAGATGATAAAATAGACCATAGGTAATTTTTTTGGAATTTTTCGAGGTGTTTTACTATTTTTTGGTATTTTATAAACTAGACAGTAAATAAAATGCATGTTTTTGATTTTTAATAAATGCAAAAATGCAACAAAATTAAAATCTAAAAATATGACGTGCAAAAGCAAACTAATAGGAGCTTATATCCATTTTTGCAAAATTTTTCAAGTTAATATGAGGCATGAAATAAATGGACAAAGCATACAAAAATATATGGCCTGGACGGGGTATTTTTGCAAATAAAAGATTTATCAGGGGCATCAGTGCAAAAATTACTAAAGAAATAAACATTTATTTTTATTTTTGGGCCCATTTTACAATTACCAAAACCCACCAGGGTTAAAGTGCAAAAATCACGTGCCTCACGTGGGACTGCACGTGAGGCACGGAGGGACCAAACTGCAAATATAAAAACCACAGGGGGCCTACTGCAAATATTACAATTTATTTACATCGTGAAGTTTTATTTTTGGCATTAAAATCTAAATACAAAAAGGAGGGGGATATGTCTGAAATTTACCCCCAAAGGCGTGTAATCCAACGGCACCGATCACTTCACTTAGCCACGCGTCGCACATCTGACGGTGGATACCTGATCGCTGATGAAGGCCTCGGATTAGATCTACCTCGCGGATCGGACGGTGGTGGATGGGCTTCATTTGACGGTTGTCGTTCGATCTGGGCCGGGCCTCCTGATCTGACGGCGATGGAGACCCCTGGAAGAACAGGGAAGAAGCTCGCCCCCGGCGAGCTTCGATCGTGAAGCTTGGGCTCCTCCGTGCGTCTCCCTCGCATCTGAGATGGTTTGAACGTAGCTGGAGGCTCTCCGCGTCTACTGATGGTCTCGCCATGGCTCCTGGAGGTCCGAAGCGCTTGGACGAGGTCGATGAAGGTCGGGACCTCCAGGAACCTCTTCCTGGTTGGAATCGAGCCTAGATGGGATCCTTTCTTCGTTTGACCTGCATAGGAAGAACCGGGGGAGCGAGGGCTATCTCCTCAACCCCGGGTTTTGAAGCTCTATTGCAAAATGGAGTGAGGCGGAGGAGTTCGGCGAGAGGCAGAGGTGGAGCTCCGATTGACCAGAGGTCCTCGGTGGAACACAGGTGATAGATCGATGGAGAACGCGATGGGGAACGAAGTGGGGTGAACGTGGCGGTCGGACACGGTCAAGATCACGGTGAAGAAGTCGCCGGAGCGGAGCTCCGGTGAACTTCGAATTTTTGATTTTAAGCTAAGCTACTGATCTAAAGGCGAAACTAAGAACGGAATTTAAATGCTGGAATTAAAATCTACCTAAAATACGATAAAAGGGCAGCTCTTATACCTGGGAACCACCAAGGAGCAGGACGGACGCCGGAGCTCCGCCGCGTCAAAATCTTCCCTCCTCCGGCCGATTCAAGGTGCTGGAACACTCCCCCTGTCACGAGGAACCTCCCAGGATTGAAATCAAGGCTTTTGGGTGTATTAAATTGGCCAAATTTGAGGAGGGGGCGAAGCTTCTTATTTATAGACATTGGCCTGGAGCCTTATTGACCGACGTTTATTGATTAATCCAATGAGTATCGAGTTGATCTAAGTTATCGGAAGGTATCAGTGATCATCAGAGATCATTTCTTGTGAAGAAAGCGAGCTCGATCGATGGATGAGATGGCCGTAAAAAAGGGATGAAATCCAGGGAAAAGATGGTTCAGAGATGCCAGGTCCCGGATGGGACAGTTGACCAGGCGGTCAACAAGGGTTGGCGCCCCATTGGTCCACATCGGCCGCTAGAAGACAAAATAGGAAACCCTATTCTAAAATGATTTATTTGACTTAGTAAATGATCTTATTATTATTTCCTTATAAAATAAAAAATGTGTATTATTTCATGTAGTATTTATTTATGATTTTTATTTAATTTTTTGAAGTGTTTTATTATAGTTTTATTTTAATAATGTGTATATGTATGTATTTACATGTATTTTGTGTATTTTATTTTTAATTTGTTTATTTTATTTTATTATTTTGTTATCTTATTTTATAAATTTATAATTTATTTTTGTGAATGTGAGGGTATTTTTATTTGATTTTTGTGAGTTTATTTTAATTTTTAAATAAATAGGGATATGTATATGTAGGTATACTTGTAGGTCTTTTACCTTTATATTATATATACTTTATTTATTTAATATATTTTCTTGGTTTTTATTTTAGATTTATATTTTTGATGTAGTATGTATAATATGTACATCATTATAAAAATATGATAAAAGAAAATAATTAAAGAATGTTTTCCCTTTTTATTTATGTACATATTGGATCATAGGTATTTTGCCTACTCTCTTGCATAGACTTATTTTATTTTGTAAATCCCCTTTAGTTTTATTCTAGTTTTATTCTAATTTCAGTATGTTAATGTATTATATACATTATTTACAAAATTCTAAAAATATAATTTTGTAATAATAATGGACAATGAATAAATTGAATATTTTAATCAGGCAGGCTGCACAATGAAGGCCAAAAAATCTAACTTTTGCAGATGGACTCCAAAAATTATGAAACCAATTTTATTAAATAGTTCTTGGAAAGCTATATACAATTAAAGGTGAGTTTGGGTGATTTGGAGTTATTTGCAAGATATGGGTCTGTGAAGTTGAGATTTTGGCTTTTTAATCTGTGTATAAAATGTACATTGTGTACTCTTTTTGTACAAACTCAATTTTGTATTTTTATTTACATTATTATCTACAACTTTCATGAACAAAGTTTCTTTATTTGATGAATGAATAATTATGTACAAAATAGGTGTCAAAAAATGCATAAATAAATGCATGAATAAATGAAGTATATATTGTACACTGGCCCTTATCTCCCCCTACTTTATTCCTTGTCGACCAATTCCATGTTGGCCTTGGTCTCGGGGTTCGGGTCATAAAATATCTGCAATATTTTATTCCTTTTTCTTTTCTTCTCTTTATTCTATAATTTTGGCATTAAAAACCTTAATTAATGTACAATTAATACAATGAATGATGAATGCTATTATGTACAATTTGATGATATTTATATGCATTTGCTGGGGTTTTTGAGGCCAAAATGATAGAATAAAGGTGATGAAATGGAGATTCATCACCCCCCTATACTTGCCTTTGCTAGCCCCTAGCAAACACTTATGCAATAAGTACAAAAAGAATAAAGAAAAGAAAAAGGAGAATTAAAGAAGGGTAGAGTGAATAGGGGTGCTTTCAGTGCAATGCATGTCTTTATAAAATCTGAATTTGGAGCTCCTGTCAGACCTTGGGTGTAGATGTGTGTGGAACCTAGTCGAGAGCCAGATCTAAAACACAACAGCCTTCGATAGTCACAGAACTCGGTTCAACCTACCTCAATAGCCTGGTCAGAACTGGTCTACATCATACGCAAACCCTTATAACTATAAAGCTGACTTGTACAGTGTAAGTGATGGTGGCTCTCCCCAACTGAAATGACAAAGGAAATGACTTCTCCAGAATGACAACCCAATGGATCCTGAATCCAACAGCTCTTTCCTCGAGGAGCAGGGTATTCCCTTCTAAGTTCAAGTGGCAACCAGCTCAAGAGGAGGGGGTGAAGAGAAGAATGGACGGTAGCCAGTGTAGCTACCTATCCTGGGATGCAAGACCAGTGTAGTCAAGTAATCCAGCTGCAGGCTCACATATTTGACTTTGGAACTCAAGCTTGCTTATTGGATTTACAACATATGTACATACTTTGCAGGCCTTTTATTCTTGTACAGGCCTGACCATTTTTTTTCAACATACTATTCACAGCAGCATTTACATAAGGAGTTTTTCCTCTTGAGCCAATAGACTATCCCTCTTTTGAAGCTTTATTGCAACCCACAATCTCCTGTCGTTAGACCTCATGGCTACTGGACCAGGTTGGGGTGCACTTCCCTCCCTAGACGAGGACGAATGTTTCCACCCGTGTGCATCTCAGACTGGCAACTCCAACCCCCTCACCACTCCAACTAAGTTGAGCCAAGTGAAAGGTGCAAGTGTCCAAGTTAGGTCACGGTCGACAAGAGTCATGCATGTGTCTCGAAAAGTTCTAGTTAGTCAGTTGAGGTGACTTGAACCCAACCCTGATTTCTCAAAGAATTAAGTCTGTATAGACCTGAAGTACCTTAAACCTGGTTCCTGTAAGGCTCCAGTGCAGTTAGGTGCGGTAAGGTCTAACCAAGCTCCAATTTGAGACTTTATTGGACTGATTCAATCATCAAGCTCACTCAAAAAGAATATGAATGGTATGCTTATGCTATGCACAATGAATGATGCAATTTTTCACAAGGATTTTACAAGAATCAAAGAATCTTTTTACACAAAGAATTTATGCAAATAAAAAGCTTGACACATACAAAGGTATACACAATTATTTACACGGGCGTACCGCCTTATTTACAAAAGGTATGGATTTTTGCAGACTTTACAGATTTAATGAAGTACTTTATTCAGATTGTACATAAAGAATTTTATGTAAGTGTTTGTAATGATGCTTTTATTCCTCAGGTCTAGTTTGAATATGGTTTTGCAAACTATAGTACACGATAATTTTTGCAATCATTTACACACATTTGAAAACTATTTTTGCAAAGATTTTTCACACACTATATATATATATATATATACATTTTCCACAATAATTTTGACAAACAATTTTCAAAACATTTGCACATAGGCTTTTCAAATCCTTTATTCCACACAAAGAGAAGTTTTGCAAACCAAACAATTTTACACAGTTTGAAAACATTTCACAGCAAATTTTTCAAACAGTTCACACTATTTTTCAAATCATACTGTATAGGCATTTAACCTGATTTATTAATCAGTATATACAAAAGAAGAAAAACTGTATTTGTTGTATAATATGGTTTTGGCTCTTATAGGCTTTATTTGGGATTATGCTTATTATTGTATGAGAGATTTTCGTGCAGACTCCTCATACTTATTCAAGAATCATTTTCACAATATTTTTGAAAACTATAGTCCAAAATAATTTGACAAGCATGTTCACGCATTTGAAAATGATTTTACAAAGGTTTTTCACGCAAGATAGATAGATTTTTCAAAGCAATTTGACAAACAAATTTTTCAATCATTTGCACACTGATTTTCACACATTTTTATTTCATGCAAAGAAAATAGATTTTACACAAGACTATTTTTTTCACAGGTTGAATACTTGTACACACTATTTTTCAAGCAATTTTCAAAAGATTTTTCAAAGAAACTTTTTGCAGAAAACGCTTTTCCTGACTTAATAATCAGTACAAGTACAAAGAGTCTGAGGAGCTCACAATCATCTTTTATTATTATAGAATTACTTATTGCTTTTTAGATTGAGTTGATGTTTTATTTTTCAGTATGAGTTATGTCTTATAGTATATACATGGTATATACGACCCCACTATACTTAGCTTGAGCTATGTCCTCATAGATCGAAGAGAAAAGAGAAGACATAACTCGTACTGAGTATAGACAAGTCGAAAGAATATATGAATGAAAAATGAATGAATGAGAAGTTGACCGTCCTCCCTATACTTAGGATCAAATAATCCTAAGTATAGCAGATTGTACAAAAAGCAGGGAAGGTCAAGGGTGGGAATACACAGATCGTACTCAGATTGTCTCCCCCTATACTTAGGGTAAGATACTCCTAAGTATAGACAAGAAGAGGAGACAATGGAGAGGATCAGAATGAAATGAAAAACTCGGGGTGCACATCCCCCCTATACTTAGGACAAAGTACGTCCTAAGTATAGAAAACTGTCTACAAGGGCGGCACCTTTTTGATACAAAGAGAAAATAGAAAAGGAAAAGAAGAAAAGAAGAAAATCAGATAAACAGTGATTGGAGTACATCGTCTGAATCTTCTGATGCTGCAGCAGTTGTGGAAATGTCTTCGTGGTGCACGAGCTGAATGGAGTCTACAACGGCCAAGAATGCATCTGGTTCTAGGTACGTCTTCAGAAGTTGGCCGTTGACGACGAAGGGCTGTGCGTCAGGGGACAATTCTGATATGGCAATACTTCCATTGTCACACACTTCACAAACTCGAAATGGCCCTGTCCACTTACTCTTCAATTTGCCCGGGAATATCCGCAACTTCGCATCAAATAGCCACACTTTCTGTCCAATATCAAAGGTCTTTCGTCTGATGTGCCGGTCATGCCAGCGTTTCACCTTCTCTTTGTATATCAAGGTGTTATCGTATGCATAGTCTCGGAATTCCAAGAGCCTGTTCAGATCATCTTTTCTCTTTTGACCACTTTTGCGTGAGTCCAAATTGCAACTGTTAACTGCCCATAAGGATTTGTGAATTAATTCAACTAGCAGATGGCACGACTTTCCATATACAAAACGGTAGGGCGACATGCCCAAGAGAGACTTGTAGGCGGTTCGGTAAGCCCATAGGACCGAGTCCAAGAGTTGAGACCAATCTTTTCTGTTTGGCCTAACAAGTTTCTGCAGGATAGTCTTGATTTCTCTGTTTGATAACTCCCCAGGCCATTGGTCTGAGGATGGTAAGGAGACGCGACACGATGATCGTGCCGTACTCCTTCGTTAACTTCTTGACCTCTTTGTTAATGAAGTGGCTGCCCCCGTCTGATATGAGAATTTTCGGTATCCCGAACCGCGAAATGGTGTTCTTCTTCAGGAACTGACAGACTGTACGGTTGTCGGCGGCTCGAGCAGGGATAGCTTCAACCTAACGACTCACGTAATCGACGGCAAGAAGGATGTGCTCAAAACCTTGACTGTTAGGGAACGGTCCCATGAAGTTAATACCCCATGCATCGAAAACATCTGCTATCTGAATGATTTTCAGGGGCATTGAATCTTTGGCAGTAAGTGTACCTTTCAGTCTCTGACAGTCAATACATCTTTTGACAAATTCTGCAGCATCCTTAAATAATGTGGGCCACCAGAAGTCAGACTGAAGTACTTTGGCTGCCGTACGATCTCCAGAGTGATGTCCACCAGATTCGAGCGAGTGACAATGCTCGAGGACACTAGATTGCTCCTTCTGAGGGATGCGCCTGCGCCAAATGCAATCCGCTCCTTCCCTGAATAAAAGAGGATCCTCCCATTGGTAGAATCGGATGGTCGACATGAATTTGTTCTTCTGGTTTTTCGTCCAATCCGCTGGTGTTACCCCAGAAGCGAGGTAGTTGACTATATCTGCATACCAAGGAAGAGAATCCACTGCTAAGATGGCTTCGTCAGGGAAGGTTTCTGTGATGGGTGCACTGTTCAGAGGAGACTCCTGCTGTTCAATTCTGGAGAGATGGTCTGCTACCACATTTTGAACTCCAAGCTTGTCCTTGATTTCCAAATCAAATTCCTGGAGGAGAAGGATCCAACGAATCAGTCTTGGCTTGGCATCCTTCTTCTGCTGTAGGTACCGGATAGCAGAGTGGTCTGTAAAAATTGTGACTTTTGATACCAACAAATAGGATATGAACTTCTCAAAGGCAAAAACCACAACCAGCAATTCTTTCTCTGTCACGGTATAATTTCTTTGTGCTTCATCTAATGTTCTGCTGGCATAGTGAATGGCATAGGGCGCTTTCTCTTTCCTTTGCCTAAGAACAACCCCGACTGCAAAGTTTGATGCATCGGTCATTATCTCAAAGGGAAGAGTCCGGTCAGGCGGATGTAAGATCGGAGCCTGAGTAATAAGCTCCTTCAACTGATTGAAAGCAAGGAGAACCTGCTGATCTACATTGAACTCTGTATCCTTGCATAAAAGTTCTGTCAGAGGTCAGGCAATGCGGCTGAAATCCTTAATGAATCTCCTGTAGAATCCCACATGCCCCAGGAATGACCTCACATTCTTCACTGACTGAGGTGGTTGGAGATTTGAAATAGCATCCACCTTCGTCGGGTCGACTTCCATGCCACGTTTGGAAACGACGTGACCCAGCACGATACCTTCAGTGACCATGAAGTGGCTCTTTTCCCATGAAAGCACTAAATTGACTTCTCGGCACTTCTGAAGCACTCTGTCTAGGTGCTCAAGACAAGAATCGAAACTATCACCATAGACAGAGAAGTCGTCCATGAACACCTCGAGAAAACTGCCTACCATCTCGGCGAAGACTGTTAACATGCATCTTTGGAAAGTTGCAGGTGCATTGCATAATCCAACGCGCATTCTCTTGAAGGCGTAGGTGCCAAACGGGCAAGTGAAGGTAGTCTTCTCTTGATCTTCAGGAGCGATCACCACTTGGTTGTACCCGGAGTACCCATCCAAAAAGCAGAAGAACTCCTTGCCTGCTAATCTTTCCAGAACTTGATCAATGAATGGCAAGGGAAAGTGGTCCTTCTTCGTTGCTGCATTGAGACGGCGGTAGTCAACACACACCCGCCAAGATGTTGGTACCCGAGTGGATATTTCCTCTCCTTTGTCATTTGTAACCACGGTAAGCCCGGATTTCTTTGGAACTACATGCAGTGGGCTTACCCATTTTGAGTCGGAGATGGGATAGATAAAAGATGCGTCACACCATTTCGTTATCTCTTTCATGACAACGTCCCTGAGGTTAGGGTTCAACCTTCTTTGGAATTCGCGGAATGGCTTGGCATCTTCTTCTAGATAGATGTGGTGTGAACACAAGGCTGGATTTATCCCTCGGAGATCTAATACGCTCCAACCAAGTGCCTTGCGGTTCTTTTCTAGAACCTCGAGAAGAAGAGATTCCTGATCCGGATTCAGCCTGCTGATGATGATGACCGGATACATTTGTTCTTCACCCGCAAGGAAAGCATACTTCAGGCCTGCAGGAAGTGGCTTGAGTTCTGGTTTTGACCTGTCCAACTTGTCGGTCACTTCAGAGACTATGCTGGTGGTGGGATGTACTTCCTTAAAGCTGCTACCATCCTCATCATTTAGCTGAGATCCAAATGATGTGCCGAACGGTTCTGTGCTAAGCTGATCGTGTTCGGTATGGAGTGAATGCTCGAAGAGATGCGCCTGCATCTGAGAATCTGTCTCCCAAGAATCATCAGAGCCAAGGTTGACTGTGCTTTCCAAGTCCTCGAGTGTGAGGATTTCTCGGGTCCAAGAATCGTCCAGTGACAAGAATGAATCTCTGGTCTATGCAATAAAGTCACCGTCTGCTTTGCATGCTGGCAAGCTCTCATCAGTCGTGGCATTCGGCTCTCTATTCATGTTGACAGTGATTTGTTGGGTGTTCAAGCTGAAGGTAATCTTGCCAGACCCGTAATCAACCACGGCACCTGAAGTACGAAGAAATGGTCGGCCAAGGATGATAGGGGTCTGGAGTAGAGGTGCAGGTGAGTCCATATCAAGGACTACAAAATCGGCTGGAAATTGCATCTCCTGCACTTTAACTACTACGTCTTCCAAAAGACCTCGGGGCCGCTTGACGGATCGATCAGCGAACTGAAGGATCATGTGTGTCTGCTTGAGCGGACCCAGCCCGAATTCTTGCATTATTGATGAGGGCAGAAGGTTGATGGAAGATCCACTGTCAAGGAGAGTGCGCTCGAAGACCTGGTCAAAAATCTCACAACTGATCAGAGGTGCTCCCGTATCTTGCTTCTTCTGTGGGAGGTTGCTGATGGCGGCTACGGTGGCCATGGAGAGAACGTGCTTTTCTACATCTCGGCGTCTGTTTTCTTGCACTGGACGACGCCAATTAGTACATGCCTCCTTTAGTCCTTTCTTTACCGCTGGCATGTACTCCACAGCCTTCAACAAAGGAATCTCAACAGTCAACTTATCTAAAATTTCCACAACTCCTGGATCAGACAATGCCTTTTTTTCGTTTTGCATTTTTTTGGATTTTTGTATTGCATGAGGAAAAGGAATATTTACATCACTGGCAGGAAAATTAGAGTTCTTATTTACATCAAAATCATCGCCCATCAAATGTTGTACATCCGGACTACAAAAAGGAGTACAAACTGTATCCTGGCATGCTGGTGCTGTAGGGCAATCAAAAAGGGTAGCGTCTGCTCCGTCGGCTGGTGCGGGATCGGCTGCTGCTGGCGGCTCCTCCAATGCTGGCGTGGCTTCGCTTCGGCTGCAAATTTCTTTTTGGTGTTTTTGGTTTTGCTAATTTTTTTGTATTTTCTGCGGAGGTTGCTGCAAATGCACGACGACTGGATTGGCTTCTCCTTCTTCTTCCTCCTCACCCGCCCCTGTAGCTGGCACGGCTGATGCGGAAGATGACGATCCACCTGTTTCTTTATTCACCCCAATCTTGGTGGCAGGCGGAGGCAAGACCCCACCGCTCCTGAGAGTAACAACATTAGAATAAGCAGTAATATCATTGTCAGACACGGACAGGACATCACAATCTACCTGCTCTTTTTTCTTGAAATTATTGGGGTTGGCTTCGACCTGAGCCGGAATGGTGGTTCGGGTGGCGATCAGGTCGTCAAGACGCTTGGTCATTTCCGCTAGCCTTTTGACAAGCTGGGCCAGGCAATCCATGGTGGGGTTCGCAGGGGGTGCTTCAGTGGGTTCAGCGTGAAGACCACGCTGCTGTTGAATAGATGGATGTGGAGGTTGTTGCTGGTGGTGCTGGGGTAGTGCAGGAAGTTGAAGTTGTTGATACGAGGGAGGATGATACTGCTGATATTGTTGAGGTGGGGCAGCCGCATACTGATGAAACGGTTGTGGATGGTGGTACGGCGGTTGCTGGTACGGCTGATTCTGCCTCCATTGATTTGGATACTGGGGAGGCTGATGGTACTGCTGATGAGGCTGAGAGGACTGTCCAAAGCGACCACCCTGAGGTTGGTGGTATTGCCGGTTGGCAAGTGGCTGACCCTGGAGTTGTCCCATAGGAAGGGTCGGCTGTGCATCGTTGGTCCATACCCCGTTCACTTCCTGAATCAGGGGTGGTGGTGGGAAGATTGGATCAGGTCCTGAGAGGAACTCTGGCTCGTACACAACCATCTGCTGCTGCGGCTGGCCCTGGTCGGGCGCCTGCACGTAGTATATGTGCTGGACTGCCGGTGGCTGCTGGCTCGGCTGGGGCTGATGCTGCGGTTGCTGCTCGTCCTTCTTCTCAGTTGGAGCTTCGGATGGTGTTGCCGACTGAACAGAGTTGATGGTGCCCACCAACAGTTCAAGGTACTTGTTGATCTGATCAAGCTTGTCCAAGTTCTGGGTCCTCTTCTCGATCACAACGAGTTTTTCGAGGTCCTGTGATCGCTTCTCAATGATGTCAACTTTTGAGAGATGGCCCCCGATGATACTGAGGTTGGAGCTCTCATCTCTCTCTGCCTCCTTGGACGCTGCCATGTGTACTTGCTTCTAGAGGATCTGGGGCTGCTTCTGATATGCCTTGGATGAAGAGAGGGCGGCCTCTCCTTCGGCCATTTCTCCAAATATCTGCTAGACTACATCTTCATCCTTGTTAAAATGTGAGCCCCCACATGCTGCGTCAACGAACCTTTGGCTCTCAATGTTCAGTCCCCCAAAGAAGTGCTGGACCAAGCTGGTCTTCGGAATATCATGATGGGGACACTTCTCCTGCAGGTCAGTGAATCTCTCCCATGCTACATGTATTGACTCATGTGATCCTTGGGAGAAATTACTGATTCGGGCTCGCATCTGGTTGAGCCGACCGAGAGGATAATACTTATGCAGGAAGGCTGACTTCAGCTCCTCCCAGGTCGTCACAACCTTCCCCAGATGGTTGACCCAATAGAGGGCCTTGTCCTGTAAGCTGAAAGGGAACGCCATCATCTTGACAATGTCCAGAGGGACATTGGGATAGTGAGTAGTGCGGCAAATGCGGGAGAATTGCTGCAGGTGAATATACGGCTCCTCACTGGTGTTTCCATGGAATGTAGGGAGAAGAGCAATGAACTGGGGCTTCAGCTCAAAATGAGCGTGTACCGGTGGAATGAGGACCCACTCGGTCATCTGGCTGTCTCCCGGATTGTACGTTTCTTTCAGTGTAGGCTTTGGTGGTGGTAATTCAGGGTCATCATCATCAGGACCACCACCTCCACCTCCACCTCCTCCTCCCCTGCCTCCTCTGCCTCTGCCTCCTCCTCCCTCGTCTTGGTTCATCATATCATTCAACATATCCTGAAAGGTTGTCTGCGTGAGGGCATGCTCGGTCAGCTGCTGCTGGATGGCCTAGATAGATGCCAGTAGTTGTGCATTGACTTGATTCTGGTCTGGCACCTGTCCCTCTGGTTGGGGTGGCTGCTAACCCTTGCCCTTTCCTCCGGGAGCCATGTCAAGGTCTGAGTCGGACGAAATGAACTCCGGAGTAGTCTCCAGGGCTCGCTCTGTCTTCTATCTGCATAATGAGATAGTACTGATCAGACCGCTTGCAATTAATGTTCAGCTGTCATGATAGAGCTGGAATTCAGGTCAACCCCAGCATGTTATGAATGGAAAAAGGATGTAGACTGTAATCGACTTCCATTCACAACGGCGAAGGCGGGACAAAAGTGATCCCAGTTTATTGGGTGGCTAAGAGGAAGGTAGAAAACGAGGAGTCTGGAGATCGATCTGCAAAGTCCGGATCGGGTTCTCAGGAATCGCCTCGAACTTATTGGCGGAGTTGAGTCCATGGAATCGATGTGGGTGTCGGCATGGTCCCGACGGAAACCATCCATGGATCAACTTCGCAAAGCACGAGAGAAGATTGGATGTTGGAAGAAAGATACGATGGTCAACGAGGAATAAAAGGACTGTAAAACAGTAGAGAGGCTCAGTTGAGCAGGGTCGTCAAAGGGAGAAACAACAGAATGTGCGCAAAGGCGCGGGACTTGATCTTTGAACCTTAATCTAGATCTATACAAACACAGTACAAAATCGGGTTCACCAACTCACGCCATGTGAAGCCGTGAAAGTTCGGGTATTTATTATCTTTTCTTTTTTAGAGTTGTGTTTTCAGGCATATCTTATAACAAGTCCTTAGTACGATACCCTATAGGAGAGTGAGTACTTTCAGAAGAGTATCCTGTACTTGTCCTCCTCCTGTGTAACCTGTAGTCTGTACTTTTTGGAGTCCTTGTAACCCTTCCTGGATCCCTACTCAGCCAAAAAAATAGAGAGAGGAAGCCGATAGGCGAAACCAATACTTCGATTCTCGCTCGCAACGGAATCACCCGTGAGCGTGCAAGAACCTACTCAGACGCAGGACAATGAGACAGCCACCCCCGTGAAGGCGTGGCCTATGCTCAATACTTCGGTCAGGGTCGATGCTCTACACAACAGAGAGTCGTCATTGGTGACCAAGCCCTACTCGCCTACGTACGATAGAAGAGCCATTACTTCGGAAATCCAGGCAATACACAAGGCAGTTGCAGACTGGGTTTTTGGCTTTAATCCTTAGGGGGTCGCACTCTCTCAAGGGAGTAGGGTTTTGGTCCCCCTCCAAGGTACCTGAAAACAATGAGGGCTTTATGAACCCGGTACAATGATAGTCCATTACAGATTTTAATTAAGGTCAAAGTTTATTTAGCAATCCCCTTGTTTTTATTTTTTGGGTTTTCACTTTTTTGAGTCTGTTTTCATACCAGCGCCTCACATTTTTGTAGATTCTCATTTAAGTCCTAGGTGCTCAAAATCAGAGGGAGACAGCGGAAAAGCCGTGCAAGTGGTTCCATGATGGAAATCTCACCATTGAACCGAATGATGCATGCTGAGTTAGAAGACTTACAGTGCATCCCAGCTCTCTCCATGCGGTATGCAAAATAGAATTTTTAAACCTATCTACATGTCGGTATGAAAGGCACAAAATCGCCCTAAACATTAGCTGCTATTAGCGTGAAGAACCATAAGTTGCTCATTCATCTTTAGCCCGAAAGGTCCGGTCTCGGCTCACCCCTCCTCTGCTCAACACACTTGAGTTTAGGAGATAGCGCTTTACGGGGCTCGTTGTGGCACGAAGGCTAAGAGACAAATGAACGGCTTGTTTAAGTTTGACTAGATCCATACGAAGTAGACTATAGGAACATGCATTCTTATTAATGTGTGGACCTAGCTACCGAGTCAAGCAACCTACATCTAGGGGCTCCAAGCACACAAAACAAAGTAAAATAAAGGCGGAAAGCTCAAAACTTCGGAAAACAAAGAAAAGAAAGTGATGGAAAACTCGAAAAGCCGCGATGAGGCCCCCAGGTGAACAATCACCCGGGCATTGGACCTCATTGTGAAGAGTAGAGTCATGTTTAGTATTACATGCCAAAATAGTCTCTCTCTTGCCTTAAATTACAAAAATGATCCTAAGTGTTCTAGACCTATCTAATCCTTATCTCTTTGCTTCCTTGATGCTCTCTCTAGTTGGTCATGAGGTGAAGACCAACCTCCTCCAAGCTCGGCTGCCTTGGCTCCCTAAGAAGCCATCCTCGCGTGGCGGGCCCTCGCATCAAAGTCACAAAAAGATTGAATTAGTGTAGCTCAATCAATCAAATAAAACAGATATAAATTAATCACAATCAATAAATCAATAAAGCATGGTGATAAATTACATTAGGAATAGCTGCTCACAAAATCAATGATGAATCAAAATCTTTACACAAGAATGACAAAATAAAGTAGGCTATGCTCATTTCTCCCCGGCAACGGTGCCATCTGATAACTGGCATTTTGCGAGGGTCAAAATATGTTGTCGCTGATGCAACCGCTCACAGAACATCGGTTATACAACAATTAACCCACAATAAAAGAATGAATGGATTAAGTCCCAAAAATGTGAATTAATATTTATTACTCTACCAACAAATGCATAGTGAACAAGCATGTAGAGGTCGAACCACAGAGAGCAATACAAAAACGCAGTAGCCTATGATGTGCATGTACCACAGAGTCATCCTTGTGTGAAGCCTATTTTTGTGGGTTTTTATTTTTATATTTATATATATTGTTTTTACTTTTATTTCAATAATATAGTTATGTAATATAAATATATATAATTTATAGAATATAAATATATATATTTATATACCCATGGAGAGGTATGTATAAAGCATATAATACATACATATGCATATATTTATCTATATATATAAATATTTTTTTTAATTTAATTCTCAGATTATTATATATTAATAAATAAATAAATAAATATATATATATATAATATTTTTTCCTTTTTCAATAAGGGAATATATATATAATGTGGAGAGAGGGTGATAAAATATTTATAAAAATATACAAAAATAGCCAAAAATTCAGAAATAAAGTCTTTTTGGTATTTTCATGATTTTCTGCTGTTTTTGTGATTTTTGGGCATTTTTTCACAGATTTTTGGTATTTTTAAATACTGAAATAAAGCAAAACAGGGGAGTAGCTACTGGCTGGGGGTGAAAAGGGAATTAAAAATATCACACAACTACAAAATTTTCCCAAACTATTTTTAAAGTAAAGAGGATAAAATATAGAAATTACAGGACTTGAGTTTGCAATTTTTGGGGTTTTCTAGAATTTTTTATATTTTTTAGAAGTTTTTGAGTATTTTTGAATTTTTAAGGTTTTTCTTTTGAGATTTTTAGTGATTTTTGGACTGACACTAAAAGATGACAAAATAGACCGTAGGTGATTTTTTTTGGAATTTTTCGAGGTGTTTTACTATTTTTTGATATTTTATAAACTAGTCAGTAAATAAAATGCATGTTTTTTATTTTTAATAAATGCAAAGATGCAACAAAATTAAAATCTAAAAATATGGCGTGCAAAAGAAAACTAACAGGAGCTTATATCCATTTTTGCAAAATTTTTCAAGTTAATATGAGGTATGAAATAAATGGACAAAGCATACAAAAATATATGGCCTAGCAGGGGTGTTTTTGTAAAAAAAAGATTTATCAGGGGCATCAGTGCAAAAATTACTAAAGAAATAAACATTTATTTTTATTTTTGGGGCCATTTTACAATTACCAAAACCCGCCAGGGTTAAAGTGCAAAAATCACGCGCCTCACGTGGGACTGCACGTGAGGCGCAGAGGGACCAAACTACAAATATAAAAACCACATGGGGCCTACTGCAAATATTACAATTTATTTACATCGTGAAGTTTTATTTTTGGCATTAAAATCTAAATACAAAAAGGAGGGGGATATGTCTGAAATTTACCCCTAAAGGCGTGCGATCCAACGGCGTCGATCACTTCACTTAGCCACGCGTCGCGCATCTGACGGTGGATACCGGTTCGCCGATGAAGGCCTCGGATTAGATCCGCCTCGCGGATCGGACGGTGGTGGATGGGCTTCATCTGACGGTTGTCATTCGATCTGGGCCGAGCCTCCTGATCTGACGGCGATGGAGACCCCTGGAAGAATAGGGAAAAAGCTCGCCCCCGGCGAGCTTCGATCGTGAAGCTTAGGCTCCTCCGGGCGTCTCCCTCGCATCTGAGATGGTCTGAACGTACCTGGAGGCTCTCCGCGTCTACTGATGGTCTCGCCATGGCTCCTGGAGGTCTGAAGCGCTTGAACGAGATCGATGAAGGTCGGGACCTCCAGGAACCTCTTCCTGGTTGGAATCGAGCCCAGATGGGCTCCTTTCTTCGTTTGACCTGCAATGGAAGAACCGGGGGAGCGAGGGCTATCTCCTCGACCCCAGGTTTTGAAGCTCTATCGCAAAATGGAGTGAGGCGGAGGAGCTCCGGCGAGAGGCGGAGGTGGAGCTCCGATTCGCGAAGACCAGAGGTCCTCGGTGGAACAAAGGTGATAGATCGATGGAGAACGCGATGGGGAACGAAGTGGGGTGAACGTGGCGGTCGGACACGGTCAAGATCACGGTGAAGAAGTCGCCGGAGCAGAGCTCCGGCGAACTTCGAATTTTTGATTTTAAGCTAAGCTACTGATCTAAAGGCGAAACTAAGAACGGAATTTAAATGCTGGAATTAAAATCTACCTAAAATACGATAAAAGGGCAGCTCTTATACCTGGGGGCCACCTGGGAGCAGGACGGACGCCGGAGCTCCACCGCGTCAAAATCTTCCCTCCTCCGGCCGATTCAAGGTGCTGGAACACTCCCCCTGTCACGAGGAACCTCCCAGGATTGAAATCAAGGCTTTTAGGTGGATTAAATTGGCCAAATTTGAGGAGGGGGGCGAAGCTTCTTATTTATAGACATTGGCATGGAGCCTTATTGACCGGCGTTTATTGATTAATCCAATGAGTATCGAGTTGATCTAAGTTATCGGCGGGTATCAGTGATCATCAGAGATCATTTCTTGTGAAGAAAGCGAGCTCGATCGATGGATAAGATGGCCGTAAAAAAGGGACGAAATCCAGGGAAAAGATGGTTTAGAGACGCCAGGTCCCGGATGGGACAGTTGACCAGGCGGTCAACAAGGGCTGGCACCCCATTGGTCCACATCGGCCGCTAGAAGACAAAATAGGAAACCCTATTCTAAAATGATTTATTTGACTTAGTAAATGATCTTATTATTTTTTCCTTATAAAATAAAAAATGTGTATTATTTCATGTAGTATTTATTCATGATTTTTATTTAATTTTTTGAAGTGTTTTATTATAGTTTTATTTTAATAATGTGTATATGTATGTATTTACATGTATTTTGTGTATTTTATTTTTAATTTGTTTATTTTATTTTATTATTTTGTTGTCTTATTTTAGAGTCAAATTCCTAAGTAGTACCTGGGAATTAGTTAAATACCCAGGTCCTACAGAAAGTTTTTTTTTACTCAGAAAATATAGAGGTGTCGCATGTTGAACATGCGACACATCTAAAGTTTTTTTTACCCAAGAACTACATGTATAGCGCATCTTGAATATGCGTTATACATAACGCATATTGGATATGCGATATTGCGGCTAAATAAGCCCCGCGCCTATCGGCCTTGGCATTCCCACACTGTTCCCGTCCTCCACCACCGCTTTCGCGTTCGACGCCCAGATCCCCACCCGCAATTTTTGATCTCCTCCTCTCTAGAAAACATTCATTTTGGTCACTCCTTGCCCCGTGGAACACTCCTTTTCCGTGGTTTCATTGATTGCCACCGTCATAGCCGCCCCCGCATCCCACTAGGGCAAACCGGTTGTTGTGAAGATTTGGACTTGGTAAATTTTTTTCTTGACTTATTTTTGTATAATATGTATAATATTTTCATTTCTTGAATGTATGACGTTTGCTTGTACGTTGTGTCATGTATTAGGTTAGAATGGAGCAGTTATATTGTATGTGTCATTTGAGCGGTACACTCATGTGCGGATCGTCGACCCACGTAAGGGGGTTTGTGCTAATGCCTAATATGACGTTCGAGGAGATGTTGAACTTGATTTACCGTAAGTTCGACCTGGATGTCGATAGTCAAAAAATCCGATTATTACATCGCATCCCTCGAGGCCCAGGGGAGGAACCATCATTTTCATCTATTGTTTATGATGATGATGTGCAGGCAGTTCTTGTGTATGCTCGGACCATTAGAAAATCAATGCCTACCGACATTTATGTTGAAGATGCATCTGTGAGCGAAGTCCCCACTGATGTGGCTAACAGGGGACCATCTGTAGTCCCAAACACACAACCAGCAGTTGTCCGTAGCACACAACCCAGAAATGTCCCAACCATGGAACCCTACTTTGAAACCAATGCGCCTGTAACGCAGCCATGCACGGATCAGGATTCGGGCATGAGTGAGCCGTTGCGGCGAGAGGTTAACCATTGTTTGGATGATTTCATCCCTTGAGGGTCCGATGATGACCTGGAGGAAGGTAGCGAAGATGTCGAAGATGATCTGATGGACGAGGAGATCCCAGCTGATGAACAAGGCACGAATATTATTTCACCCCGTATACCCTTTTTTGGGGTTAGAGGATCAAATACCCGTTCAACATATGGAGACGACAATCGACGGAAGTCTAGAGTTGATGGTGTCGCTGACGAAATTCGCAAGGGTAGGACGTTCAAATGTAGGGAGGATTTGGTTTACGCTGTGAAGAAGTTCCACATTTTGTCACATTTTGACTTCATTGTCAAGGAATCCTCCAGCTTCATATGGTCGGTTTTTTGTACGCAGAGATCGATTGGCTGTGTTTGGTACTTACGAGGACATTTTAGAAAGTTTGATGGACTGTGGGTGATCTCCAAGGTTGTTGGGGCACACACTTGTATAAACCCAACATTTAATCAGGATCACCCTCAATTGGATTACAAATTCATGTCCAGATCATTGCTAACTCTTGTTAGGGATGACCCTAATGTTCGTGTATCAAGTTGTAGAGCTCACATCCACGAGATGTACAACTACTGGGTTACAAAGAAAAGGGCCCAGGATGCTCGGAGGAAGGCCAATGGAATTGTATTTGGTGACTGGAAGAAGTCATACGCTGAAATGCCTTATCTCTTGCATGCAATGAAGGATGCTATTCCTGGGACTGAAATTGATATTGCATATAGCGACCATCCTGATCCGCGGAAATCGCTTTGCTGCAGATTTGAACAGTGCTTTTGGGCATTTGGGCCTTCAATTGAGACATTCAAATATTGTCGCCCTCTCATAAGTATTGATGGGACACACCTGTATGGGAAGTACAAACAAAAGTTGCTCATTGCTTGCGGGATTGACGGGGATAAACATATTGTTCCCCTTGCATTCGGAATTGTTGATGAGGAATCCGCTCCTTCATGGAAGTGGTTTCTATCATTTGTGCGCATCAGGGTAATTGGCATGCGAGCAGGACCAATATGTATCATCTCTGATCGGAACGCTGGAATAAAAGCTGCTATGAAAGATGCTGACGTGGACTTATTAGAACCCTTTGCATATTGGTGGTTCTGTACAAGGCACGTCGCGAGCAACTTCAATAGTGTCTTTAAAAATGGTTCCATGAAAGCGTTGGTCCAAGCAGCTGCATTACAAACGACAACTAGGAAGTTCGCTTACTTCATGAGAAAATTACTAGAGTGGAATAATGCAACAGGTAGGTGGTTTTCTACTCATGATTGTCGTCGTGAGCAATGGACCTTGGCTTACGACGGTGGTTATAGGTTTGGTCAGATGACCACAAATATTAGCGAAAGCTACAATGCTGTTCTTAAAGATGTACGTTGCCTGCCAATATCAGCATTAATCGATAAGACTTTCTATAATTGTGTGTCATACTTCATTCAACATGCTGAAGAAGCAAGTGCAACCATTGTTGCTGGTAGAAAATTCACGTACTATTCATCCACAGAGCTTACCCATTGGACTGCAGTTGCGAATGGGCACACAGTAACTCAGGTACAAGTACAACCGGAATTATTATTCGAGGTGCCTACCAGGGCTCGACGGACCTCCACTGGTATTCGCGGGCGCAAACAATACACGGTAAATTTGCTAAACAGGAAATGCACTTGTAATAAGTGGCAAATATTTCGTATCCCATGTTCCCACGCCATTGCAGTCATTTCAAAGCGTCGGGCTGAGGTGGATTCCTATGTTGGAGAGTGGTACACATGGCAGAACCAATTGAAGGTTTATGGAGGGTAATTTTATCCCATAGGCGATCGTGAAACATGGGCTCCCTTGGATTATCCCGAGTTACGTCTGGACCCAAAGCGTAAACGCGGTAAAGGTCGTCCACGTACAACAAAAATACATAATGAAATGGATGCTAGAGATGTGATTCGGCAAAATACTTGTTCCTTTTGTGGGATATTGGGGCACACACACCGTGGATGTCCCAACAAAACCGCCAGGGACTCTCAACCATCCACATCAAATGCACCGACGACGACCAGGAATAAGAATAAATGTGGAAATTGTGGTGGCATAGGTCACAACCGTCGTAAATGTCCAAGTTCGAGTAAGTGTGCTTCCCTCGTATATTATTAATTTTCATTGTATGTGGTAGTTGTGGTAAATAGTTGTTGCTTTTGTCGGATATTGTTGTTTTTTACATTGTATTGTCTAACATTGAATATTGTAATTTTCAGATGGATCCCAGCCCAATTGATCCTTCAGTTTTGCACCTTCAGGAGCGACATCGTTCACGTCGAGTTTGGGCTGGCGATGTAAGTAATTTTAATTTCTTCCTTCCTTCAATTTTTTTCCTAACAATTTTCTTGTAGGAATCTTCGTGGTTGTGTTGCCGACGACGAGAGACCCATGTACGTCGGATCCCTTTGGATGACCGGCTACTGCCTTACGTAGCCGAAGCAGGATCTGGATTCATTTCAGAGCTCGAGTTTATTACCCTGGATTGGCATCTGGTGACAGCGTTAGTTGACGGTGGAGACCCGAGACGCACACCTTCCACATGCCTAGTGGGGAGATTACTATCACCTTGCAGGATGTTGCATTCATCATGGGGCTGCGAGTTGATGGGCCTGCGGTTACTGGGGAGACGACACCTGGAGCGACATTCGAGGAAAAAGCGTTGACTTGGTTCCACGATTACATACCAACGCCACTGATGCCAACGTTCGAGGAAGATGTCCCAGGGCCCTCCCAAATCCACATGATAGACGAGGCGAACCGACTGTTACCGTTCCATCCTCCTGATTCCACGATTACATACCAACGGAGGAAAAAGCGTTGACTTGTAATCATGTACTTTTTTATATGACACAAAAATGTGATGTATAATCGTGGACAACTCTATTTATATTAAATGTTTGGAATTCCTTTCTGGATCACATTATTTATCTGCGTTGTGAATGTTTGTGTCCATAGCCTGCTTTGGTGAATGTCTATACATCTTTGAATGCGTGAATGCGATGTCTATTTATATTACAGACATGAAATTGGTCGTGCTTTTTCATGGGTTTTTATGACATGTCGCATGTCACCCGTCGGACATGTTGCAAGATGACTAATGGTCAAATCCGCAACTTCAAAAGTTCGTATGTACCAGGCCTGGCCACTCATTTTCCAGGGAACTTCTAATATGTCGCATGTTGGACATGCGACATATAGGAAATTCCCTAGAAAGAGCCCAGGACCGTGGCCACTCATTTTCCTGGGAACTTCTAATATGTCGCATGTTGGACATGCGACATATAGGAAATTCCCTGGAAAGAGCCCAGGACCGTGGCCACTCATTTTCCAGGGAACTTCTAATATGTCGCATGTTGGACATGCGACATATGGGAAATTCCCTGGAAAGAGACCAGGACCGCGGGTTGCATATTCCAGGCATTTTCTCATATGTCGCATGTCGAACATGCGACATGTGACAAATTCCCTGGAATGCCAAGGCCGATAGGCGCGGGGCTTATTTAACCGCAATATCGCATATCCAATATGCGTTATGTATAACGCATATTCAAGATGCTCTATACATGTAGTTCTTGGGTAAAAAAAACTTTAGATGTGTCGCATGTTCAACATGCGACACCTCTATATTTTTTTAGTAAAAAAAAACTTTCTGTAGGACTTGGGTATTTAATTAATTCCCAGGTACTACTTAGGAATTTGACTCCTTATTTTATAAATTTATAATTTATTTTTGTGAATGTGAGGGTATTTTTATTTGATTTTTATGAGTTTATTTTCATTTTTAAATAAACAGGGATATGTATATGTAGGTATACTTGTAGGTCTTTTACCTGTATATTATATATACTTTATTTATTTAATATATTTTCTTGGTTTTTATTTTAGATTTATATTTTTGATGTAGTATGTATAATATGTACATCATTATAAAAATATGAGAAAAGAAAATAATTAAAGAATGTTTTCCCTTTTTATTTGTGTACATATTGGATCATAGGTATTTTGCCTACTCTCTTGCATAGACTTATTTTATTTTGTAAATCCCCTTTAGTTTTATTCTAATTTCAGTATGTTCATGTATTATATATATTATTTACAAAATTCTAAAAATATAATTTTGTAATAATAATGGACAATGAATAAATTGAATATTTTAATCAGGTAGGCTGCACAATGAAGGCCAAAAAACCTAACTTTTGCAGATGGACTCCAAAAATTATGAAACCAATTTTATTAAATAGTTCTTGGAAAGCTATATACAATTAAAGGTGAGTTTGGGTGATTTGGAGTTTGTATTTGCAAGATATGGGTCTGTGAAGTTGAGATTTTGGCTTTTTAATCTGTGTATAAAATGTACACTGTATACTCTTTTTGTACAAACTCAATTTTGTATTTTTATTTACATTATTATCTACAACTTTCATGAACAAAGTTTCTTTATTTGATGAATGAATAATTATGTACAAAATAGGTGTCAAAAAATGCATAAATAAATGCATGAATAAATGAAGTATTTATTGTACACTGACCCTTATCTCCCCCTACTTTATTCCTTGTCGACCAATTCCATGTTGGCCTTGGTCTCGGGGTTCGGGTCATAAAATATCTGCAATATTTTATTCCTTTTTCTTTTCTTCTCTTTATTCTATAATTTTGGCATTAAAAACCTTAATTAATGTATAATTAATACAATGAATGATGAATGCTATTATGTACAATTTGATGCTATTTATATGCATTTGCTGGGGTTTTTGATGCCAAAATGATAGAATAAAGGTGATGAAATGGAGATTCATCATGTTCCTACTCTTAATGGTTACAAATATTTGATTATGTTTATTGATGATTATTTTAGAAACATATTTGCTTATTTAAATCATAACGGTGGCGAAGTTGGTAACATTGTGAAGCAATTTTTTACTCTTATTGAGACACAATATGAGAAAGTGATTCAACATTTCAGGTATGACAATGCTCGTGAATATTTGTCAAAGAACTACATGAATTGTTTAATGCTAAAGAGACTATTCATGAGACTTCTTGCAGCTATACCCCTCAACGAAATAGTGTAGCAGAGCGAATTATCAGACACATTCTTTATGTTAGTATAGCGATCTTATTCCAAATAAACCTTCCTAAGAGATTCTTGGGAGATGAGGTTTTCACAGTGCCTTCCTTATCAATGGGATGCCCACAAGAAGATTGAATATGACCACCATTTTTCTATTATTCAACCCAAGAGCAAATTGTTTATGCTTCCTCCGATGATTTTTGGTTGTGTTTGCTATTTTAACAATTATGCACATGATGTAATGAAACATGATGCTCATGGAGTCAAAGGTATTTTTCTGTGATATTCTCCTACTCAGAAAGGTTATGTATGCTTCAATACTAAGGAGGGATAAATGCATGTGACTAAAGATGTCACCTTTATAGAGAAAGACTCGTATTTCTTTTAGCATTCCCAAGTTTCTTTACCACCTCTGGTAGTTCTAACTGTGATCCAGAAAGTGATCTAGAAAAGGCAGTCAATGACAATGACGAAGATGAACTTGTTGGCAGTTTGATTCTATGTGAAGTGGATTCGGTGACACCAACGCATGGATGTAGGAAAATAAAGCTGCCTTTGAGATACGTAGATAACATCAAATACCCTATAAACATATATGTTGGCTATTCCAAACTCAGTAAAATGTACAAGTGTTTTATAACCTCTTTATCTGTTCCTGTGATTCCTACGAATGTTATAGAAGCATTTGTTGATTCGCAATGGATGTGTTCTATGGAAGAAGAAATGTGAGTGCTTAGGAAAACTTCTACATGAGACATTCGAAACAACCCTGAAGGAGTGGATATGCTTGGTTCAAAGTGGGTGTATACCATAATGTACAAGCCATGCGGTCAAGTGGAGAGATACAAAGTCAGATTTGTAGGAAAGGGGTTTAGTCAAAAATATGGTGTTGATTATTTGGAAACTTTTGCCTATGTGGAAAAAATGAATACGGTGCTTGTTATTCTTTCTCTTATTTTTATTAAGGATTGAAACTTCATCTGATGGACAAAAAAATTCTTTTTCAATGGAAATCTCTAAGAAGTTTACATGCATGTGCCACCTGGTTATGAAAAGACATGAAAATGCTACAAGCTAAAGAAGGTTTTTATGACCTAAAATAATTGCCCAAAGCTTGGTTTGAGAAGCTCAGAGTCATGATGACCCGATTGGATTATCATCAGGGGAATGAAAATCACACTCTATTTGTCAAGAGGGGAACTGATAAAATTGCTCTTCTTCTCATCTATGTTGATGACATGATCATTATCGAGGACAATGAAAAAGAGATTGTAAGATTGAGAGAAGAATTTGCCATGGCATTTGACTTGAAAGATCTTGGTGACTTGAAGTACTTCTTAGGTATTGAGATGGTAAGCTCAAAGAATGGACTTATTTTGTGTCATTGAAAATGCAAACTGGGTTTTAAGAGGAAACCAGAAAGTTGATTGTAAACCTGCCATCACTCCCATTAAGGAAAACCATAAGATGAGAATCAAGGATGGGAAGCAACTTAATGAAGAGTCAAAGAATCAATACCAAAGACTTGTGGGGAAGCTCATTTACCTCACTATTACCAGACTAGACATCACATATGTTGTAAATGTGGTGAGCCAATTTATGCATGCACCAACTTATCTGCATATGAAGGTAGTGGATCGCATTCCCTGCTATATAAAAATGAATTGTGGAAAATGACTTATTTTTATGAAAAATATAAAGCTTGAGGTCAAATATTGCACTAATTTTGATTGGGCTAGATGTATTGATACGAGGAGATCTACCACTGGATATTGTGTATATTTGGACGACAATCTCGTAATCTAGAGAAGTAAATGATAATCTATTTGTTTGAGAACAAGTGTTGAAGCTAAGTAGCAATAGGTGTCATAGAAATGCTATGTCTTAAGATCCATCTTGGCAAACATCGGGGTTGATCATCATATGCCTATGAAACTACTTTGTGATAACAAGTCTACCATAAATCTTTCCAAAAATCATGTGTTGCATGACATGACAAAGCATGTTGAAATTGATCATCACTTCATCTGAGAGAAAATTAATTCCAAAGATTTGGTATTGTCATATATAAAAAGAGAAGAACAAGTTGCCGATGTCTTCATCAAGTTATTATCAATTGTCAAGTTCGAAAAGAATATTGGTAAGTTTAGCATGTTTGTCTCTATGCTCAACTTGAGGGGGAGTGTTGAATGCCTTGTAAACGGGCTAGAGGATCTTAGGAAGGGACATGTTTACCTTGAGACATATACATACCTCTCCCTCTCTCATTTCCAAAGACTAAAAAAATAGCCAAACGCCTTTGTTGCTGTGAGCAACAAGGGCCCCTTCTTCCCTGTGGTTTTTCCCTTCCATTGTGGAGGGTTTCCATATAAATCACTTTTTTTGTGTACTTGTTTTGTTCCATACTGTGAAAAAACAGAATGAAATTGCTTGCTTTATTCCATAGGTCTAGGGATCTTTATATAGGACAAAACCCTAAAGAGCTCGAAAAGAGGGAAATACATAAGTGCCCCTAACGGAGTTTTTTTTAGGCTCAAAAAAGGGGGAGACACTCTTTGGTTTTCGCCCCAAAAATGTATAAATGAAAAATAAAAAGGTAATTACAACAAAAGGGAGGAGGAGGAGAAAAAAGTGAAGGAAACCCAAAAGAAGAAAAGAAGAAGCAACCGAACAACACCAGCCCAAAAAATAATGCCCAACGCCTACACAGTACACCAGTCACCAAGAAAGTGCGAGCAAAGAATAAGAGTATTTTCTCGATAGAACCGTTGATCGGAGAAGAGAGCATCGTTCCTTCCCAACCAAATGCACCACAGTCTTGCAATGGGGGCCAAGAGATCCCGCCTATCCATGTTCCTGTTGTTCCAAAGAAGCTCGCAAAAAGCAAAAAGGTTGTCCGCGCTCGCCCAAGGCAAATCGTCCCAGATCCCACGAACCAACTGGCACCCGAAGAAAAGGTGATCAATAGTTTCCTCCTCCGAATTACAAAGGACACAGATGGCATTGACGTAATCAAAAAATCTAGCACAGCGATCGCGCGTCATCAACTGCCATCTACGAAGAAGCCAAAGGAAGAAACCAATGCGCTCCGGCAACCGCAAGCCCCAAAAGAACCCACAATCGCACACAAGGAGAGCAACATCGGTAGGAGGTGGAGAAACCAGCGCCTGATAAGCCTTACGCGTGGAGAAGGGACCGTCCTTCCAACACCAATGATCCACACACTCATTCGGCGTAGCAGCGTCACGAAGGGCATCCAACAGCAAAGAAAAATCGTCCACCCATTGATCCGAGAAGTTTGCGAGAAAGCGCGGACACCAGCAACCATCCAACCAACAATCAGCAACCGTCGCATTTTTATGGGTCACTAAGGCAAACAAGCATGGGAAGCGCACCTGCAGAGGACCACAGCCCGACCAATCGTCAAGCCAAAACTTGAAGGAATCCCCCTTCCCCAGCACCGGGATAAACAACGAAGCATTCCTTACAAAGGTGTCCAACACACTACGCCGAAACGGAGAATGAAGAACGTTGTGGGCCCCCCGTGCCACCCCCAGCCTATCGACGCCCAAGAACTCCCTGAGAACAGAGATAAAGAAGTTATCACCCTTCCCCCAAATTCTACTCGCCCACTTGAGTAAAAGAGCATCATTCACCACCTCCAACCTCCGCACACCCAGACCACCATTCCGCTTAGGCTTAGTAACCTTATCCCAAGCGACAAGATGAAGACCACTACCCTCCTGCCCCTTCCTACCCCACAAAAAGCGATGCATACAATGTTCGATCCTCAATCAAACCCTCGTCGGCATACGACGAACAGAGAGGAAATAAATTGGGATAGAGGAGAGCACAAACTTAATAAGAACAAGACGCCCCCCTCTAGAGAGCAATGCCGCACACCAACCAGCAAGGCGCGTTTCCACGCGCTCAATAATCAAGCGCCAATCCCGGATTCTGGCCCGACCCACCACCAAAGGTAAGCCAAGATAATCAATAGGAAGCTCACCAGGAGGAGATCCTAGCAACCGACCGCACTCCGCAGCCTCCTCGTGCGACAAGCCGAAGGGAACCACCTTGGATTTAGAGCCATTAATCATCAATCCTGACAATTCGCTGAATAGGGCGAGAGTGGTCGCCATACCAGAGACCTCAGCAGTACCACCCTCAATAAAGCATATTGTATCGTCCGCAAATTGGATCAAGGGGACACAGAGTTCGCCCTTACGGAATCCGTTAGAGAGCCCAGCATCAATAACATGGTCCACCATACGCGCGAGAACATCCGAGGCCAACACAAAGAGGAGGGGAGCGAGGGGACAGCCCTGGCGCACCCCCCTTCTTGGTTGGAAGAAGCCATCGACCGCCCAACCATTGATCAACACCAAGAGGGAGACGGTGGTGACGCATCTACGCATCGACGAAATCCATAATTCAGGGAAGCCTCGCCTTCTCATAACAGACCATAAAAATCGCCACTCCAAGCAGTCGTATGCCTTAGCAAAATCGACCTTCCAGAGTACCCCCTTCTTATGATCGTTCTTCCATTCAGCGACCAGCTCTGAGGCTACCGCAATGCAATCCGCAATCTGCCTGCCCTTAATGAAAGCAGCCTGGGCCGGAGAGATAAGAGAGTCCAAAAATCGAGCCAGTCGTATGGCTAAAACTTTAGCAACAATAAGGTAAATGCCATTAGAGACGGAGATAGGCCGATAATCCTCAATACGCTGCGCCACCGAGGATTTTGGGATCAAAATAATGTTGGCCCTATTAATCCGATCAAAGCCAGAGTTACCCGCACAAAAATCCGACATCACCTCCATAACGTCATCGGCCACCAACTCCCAGAAATCACGATAAAATGCCACCGAGAAGCCATTGGGACCCGGGGAAGAATCAACATTTAAGGCCCACACGACCTCCTTAATCTCCTCCAAAGAGATAGGATGAATTAAGAGCCCAGAGTCGGAGGCCGAAAGAGAAGGGACCCCAAGACCCAGCCAGCGCCACCTACGCGGAGAGCAAGACGACGAGAAGCGCTTGAAATGATCCACAATGGCAGTCCCCATCTCCCACTCCCCGCTAACCTGTACACCATTAACAGAGATACCCCACATCAAATTAAGGCATTTTCTACTACTCGCCGCACGGTGAAAGAAGGTCGTATTTGCGTCACCCTCTTTGAGCCATTTTAAACGCGACCGCTGCCGCCATTCAACGTTTCTTTTCTTATCCTCCGCCGCAACTTGAATATGAGTAGAGAGCCGATCATGAAGCTCCTCAGGCAAAAGGTCCCGCTCGTTCTCCGTCTTATCATGGCGCATGATGACCTCCTCCGCCACCGCCCGAACAGCAATACACGCCAACCTGGAATCCTTCTTGAAGCCCGCAAGCACCTTTCGCAACGATGCAAGCTTTTGATTAAGTCTGTGAGCCGCAGAACCTATAACCGAGACATGAGCCCAATGCTCCTGCACCACCTCCTTGAAGTTAGGCTCCAACAGCCAGCATTTCTTGTAGCGAAAAAACCCCCGCGACCGATGGCCCTCGCCAGACTCCCAAATAATGGGAGAGTGATCGGAGAAAGAGGGGGGCGAGAAGACACCACACAAAGAGGAAATGCCTCCAACATCTTCCCAGAGGCCAAGAAGCGATCAATTCTAGAACGAGTAGAATTATTCCTCCAAGTGTAAGAGATATCATGAGGAACCAAACCCTCCAATGCAAGCTCATCCAAGATCTCAATACAATCAAGCGACCCCGGATCCCGACCGCCCCTGCCCCGCGGGCGGTCGGAAGAATGGAGCGTGACATTGAAATCGCCCCCCAGGAGCCAAGGGAGCCCCCTGAACATAGAAGCCACCGCGCGAAGGTCCTCCCATAAATCCTTCCTCCGGACATGGCACGTAGGGGCATAAATACAAGAAAACACCAACGGCTCACGAGACTCAGCTCGAGTCAAGACAACCGAGATCATATGTCTCCCTGCCAGAACTGAGCTGAAAGAGAACACCGCAGAACGCCAAGCAATCAAGAAGCCCCCCGCCGAGCCCAACGCATCCACCGCACGGAACTCGTCCAAAGAACCCGCACCAAAAGAGCGCCAGAGGGTATCATCCACACCTCGCAATTTCATTTCTTGGATAAGAGCAATATCACATCACCACTCCGACAAACGCGAGCCCAAGGAGAGACGCTTGTCAGCCTCCCCAAGGCCCCTAACATTCCAAGATAAAACCTTCATTAAAAACCACCACAACTTCCCCCAAGGCCATAGAGCCCAGCGGCTTCCACCACTGCCTCCCGCTGAGTTGCACAAGAATGCCTCACCAAAGAGCCCTGCCGGGAGCTTTTACGCCTCTTGTACCTCTTCCCCAAGCGCCTATCAGATAGGCCTCCCCCGTCGCAAGCACCAGCCGAGTCCAAAGAGACCTCAAAGGAGGATGCAACAACCACGTCCGAAGAGGCCCCCAAAGGGGAAGCAAAAGAATCCGATGCCAACTGCTCCCCCCTCACGTCTGAAAGGTCTTGCACCTCCTCGATGTGTACCCGGGGCAAAACCGCATCAAAATCGGGCAAGATTAACGGGGCATTCAGTACGAAGGCCCGTGGCCAAGATCCGAAATTGAGGGACCCGCCATCAAGCAAATGACCATGACCCGGCATAGGACCTGAGAAATGAAAAGCAGCGCAGAAGCCGACAAAACGGGTCGAGAATGATGAAAGGAATCCACCTCGGACGCCCTCAATGTGGAGAAGCCTGGAGTTGCAGACGAGAGGCACGGAAGACCAGAAGCGTCATGCATGGGGTGCGACGCTTCAAAATAATCCCCGAACCGTGCCAGCTGACACCCCGAAGGCGAAACGTCGCTCCCTGCCCCCGAACCGAACGAACCGACCAGCACCACCACCCGATCAGCCATCGACGCCGGCGAAGGGGCGACGATGGAGAGTTCCACCTTGAATCGCCACCAGCCAACTTTTAGAGAACCGAAGAAGATCTTGCCAGGCGCACCACGAAGAGAAAACCCTTGCTGCACTCCATGAGGACCCTAACCTTCCAATCCGCCTTCGGCGAAAGACCATCATCCACGACCGCCAAAATCTGCCCCCATCGTCGGAATGCCTTGCCGAGACAAGGGACAATCCTCAAAAGGAAGGAAGCACCACGAAGCTCCGCCACACACACCTCAGTGTCTGAAGAAGCACCATCCACCACTCGGAGCAATCTCCACGCAACATCTTCGGTAGACCCATTTCACAGCAGCCTATCCCGTTGATCTAGGGACAAGCCTCGCACACAGCACCGAGAAGAATCCAATACAATGAAGTCCCCAAGGAAGAGGGGATCCAGGAAACCAACAAGATGAGACCTGACAATGTCCCAGGCCACGTTGCACCGACGAGCCACCACCACTGCCTCGACGCGCCTGCCGTCGTCATGCACCCCCTGACCAAGCACCACCTTCCCATGCATCACCTTCCCATGCACGTTCTCTCGTTGCATGCCATACCCCACTGTCGCTAACCCAACCGAGGCACCAACAACACCTACCTCTTCACCCGCACCAAGAAGAGCGTGCGGATACGAAGCAGCAGAACCATCCACCTCAGCACCCGCACCAAGAAGACCATCGCCCGACGAACAGGAACGAGGAGCCACCACCTGAGCGAAAGAACGCACCTCCCTCCAGGCAACAGGTCCGGTGAACGTTGAATGAGAGACTAACATGTGTCGCGTAATCCCCGAAGAAGAGAACAACCCTGACTGAGGAGGTTCGTGACCATGAAGTAGCCAACATGAAGATTGGCGATGACCTGGCTTCCCATATGCATAACAACGAGCAGGAAGAGAACAGAAGGAAGCAAGATGACTACGATCGTCGCATCAGAAGCACCACTTTCCAACCTTCTTATGCGAAACTTGCACCCACTCCTCCTCCGGTACCCACCTCTCGTTACGACCTTCCCGACTCCGAGACCCAGCAGTGACCCCGTAGTTCACCCCCTTCCCCTTTGCGTCATCCCCGACCGAGAGAGCATCACCACCAGGCCCAAGTTTCCGGACGATTCCCCGTGATTCGCCTTTGCTCTCCACCAACGTTCCACGCCTTTGCTCTCCATTTGAGTTTCGAATCTCCCTAACGGAGTTACAATAAATAACCAAGAAGCGTAGGAATACAGTACTAACACTCCCCCTCAAGTTGGAGCATATTTATCAGTCACGCCCAACTTGGAAACTATCCATGAGAGAAGCTTCTTGGGTAAGACCTTTGTGAATACATCTGCAAGTTTAAGATTTGTGGTGATGTGAGGAGTACTAATCTTTCCAATCCTGACGGCATCACGAACAAACTGGCAGTCAATCTCTATATGCTTGGTTCCCATATGGAATACATGATTCGTGGCAATGTATGTAGCCGATCTATTGTCACAATATAGTGGAATAGGAGTGGTGACAACAATACTGTGTTCTTGTAAAAATGTTAATAGCCATGTGATCTCACAAGTAGCTTAAACCATTGCCATGTATTCTGCTTCTGCACTGGATCTGGACACAACAATCTGTTTCCTCCTTCTCCAAGTAACAAGGTTTCCCCCAACCATCATAGCATATCCTGTGGTGGAGCGCTGATCCTCTAGCGAACTGATGAATCCACATTTAATCATTTTTATTCTATCATTTTGGCCTCAAAAACCCTAGCAAATGTCTGTAAATAGCATTAAATAGAGCATATTAGCATTCATGCATGTACATGTAATTAGTGTATAAAATACAGTAATTAAAGCCAAAATTATAGAATAAATAAAAGAAAAGAAAAAGAATAAAATATTGTAAATATTTTATGACCCGAAACCCCGAGACCTAGGCATCTTGATGAATAGGTCGACCACGAATAAAGTAGGGGGAGATAAGGGTCAAATACCTATACCTTTTAATTCATTCTTTATTCATTTTGGGACCTATTTTTGGTTCCACTTTTTATATACCAAAGAAAGAAACTTTGTACATGAAAGTTGTAGATAATTAAATAAAAAAATACAAAATTGATTTCACTGAAAAATCATGTACAGATAAAAAGTTATGGTCTGAATAAAATTCTAGAATCCCAACTTCCCAGACCCGTATCTCACAGATGAAAACTCCAAATGCAGCAAACTCACCTTTAATTGTATATAGAATAAAATAAGCTATTTAATGACGATGGTTTCGTATTTGACGGAGCTACGGTTTGAAAGTTGAGTTTTGGACCCCTATTGTATACTTGTACATGTTAAAATATTTATTTTAATATTTATTCATTATTTTTATAATTTTATATTTTTATAATTTTGCAAATATTACTTATAATAATCAAGTACATTAAAATCAGACTAAAAACCTAAATAAAACCTAAAATAAAATATAGGTATATATAATACATAGGTATCATACCTATACTTATACCTATATATATTATACTTTTATTTTATTAAATATACAAACTATATCAGAAAATTAAAATTAAAATATATTTATGTATATAAAAGTATTTTACAAATATATAAAATAATAAATTAAAATAAATAAATTAAAATCACAAAATAAAAATCAATTAACAAAATATATAGGTAATATACATATAAAGGGCATAATAGGCAACTTGTAAAAATATACCTCATAAAAATTATTAAAAATCAGAATAAAATACTACATAAAATAATAAATATTTTTTATTTTATAACCTAAAATTAATAAATTCATTTTCGATTTTTAAATGGATTTTTAAATCTTTTTCTAGGGATTTTTCCTGATTGGTCCACGTGGACCAATCAGGGGACAATCAAAGTTGACCTTGGTCAACTGGCTGTCCAAGCCCTGGTAGCGTGTCAGAGCCTTGGTTTTGACCCTCCTTTCTCGATTTTTCTAGGCTTCTCCTAGCATCTTTTCGTGTCACTCACTTCACAACTTTTTCTCCTTGTAGAATGGGCAAACTCGCCCGATGATTGTCTTGAGGAAAGGGCCGGCGATTCACCAAATAATTCTTGGTCTTTGGACCATCCCAGTCACCGGGTCAAACAACATATATGGAAACCCTGACTTTACTTTTGAATTTGAGTCCCTTCGGTCCACCCCTCCTCGCCCCTTTCGCGCTCCACGCATACCTGGAGGTGAGAGCTCCATTTCTGTGCCGTCAGCCAAGGCGAAGGAGGTCGGAGGCGTCTCCATTACCTCCGGCAAAGCCCGCCATCGAGGTACCCTCCCTCCGGTCATTGACCGTTGAGGCAGCCACTTTCCCTTCTCATTTTTAGTGCATTTCATTTGCCTTAGTCTTAGGAGTAAAAGCCCTCAAGAAATTCTCGATTCCATCCGTCCAATCTCCCAATTTGATCACCTCGCCGGAGCGCACCTCCGGCCGAGAGCCCAACCGTCGTTTCGTGCCGCCTTCTCGCCACCGCGGGACCCAGGCACTTTGACCTGGGTCCTCTCACGTTTTGTTGCAGGTGTTTTGACTTTATCGCGCACCTGGGGGGCATTTTGGCCTTTGCCGGAGCCGTTCGAGCCCTCCCAGCTCCGCCCGCCTCTCCGGTGAACCTCGGTCACCACCAAGACTTTTTGGGCCCACCAGCATCTAGAGGACACCGCCAGGAGGCCGCAGCTCTATTTTGACGTCCAGAAGCCACCGGAGCTAGGAGATCAGCCACGGGGAAGTTCGCCTCGCCGGCGTTCTACCCCGTTCTTCCTCCACGCTTCGCAACCGTTGGATTGAGTCGTGCCTCCAGAAGCTACAGCCACCATTCGATCCGGTCATGATCCAGCCGTCCGATCGTCATCATCAAGTCTAATCTCCACCGTCGGAGGCCGAAGCGGCATCGTGCGTCGAGGGCGCGCCACGCGTCAAGTTAACGGTCCACAACCGTTTGATCTCGCCAAGCGTGGGAATTTTGCAAGTATACCCGCGCCCCTTTTGTAATTTGCTTTTAGTCCAGAAACTTTAAGTGATAGTTTAAAATATTTTGTAACATTTATAATTAGGCCCTCGGACTTTCAATATTTGCAACTAGGTCCTCGGCCACGTCACCTCACGTGACCTGTTCACGGGAGGCGCTGGGCTTTTTGCAATGAGGCCCTCGACCCTTTGATTATTTCATCTCAGTACTAGGATTTTGAATTTAAGTGTAAAATTTTTGGAACATTTGCATGTGAGCCCCTGTGAGTTTTGAAAATTGCAGTTAGGTCCTTCCCAAGCGCATGCAAGTCACGCGCCCTAGTGGACATTTTGCACATGTACCCTCCCGGGTTGGGATATTTGTGATTGGTCTTTTAAATTAAATAATTAGTTATAAATTTTGTTGGAAAATTGCATGTATGGCACTGGTTGTTTTGATATTTGCAGTTATACCCCTGCCTGGCTGTGCATTTTTGTGTGTTTGCTCCATTTATTTAAGGCATCATATTAACTCCAAAAAAATCCCCAAAAATCACATTAAGCTCATGTTAACTTGCACTTGCACGCTTTATTTTTGCATTTTATTTTTATTGCATTTTAATATTTATTAAAAATAAAAAACAGGCATGTTAGCTACTGTCTAGCTTAGAAAATACCAAAAAAATATTAAAATACCTCGAAAAATTCCAAAAAAATTACCTACTATCTATTTTAACCTATTTTTGTGTCAGCCCAAAAATCACTAAAAATTTCAAAAGAAAAACCTTAAAAATTAGAAAACACCTAAAAACTTCAAAAAATCTAAAAATTCTAGAAAAAAAATGAAACTCCAGGTCCTGTAGGTTCCCCATTTTATTCTCTTTATTTTAAAATTAGTTTGGAAAAATTTTGTAGTTGTTTGATATTTTTCATTCTTACTTTACCTTCAGCCAGTGATTTATTCCCTGTTTTCCTTTATTTTGCCTTTTAAAAATACCTGAAATATTTTGAAAAATACCCAAAAATCACAAAAACAGTAAAAAATCATAAAAAGACCAAAAATATTTGATTTCTTAATTTTTGAGCATTTTTACATATTTTTATAAATATTCTAGCACCTCTTTTATTATATAGTTTATATATTCCAATATTGAAAAAGAAAACAAAAAAATATAAAATATAAAAAGGAAATATAAAATCAGAAAATTAAAAAAATTCAAAATACAAAATTAAAAATTGAATAAAAGAAAAAAAATTAAAAATTAAAAACCCACAAAAATATTTGCATCGCATAGTGTAGACAACTTATCACTTTCACACACACACACACACACACACACACACCTGTTTGATCTACCCTGCCTTGCTCCCTATGTTCGAACTCTCTGCATACTTGCTTCTATACATCATTTATGTAGAGTTAAAAATAAATTTTAACTTCACATTGCTTGTCATTGCTTGATATCTATAGTGTGGGATAATTGTTGATTTTATACGAGATTCATTTGAGGGTCGCCACAGCGACGGTTGTCTCTGCCTTGTGTGAGACACTATTTAGACCCCGTGAATTTCGTGTAAATCAAATGGTGCCGTTGCCGGGGAACAACAACGCATAGATCATTTTTGCTTCATGATTGTGATACTTGTCTACATTTTTGCTTTCTCTATTTGCTCACTTATTTGATATCATTGCTTGACTTGTCTAATCACTCTTCCTTGTTGACTTTGTGCGAGGAACCGCGGATCGAGGGAGACGTTCTACCTTAGGCGTCGGTGCACCCACGTGAAGGCGGCATGAGACTTCTGACCTAGCATCAGAGAAGGCAGGGAGGACTTGAGAAGACAGTCATATTTTTGAGCATTTTTTTGTTGTATCTATTTTTGTAATTTTAAGTGAGAGAAAGACTCTTTTATTGTAATAATACAGGTACCCTCAGACATTTGGACTCTCGAGCCTAATTTCCAAGTGATTGTTCACTTGGAGGCTCGTCGCGGTTTTTGTCGGCTTTCTTTGCATTCTTTTTATTTTGTTTTGTTTTTCGATTTTATTTATTTTGTGTGATTGAGCCCATAGTTTTAGGATTGCTTGCGATAGAATTAGGTCCAAACACATTAATCACCCTTGCGTGTGCCTATAGTTTCGTTTGGACTTAGTCAAATTTTAAACAGTTGATCATCACCTTCAATCCGCCGTGCCGCGAGCTCTCCCTGCCAAGCGCTTCTCCTGAACTTGATTTGTCGAGAGGAGGAGGGGTGAGCCTAGACCGGACTCCAGGGTTGAGGATTGGTGGTCAACTTGTGGTGCTTCCCGATAATAGCAATTTCTGAAACTTAGGGTGATTTCATCGGCTTTGCATTTGCATATAGATAGGTTTCAATTCTGCTGAGCATCTTTGCATGTAGAGTGCTGGAGGCAAGGTGAGCATTTCTCTTTAGCATTCATCATTGATTGCCGCTTGCATTGCTTTTCCGACTCTCCCTCTGATTTTGCCAACCTAGGTGCTTAAAGGAATTGAATCCCCGATAGGATCGTACATTCTCATTAAAACTCCAAAAAAAGTGACAATTAATACAATTGGGACTGCTAATATTACTTGACCCTAAAACCAATCAAAAAGAAAAATCTTGTATTGGGGCGAGTAATCCCCTCATTGTCTTTGTTTTACATTGCTCGCGCACACACTAAGGTTAGAGCCCAAATCCTATTTTCAGCCCCCTAAGTGTTTGTGCATTATTTTGAATTCTCACCTAACTCTAAAACAAACAAGATAAAAAGACCGCTCTTTGCAGTCTCTACCGAGTTGAGTAGGTGAATTGAGGGTTTGTCTTATTTTCATTTTTGTCTGTGATTGTTGTGTGTGTGTCTTAGATCATCTCTGCGCATTTGCGCCTTCTTCACTCTCTTGACTTGACCGACGTGCTCCCCCGAATCATTTTCTTTTGTTTTCGAGATGGACCCCTGGAGCACATTTTATCCGGACTTTGCGGATCCCTCGTTCACTTCATCCGGTCCATCTCCTTTTTCCAAGGAGGACTTTGCTCCTGATTTTTGTACATATCCACCCCAGCCGTAGTATCAGACCTCGGACTTCTACCCACCTCCACCCCCACCTGTATATTATCCACCTCCACCTTCACATCCACCCGAGTCTGACCTGTTGGAGTCACCTCCCGCGACTTCCATGAGTGTTGTCATGAACCTAATGCTAGAGCACATCAATTTGATGAAGGAGAATCTTGCAACTTTGAGAGAATATTGGAATAGTGCTCCTTTCGTCGAGGATACGACTTCACTTATATGTGATCATGGGAGCTTGCAATCGCCAAAAATACAAAAAATGAGAAAAATGTAAAAGCACAAAAAGATTTTGTGAGTCGCACGATCGAGCCACGTGGTGAGGAGAGGGGCCACTTGCCAGAACCCTTGACCACACAACCATTCACACCTAGTCCCACCTTTGACCCCGAGGATGCCGTTGTACAGACTGCTCTTGGCACGCCTCGTGTATATGCTGATTCTGACTTCCTCCCTTGTATGGAGGAAGTCCAAAAATTCAAAAAAATGTTATCTAAACCCGAAGTGGTGGCTACTATTCATGAGATCATCTGTGCCCCACTTCAGCCGGCCATGACCCAATTATCTACTCCTCTTCCCAAGAAGAGAAAGCAGATGAGCAGATCTGAGCATCACATTTTGACCATGGCCACTGCCCGCGCCATCACACACTGTCCCATTCCCAAAAAGAAGAACACAACTACTCCTTTCATCACTTACACCATCTCTTACTATACTTGTGATCACACTCTCCTGGACGGTGGTGCATCTATTAGCATATTACCCTTCTCGTTGGTACAGTCTCTTCACTTAGGGCCTCTCAAGGAGACCAGGATGATCGTTCAGTTTGCTGATGGATCTATCAAGAGGCCGAAGGGTATCCTTGAAAACGCCGTCATTTCTATTCAGGGCACGAGCTATCATGTTGACTTTGTTGTGTTGCCCATGGAGACCTCCACAGGGGAGCCATCTCCAATCATCCTGGGATGACCATTCCTCGCCTCTGCGAGGGTCGTTATCGACTATGGATCATGAGAGATTCACGGCGATGTGTTGATGAAATCCAAAGCATTTACGTGATTGATCCAATTGAGCGGCGGGCAGATACCAAGACTAGACAGGACAGACCTGGTTTGACTACTTCCACTGATAAGTCTGTTCCTGGTCCTTCAAAAGTGATGATGATTGAGGTCGGTTATGATGCGAATGTTCAAATTTTTGGCCTCTTGATGAAAAAGATGATTCAGGTGAGAATCTTGAGGACGATCAGAGTTCTACTACTTCCACCGATGATTTCGTTCCTTTTGATTTTGACCTGGACGATCCCTCGCACGACGACTATGATTACACTTCTTTCGATAAGGATGAGTTGGTCCCATTCCACTTCAATATCGGCGAGACTTCCAAGGCCGGACCTAGCCGTACTTCTTCCACTCACCAGTCTGTGCCTTCACACCATAGAACCACCAAGGGAGAACCTAGCCATACTTCTTCCATTGATCAGTTCATCCCTTTTCGATTTGATTCCACTGAGGGCCTTCACCGTGTCGACCCTGATCGGCTTCCATCCACCATGGACCTCGAATGTCGACTTGCACCGCACGAGATCTATCCCTCAGCGGTCTTGCAAGAAGGTTAGCTTCCGGCCTTCTTGATCATATGTACATCCACCTTTGTTGTACATTCTCCTTTGTTCATCTCTGTCTCTCCCGTATTGCTCGTCCACGCATTCTCGTGTTTGCCTTGCTTAGGACGCGCTCTATCCTACGTTTAGGAGGGGTGGACGAGCCGAGTGTTCTCTCTTCGTTCCATGTCACCACTCTTGTTGTTGCCTATACTTAGGGCTTCCTTTACCCTAAGTATAGGGGGAGTGATGTGTATATCCTCAGATCTCTTTCATCTTCTGATTTCTTTTCTTCTTTTCTTCTTTTCCTTTCCTATCTTCTTTTTGTATCAAAAAGGTGCCGCCCTTGTAGACAGTTTTCCATACTTAGGGCGTACTTTGTACTAAGTATAGAGGGGTGTGCACCCCGAGTTTTTCATTCATTTCGATCCTCTCCATTGTCTCCTCTTCTTGTCTATACTTAGGGATATCTTACCCTAAGTATAGGGGGAGACAACCCGAGTACGATCTGTTCATTCCCACCCTTGACCCTCCCTGCATTATGTACAGTCTGCTATACTTAGGATTATTTGATCCTAAGTATAGGGGGACGGTCAACTTCTCATTCGTTTGTTCATCCATTCCTTTATTTATTTATTCTTTAGAATTGCCTATACTTAGTACGAGTTATGTCTTCTCTTTCCTCTTCGATCTATGAGGACATAGCTCAAGCTAAGTTAGGGGGGTCGTATATACTACGTATATACTTTAGCCATAACCCGTACTTTCGTATTTCTCCTAATAAATATGGCTAATAATTCTTTAAAATTCATTAAAAATCTTAATAAAAAGGTGTTTTATTCCTCAAATTCTTTTTGTATTTACTGATTAATAAATCAGGTGAAAATGTTTTTTTGCAAAATGTTTGAAAATCTTTGTGAAAAATATTTTGAAAACTATTTTGAAAACGTTTTGTTACATGTTTTCAACCTTTGTAAAAATGTGTGGTTTGTAAAATTTCTTTTCTTTGTGAGAAATAAAATGTTTGAAAAATGATTTGTAAATGGTTTGAAAAATGGTTGCAAAAATGTTTTGAAAAACCTATATATATATACTGTTTGGAAAACCTTTGCAAAATGATTTTTAAATGTGTGTACATGTTTGTAAAATTGTTTATAAAAATTTTTTTGGACTATAGTTTTCAAAAATTGTTTTGAAAAACATGTGTCAAATAAATTTGAGGAATACATACATCTCACCAAAATCCATTATGTATATATGTATAAAATTGATCACTTACCTTGTAAATTCCTAAAATCAACTTCTTGTATATATAAGAAGCACTCCCGTGTAAATGATTTTTCACCTAGTTTTTATCCAAAATCTTTTTGTTTTCAAAAATCCCAAAAACATTTGCAAAAACTAAAATCCAAAAACATTTGAATTTTTTTTTGAAAAATACAAAAAAATGCATGTGCATCATCATCTTTTCAAAAACCCATAAAAAGCTCAAAATCTTTGAAAATTGCATCACAAAAATATTTTCTGCATCGCATTTGTATAGCATTAGCATTGAGTTTGATAGTTGAACAAGTCTATGTAAAATCCGGAGATTGGAGCTTGATTGGACCTTAAAATCTACCTAATAACAGGAACCTTATAGGAACTGGGTTTGAGGTACTTCAGGTCTAGTTGACTTAATTCTTTGAGGATCACGGGACTTGGTTCAATGGATTCTTGACTGCCTAAGTAGAGTATTTCGGAGCACACGCACGACTCTTGTTGATAATGACCTAACTTGGACACCTGCACCTTTCACTTGGCTCAACTCAGTTGGGGTGGTGAGGGGATTGGATTTGCCGGTAAGAGACGCACACAAGTGGAAACACTTGTCCTCCTTTAGGGAGGGAAGTGTACCCCAACCCGTCCAGTGATAAGGAATTCTAAAGACAGGAAAGTGTGGGTTGCAATAAAGCTTCAAAAGAGGGATAGTCTACTGGCTCAAGAGGAAAAACTCCTTATGTAAATGCTGTTGTGAATAGTATTTAAAAAAAAGAGTTCAGACATGTACAAAAATAGAAAGCCTACAAAGTATTTACAAATGTTGTAAAGTCAATAAGCAAGCTTGATTTCCAAAGTCAAATATGTGAGCCTGCAGCTGGATGACTTGACTACACTGGTATGGCATCCTAGGATAGGTAGCTACATTGGCTACTGTCCATTCTTCTCTTCACCCCCTCCTCTTGAGATGGTTGCCACTTGAACTTAGAAGGGAATACCCCGCTTCTCGAGGATGGAGTTGTTGGATTAGGGAAGCATTGGGTTGTCATACTGGATAAGTCAGTTTCTTTGACATTCTAGTTGGGGAGAGCCACCATCACTTACACTGTACGAGTCAGATTCATAGTCGTAAGAGTTTGCGTATGAGTTGAAGTATTTCGGACTTGGCTATTGAGGAGACTTGAGCAGAGTTTTGGGATTCTCAAGGACTGTTGGATTTCAAATTCAGTTCTAACTAAGGTTCCGCCCGCACTAAAATTCCAAAGGTCCGACTTAAGCTCCAAACTTTGATTTTGTGAAGACAAGTTTGATGATAAAATAAAATCCAAATTTCTTCTTTTTTTTTCTTCTTTTTCTTTTTGCACTTATTGCATAAGTGTTTGCTAGGGACTAACAAAGCTAAAGTATAGGGGGATCATGAATCCACATTTCATCATCTTTATTCTATCATTTTGGCCTAAAAAACCCTAGCAAATGCCTGTAAATAGCATTAAATAGAGCATATTAGCATTCATGCATGTACATGTAATTAATGTATAAAATACAGTAATTAAAGCCAAAATTATGGAATAAATAAAAGAAAAGAAAAAGAATAAAATATTGTAAATATTTTATGACCCGAAACCCCGAGACCTAGGCATCTTGATGAATAGGTCGACCAGGAATAAAGTAGGGGGAGATAAGGGTCAAATACCTATACCTTTTAATTCATTCTTTACTCATTTTGGGACCTATTTTTGGTTCCACTTTTTATACATCAAAGAAATAAACTTTGTACATTAAAGTTGTAGATAATTAAATAAAGAAAAATACAAAATTGATTTCACTGAAAAATCATGTACAGATAAAAAGTTATGTTCTGAATAAAATTCCAAAATCCCAACTTCCCAGACTCGTATCTCACAAATGAAAATAAAAATGCAGCAAACTCAACTTTAATTGTATATATAATAAAATAAGCTATTTAATGGTGGTGGTTTCGCATTTGGCGGAGCTACGGTTTGAAAGTTGAGTTTTGGACCCCTATTGTATACTTGTACATGTTAAAATATTTATTTTATTATTTATTCATTATTTTTATAATTTTATATTTTTATAATTTTGTAAATATTACTTATAATAATCATGTACATTGAAATCAGACTAAAAACCTAAATAAAACCTAAAATAAAATATAGGTATATATAATACGTAGGTATCATACCTATACTTATACCTATATAAATTATACTTTTATTTTATTAAATATACAAACTACATCAGAAAAATAAAATAAAAATATATTTATGTATATACAAGTATTTTACAAATATATAAAATAATAAATAAAAATAACTAAATCAAAATCACAAAATAAAAATCAATTAACAAAATATATATGTAATATACTTGTAAAGGGCATAATAGGCAACTTGTAAAAATATACCTCATAAAAATTATTAAAAATCAGAATAAAATACTACATAAAAAAATAAATATTTTTTATTTTATAACCTAAAATTAATAAATTCATTTTCTATTTTTAAATGGATTTTTAAATCTTATTCCAGGGATTTTTCCTGATTGGTCCACGTGGACCAATCAGGGGACAGTCAAAGTTGACCTTGGTCAACTGGCTGTCCTAGCCCTGGTAGCGTGTCAGAGCCTTGGTTTGACCCTCCTTTGTCGATTTTTCCAGGCTTCTCCTTGCATCTTTTCGTGTCACTCCCTTCACAACTTTTTCTCCTATTAGAATGGGCATACTCGCCCGATGATTGTCTTGAGGAAAGGCCGACGATTCACCAAATAATTCTTGGTCTTTGGACCTTCCCAGTCACCGGGTCAGACAACATATATGGAACCCCTGACTTCACTTTTGAATTTGAGTCCCTTCGGTCCATCCCTCCTCGCACCTTTCGTGCTCCACGCATACATGGAGGTGACAGCTCCATTTCTATGCCATCAGCCAAGGCGAAGGAGGTCGGAGGCGTCTCCATTACCTCAGGCAAAGCCCGCCGTCGAGATACCCTCCCTCCGGTCATTGACCGTTGAGGCAGCCACTTTCCCTTCTCATTTTTAGTGCATTTCATTTGCCTTAGTCTTAGGAGTAAAAGCCCTCAAGAAATTCTCGATTCCATCCGTCCAATCTCCCAATTTGATCACCTCGCCGGAGCGCACCTCCAACCGAGAGCCCAACCGTCATTTTGCGCCGTCTTCTCGCAACCACGGGACCAATGCACTTTGCCCTGGGTCCTCTCACGTTTTGTTGCAGGTGTTTTGACTTTATCGCGCACCCGGGGGCCATTTTGGCCTTCACCGGAGTCGTTCGAGCCCTCCCATCTCCGCCCGCCTCCCCGGTGAACCTCGGCCACCGCCGAGGCTTTTTGGGCCCACCAGCATCTAGAGGACACCTCCAGGAGGCCGCGGCTCCATTTTGACGTCCAGAAGCCACCAGAGCTAGGAGATTAGCCACGGGGAAGTTCGCCTCGCCGGCATTCTTCCCCATTCTTCCTCCACGCTTCGCAACCGTTGGATTGAGTCGCGCCTCCAGAAGCTACAACCATCGTTCGATCCGGTCACGCTCCAGTCGTTCAATCGTCATCATCAAGTCTAATCTCCACCGTCGGAGGCCGAAGCGGCATCGTGCGTCGAGGGCGTGGCACGCGTCAAGTTAACGGTCCACAACCGTTCGATCTCGCCCAGCGTGGGAATTTTGCAAGTATACACGCACCCCTTTTGTAATTTGCTTTTAGTCTAGAAACTTTAAGTGGTAGTTTAAAATATTTTGTAACATTTATAATTAGGCCCTCGGACTTTCAATATTTGCAACCAGGTCCTCGGCTACGTCACCTCACGTGACCTGTTCACGTGAGGCACTGGGCTTTTTGCAACGAGGCCCTCGGCCCTTTGATTATTTCGTCTCAGTACTAGGATTTTGAATTTAAGTGTAAAATTTTTGGAACATTTGCATGTGAGCCCCTGGGAGTTTTGAAAATTGCAGTTAGGTCCTTCCCAAGCGTGTGCAAGTCACGCGCCCTGGTGGACATTTTGCACTTGTACCCTCCCGGGTTGGGATATTTGTGATTGGTCTTTTAAATTAAATAACTAGTTATAAATTTTGTTGGAAAATTGCATATATGCCCCAGGATGTTTTGATATTTGCAGTTACACCCCTGTCTGGCTGTGCATTTTTGTGTGTTTGCTCCATTTATTTAAGGCATCATATTAACTCCAAAAAAATCCCCAAAAAACACATTAAGCTCCTGTTAACTTGCACTTGCACGCTATATTTTTGCATTTTATTTTTATTGCATTTTAATATTTATTAAAAATAAAAAACAGGCATGTTAGCTACTGTCTAGATTAGAAAATACCAAAAAAATTAAAATACCTCAAAAAATTCAAAAAAAAAACCTACTGTCTATTTTAACCTATTTTAGTGTCAGTCCAAAAATCACTAAAAATTTCAAAAGAAAAACCTTAAAAATTAAAAAATACCTAAAAACTTCAAAAAATTCTAAAAAATTCTAGAAAAATTAAAAAAATGAAATCTCAGGTCCTGTAGGTTCCCCATTTTATTCTCTTTATTTTAAAATTAGTTTGGAAAACTTTTCTGGCTGTTTTGATATTTTTCATTCTTACTTTACCTTCAGCCAGTGATTTATTCCCTATTTTCCTTTATTTTGCCTTTTAAAAATACAAGAAATATTTTGAAAAATACCCAAAAATCAAAAAAACAGTAAAAAATTCATAAAAAGACCAAAAATATTTGATTTCTGAATTTTTGAGCATTTTTACATATTTTTATAAATATTCTAGCACCTCTTTTATTATATAGTTTATATATTCCAATATTGAAAAATAAAATAAAAAAATATAAAATATAAAATGAAAATATAAAATCAGAAAATTAAAAAAAATCAAAATACAAAATTAAAAATTGAATAAAAGAAAAAAATTGAAAAATTAAAAACCCACAAAAATATTTGCATCGCATAGTGTAGACAACTTATCACTTTCACACACACACACACACACACACACCTATTTGATCTACCCTGCCTTGCTCCCTGTGTTCGAACTCTCTGCATACTTGCTTCTATACATCATTTATGTAGAGTTAAAAATAAATTTTAACTTCACATTGCTCGTCATTGCTTGATATCTATAGTGTGGGTTAATTGTTGATTTTAGTCTAGGATTCATTGCGGGTCGCCACAGCGACGGTTGTCTCTGCCTTGTGTGAGACACTATTTTCGACCCCGTGAATTTTGGCTAAATCGCAAACTTACATAATTAGTGTCAACATATGCGATAACATCGATATGCACGTTTGCCCCATAAAAGAGGCCTCGCCCTGGTGCATTGCCAATGACTGTAACATGGTTGCTCCATGTATTGGCTAGCTTTGCTCATTGCATAAGAAATATATGGTCTGGTAATAGTGAGGTAAATAAGTTTGCCAACAAGGCTTTTGTATCGAGTAACATCTTCAAAGATAGGATCAGAAGATGTGGAGTGTTTCTTTGTATCTATAGGAAAACCAGAGGGCTTGCATCCAAGTATTCCGACTTCAATAAGGATGTCCAGAAAGTATTTTCTATGTGAAAGGTGAAGGCCCTCTATAGTGCATAGTACTTCTATGCCCAAGAAGTAACGTATTGGACCAAGGTCCTTGGTAACAAACACCATTTGGAGAAAGTACTTGGTCTCTAGTTCCCTTTATCATGATCATCTGTGACAACCATATCATCCACATAGATACCAAGTATAACCGTACCAGTTGTTAGTCATTTGACAAACATAGAATAGTCAGAGGTTGTTCTCTGAAAGCCAATAGTGCTTATTTCTATAGAAAGTCTGTCGAACCATACCCTTAGGCTCTGCTTCAGACCTATATTTCCTTGCGAAGTCAACATACACACTCCCCATCGGTTTCATACCCCGAAGGCAATATCATGTACACCTCCTCATCAAGATCTCCATATAGGAATGAGTTTTCATATCTAACTAAAATATAGGCCATGCCATATTAGCCGCCACTGAAAGGATAGTTCTTATAGATCCCATTCATGCATCTGGTGAGAATGCAACAAAATAATCCACTACATATATTTGTGTAAAGACTTTGGCCACAAGAGGAGCCTTCAGTCTGTCAATGGATCCGTTTAGTGATTGCTTGGTCGTGAAGACCCATCTGCACGCTACTGGTTTAGTCTCCTCAGGACATTGCACTAGATGCCATGTCCCCCTGGAAGTAAGGGCATCCATCTCTTCATTTATGACCTGTTGCCATCCTGAATCTTGCAAAGCCTTGGGTGGTCTCTTGGAATAGCAATAGTCATGAGAGCATCTGCAAATCTTCTGTCAGTGGATGATAAACTAGCAGTTGAGGTGAAATGAGACATGGGATGAAAAGTACACTGCCTCTTAGTTCTACGCAGAGCAATGGGAAGCTCCTGAGGATCCGATACATCGGTGGAGGGGACACTTGTAGAAGGCATATCATCCTGCAACAAAGAAACATGTAAAGGAATATCTGGTGGAGGAGGGATTTGTTTGCGCTTGCAGATAATGGGTGGATCTGAGAGATCAAGAGGAAAATCTGTAACAGATTTAGTGAAGAAGCTAGTCTGCTAAAAAAAGATTACATCTGCCGAGATATAATAGTGATGTCCAGTTGGATCATAACACCTGTAACCTTTTTGGGTACGAGAATAACCAAGGAAAACACATTTGATTGCACAGGGAGAAAGTTTGTCTGTAGTATGAAAGTTATAAACAAAGGCCACACATCAAAAGATACGTAAGGGTAGAGGAAAGGTAACTCAGTTGGGTAAAACATGGAGAAGGGTGTGGATTCATTTAGGGTTAGAGAAGGAACTATGTTGATAAGATGGACGACAGTCAGAACAACATTACCCCAGTAGGTTTTTGGAACTTTCATCTGGGTGAGGAGGGAGATGGCATTATTTAGTAGACATATGAGTTTCCTTTCCATTATCTTGTTTCGTTGGAAGTGTAAGGACATGCGGTTTGATGAATGGTGCTCTAGGATGCAAAGAAGTTTGTTAGGTCATGTTAGGTAAATTACAATGCATTATCAGAGCAAAAAAATGAACACCAGGAGAAAATATTCTTAACACAGTGGAAGAAATTCTTAACAATATTATTAATATCGGAACGTTCTTTTAACAGACAGACCAAAGATGATCGATTGCAATCATCAACAAAAATGACAAAGTACTTATAGCCACTCAGAGTATGGACCGGACATGGTCCCCAAATATCACAATGGACTAATGAAAAAGGAGCTTCGTGACGAGGTTCTGTACGAGCAAGAAAAGACGCTCTATGATGTTTCCTGGACTGACACGCCTTGCACTCAAAATGCTTTAGGGTAGAAAGTTCGGGGAATATTAAAGAGAGAGCTTTGGCAGACGGATGAATGAGGCGAAGGTACCAAAGAAAAGGATCATTGGAGATTGACGTACGCCAACAAAACTAGAGTCAGAGGGGATATCAAGATAATAGAGACCGCTCTTCTCATATCCCCCACCAAAAATCTGTCTTGTTCGGATGTCCTAAAAATAACAACAGAACTCATCAAAAATAACTCGACAGTTAAGCTCCTTGCACAACTTGTGAACAAATATGGTACTAAGTGGAAATTCATGAGTGCGGTGAAATCCAGTAAGCCGGAGTTTAAAGGAAAACTCCATAGTGCCCACAATAGTAATAGGTGAATGTGCTTCATTGGCAACACGAACAATCTTTACAAAGGAAGACGACGGTAAATAGGTGAAAAGACTACCTTCTCCCGTCAGATGAGTTGAGGCGCCCAAATCAATGATCCATGCATGGTTGGGTGCATAGGCAGAGTTGGCAATTATACCTGAAGTAGTGGCCAGACTAGCAGTAGGAGCAGAAGCACTAGTGTTATTGGCAGAATTCTGCAGTAGCTGATGAAGATGAGCATACTTAGATACAATGAAAGATGTCTGATTATCACCAGAAGCCTGATTGTGTGAGGTGTCTGCAATATCATATGAGCCTTCGTTTGAGGTTGTCTCATATGCACTGTTGGCATTAGGAGGCATGCCAAACTTTACCCATCAACGCTCTGACGGATGATTCCAGCGTCCACAGTGAGTGCATGCTAAATAGCAGGCAATAGCAGGACCACGTCCACGCCTGCGTCCTGAATCACGTCATCGTCCAGCATCATGACTGCGACCATAACTAAGGTCACGACCACATCCTCCCTAGTAGTCGGGTTGTCCTCTAACAAAACGTGTTGTAATCTCTGCAGATAGAGGAGGTGAACGAAATTCAAGTTTGTGGAAAAAATGAGAGAATGAAATTATGTGATTTATTCTGGAGGTCTAAGGTTCCTTATATATGATGAAACCTTAGAGAGCTCAATACTAGGAAAAATACATAAGTATCCCTGAAGGGATTACAATGGATAAAAAACATAGAACTGTAAGAATACATATATTACTAATACCCCCCCCCCCCCAAAGTTGGAGCATATCTATCAATCATGCCCAACATGGAAATAATCCATGAGAGGCGCTTATTGGTTAAGGCTTTTGTGAATACATCTGCAAGCTGAAGATCTGTGGTGATGTGAGTAGTAATAATCTTTCCAATCTGAACTGTGTCACGAACAAAGTGGTTGTCAATCTCTATATGCTTGGTTCGCTCATGGAACACTGGATTCGTGGCAATGTATGTAGCAGATTTGTTGTCATAATATAGTAGTATAGGGGTGGAGACAATAATGTCGAATTCTTGTAGAAATATCAATAGCCACGTGATTTCACAGGTAGCCTGGGCCATTGCCCTGTACTCTGCTTCTGCACTGGATCTGGATACGACATTATATTTCTTGCTTCTCCAAGTAACAAGGTTTCCTCCAACCATCATAGCATATCCTGTGGTGGAAGGACAATCCCCTGACGAACTTGCATAATCAGCATCGGCATAGGCAATAACATCGGTGTAGTCGTTTACCCCCATAAAAGAGGCCACGCCCTGGTGATTCCTTCAAGTATCGTAGAATCTGGAGAACATCCTGCCAGTGACTTTAACATGGTTGCTCCATGTGTTCGCTAGCTCTACTCACTGCATAAGAGATGTCCGGTCTGGTGACTGTAGGACAATGAAGTTTACTAACCATGCTTCCGTATAGAGTAGCATCATCGAAGACAGGATCAGAGGAAATGAGGTGTTTCTTCAGATCTGCAAGAATCCCAGATGGTTTGCATCCAAGTAATCCGACTTCAATAAGAATATCTAGACAATATTTCCTCTGTGAGAGATGAAGTCCCTATGTAGTGCGTAGTACTTCTATGCCTAAAAAATAGCGTAGTGAATCAAGGTCCTTGGTGACAAATACCTTCTGGAGAAAGTCCTTGGTCTCTGATATCCAATCATCATATCACTTGTAACAACCATATCATCTACATAAACAACAAGTATAACAGTACCGATTGTTCGTCTTCTGATAAACATATAATAGTGGGAGGTTGTTCTCTGAAAGACAAGAGTGTTGAATTTTGTAGTAAGTCTGTCAAACCATACCCTTGGGATCTGTTTCAAATCATATATTGCCTTGTAAAGTCGACATACACGATCCCCCTCGACTTCATAACCCAGAGGCTACATCATGTATATCTCCTCATCAAGGTCCCCATATACAACAACAACAAAGCCTTTGCCATAATTAAGTAGGGACGGCTACATGGATTCTTCGCCTCCATTCAGATCTATCTTGGATCAATCTCGGGCTTATATCCACAAAAATAAGATAACTTCGTATAGTCTCTTTCGAACACTTCTTGGGTTGTCCTTGCCCTCTCCTAGCCAGCTCAACATCCCAACACTCGCATCTCCTAACTAGTGCATCAATTGATCTTCTTTGCAAATGACCAAACCATCTTAAGTAGTTTTCTCCCATCTTATCCTCGATCGGAGCTACACCAACTTTCTTCTTGATTGCATCATTCCGAATCCGATCTTTACGTGTGCGTCCACACATCCATCTTAGCATTTCCATTTTTGCTACAACCATTCTCTGCACATGTCTATCGTTCACAGGCCAACATTCAGATCCATAGAGCATAGCAGGTCTCACGGCTGCTTTGTAAAACTTTCCTTTAATTTTTAAAGGGATTTTCTTATCACAGAGAACAACAAAGGCTCCTTTCCACTTCAGCCAGCCTGCATTTATTCTATTAGTAACATCTCCATCAATTTCCCTATCATGTTGCAAAGTAGATCCTAGATATCTAAAAGAATCTCTCTTCCGAATGTTATCGCCACCAATCTTCATCTCGATTCCTTCACCATTGCTTCCATCGAAGGTGCACTCCATATATTCCGTCTTAACCCTACTTATACGAAATCCTTTAGTCTCCAACTCATGTCTCCAGACCTTAAGCTTCTCATTTACTTCATCTCTAGTCTCGTCAATCAACATAATATCATCAACAAATGACATACACCACGGTAACTCATCATGAATGTGACTTGTCAACTCGTCCATAATCAAAAGTAAAAAGAAATGGACTCAAAGCTGAACCTTGATGTAACCAAATGTTGATGTCAAAATAGCCTATCTTCCTAAACGGGGTCCTTACACAAGATAAAGCCCTACATGTCCTTTATGAGGTTAATGTAAGACAAGTACTTGTCTCTTCTCCAAAACTCTCCACAATATCTCTCGTGGGACAGAATCATAAGCCTTCTCCAAATCAATAAAGATCGTATAGAGGTTCTTCCTTTTAGCTATATAAATCTCCATTGTTCTTCTCAACAAATAGATGGTTTCAATAGTTGAGCGACCTGTCATGAACCTGAATTGGTTTCTTTTACGTTGGAAACTTGCCTCAACCTTCTTTCGATCACACGTTCTCAAATTTTCATAGTGTGACTCATCAGCTTGATACCTCTGTAATTTTAACAATTTTAAATATCTCCTTTATTCTTTTAAAGAGACACCACGATACTCCTCCAACCTTCAGGCATTTTCTTGCTTCGTCAAATAACATTGAATAGATTCATAAGCCAAGTCAAACCGCGCTCACCTAAAATTATCCATACTTCTATAGGGATGCCATCCGGTCCTACACCTTTCCTAGGTCTCATAACCTTCAAAGCCTCCTCTACTTCCTTTCTTTGTATTCGTACGTAGCTTGCACGATTCAAGTAACTTTCACTACTAGCTAGATCACCCAAAGTGGTCTCTCTATTTCCTTCCCCAATGAAAAGTTTATGGAAATACTGCTCCCATCTAGTCTCTATATCCTTCTGAGTAACAAGCACGTGACCTTCCTCGTCCTTAATGCATATCACTTGAGAAAGATCTTTGATCTCTCTTTCTCTTGCTTTGGCCAACCTGAATATATCCTTCTGGCCCTTCTTAGACCGAGATTTTTATACAAAACTTCATAAGCTTTTGACTTAGCTTCGCTTATAGCCTTCTTTGCTTCATTCTTCGCTATTTTGTAGTTTATGATAGTTTCCTCTGTTCTATCCTTAGACATAGCTTCAAAGCACACTCTTTTAATTTTTCGCTTCTCTTGCATACCTTCGCTCCACCACCAAGCCTTCTTTTGACCTGGAGCTCCTCCCTTTGTCTCACCTAGCATCTCTTTGGCTACTTTTTGGATACAAGATGCTACTGCCTCCCACATCTCGTTTGCACTTCCGCTACAATCCCGAGATAAGTCTTCTAAAAACTTCTCCCTGAAGCTCGATTGCTTCAGTGGAAGATTCCACCATCTAGTTCTAGTGATATTAGAAACCCTCCTTTTCTTTACCAGCCCTTTTATTTGTCAAACTCTTCCCTGGGATTACTTTACAGTCTTTACAACACAACCGATCTCTTCTCCTCAATGCAAAGTAATCTAGATGGGTCACTCTTATAAGTAATTAAATGCTCTTCCCTCTTCTTGAAGAGAGTATTTGCTATGAAAAGATCATATGTCATTACAATATCCAGAATGGCTTTTCCCTCTTCATTTCTATCCCCAAAATCATGTCCTCCATGAACACTAGCATACCCTGAAGCATCTATTCCCATATGTCCATTAAGATCTCCACCTATGAAAATCATCTCTCTTTGTGGGATTCCTTGTAAAATCTTATCCAGATCCTCCCAAAAAGCTTGTTTAATCCTTTCATATAAACCAATTTGTGGTGCATAAACTGAGATAATATTCAGAATTTCTTCTTCAAGCATCAATTTTAACAAAATAATCCGATCCTCGAATCTTTGCACCTCAACAATACTATCCTTCAAATCCTTACAAACAACCACTCCAACACCTTTTCTATCCTTATCTTTACCTGAATATCAAAGTTTAAAGCCAGTATTCTTGATCTCCCTTGCTTTCTCTCCAACCCATTTAGTCTCTTAAAGACATAGTATATGAATCTTCCTTCTTTCCACTGTATCCCACTATCTCCATCAATTTTCCAGTTAAAGTGCCAATATTCCAACTACCCATCCGCAACTTCCTTTGCAATATCTTTTGGACTAACTTCTTTACTCGCATGCATCCATTATGCGAGAACCCTTGCAAATTTTGGACTGCATCCGGATGGGTGATGCAGCGGAACTAGCTTAATTACCCGCATGTGTTCCTTATGCAAGAACTCTTGCCAAATTTGAACTACATCCACGATGCACTGTAACAGCCCTTGCCAATTTTTCATTGCATTCGGGTGATGCAACACGTCACAAGTAGGGAACACCCTAATGAAATCTATATGTTTGTTTAAATCCATATTGAAAAGATCTGATTGTCATGGAGTCGACTTACGTCAGGCGGCTGGTTGGGGCTGGTGGTGGCAGAGGAATTTAGGTCAGAACACCGGTCTAAGAACATTGTTCTAGTACCATATGAAAAAACAGATTGAAATTGCTTGCTTTATTCCAGAGGTCTAGGGGTCCTTATATAGGACAAAACCCTAGAGAGCTCGAAAAGGGGAAAATACATAATTGTCCCAAACAGGGTTATAATAAATAGCCAAGAACCGTAAGAGCCCGTTCGGTTGGAGGGTTACCCCCCAATTTGAGTGTGTTACCCCCCATACCCCACAATCCTAACCCACTAGTGGGGCCCACTCCCTTCCCATAAAAAATATATATATTATACCATCATATCATATAAGAATCATAGAATACTCAACTTCTACCCATCATTCCAAACTTCAATACAATCACATCACAACAACTACCCACTTTTTTTTCAAATTTCAATACAATCATACCATAATAACTATCAACTTTTTCAAATTTCAATACAATCACATTACACAAACCCTTCCAACCCTTAACCCACCACCCAAACACACTAATACAAAAACGGGTTATCCTCCCCCGGATAACCCACCAACCAAACACACCCTAAGAGCATGTTTGGTTGCTGAGTTGGACTGGGTTGGGTTGGGTTAGGGTACCCCTATGAATAGTAAACTGCGAGGGGGATTGAGAGGGTTCGAAGGAGGGGTACACCGGTGCACCCCAACCCAACCCAATCCAACTCAGCAACCAAACATGCCCTAAGAATATATTATTGATTTACACAAAATTGAGAGCAGTCGTATTGACTCACAAGGCGAGTCAACAATCGGTGTCGTGACCTCTACAGAATCCCGTGTAAAATCAACAATTAACCCACACTCAATCAATCAAGCAATGATAAGCATATGTGAAGTTAAAATTTATTTTTAACTCTACATAAATGGTGTAGAGAAGCAAGTATGTAGAGAGTTCGAACACAGGGAGCAAGGCAGGGTAGATCTACAGATGTGTATGTGAGTGAATGTGATGTGTGATGTCTACAATATGCAATAAAAATATTTTTGTGGGTTTTTAATTTTTAATTTTTTATTTAATTTATTTGATTTTTTAATTTTGTATTTTGATTTTTAATTTACTGATTTTTTTTATTTTTATATTTTATATTTTTTTTCTTTTTCAATATTGTAATATATAAACTATATAATAAAAGAGGTGCTAGAATATTTATAAAAATATGTAAAAATGCTCAAAAATTCAGAAACAAAGTATTTTTGGTCTTTTTATGATTTTTTACTGTTTTTATGATTTTTGGGTATTTTTCAGGATCTTTTTGGTACTTTTTAAAAGGCAAATTAAAAGGAAAATAGGGAATAAACTGCTGGCTGTGAGTAAAAGATGAATGAAAAATATCAAACAACCACAAAAATTTTCCAAACTAATTTTAAAATAAAGATAATAAAATATAGAACCTACAGGAATAGAGTTTGCATTTTTTGAACTTTCTACTATTTTATAGAATTTTTTGAAGTTTTTAGGTATTTTCAAATTTTTAAGGTTTTTCTTTTGAAATTTTTAGTGATTTTTGAACTGACACTAAAATAAGATAAAACACACAGTAGGTAATTTTTTTGGAATTTTTCTAGGTGTTTTAATATTTTTTTGGCATTTTCTAAGCTTGACGGTACTGAAATGGCATGTTTTTATTTTTAATAAATAGAAAAATGCAATAAAAATAAAAACTAAAAACATAGCGTGGAAATGCAAGTTAACAGGAGCTTAAATTGATTTTTGAGGATTTTTTTGGGTTTTAATGATGCACGAAATAAATGGAGCAAGCAAGCAAAAATATATGGCCTAGCAGGGGTATAACTGCAAATAGTAATAAAACATCCAGGGGCATACATGCAATTTTCCACAAAATATAGCATTGTATATTCGATTTTATGGACCAATCATAAATATCCAAACCCGAGAGGATACAACTTACACACGCTTGGGAAGGACCTAACTGCAATTTCAAAAACCTCGGGGTCTGACTATAAAATTTCCAAAACTTTTACACTATAATTCAAAGTTCAGGTACTGAAACGAAATACACAAAAGGTCGGGGGCCTCTCTGCAAAAAGCCCAGCACCTCACGTGAACAGGTCATGTGAGGTGACGTGGTAGAGGACCTACTTGCAAATATTAAAAGTTCGAGGGCCTAATTGTAAATTTTACAAAATATTTTAACTACTAATGAAAGTTTCTTGACTAAAATAAAATTACAAAAGGGGCGCGGGTATACTTGCAAAATTCCCACGCTGGGCGAGATCGAACGGCTGTGGACCATTCACTTGACGCGTGGCGCGCCCTCGACGCGCGATGACGGTTCGAAACACACGGCTGCGATTAGATGGATCGTCGATGATCGAGCGGCTCAGGTGCGCTTGATCAGATGCTCCTGTCACGCCTGGGGCTCTTTGATGATCCAACGGCAGAGGCGGCGAGTGGACGAACAGGGAAGAAGGTCCGCCGTGGCGACCTTCCTCCGGTGATGGCGCCTCTCTCCGGCGGCCGACGTGCTCCAAAATGGTCCCAGGAGGTTCCTGCAAGGCTCCTCTCTTCGCCTGGGGTCTCAAAATGCGGCGGCGAACACCAGGGCTTCTCCACAACGTCGGAGGAGGAAGAGCGGCCCAGGTATCGCCGACGAAGTCAAAATCGACTCCAGGCGTGCCTCAAAGCGCCAAAACCTGCACCAAAAATGTTAAAGAGGTCGTGGGCAAAATTCCACGACCTCCAGTAGGTCCGCACACGAGGTGAACAATGAGATCAATGATCGGCTGGAGCAAGCTCCGGCGAGGATGTTTATTTAGCGATTCGAGGGAGGAAAATGGGAAATAACAGGGGCTAAATGATCCTACGGGTATTAGGAATGAAATGCAAAGGAAAAAAGAGGGAAGAAATGGCTGCCTCAACGGTCAATGACCGGAGGGAGGGTACCTCGACCGTCGGAATTGGGGGAGGTGGTGGAGACGCCTCCGACCTCCTTCGCCTTGGCTGATGGCACGAAGCTGGAGCTGTCACCTCTAGGTATGCGTGGAGCACGAAAGGAGCGAGGAGGGGTGGACCGAAGGGACTCAAATTCAAAAGTGAAGTCAGGGACACCATATATGTCGTTTGACCCGATGACTGAAGTGGTCCAAAGACCAAGGCATATCAAGCAGATCTTCGATCCATAGCCCGAGGTTTCACTTGGGCGGGCATCCTCGATCATGGAGGATGAAAAGTCAAGAAGGACGCGACATGAAATAATGCATGGAGTGGCCTGGAAAAATCGACAAAAGGGGTCGAAACCAAGGCTCTGACAAGCTGCCAAGGCTAGGATAGCCAGTTGACCAAGGTCAACTTTGACTGTTCCCTGATTGGTCCACGTGGACCAATCAGGAAAAAATCCCTGGAAAAAGAATTATTAATTCAATAAAAAATAGAAAAGGGTCGAATTAAATTTAGGTTATTAAATAAAAAATAATTATTATTTTATGTAGTATTTTATTCTGATTAGTAATTATTTTTATGAGGTATATATTTACAAGTTTATTTTTATACCCCTTATAGGTATAATATCTATATATTTTATTCTTTTATTTTTATTTTGTGTATTTTAATTTTATTATTTTTATTTAGTATTTTATAAAATCATGAAATACTTTTATACACACAAATATATTTTTGTTTTATTTTCTGAATTGTTTTGTATATTAAATAAAATGTAAGTATACTTTATATAGGTATAGGTATAGGTATAATACCTATGTAGTAAATATACATGTATTTTATTTTGTATTTTATTTAGATTTTTATTCTGATTTTAATGTACATAATTATTATAAGTAATATATACATAATTATAAAAATATAAATTTACAAAATAATGAATAAATAATAAATTGAATATTTTAATCTGTACAATTATACAATGAGGGTCCAAAACTCAACTTTCAAACCGTAGCTCCGCCAAATGCGAAACCACCGCCATTAAATAGCTTATTTTATTCTATATACAATTAAAGTGAGTTTGATGCATTTGGAGTTTTCATTTGTGAGATACGAGTTTGAGAAGTTAGGATTCTGGAATTTTATTCAGACCATAACTTTTTATCTGTGCATTATTTTTCAGTGAAATCAATTTTGTATTTTTCTTTATAAAATTATATACAAATTTCATGTACAAAGTTTCTTTATTTGATGTATAAAGAGTGGAACCAAAAATATGCCCCAAAATGAATAAAGAATGAATTAAAAAGTATAGGTATTTGACTCTTATCTCCCCCTCCTTTATTCCTTGTCGACCTATTCATCAAGATGCCTAGGTCTCGGGGTTTTGGGTCATAAAATATTTACAATATATTATTCTTTTTCTTTTCTTTTATTTATTCTATAATTTTGGATTTAATTACAGTATTTTATACACTATTTACATGTACATGCATGAATGCTAATATGCTCTATTTAATGCTATTTACAGGCATTTGCTAGGGTTTTTGAGGCCAAAATGATAGAATAAAGATGATGAAATGTGGATTCATCAATTACTAACACATACAAATAGAGATTCTAACACATTATAAAAAAGGAGTACAACACTTATTTAGCACCTTATTACACATAGTTTGATTTCTTTTAGATGCATATCTTTTTAAATTTCCTTGAGTATTTTTTTATCATCATGCATCCATCATAAATATGTTCAGTTTTATTTAAATAAGTCAAACGTGCATAAAATTAATTACTTTGTTATAACACCTTTTAATATTATGTAAAATGATTTTATATTTGATTAAACCACCACAATAAAAAAGCCTTTTCTGACAATTAAGTAGGGTCGGCTACATGGATTTTTTACCTCCATGAAATATATTTTGAGTCATTCTCGAGCTTAAATCCAAACAACTAAGATCCCTTCGGATAGTCACATTCCAACACTTATTGGGCATTCCTCTCTCTCTCTCTCTCTCTCTTAATCAGCTCAACATCCCAAATCTCACATTTTCTAGCCAGCGCATCAACTGACCTTCTTTGCAAATGGTTAAACCATCTTAAGTGATTTTCTCTTATCTTATCATCTATCGGAGCTACATCAACTTTCCTTCTAATCGTATCATTTTGAATCCGATCTTTTATTGTATAACTACACATCCACCTTAGGATTTTCATTTCTGCTACTGCCATTCTTTGCACATATCTATGGTTCATAGGCCAACATTCCGAGCCATAGAGTATATTAGGTATCACGGTTGCTTTGCAATACTTTCCCACATGTCCATTAAGATCTCCACCTAGGAAAATCATCTCTCTTTATAGGATTTCTTGCATAATCTTATCCAAATCCTCCCAAAAACTTGTTTAATACTTTCCTCTAAACCAATTACGGTGCATAAACTGAGATTATATTCATAACTTCTTTTTCCAGAACAAATTTTAGTGAAATAATCCGATCCCCAAATCTTTGCACCCCCAACCACACTATCCTTGAACAACCACTCTAACATCATTTCTACCCCTATCTTAACCTAAATACCATAATTTAAAGCACGTCTTTTCGATCTTCCTTGCTTTCTCTCCAACCCATTTTGTCTCTTGGAGACATAGTATCTGAATCTTCCTTCTTTCCATCGTATCTACTATCTCTATCGATTTGATAGTCAAAGTGCCAATATTCCAACGACCTATCCTCAACTTTTTTTGCAACATCTTTTGGACTAACTTCTTTACTCGCATGCGCCCATCATGCAAGAAACTTTGCAAATTTTGGAATGCCTCTGAGCTGCAATGCAACAGAACTAGCTTATTTACTCGCATGCGCTCCTCATACGAGAACTTTGCAAATTTTGAACCGAGGTGTTGAGAATATTAAAGGGTCGAGCCAATTAAGTAATTCAATCTTGTCAAGATCCTTCTATTTTGGGTGTGGATCCAATGTTTAGTTCCAATGTCTAACTTTAGAGAGTTGAGTATGAATGGCATATGATGCGGGACCTTGTAATACATATTTTTACCAAAACAAGTTAATAAAGACATAAAGCTATTAGGATGGTTCTCATCTGAAGAAGGTCAACAATACTAACCATTGTAAACCATGTAATTCTAGATTGTCATTTTCGACATGATCCAAACTTAAATTAATGACATTGTTTTTCCCCTTAAACTTCGAAGAACAAGTCTCATACTACACTTTGTTTTACAGAATTATTTGTTTATGATTGTCTTGTTTTGCTTCGACCATGCAAATTCTCAAAATATCGATCGTGTGTAGCAGAATTGAGGTAGAGACCAAAAACATGGATAAGCAAGGCAAAACAACATCAAATTGACAAGGTTTGCCTATAGCTGAGCTATATCATTGCTAAAGGGAACAAGATCCAACTCCTAAAGGAAATACAATCTGAATCCAAAAGGGAACAAGATCCAAAACCCAAAGCGAACATGATATAACTCCAAAAGCAAACATGATCCAAATCCAAAATCTAATAGGATCCAAGTCCCAATCAAATCCCAAAGTAGATATGCGGGAGGTCACATCATAATTATGCAATGTAGAGGGCTAAAAAGATTGGTTAGTAAAAAATCAAAATCCATATGGATCCCTAATCAACTAGGATCCAAGAAATATCAACAATCTCCACCTTGTATTGAATAATCAGATAACAAACACAGCAACTGTTAGATTGCATCATGAACTGAATTCTTTGATATCATAATATCAACTACTAGACTCCACCGATGCCTTCCCCTCCACCGAATTACTGTCAATAACATGCATTGAACAATTCCATGCAATGTATGAACTTGCTCTCAGGAACTACCTTATAAACATTTCAACTATGCTATTTGACTTGTTGACCTTCTTTACATAAATCATCTTCTCACAATGGATGAAGTGAAACCTAACATTAATATGTTTTCTCTTCTCATGATGTAGATGATCCTTCGCTAGGCATATTGCACTAAGATTGACACAACATTTGATAAATTGATCCTATTATAGATCGAGATCTCTAATCAAGCTATTCAATCAGATGTCTTCCTTTGCAACTTTTGCCAATGCCAAATACTCTTCCTCTATGTTAGACAAAGTAACTAAAGATTGTGAGGTAACCTTACAACTAATAAGAAAACTTACTAAATTAAAGATGTATTCTATCATAGATCTCTTCCCATCAACATCTATAGTACAGTCTGCATTTGAATATCTAGCAACCAAACATTCCTAACCACTTCCATAGATGAGGTTCAGATGTTGAATTATCTTCTTGATTGCTTGCCAAAGGTCGAAAGAGTTCATGCTAGTGAACTTCTCAAATTTCATATTATGTGATGCCATCTCCTTCTTACTTCAAATAAACCTGACAACTTTGACACCGGTTTGTTGATGGAGAGGAAGTATGCACAAATCAAACACAAGATAGACAAGCAAGAAGACACATAGATAAATAAGCAAGAAGACAACCACAATGCATGATTAACAAGGCTCGTCGTCAACTAGGCTACGTTCTTGGAGGTAATAGTAGATCTCTCTCAATGTGGTGGAAGAACTAAGTAAAGATCAAAACAAACATGATTCAAATTCTGAAGGAGATGAGACCCTAAACCTAAAGGGAACATGATTCAAATCCCAAAGCAAACATTCTCCAAGACTTAAAACTCCACAACAAGCATGACATTGCCATCAACGTTAGAGAGGCCAAATCACGAGTATTACAATGTATCGGGTTTTTAGAAGGGGTAGGATACGATTAGAATCCAACAGGATCCTCTAATCAATTAGGATCCTAAAGAATCCTAATAAACTAGTATGCAAGTCATATTATCACTATCCTACTTAACCAGCTAGCACCATGTAATCTGTCCATTCCACACGTTCTTCTAGAAAAAAATGGATTAACGCAAAGAAAAAACTAAAAAGAACTTTGCATTTTGCCCAGAAACAACATATATGATTAAAGCTTACTGTCATCCCATTCCAATCAAAACTGAAAAAAATGGAGTAGCTCCGCCCCCATTCTTCTCACTGAACAAAAAAAAACCACAGCAGGTTGCTTGTCTTCCCAATTCTGTGAATTTTTTCCACACACCAAAACCAATCAAAATTTCACTCCAAACACTTCCCACCATGCTGATTCCGAAACACAAGTTCCGCGCTTCAAAATGCTTACTAAAGAAAGCCAATTGACTAAGCAGAAAGAAACTATTTTCCTCCTGACATTATGGCAACAAACCACACCACAATTACCTCTCACTCCTCATCGCAGCCGATTCAAACAAGAAAAGGTAGAAAAACTCATCATCCATTCTACCACAAATTGATCCCTACAAATGCTACACGAGGTCGCCCATTTCCCCTCCATCAAACAGAAAGGACCGTGAAGACGGAGCTTACGGTGAGAACCCACTCTTCGCAACAGAAAAGCACCCAAGAGCGATCAAACAACAAAAAATTTGCAAATGTGAGAGAAATATGGCGAGGAGGGAGCTAACGAGGAATCGATCGGCGGGAATCGGAGAGAGACGAGAGGCCTGACGGTGGGGGGAGGAGGAGGATGGGCCATCCTCTGTTCGTGCCTCGAGCTTTCTTCCGACGGTGGTAGATGTCGAAGTAACGGCTCCCTTTTTTATATATAAACCCAATCCGGATTCCAAGCCGCAGTCGTTTTCATTATTTTCAAAATGGTGTAATTTGCACATGACCTTCTTAAATGTGGAGAAAATTTCAATGCAGTCCCTGATATATGTGGAGTATTGGGACTATTGTAGTTCTCTTTTTTTTGAGAAATTGATTTCAAAAATACAATGGTATAGATTGAATATAATATTATTTTTCTACTTACATATCAATTTTTACTGATATTCATAGCTAGTTTATCTTTGACGATGAAAGGTTTGGTCTTCTTTTAAATGTGATTTAAGTTCCTTAAATGTTGCTTTTTTGTTGACCATTACACACATCTTATTTTAACAAAATTAGGTAGGTATATAGAACAATAATTATAAATTCAATCTATGCGATTGCATCTTCGAAATAAAAAAGAGAGGTTACAACAATCTCTAATGTAGAAAAAGGCTACAACAAGGGATTTCCTCCTGACGCGCTACCTTATCTATTTACATGGTGGTTGTATTTGTATTGTAATTGTACGTATGCATGTGAAATCGTATGCCTTGGTTCGAACTGAATGAGAACTTGATCGAAAAAATGCACTTAGTGTAGCTTAAGAAATCAATTGGACTTAGATATTATGGCTAGTCCAAATTAACTCAATTCGGTTATTTCTTTTCATTATTTAGGGAGTTGAAAGAGTATATCCAATAATTTCCGTTTGTATTTTTTTCTAAGAAAAATGTAGATACACAATTTTTCAAAATTCATGAGATAAATACAAATGTAGATATTCATTCAAAAAGTTAACGGAGGATATTTAGTAAGGATATGATTTCATAACTTTATACATACACAAACACACATACAAGCATAGTATATTCATGGAGAATATTTCAATAAGGTTTTATACGAAAAATATTCATAAAAGTATGATACAATCAAATTAATTTATAGAAAATTAATTATTTTGTAAAGATCAACGTTCGACAATTATTACATCTCGATTATGCCATTTGCGCATCTTTTTATCTATTACAAGTGTGTACATTTGTATTAGGAACTAAATCCTACAATAAAAATGCATTGTACCAACAAACTCTAGTGATAGAAATTTAGTTTGTGGCAATGGATTTGAACATTACCATCATTAATACACGTTGCTAAAAACTCAGTAGCTATAGTTTTATTACACGTGACTTTTGTGTGCAAATTTGAGACAACATATTTCTTTAGTTTGATGTGTGATGAGAATTTTACTATGAACATTTTGAGCGAAAGAACTTTCGTTATCAAATAGATATTTGATTGCCAGATAATTCCATTACTACAACTTAGTTACCATAAGAGTATTTTGTTGTGGTGAATCCAAATCCATCCAATGATCATCGATATCCACTTAACAAATAGGGGTTTTATCAGTTGTGCCCCTCCGAGATATGGCAATTTCAGTTATGCCCCTCCCTTTTTTGGAATATTAGTTATGCCCCTACCTTCTTACAAAATTCACAATTCTACCCTTCTATTAAGGTAAAGTAAGGGCATAACTGATATTACAAAAGGGCAGAACTGTGAATTTTGCAAGAAGGTAGGGGCACAACTGATATTTCTAAAAATATAGGGGCATAACTAAAATTGCAACATCTCAGAGGGGCATAACTGATAAAAATCCTTTAAAAAATGGTGTTGTATCCTTAAAAATGATTACTGATAAATGTGTATTCATAATTAGATTTCGAATATCAACAAGACAAAGCCTTTATTTCAATGAAATTTCATCGAACTTTGTTGGTATTTCACCGAAAATTTGGTTTCGACCAACTAGGAAATCAAATCAGGGTCGCCTGACATTCAATTCAAGGTTGCACAATAAGCTTAATAAATGAGTTACAGTTTACGTCTTTCGAGATTCTAAATAACAATTTCATGACATATGTAGTTAATGTAATATATAGTGTGCATATGTTTCAACTTATTAGGAATTTTGAGTTCGTGAAAGTGTGTTGTTTGTTATTTAGACTTATATGTGTGTTCTACATAACTAACCTTATCAATGCATGCCTTTCTTAGTATTGCCTATCCGCATGTGTGGTTATTATGATGACATGTCTACTACAATATTTGTGTTTAGACCTTTTAATATATAGTTGCAGGAACGAGAAAAAGAGCGAGCTCAGGGAGGTGACTGAGGGAATTGTTGACATAGTACGGGTAAGTGATGTCAGGTTAAGGGCTGAAGGTATGATATTTAACAAGCCACTGAGAAGATCGGATTGAAAGGCTAGGGTCTGGTCTTTCCCCCCTCTCTATTCTTCTCGGCAGTCACCCGATGCACACTACTTGCCTAGCTGACCTGGCTTAGCCCCATCGCTTAGTCGCTTATCAAGTCCTTCTTTCTCAAAGCTTAGCAGCTCACACAGAAAGAGCGCTTATCAAATCGCTATTGGGATGGGCGATTTCTTTGCGCTTTAACTATTGATAAGGGGTAGGTCAGTTGGAGAGAAGTTGGCCTCGATTGAAAAGGAGGCTAGAGACGGATATATATATAGTTTAGGTACGTGAGTTCGGAGTTCAGAGGTTTTTTGATGGTCTTAGTTCTAAGCAAAGAGTCGTAATAGGCTTCACTTGTCTAAGAAGGATATTTGAAGATAGCAGGGTTGATGTCAAAGAAGGAATCTCTCAGTCCATTTTGAGGGCTTAGATCACCCATCAGCTAGCTATCTTAGCTCTTTTCCCGGGCACTGCTTTCATAGGTTGGCGGGAAGTTCTATCTACAAACTCGGCAGGCTAGGTCGACTCGCTCGTCCATTAACAATTGCACGCAGTTCCTTCCCTGGTCCGAAGCCCTCAGCTGCGGGAATCATTAAAGAAAGAAGGCCTCCATCTCCCATTGGTCTGAACCCTGGAATGGTCTTCTATCTTGCTCCCCCCGCTATTCATACTTGCAGAGGGACAAAGCAAGCTAGGGAAAGAATGACATGAGTAGTTCTGATCCGAGAATCCGCCAACTTGTGAATGAATGAGACCGTCTGAGATCTCGTAGAGAGAAGCCTCCAACCTTTTCAAAAGGTCACTGAGACTTTCTCTTTCGATAGGCAATGGGACCGAAAGAGCTTCTTGACTCGTCGATCTATGTTCTCGCACTGGCGAATGCAAAGATCAGAGTACAGCTCCTACTTCAAGCTGGGTACTGCTGACCTCTCAGCTGAAAAGCAACTTGGTAACGGACCATTATCAGCATAGTTCGCTTCCTTCCCATCCTTCCAAGGGCATTGACCACTCTTCTTGTCCCAAAAGCAGAATGAAGTGAGGCGCAGCGAAGCCCAAAGCCGCCAAGGAGTCAATCAGTCCCCTCTCTGATATGAAAGATGAACTCCACCCCTTCATCAAAGAGCTCAAAGCCCTCCACTACTCTGGAATCCATTCTGAGACTTCCCATGGGACTGATGAATCACCAGAAGAAGGTCAATGAACTCATTGGAGTGACTGAGGATTAGTAGACTTTCCTCCGCAGCCAGGGACAGAGAGGATTGTCTTGTGAAAAAGCTATGTCGTAATCTCCTCCTCAGGATTCGCAGACTTTCTCAACCTCTTTGTATATAAATTGCCGCCAGCAGAGAGTCCACATTTCTCATAGGCGCTTCAGATCTCGTGTTTGAATTGGAATAAAATCAAACATAGGGGATTCCGGAAGATCGTAACTAGCGAGTGAGATAGCAAGCATTGGCCTCCATGACTATCGGGTGAGATAGAATTTTCCTCCGCTGTTGAAACCCCGGCTTCAAAAATATGTGGTTTCGCACAAAGCTCAACTGGTACTGCCCCTAACCAGGGATCACAATATCAAGCAAACTGAAGAAGGTAGAGTGACGTATGAAAGAAGATACTCTTCCGTACCAAAGGCCATCCCAAGTCTCTGCCAACTAATCACTCTACAAACTACTCACTCCGCCACTACTACTAACAAGAGTAGTGAACAACATGCAAGAGTTGGATAGTCGTTTTCAGCGGATCCAAGGGCTGTGCTATCTATACGCCTCCATGCATGATAACGGGCGTATCCAATTGAGTCCTGGGTTTGGGGTGAGGATGATGAGGGGGATTCATCAACCTAGCCTTGACCTTTCGGCCTGCTGACCTGAGATCGAGAGAACTTTTGAATGACGTCTTCCGATCATTGAAACAGGTGGCTACCCTTTGACTGAGATGCTTGGGCTCTACACTGATTCCAGCATTTGACTTCTGTCTCTCCCTCCTTTCTCACTGTGAAGTTGCAAAGTCAGAGATGGATGTAGGACACTCAACCTACTTTTTGACCACTGACGCGTTATGCAAGCAAGTAGGGAGGACAAAGAATAAGCAGACTGATGGATATATGAGATGAGCGAGCCCACGCCCGTCTACGCCCTCTTGCGAGCCCGAGTCTCTTTTTCCTCTCCTTTCCCGCATCGGAAAGTCGGGTCCATTTTTCACGTCTTTCTTTGCCAAATATCTACTATACTAGAACTAGATGTTTCAGTTATTGTGAACCTACCTCGGATCGCATTTGAGGTTTCGGAGGTCGGCGGAGGTTCAAATCACGGTTCACTTATGGGACAGCATGTGAAGGACATCGTCAGTGAGTAGGCAATGGCCTTTGGGACGAGACTAGGTGAAGAGGTCATATCGGCATGCAATAGCGCTGGTTTTCCAGCCCCTCTCTTAGCAGAAGGCAAGACTAGCCAGTTAAAGAAATGATATATTAAAGAACATCTTACCCTTTCTTTCTCACAGTCGACGCAGAAAGGGAGAGGTTCATCATCTTCCTCCTCCTTTGCCCCCTCCAGGGATAGAGCCAAATCTTCACCGTGGTTTGTATCGGAGACAGGAGAGTTTTGATCAGGCAAACGAGTCGTAGACAACAAGATCAAGGCCAGAGGTGGCGTTTCGAAGACTAAGGTGGTGAATAGGTATAATGAACCCAGCCCCAAATATATAATAGGAGAGGTCAAAAAAGGGAATGAGCAGCTGCCACAGCTACGAGATCTTCCTAATCAGCGGATCAATCAGCCCTTGAGATATATAGTTGGAGAGTCGGGTAGGAAATCCCACAAAAAATGAGCATGGTCAAAGATTTGTCACGTAGATCGTGATATCAATTTAGATCACATACCCTCTTCGTAGGTAGTTAGAGCAGCTTGAGGGCCCGAAGGTGAAATCTCATCCGCATGTCCAGAAGTGGATATTATATCCGGTTGACAAGGTCTGAATCAGACGCAAGTCTTCCTTGAGTTTTATAGGAGAAGAGGGCTGACACTGTGCAAACTAGCCAGCCGAAGATGGAGGCAAGTGCTTTTTGACTCGTCGTAGAGTTGGAGAGGAAGGACGCCTTATAGTGACGTTGGTCTCACTCTCAAAAAGAAATGGAAGAGAATATAACCTCAATCCAATGGCATGTCAGAAAGGAAGCTGAGACTCCTAGCAGGTGAGAAAGAAAGGGCCCAGGAGAGACCAAAGAACTCTCGCTCTCATTACTGACTATCTGAGCAAAGGACTATCGCTCCCATCGCTATCTGAGCAAAGAACTGTCGCCCCAGCAAGACTCCTCACTTGATCTTGGGCTATCAGTTCTATAATCTCAGTCACGGGCTATTTATATAACCAATATAAATGGAAAAGAAGGGTCTTCCCCCGCGGATGATTTCCACTAGATACGAATATTATCCCGACTCCAAAGAAAGAGCATGTCTATATACGGGCCGCTTCGGGGGACAAGGGCAAGTCTCTTTCGCCTTCCTACTATATATCTAGTTGGTTTTCTTTCCGATTTCTTTATATCGCGTGTCATAGAATATAATAGATAGAGACTCTTTATTGATATTTGCGAGCTCGAGCGAGCTTATTATGTAGAAAAGGCGAGTAAAGCAGAGGCGAGATCAGACCTACAAAGTAGACCCCTTTAATGATGCACCTTGCGCCTAAAGACTCTTTCACCCACACTAGTTATTAATTCACCGCTGGTTTTCACCTACCGCGCACCATTCATCTGAAGAGCGGAACTATTAAAAAGCACTCTACTGTTAACCAAATACCCGGAAAAGCCTAAATCTTCTAGATGTAGTACAACCCGAAGGCTAAGGTGAGGAGAGGTCAGTGGCGCAGAGGCGAGCTGAGAGAAGAGTGGAGAGGGGAAGTATGAGATAGTTGACAATGCTTTGAGTCAACTAGATAGCCTGGCCTGCCCAGATTCCAGCGCTAAGTTCACTATCTGAAAAGCTGGAGAATGCCCCTTCTTCTAGTCAAGAAGTAGCTAGTAGGAGAAAGTGGCATAAGGTGAGACCGAGGGAGAGGACGCATCCTCAGTATTATTCATTCTAGGGGAGGCCGACTACCTCGATTCCTGGGGAAGCGGGAGAACTGCTTGCATCAGAGGTGAACGAAGCTTATATCTTTGGGAGTAGAGGCTCCTACTCTCTTGCTCAGCTAGCCCTCGCACATCCACCTGGAATTCTCTACGAGACCATACCGATGACTTTTATACATATCTCCTCGGCTTAGATAGGCAGCCTGATTTTTGAGGGCTTGAAAGACCAGATATATATGAAGAAAAGCCCGCTGCTTCACCTACTATCGCCTTATTATAGTTATCGCATTGCGATCTCGACACTTCTTCTACCCGCTTTCGCTCTTCCCATGGTCTCAGCCTAAGTTCGCTTTCTCAGCCTGTGATATCCTATGTCAGCAACCCTACCTGTATAGTATGCTTCTCTGACCTTTTATAGAGCAAGCTCGACTCCTAGTATATAAGTGCCGCGAGGTTCGGCCATGAGAATTAGACCTAAGAAGTTGAAGAATGGTTAAGAGTAGAGCACACGAAAAAGGTGCAAGGCGATTTTATAATCTCAGCCGTGACTCGACATCGAAGGGAATCGACAGCGAACCCTCACTACCTTCCATTGAAACCCACTAGAGGACACTCCAAGAGTCAGTATTGCTGAGAGCTTACCATTGATGAACGGTAGTTCAATCTTCTTTCATATACAAGACCTCAGACTTTGACTTTCTCTCAAATATTACGGATATTGGATATGATAGTTGGGAAGAAAGAAAATCCCCAGGGTTGATTGCTGCAGATATAGTATAGTATTTCACGGGATAATATTGATTTATTATATCAACATCTGCCTATATCCCTTTTCACACATGGGACCTTACTTAAAGAAATACTGGCACCCACTAATCATCTATTCTATTCTATGTTTGCTCCCCTCTGCATTCGAATTTCTGGTTCATTTTCCTGGTTGTCTTTTCTGACTGGGCAATTCTCCCGTCCACGTCGAAAGTCTCGCATCTCGAGGAGTAAGAGGTCGGCACACAGCTCGTGACCGCCAATCTAAACAACACAGCCCTCGTACAGATCCTGTGCAAGGAGTCACTGCCCTCCAGGGACAGCTATCAAATATGGTCTCTCTAGTCTCTTCAGCTCTCGACCCAACTGTGATGCGAAAAATCAACTTAATCAAATATCTGCCCAGAAAAATGCCAAGTCTAAGGTGATGTAGCCCCCGTGTCAAACTAAGTATGAGCGGTAAATCCCTCTACTGATCATGCATCTCTATCTCCATTTGTGTACATAAAGAGTTCCACAGAAGTTGATGCATGAGCGCCCTTCAGAGACAGAGACCACGACGAGTATAATGTCATTCAGATAATAGTAGTCCCGTCCGTCTTCTCCTCCGCCTTTAGAGGTAGTAGGTCTTATAAAGAGGCGTGATGCTGCCTTGGAGCCGTGTGAGATGAGCATCAAGAAATTCGAGTAGTGGTAGGCCCACAAGGGAAGGAGCTGCCGTGGGGAGCAAGCAAACCATAAACACGGAACTGGAGCCTGAAGAACTACTAATGGAGCAGCAGACACAGAGAAGTCAGTGAGTGAGGTTACCCACAACGTCAGTTGCTTGTCAGTGAGGTCGTCAAGGTTCAGGCCTAGTAGAGCCCCTCCCTTGTATTTCTGATGTTCCTGACAAGACTATAAAAAAGCCTATGTGACATCTTGTTCTCGGACGGTTTTATAGGAAGAGCAACCAACTATTATGAGGTCTCAATCACCCTAATCATCCAGCATTAGATATTTGAAAGTGGATTTAAACGGAGTAGTGCTCTTTCTTCTTTATCCTACCTTCCCCTCCCAGTCTTCGAAGGACAATTGAAGGAGCGGCTCTCAGGTAATAGACTCTGGCAATGTTATCAGACTCTGAGGATGCCTACTTCCTCATGCCCTTGCCTTGCGAGGCCTACCTCACCGTACCGCTCTGGACTGGGGATCGCACCTCAATGAGACCTTGCCCAGAGGGCCCTACTTGAGAATTCTAAGTCCTATCCTAATAGTCTGGCAGAAGCAGAAAAGAAGTCAATAGAGAGCCTTTTTAAATAATCAAACAGGAATTGATTAAGTAACCAAGTAGTTGTTTCAGCCTTAAAGCTCTTTTTTATTCATTCCGGGAGCCTCTTCAGCGTGGCGCAGTATGCCAGGATCAAGAGAGGTTAGAGCCGTCGGCGAGTCCTCGAGATAATTTACTGGGGACTAGCTCAGCCACAAAGAGATCTTCTTTTTTCCCAGTCTACTATAGATGTCGAGTCTGAAAGAGCCGTGGTCGATTGCTTTTCATTCTCTCATTTACCTCACCCTTTCGGAAATAGAAAATGGATAGTCTGTTATTCCTTTCATAGTCCCATATTTGACTAGCTTGATTGGCGTCATATCGCGATATATAAAGGTTGATTTCCTTATATATGAAAGCTGGCAAGAATCCACTCTTTCATTCCCTCCATTACTAGATTTCTTTGTCTTTTTGAGGGAAGAGATCTGTCTTCGCTTCATCATCAGACCAGTCTCAGGGCCTCTACTCAAGTAGTATGAAGTTCCTGGTAATAGAGAAAGAACCAGGCATTCAATGCTTGATCGATCTGAGGAGTGTATATAACAAGAGACTTTCCTATATAATATATAGTGCCCTATCTTTCTTATATATTCTCACTTATATAATCAGAAAGTAAGAGAATCTCAATGCTTAGTTATTAGTTGGTTCCGTCCTAGTTCTTCCCGGGAAAGAATGAAGAAATCAGTCTCATCCGGCCAGTTGGAAGGAGACCCACCTTAGGGGGCTCGACGTGCAAGATAGGAAAAAGATGGGGGTCATGTAAAGAAAAGAGAAGTGGGGCCCGAGGAGATATGAAACTCCTCGCAGGGGGGCTTGCATCTTGAGTCAGCCGTCGAAGTGAGAACCCAATCTATACTATATTTCCGAAAACGAGAATCTTTCTGTTAGTAGTACGGAAAATCCAGTCATGAATTGAGAAAGTGCAGAGTTGGCATCTACCTCCACCACAAATGAATGTCCAGGACCGGACCGGACCGGACGGATGCAACAGTCAATATATGTGACCCCAGACTCATCCTACTACTACTATTGTTCTACTCTAATAGTCCTCAATATTACCGGGAATCCAGGGAGGGTGCACAGGACTACTATGATATTTGGGACTGTGAGTCCACCAAAAGTCTAATTTCATCCATCTGCAAGGGACCCACTTTGGCAACCTCATCTTAAGAGTGATGGAGGGTTTTTCCAAAAAGAAAGAATGTGCATGATCGTTGCTTGCCTATTATGCGAGCCTTCTTCATCCCCTCCCTAAGCTTCACTCTATAGACGGAGCGAGCCCCCGTAATCTGAGCAGAGAGTTGAGCCTTGTAGCTTTGATCTAGGCCTACAGCTTGTTATAGTTAAGGATTCCCCCTGCCTCAGCAAGGATACTTAAGAAAACTTCCCTTCTATTTACTGTTGTTTAATATATTAGCAGAATGCACGTCTTTGAAAGAAATGAAAAGAGGCCCGAGACCTCAAGTGAAAGGTGTTTACACGTCTACTTTCTTCATGCCAGGAAAGAGCAGCTTTTGATAATTATCCAAAGTTGATGAGAATATGCTTCGACACAAGCAAGGGTCCAGATAGAGAGTTTGCCCTCCCCTCTTGCTACCCATATGCCTGCCGCGGAGCGGGAGTGCCACGTACGAGCGGAGCAAAAACTCAGGTCCCCTCTCCTATGGAAGCGGGAGACGTCAGATTGCGTATTGAATATACATCCATGTCTTTTTTGTTCCACGCAGACTGATCACATGTCCCTTTCGTTATTACAACCTTCTTTCTTTATGTCAAAGACCATAATCCCCGCGCAAATGATCATTGGATCTCGGTTCTTCTTAACTGCGATGGCTATTCATTCAAGTCTTTGGGTAGCACCACCAGATCTTCAACAAGGTAGAAATTCTCGTATTCTGTATTTACATGTTCCTGCGGCTCGGATGAGTATAGTAGTATATATCGCAACGGCTATAAACTCTTTCTTGTTCCTATTAAGAAAACATCCCCTTTTTCTTCGCTCTTCTGGAACTGGTACAGAAATTGGTGCTTTTTCTACATTGTTGACCTTAGTGACTGGGAGCTTTCGGGGAAGACCCATGTGGGGTACCTTTCGGGTGTGGGATGCTCGTGGGACCTCTGTATTCGTCTTGTTCCTTATTTACCTGGGTGCACTGTGTTTTTAAAAGCTTCCTATCGAACCGGCTCCTATTTCAATCTGTGTTAGACTGATCGATATACCAATAATCATGTTTCCAGTCAACTGGTGGAATACGTTGCATCAACCTGGGAGCATTAGCTGATCTGGTACATCAATACATCTTTCTATGCCCATTCCAATCTTGTCCAACATTGCTAACTCCCCCTTCTCAACCCCCCTCCTCTTTGTTCTGGAAACACGTCTTCTTATTCCATCTTTTCCCGAATCCCTCTGGACTGAGAGGGTTGGTGTGGACTCTGACCCCCCCCCAGGAGGGTAATATATAGTATGGACGAAAGCTTTTATTTCTAGTAGATTATAGAAGAAGTCAGGCATTAAAGTTACCTAGTTTACTCCCCCCATTTCTTTCTCGCCCTCTAAATGACAATTGAAGGAAGACCCCCCCCCAAAGCCCCTTTGCCCCTTCCCACCCCACGTCACTAGACTTTCATATAATAAGCTCGAAACCTCGCCACACGATATATTTATTAATCAGAAAGATCAGATGAAATATGGTTTCTATCTATCCTGGTGAGCGGCATGGGTCTTGTTCATCCTCTTTTTCTGGGCGAAGTCAGGAGAGTGAGAGTTGCGAGGCAGAGAGAGTGGGATCAACTGGTCTGGTAAGGATAGGGCATCGATAGCAAGGTCTCGATCAAGGAAAGAAGGATCGACAGTGGGCAGGAAGGAGATGTCCCCGACCCTACATGGGTCCTCTTTGGAACGAGCATGGCCAAAGGGGGCTCGTCCAGATCAGTGAGTGTGGGCACCAGACAAGGAGGGTCTCCTTACTCTGCGAAGCACATGGGAGTGGATTCGCCCAAAGCCCCCGCCTGTCCCTTGGGGGAATGTGGTGTACCAGTAACCTGTCTGGAGAACCTTCTTTCCTCCAATCAAGAACCTACTTTAGACGAAAGGATTTTTTATTGAGAAGTGCGTCGAGGCCAAATCATAACACGAGTTTACAAGTTCCCGACCAAAGCTAGTTGGTTAGCTGGAGCGTGAGGCTAAGGGTAGTGGGACTCAGTTCCGGCAGCATTCTAGCATGAATATAGGAGTTCCAATGCGGGACATCCGCACCACTAACTCTTGCTTTAGCAAGCAAGGTATTAGCCTATTAGGATACCGGGGGTCCTAAGGGTGGGGGTCGTGGGGGGGGGATGTCAGTAGACAGATTAGAAAGCTACAATCAGAGGTAATAGGGAAAGGCCAAGGTCGAATAGACGTGGCTCCTGGCAATTGGGAAATGATTAACCACTATCAGCACTCGACGTGAAGGGTTTGCTAATAGTTTGAGTTCGCGATTGCCTATAGTTTGAGTTGGTGGGGACGGTTCTGACTAGTTCCGCTCAATGTATCACAGTTTCATTACTTAATGAGGAGAAGATTTTGTTATCAGTAGTATATGGCACCAACTCAGACTCAGAGAGGAGGGCCCCTTGGGGGGAGCAGCTGCCTCTATCATTGTATGAGGTCTCTGGAGCGGATTTGACCTTAAAAGAGTCTTAGGGAAGGAGCTCTTCTAAATTGCAAGAAAATAGTCCTAACGGAAATGATCTTTTCAAGCCTCACAAGCTTGGGAAAGGTCTATCTTGACCTCAAGCCGTCCGACTAGTATATAAGCTGGCAAATATCAAATATATAGTAGTGTTCGATCGCCCTTTCTACCCGTTTGAGAAAGCTTATAGCATCCCTTAGGAAATCTTCGATATTCTCTTTCAAAAGCTACATCAAAGTCGTAGCTGCCCTTCTCATAGTTGACCCGTCGATCATCTGTCATTTGGGTTGACGAGTAAGCTATATATCTAAGACGCAGAGGCCGAATATATAGTCGTGAAATCATCCTCCGGACCCTATAGATAGAGCTACTGTCAGAGATGTGTGCCAGGAACAGGAACCCTCCACTTTCTGCTCCAGACTGAGGATCTCTACTCTCCGCTGTCCACAATGGAAAAAAAGCCGTCCATGCCCTTATCAATTAGCCAGAACACAGACATGAGTCATAACTATAGGAAATGCTGAGCCTTAGACTCTGTCTTGCCACAGGAACTAGCAGTAGGTGCCGAGGTTGTCCTGTCTAGTTGCCTAGTAGCTAGGAAGCACAACCTCCCTCTTTCTGCATCACTCGATCTCATAGCTCGTCAAAAGCAGTCCTCATCCTCAAACCCGCCTGAAGGAGAAGGCCTCGCTCAAAGCTCCAAGGCCAATACTCGACTGGTTTTGCTCTTTACTCTTACCAAATCAAAGAATCCATGTGATGCCATGAAAGACCTAGTGCCAACTACAGGTCATCTAATGCCCTCTCACTCCAACTATTTATTCGCTTTGGAGAAAGAGAAAGAAGTAGCCCGAGGGTACGTCAGCCGCAGTCATGCCATTCTCTCTTCAAAACCTCGCTTTGGCCATGGAATTCTATTTCGCGAGAGCCCGGTCTGTTCTCGCTATCTGGAAGGGAAGAGGCTTCAACCTCGACCTGCCCCTACTGATCTCAGTCTAAGAGAAAGGAGCCTCCTACGCCGTGAACCTGAACTAATGATTATTGATTTGATAGCAGATAGTCGACGAACTTCCCCAGAAAAAAAGAGTACCACGTCAGAGTCCACTTAAGAAAGAAAGCTATCGCCAGCCAAAAGAATGGAATCAGTAACAACCATGGTGCAAGAAGATATTTACTACTAATACAGAAGAATGCATTAATTATATATATTCTCGACAGTGTTGCCTATATATAAAAGCCTAGTCAATCCCTTAGCTAATTCATCCTATCCCGCTACAAACCATTATGATAGAAGAGTCAGAGAGCTACTTTCTCGATACTGCAAATTCTCTCCCATCCATACTTCACTAGTTCCGATAAGCGCCCTGGCGGCTCCCTTTCTAGTTGATGTAGAAGTCAGTCTAGGCTAGGCGAATCGGGAAAGGACTTCTTCAGGGTCTGTGATGTCAAAATGGCGTGAACCTGCACTTTTCCAGAGGAAGGTCGATCTATGAGTCAAAGTGACTTGAAAGTGAGTTTCGAGATAGTCAAGGATCTTTTTTCAGGTAGGACTATTTAGCGGTCTGGGATTAGGGAAAAGTCACTGACTGATTGATTTGAGGAAGAATTCCACCACGCAAAGATAGGCAGACGCGCTGAGTAGCAACTAGCCTAGATACTCTCCCACCTACCTTTCCTAGCCTCATTGATGTCTTAGCCCCTCTCATATTATATATCTAGATGAGAAGAAGGAATCTCTCAGTTCATTTTGAGGTCTAGGCAGATAAATAGACCGCTGGGTAAAGGAGCAGTAATGACTTGTGGTAAAAGGAGGCTAGATCCAAATAGACTGTCAAAAGTCAGATATACTCGTCCACCCACCCCTAGACCAGCTATGCGAAGGAAAGAGGTCAAAGTACGTCATATATATATGCAGGGGATGATTTTCCGATCTACTTGCTATAAGCACGGCTCACACCTGAGACTATCTATACACTTCGTTCTATCGTAGGGAATCGTCGATACTATATTTCTGAATTGGAAGATGCGCAACGCGATATATATATTACATAAAAGCATCAACTACGTAAACCTCTCGCTTCCCTGTTCAGACTGACTACGTGAACCTCTAAGCTTTCACTCGCACGCACCAGCTTACGGGAAAGTTCTCTTTCTTAATGTTAGTACGAGATCGCTTTGCCTTTGGGCTCACTTCTTGCTCTGACCTTTTTATTAATTGGAAAGAGATGTCAGATGTAGTGTAGACAAAAAGCTTCACATTTTTGATAATCGTTAAAGAATGAGGAGAATAAAAGTGAGCCTTCGCACTTCCCCTCTTTCCCCAATTAAGTGATGGGTGGCCTAGGAACTTAATGAAAAATCCAGTCGGTACCACCCATACTACACCTTACTCAGCTTCCTTCGCTACCTCTGTCATCGCATCAACTACGTCCTACACTGTGTACAAAGTCCTAGCCTCTACGCCTATACTGCTTTGACCTCTTCGTCAACTTCCCTGTAGCCCGAGACTGGAGTCTCCCCTCTTGACCTTTACCTAGGCCCTACTTCGACACTTGCCTGCAACCTATTCCCTTCAAGAGATCAAACCTTAGGGATTGAAAACTAACTAGATATTGGTATTTTCCTAAGTGCTTGAGTTTATTAGTAGATAACTTCCAAGCATGCTTCCCCCCCACCCCCTCACCGAGAAATGGAAGTGAATAAATAGTGGGAGTAGAAGCATCCGTCTTTGAAAGCTCATGATGATGAGTGAAAACAACTCATAGGTTTTCCCTTTGTTGGGGGTTTGGGCCGGCCAGATTCTTTTGAGGAACGGAATCATATCCTGCAATTGATGCTGATCAACATCCAAGAGAGAGAGCTTATCTAGAGGGTGGTAGGCGGATGTCGACCGAAAATACACCTTTTTTGTTGGGCTTCCATATCATCAGGGCTAGTTTTGTCCCCAGCATCGATGAATCTTTGTAATTTGCAATGGGAGGAAAGCGTCTATGAAAAGATGTCTGAGATCAGCATTCCAAGAGTTAGTCTCATCTCTGATAAGCTCCGACACCATAGAAGGGACAAGAGATGGTCCTAGGCAGAATAGGAGATTTCCCTAATCCAGTCATCTCGCCATGGTCGACTGACCATTTTTTACCCTCCTTTAAAGAGACAGGCTTTGATAGCACATATATATATGCCTTTCCAAAAGGTTGAATGTTCAGGAGAACATTTGGCCTCCAAGAAATCTGTGACAGCTTTCTTAAGAGAGTAGGAAAGATTTTTGGTGTCATGTGGACCCGCTAGAATGCGGTATGTTGGTATGGAAGCTAAAGAGGATTTGACCAAGACTGTTCTCCCGGCTTGGGATAAGGCATTTATCTTCATTTTTTGACGACGTTTTGAATTTGTCCTGAATCAGACGCGATTAAGATCTTCAGGCTAGCATTCTCAATAGGCCAAATAAAGATCTCCATTGAAGATTCCAGAAATAGTGAGCATTTCCTAATATAAATAGATATAATAGGCAATTGGGACTCAAAATCATGGAGGATTTGCTATAGTTCACCTTTTGTCCCGAATATTTACATTAGTAATCAAGGAGTCTGCCTAGTGCCCTAGCTTCACGGGGAGAATTTTTCCCAACCAGTAGAGTCAGCGGATGGAGATGGGAGGGGTTGTTCTAGCTAACTTCATGCCCTCAATGCAAGCAGAATTCAGTCTTTTGATGAGGAGGCGATTAAGCTCAAAATATAAAAAAAATGGAGAACAGGGGCAACCCTAGGCCATTATAGGGAGAAATTATCCCATGAGATGAGCCCGTTAATGAGCAAGGAGTAGGAGACCTTTGTGATGCAAGAGCTGATCAGATTGATGATAGTTTGAGGGGAAAGGGGGTCTGGGGGGCTGCTGCTAGCTTTCATAGAGAATTCTACTTATCTATAGGAAACGACAACTTAGGGGTAGGCAAAGAGTTGCGATATTCAATACAGTAAATACTCGAAGGGGCACGGATCCCACTGGAATGTCGAGGGGCTAGCGCAATTGGCTGGGTCACTTTTCTTTAAGCAGAGACAAAGACTTCCACTACTACCCCATGGCAGACTAAGGAATTCTATTCTACCTGGTCTGGACCCCTTGGGGAATTCAAACTCCCCTCTATAGACCAGGAAGGGACAAGGAATACATGGATGCTCACACTGAACGCTTAGGTTCTGCTTTCAAAGTCCTTTCCTTAGCTTAGGGAATGGTTCTGTCTCTGCTTATATCAAAACTGCTTTCTTTTTTATCAAAAAGTCATTCTTCTCTAGTTCTTTCTCACTGGAAACTGGCTTGCTTCCTAAGCTAAGAGACTCACCTGTAGATCAAGTCTAGCTTGTCAGTCAGGCTGAGACTAGTGATAGGGGGATCTAACCCGCTATCAATAGCTTTAGCTAGATATCTATACGGCTCTTCTTAAATATTTTAAAGGGATATAGATGAATTTCTACTTCCGCATTTGAAAGATGATCGACGGGCAGATCTTGCGACCTCTGATCTTGCTGAAGCTTTAGTGGAGCTATCACCATTTTCAAACAAAGGCACTTGCGACAAGAGAGCTGACGTTCTTGTTCTATAACCCAATATCACCAACTAAGAAAGGTTGTAGTGGCTTTCTTAGAAATCGGAATGAAAACTCGACACCCCACTCCCGTCTGGTTCTCGTTGCATTTCATTCCACTCGTTCGGCCCCCCCGACGCCCCTTGCCCCTACAACACTTTTTCTTAATCAAAGGCATAAGGTTCTTTCTCACCTAGACCACCAAACTAAGAAGGAACTAAACAGTCGGATTAGATAGGCTGTTGACTAAGGGATGAAGTGACTAGTATAGTACGCACCCTAAAATGAACCTCTATAGGGATAGATTGTGTGAGATGTGGTCTGAAATCATGTTCTTAGCCGATCACGTTCCGTCATCGGGCTTATGAGCTACCGTGGATTGCATGTTATATTTGACAAATAGAATGAATGAGTAAGGCGGGACCACATGCTAGCAAACAATCTGACACACTGCTAGTTAACACTTCTAGAACTCAAAATGAGAGAAAAGTCAAATTCTCTAGTAAATAGTATTTGATGAAAGAAAGAGAATAAACAAAAACGGGAACAAGAAAGATTTATGAAGCTAGCTTTGTTTTATATTTAACTAAAGCTCCGGTTCCCTTAGATTTTGAATATAACTTAGATCCATAAGAAATTCAATGATATGGAAAGACATAACGTCTAACTAGATTATTTACATATCAAATCAAAGCAGCTAGTCTCTGAAGCGAAAAAGAAGCTTGGAATCAATATGGTTTTCTTTCTTCAATAGATCGTAGGGCACTATTTCTCTTTGCAGAAGGTGGTATTGACTACTTTAGACTCATCACCAGTTACATAATTAATCTACGACTTCAAATCCTATAATGACAATTTTCGGTCAGTGTCCTAGTGGAAAAATCTATTTGTGCCTTTTTCTGTCTATTTCATTTTCTCTTTGTTAGTGCTGTCTATAATGACTAATTGATCAAGAACTTTCAATTGGCTAGTCAAAACAATGAAATTGGTATTTTGTATTACATTACGATCCTATCTCGAGAAATTCAAACCCCTTGATATATAATTGCGGTAAGTGTTCTATCAGCATATGTAGAAAAAACATATATAATCTAGCTTTTTCATGCCTACTATAACTAGTTATTTTGGTTTTCTACTGGCTGCTTCAACTAGAACTTCAGCTCTATTCATTGGTTTGAACAAGACTGATTTGAAATATATGAGTTTTAAATGAACACCATTAAAAGAAGGATTTTTCTGGGATTCCATGTATTCTATGGTTCCTTAACTGAGACTAGTGAGAAGGGGTCAAGGCCAATTTCTTGTCATTGAGATTAAGGGATGATACTGAGAAAGATTTAGGAAGAGATCTGACCTCTTTTTTATCAACTAGACCTCAAATCAAAAAACAAGATATATAGATTATTTAAGCAGTTTTTCTATTTGGAATCATGTTAGGTCTAATTCCTATTACTTTGGCGGGATTATTCCTAACTGCATATTTACAAAAAAGATGTGGTGATCAGTTGGATCTTTAATTGAGTAACATTTCTTTTTTTGATTGACACTAGTTATAAGCAGAGAGGAGGTCAAATTCTCGCACCATTTGATTAAGTTCTTTTCTTATAATTAGTTTGTTATGGGCTGCTGAATAACAAGAAAATCACGCTCTGTAGGATTTGAACCTACGACATCGGGTTTTGGAGACCCGCGTTCTACCGAACTAAACTAAGAGCGCTTTCTTTGATTTTTTGATGGCTTTTATATTAAAAGAATAGAATCAAAAAGAAAAAGATGATTTTTCAGACGAAGAAATTATGGCTAATGAAAATTGATCTCAATTATCCCTCGTTACTGCCCATAGGAGAAGTATATTAATATAATAATGAATCCCTCGTTACTGCCCATAGGAGAAGTAATAGGTATGGATGACGGGATTTTCACCCGTGAAATTGAGTACACAATAAACGTGCTACCAAGCAACGCTACATCCCTTTTTGAAATTGTTGTACAGGACGTTCCCACGTCAAAGTACAAAAGTAACTAGATATTGAAGCTTGTTTTCTACATTATTATTTGATTCTTTACCAAAAAGCATATGAGCTGGCTTCCGAATCTGAATCCATATTTATCGGTGGAGAAAAGAGTCTGTCATCTGAGATTTTGATTAAGGGTGTGAAGTCGCGTAAAAATACAAACAATCTTTAACTACATCATACGATCGTATATGTATGACAATAAAGAAAGAAAGGAGGATTTCCAATGCGAGATATAAAAACATATCTCTCTATGGAACCCGCCCTAAGTACTATATGGTTTGGGTCTTTAGCGGATTGATTGAAATTCATCCTTTCTTCCCAGACGCCTTATCATTCTAGTGGGAAAAAATACAAAAAATTCCCTCGATCAATTTCTTCTTATTTTTTCGATTGTTTTGTATGGGAAAGAAGAAAATAAAATGATCCTCAGCATCGCATCGAGTAGATACAAGATCGAATTTGGGAGAACAGAAATACGGGTCTAGGGTGGTGGTCCCCCCGCAAAATCATAGAATAGAAGATACTATAACGAAATATTTGAATTAGGATCAGAATAATGGAATTGTATTTTGAAGCCTCCTTTCTATTATCTCCAATGTTAGTTGATTTAATTTGGTGATTGAATTTCGTGGTCAATTCTAGCCTTGATTTAAGCTATTTGGGTTGGCCTGAACCTGAGCGGGAATTGGGGTCTTTGCCGCCATCTTTTGGTCTTGTGTATGGGAGACATGATTCAAATTGATTCTCATATCCAGGTAGTCATTCTAAATATGTTGGACCCTATCAGTTAGGGTCTGGATCGCCAAGGTGAGGGACTCCAATTCACTTGTGGGCTGGGCTTGTTGGTGCTGACTCGAGAATGAGTTCTTGTATTGGCCCTGCTGGCCATTCCGGTACTGCTGCTAATGGGAAAGTGGTGGAGGGCCTTGCTGGCCCAAGTGGAACGTGCGCTGCTACTGGTACTGTTGAGGCTGATACCCTTGTTCGAGTCGGGACTGTACAAAGCGTGGTGAGAGGACGGAGCTATTTTCTTGGTAAGTTAGGGACGGACGATGTGGTTGACCATTCCCTATCCCCGACTGTCTGCCGACGGGGTCATGGTTGTACCACAGCCCGTTGATCTCGAACACCTGCGGAGGCTCCTCGTATCCTGTCTCCAATTATGGGGTGCGTACTGCTCCTGTTGAGTGTATGTTTGTTCCTCTACCCAGCTACTCTGAGGCCCCGGTGCATGTTCCTGTATAAGATGAACTCGGTGTACTGGTAACATGTGGTGCAGAAGGGGCAGGTATCTGTATCTTGGCTACCTTCTCAGTTAGTTCATCCACTTGTTTCGGCAATTACGAGAGTGCCTCAAGGTCAGTGACCCTCTTGCTCAAGAGGGTCATGAGCTCGGGTTGGCCCAATTTGTGCTTGGGCTGGTGAAGATGAGCTTCGTGGGGGGCTCAAAGAAAGATTGGTGAATCGGGAGTAGATATCCCCCCAGTCAGTCATCTTGGATGGCGAGAAGAAGAATCATGCGTTCTAAGTGGAAGATAGGATTTTACTCCTACCTGAAGCAAGCAATTGAATCCAAACCTTGTTTTTCACACTCAACACGGTGAAGGACTTGAAACCGAGTCTGATTAATCTATTTGATTTTAAGTGTGAATTTATCAGACAAGTAGCAAAGGTTACGCGGCTTATAAGGGAGTCGGCTACAAGCTGGACGCGTCTCCCCTATTTAACTTGTCGCCTAAGATACCAACACCCATCCTTTCTCCGCTCCTATCACCAGCCAAAAGTTCAAGGACCTACCCCTATCTACCTACAGAGTAGGCGGAGGCTGACAAGGCTCTAACTTCGCCCCTATCTACCTGCCGGAGCAGGCGGAGGCTACTAGCAACTTGTCGTGGTGCACCACAATTTCGCCCCTATCTACCTACTGATGAACACGAAATTCACCTCTTTAATAATGATGAATCGTAGTATAGGAGGTGAAAATCGGTCGATCAAAATACCACAATCGTTGATTGTTGTGGAATATTTTTACTTGGCAAGTCTACCAAGGTCGAACACAGGGAACGGTGATTTTTAGTTGCATGGTTTTAAATTAAATTAAATAATTAAATAATTGTTAATTAATTTCTATGTCGTAATTAAATAAAAAAATGCTATGATGAAGATGCAAAGGAATAAAAAGAGAGATAAAGCATTCATCTGTGAAGTGTAAGATTCAATCCTTAATGAAATTTATCAATTAATTCTCGAAAGACAATCACAGATCGAAAGAGATTATTTCGAATGAAATATTTTCAATTAATCCCAAAATGTAAGCCAGAAGATTATGAGATCAAATCATATTCCTACACAAATTGGTTCCTCAAAAATATGTCCAATAATTCTCTTTCCTCAAATGAGTTCCCAGCACTGATTAAATCCTTCAAATAATATAATCAATAATCCTAAGAGAAGTATTCAATTTAAAAACCCTAGCCAAATCTCTACAAAAGCCACTGTTAATTTTTAAAACAAAATGTCATAGATCAGTCTCCACAGAGCAAATTGATTCTCTAATAATAATCAACTAGAATGGTCTCAGATCTGACCACAAATCATGCAATGAGATAGATCATGAAAATAGCTTCAAAATGACATATTATGCACTAGAATTGGAGTTCGAATGAGAACGTTATGCCATAAGCAAGTTATAGGGACTGAAATGCAATAAAAATAGTAGTTTTTAAATCAAAAGAGTCCCTGTAGGGACTTATCTGTGATTTCGGAAAGTTGCAGGGTCTTCCTATAAAATATCTCGGGCGGGGGTATTTCTGTTAATGTCTGAATACACAGCGGTATGGTCACAATATTGGTGAATCATGTGATCGAAGTCACATGATTACTTCTTCTGTTCTGGATGGCTCAAATTCAACAGTTGTGAATCCAAGTTGTGCATCCAAGATACTCTATCTACAGGGATGATGGTGGCCTTGTGATCTAATTGTGGATGTAGCTTTGAAGCTCAATAACCTTCTCCTCTGGATCTTGAACACGGAGGCCTCCGATGATACAATTCCGACAAATCTTGCGAGGTACAGATACTCCACGATCGGCCTGCAAGTGATGGGGATTTTTCTCTAGCTGCTTGTAAGGTGAGGGGGAATCTTGCTGATGGAGTTGGATCCGCGCAACTGTTGTATACCTGTAATGCAAGACAGGTTGCTCGAGCATAAAGCTCGGCCTGTGGTTACGCAAATGGGAACGGGGAATAAGCGGGTATAGCTCCTATATGCACATGCATTGATTCAAGCTTCCACGTACATGTTTTCACTCATACATAATGGAAATCCTAGGCAATCATTATAATCAATGGGTATTATCAAGCCAAATCCTCAAATGCAACTCACGTTCTTTCCAGAACTTTTAGCAAACATTCAAACCATGACGAGGTATAATGTCTTATACGAATTTCTTACCTCAAATTCAAGTTAAGAGATTATGAAAATATCTCAAAAGTATATTAGAATCCCAATTTGGTATAAAAATCTGGAAGTGGTTCCAGCTTTGGAAAGACATGCAATATGTGGCTATGTTGTTCAAGCAAGAGTTTATCTCCCGGGTTAGACAGATCCTCATTAAGAATATATAGGAGGTATGGAGTTCTGCAGCGAGCGGAGGAATGGAAGAAAGAAGGAGGAGAAGGGAGGAGAGATGAGAGCGGACGTGGGGGAATTGGTGCAGAGGAGTCCCCTGCTGAAACAGGGGATTTCTTTGTATTTCTTTAGCACCCTTAAAATTTTGATTAGTTTGTTCATGAAAATTCACCCAAAAATAAGTAAAAATCATTATTAGATCCAGAATGGGTGAGTTATCCGTTGAGATGCAAAAAAAATTTACATTTTGGTGTGTGGATGGATGTGTATTTGAGAGAGAGAAAATACGGAGGAATATGAAGATGAAAAAATGGAGGAAGGAGAAGCGGGGGAGGGGAGAAGAGGAAGGAATGGGGAGAAGGTTTTACTTGATAAGTGTCACCTGGAGTGTGCTGGAGCTTGGAGATGGTGCAGATCTGGGAGGTAGATCAGAAGCGTAAGGGGGGAAGGGTGGAGGTGATCGATCGGGTCGAAGAGAATGTTTTGGTTATCGGCGAAGTTTGGGTTAACTGGACGAAGAAGTGATGAAAAGGGAGAGAAGGAGGTACCTGGAGATGGTCGGGTATCACCTGATGCGGGGAGGAGCTAAGGGCCCTCCTGGTGTTTGCCTCAGCCGCAGTGAATCGGCGAAGCTCTGCTCCTCTTGAGGGGGCAGTGACAAAGAGAGATTGTCTCCTTGGATCTCGTCGGAGAAGTCTTCACTCAAGAGTTATGGTTGTTGTCACCAACCAAGTCTCTGAGCTTATCTCTCTCTCTCTCTCTCTCTCTCTCTCTTATTCGATTGAGCCCAAGAATGGTGGATGGTTGAATAGACCGGCTGCGACGAAGCTTTATAGGAGCGAGGAAGGGCGAGGTGTTACATGCAGTGGCGGTAATGGCCGAGGCGGAAGGGGTGCTACCGTTGCGAGAGGAGTAGGAGAAACGGCGGGCGGAGGAAGGGTAACGGCTGGAGAAGGAAGATGATGGGGGTCATCTACTAGGCACGTGACACGGGGGTGGTCTGGAGAGAGAGAGAGAGCAAGTGGGGTGCACGTGGCACGCCCAGGGGCCGCCACATGGCGCCCAAAAAAATTTCGACTTTAAAGAAGTAATAGAAATAGAAGAAGACTCGGATCGAAAAATTTCCTTCACAAAAGTTGTTCGTCCCGACGAGATCTACAACTTTCATGAAGGACCCATGAGCAAAAGAGGTCACCTGTGAGAAGTGGTATTTTTGGTGGCTCTCCATGTGTATAGAAAACTGGGTTTTTGGGAATTTGTATTTTTTGGTGATTTTAGAGGGGATAAAAATTATAGAAAAAATACAATAAAATACAAGAAGGTTAATTACACAATAATCTATTTTTTTGGATTTTTTATAAAAAGAAAATAGGAAAATAAAATAGAAGTCAGAAACACACAACTTTTGTACAGAGCGACAACGGACACTTGGACTCAGTCAGTATCTTTGATTTTAGTTTGAATCTGGATTTGGATTTTTGTGTCGCTTAATAAAACTTCCATCAAAGAGCAAAATGAAAAAGAGTAAAATTAAAAGGGTTAATTAAGTACATAAAATCTCAGGTCAAAATAGCAAAAAGTTAAAATGCGCCAAAGAGGCCCAAAACCCAACTTTCACATATGTAATCCGAATTTTATGAAACTGGTCTTGTTTTGAAGGTATTTGAAAATGGAGTACTTTAAAAGTGAGTAGACCAAAATCGGAACTGTATGTGGGAGATATGCTCATTTTAGTCTGTCAGATGTGAAATTAGACTTTGGGATTATTTGACACTTAGTGGGGTTAGTAAATTTTTTGTATTTTTTATTTAATAAGGTTAGTAATATCTACGCACTGGAGGTCGTTTGGGGTCAATGGAGTTAAGATGAATTAACTAAAAATAAGAGAAGTTGACGGCTTTTTGGGCTAATTTACACTTGGGATTTTAAATGCAAATATGCATGATGAGATGCAAGTATTATTTACACATGTATGAATGCTAATGATGCTCTATTAATGATCAATTGCAAGTGAATGATGGGGAACAGAGCCTAAATGACCAATTTTAGCATGATGAATACGAGATTCATCACCTACCGGAGTAGGCGGAGGCTACTTGGCGTTGGTTAGTTGAACCCAAAGCTCAGTCGGTGATATTTGCTCGGATCGGGGTACGTGATATGGAAGGCAGGGATTTTTGGCTCTGTCCTTGGGTGCTCACACACTCTAGTACCCTCACTCAGCCAGAAAATAAGGTCGGTGTTAATTTCCCGCAAGCAGAATTATTGATTTTATTGATTTTTTGGTCAATTTTGTTTAGCAGTCTCAGTTTTAAGTTAGCTGACCACTGATTTAGTCCAACCACAAAGCATGCCTATCGTCCAGTCCCAATTTCCTTTTTATCCTAAGTTTGAAAAGCCAAGGGGAAGGAGTCGAGAAAAGCCGATGCAAGATAAAACAATGATGGTATGCAAAGTAGAGAAGACTTACAGTGATCCTTTCACTTTTTATGTAGGATGCAAAACAGAATTGAAAACATTACACTATATGCAATGCAAACGATTAAAGTCGCTCCTAGACAGACAATTCTATTAGTGAATGAAGCATAAATTGAATTTGGTTAGATATGTGGTCTAAGTGCATCTTTTATGTGTGAAGTGTGGTCCTAAAATTTTACGAGCACAAGCAAGTCCTAAAGTAGCTCTAAGAGATGCAAGTGCAAGCCTATTCTACGTAAAAGCAATCCACACAGCACATAGGGGACACGTTTTCACTATCTTTATACCCGCGAGAACCCAAATAGGAACCGCTGGAAAAAATGCAAAAAATAATGAAAAACACTACAAGTCCTCACAAATCTCTCAAATTATTTAATGCAAGCTCCTCGGTTCGCCTGGCGAAGCGCCTTCGACTCCTCGTTTCCTCGAACGAAAATATATTGAGGTCAGATAAAGAACGACACAAAATACACAAAAATAAATGACAGAGAAATATTAACAAGAAAAGCCAGGAATCAGACTACCCAGGGATGGAAAATCAAAACTCAAAATTCTCTAAAGATTAACCTAAGCCATGCCTCCCCAGCAACAACGCCATTTTGAAAATGCCTCAGCTACCCTTGTTAATTCAACCAAATTAACGATCAAATTAAAAGTTAGGTTCATTGTAGTCGGGTAATCAAGACTTCATCAAAAACACCACCAAGACTTAATGAAAAATTAAGTTCAAGCGGAAGATTTATTTTACTTGGGCAAGCCCAAGGTCGAACTCAGGGAGGCACCTGTCTCCTTAGATAAATTTTCAGTTAATTTTGAGGTTAGATTTTCAGAAGAATATTTTTGGTCTTTTTTTAGAAATTTTTGTGCAATAAAGGGAAAACAATGCAATTTCAGGTCAAATTTACAAGTTAAATTACAAAGATGATCAATTGAAGTCCAAAAATTATGAAAATTGGTCGAATATAAAATGTAATGAAATTATGCTACTGTAAATGTTTTTGGAATTTTTCGACTCTAAATGAATTTACTATGAATTAAAGATGAATACAGGGCAGTTTTTACAAAATTAATTCTAATAAATACCAAAATACATAATTTTTAGATATAAAAAATATCCTAGATATGTCTAAGTAAGAGGAATACAGGAAGATAAATAAACCTAAAAATCTATGTGAATTGGATCTATTAAAAATCAATTAAGCAAATCACTATTTGATTTATTTAGGCCTCATGATGCGTGTAAATGCAATGATTTTTGGGCATAGTGTAGAGTTATTTATCCTAAGTCTAATTTGATTTTATGATGATTTTTGGAGCAACAAGGAATTTAATATTAAATAAAAGGCACACAGTAGGCAAAATATAGAGAATTTCACCAATTTAATATTATTAAATTCCAGATGACTCACAAAAATAAGACAAGTATCACACAAGATAGAGGATAAGTTAAACTACAACATGCAATTTTTAGAATTTAAAAATGATTAAATATGGACACCTATGTATGTGTGCAAAGATAGTGGGCAAAATGCAAATACAGAAAATGAAATTTCTTCAAAATAAAACGTGCTGACAAGGACTTGAATGCAATTACCTATAATGCAGGGGGCATGATAGCAAAATTCCCACAAAGACATGCGTTCCTCGTGTGACGCGCCTAATAGGGACTAAGTTGTAATTTCTGAAATGTTTTCGAGGCTCTGTGTAATTTTCCCAGCCCTCATGTGACGGACACGAGAGGGGGCTAGGCTCGGACGGAGTTGGAGGCTCGGATAGCACATGAGGCACGGGCTAGCCTCGGATCAGCTTCAGATACTTCGAGCCAAAGGTCGGGGATGGGGCTCGGAGCTCGCAACGTGGCGCATGCTGAATCAAGGTGTATCCAATGGAGGCCGGAGCTGTTGTCGTGGCGCACCCAGGGACTGTTAGATCAGGATAATCTAACGGTGGCGGATGAGGTCGATGTGGCATGATGCGAGGCATCATATCCTTGTGAGATCTGATGGTGGCTGGAGGTCGAAGGCGATGGTGACATGGCAGCGTAATGGATGTGGGATCCTCCTGATCCAATGGTGGCTGGAGGCGGGCGGCGTGGCTCGATCAGGACCGTCCGATCAAGAGGATCAGACGGTAGTTGCGCTTCGTGTTCCTTCGGTCTGCTGCCTCCTGCGGCGGACTTGGCGGGCCTCCGATGAAGATGGTCTTGCTCCGCCGACCTCCCTTGTACTCGATGAAGATCGCCGATAGCTCCTAGTATGCTCGGATTAGTCGTGGAAGTGTCAGAGAGCTACCGAAGGTCCTAGAAGTAGCTGGGGAGGTCCTTAGGTCGGAGATGTGGAAGCTCGAATGATGCTCCGGCGATATTCCAATCAGTGAAGAGGGATGTATCTGCAGGGTTAGTATGTGCCAATAGAACAAAAGCTAGTGCTCATGGGAGTGCACGGTATGTGACGAGAGGCCTAGAACAAAGTGAGGGTGGTCCTATGATTTCCTCCGCCATGAAGGCGGAGCCTTGGTAGCAGGGAGGTGTGGTGAGTTGTCGGAGCGATTGAATAGGTGCGTGAAGGTGAAAGCTCCAAGGCAGAGCTCGGGGTATGGTTGGAGAAGTGAGAGGATGCGAGGTGAAGCGGAATCAATTCCGTGAAAAACGTGAGGAAATAAGAAGAATGATCGGAGGAGGATGGAGGGATCTACCTGGGGATTGGAAGCTCGAAGAGTGCTCCCGATCATCGCTCGAGGGACGGTAGAGGGTCCAAGCTCAAGCAGCTCGTCGTAAGAGTTGCGACACGGCGGGGATTTGTCGTGGATATTGTCGGAGGTGGAGTCCAGTCGTCGCTTGATTTCTCCCTCAAAGTCTATCAACAATGGAAGCTAAGAACTCTAGGGTACCTCTTGCTATGGTGGATGGCGTGAAAAGAGGCCGGAGGTGGGGTATTTAAAGGAAGACAGTAGAGGTTAGGAGATGGAGGCGTGGTGTCCGTGGGCTTTGTGGAGTGACATGGGCGTGTTCCCTGGAAGTCATGGGGGTCGGCGAGGAAGAGGGAAGCATGGGCCATATCGTGGAGGTGATAGGGGGCGGAGTGGGTGGCTGGAGTGGTTCCGAAAATAGGAAGGGGTGGCACTGTCGAGAGGTGGTGATCATGGGAAAGAGAGACAGCCGAAGGTAGGAGACGACGCTTCAACCTTTGGATCTAGTGATCCAACGGCTAGGTGAAGGGTACGAGGAGACGGTCCAGATCAGATCAAGGCGATGCGATCGGAGGGACGTGATGTAGCCACGTGGGAGCCTAGAAGCGTTGCGCTGAAGAACGGTCCAGATTATATGTGGAGGGCGATCGAACGGTTGAGAACTTTCCATGTGGAGCTCTAAGGATGAGGTGCTAAAGGAGGGCCATGATTTCATCTGGCTTTTGATCGGATGGTCAGGACATGGCCGGGATTGAACGGGTGAGATCTAATTATCAAGGCGATGATCCAATGGCCACGAGCGTGCCACGTGGAGGGCGGAGAGGAAGGTGCTGACGTGCGGTCTTGATGAGATCTGTGGATGGATCGGACAGCTGATGGAAGATGCGGTATGAAGGGCCGAGATCTGAAGGCGATGAGAATGATCTGACGGTCCATATGCGAGGCGCATGGCGGCCAATGGATTGGGCCGCGTGGCACAACCAGAGGGTGCCACGTGGCTTAATCTGATTGGCTGAAAGAGGATGTGAGATAAGAGTGAGAAGATGGTCGAATTTGGAAAAACTCAAAAAATCAAAGTTGTAGATCTTGATGAGATCTACAAGTTTCATGATGGTAATGAGGTCAAATAGAGTAATAAAATACAAGGGTACAAATATACATATATATAGTGTACAATGGGTTCTCAAAACCCAAGTTTTGCATACGAGCTCCGATTTAAATGAAACTGGTCGCATTTTGAAGGTCTCCGAATGTGTATTAATTTAAAAGTGAGTGGACCTAAATCGGAGGTTGTTTGAAAGAGATATGTGCACTCTAAGGTCCATAGTCCTTAACTTTGTTTGGGATTTTATTGGGCAATTATTCAAGTCAGCAATTTTTGGTATTTTTCTTGTATTATTTGTCAGTAATATATACAGTATAAGTGACTTTATGGAATTTAAAGTTAGTATAAACTATATACAAATAGAGTGAATTTTACAAGTGATTTGGGCTTCTCATTTAATGCAGATGCAAATGCTAAGATGCAGATGTTATCAATGCATGTATGAATGCTAATTATGCAATTTTTGTAGAAATATGCTCCTAATTACCCGAGAACAAGGCTCTATTTGCAACTTTAAGAGTCATGAATCACAGATTCATCAGCTTCACCGCCGCAAAGCGCCACCGGGCGAGGCCCGAGGCCCCCTCCCATGTGATCTGCACGTGGTTGGGGGAACTTTGCATCGGCACCCCTCCCAGTCTGCCAATTTACGCAAAAGCCCAGCTACCACAGGGTCACGTGCTACACACGTGACCGTGTGGGAAAATTGCAGGAACGCCCCTCAACTTCCACCTAATTCCATATCAGTCCCGCCGACCACGGGTCACGTGCTTGGCATGTGACTTCTTAGAAATTTTGAAGATATCACCCCCGCATTTTAGGTAATTACATTCCAGTCCCTCTCCTTGCATTTTGTTTTATTTTTAATTATTGTAATTACATAAATACCCATGTATTCCCCCCTTATTCTAGACCTCTTTATTGCATCATTTTATTTTTATAAAAATAGTGTGATGTTCTTCAACTAATTCTTTACATCTTGGCAAATGTGTGACGTTTTTGTGATCTGTCGTAAATTAATAATTAATATTTTGATGGAAAATTGCATATTTTGCCCATTTTGTGCTTGAAAAATCATAATAAATTAACCATTACTCTAAAAATTGCCCAAAAATCTCAGACTATAGAATTAGTTGTATGTTACATTGTGCCTAAAAAGATTTGTATTTATATGCATCATTTGCCCTGTAAAAATCATTTTGCATATTTCGATCTTTAATTTTTAATAGGTATTAAATCTGATATTTTTTAGGTTTAGGATTTTTCTGAGATCAATCACCTAGTGATAGATCTTGGATAATTTTATACCTCAAAAAAATAGGTTTAATATTTATTATAATTAATAATTGAAATTCACTTCGTTGGCATTCATAAATCCATAAAATATTTATTTTGCATCCAAAAATTCCAAAAAAAATTTACAGTGCATTCATTTCGTCATTATTGTCATCTTGGCCAAGTTTCATATTTTTCGGACATCATTTTATTGATCTTTACATCTTAGTCCCTAAAATTGGCCTAATTTGCATTTGCATCCCAAAATTGCATTAAAAAATACCAAAAAGAAACCGTGCATGAACTTTGGACAAAATTCTAAGTTGTTCCTTTGCCTCCTTAAGTTTGACCTTGGGACTTGTCCAAGTAAAATAAACATAAAACCACTTCGAACAAAATTGAATAAAATCTCGTGGTTGTTTCTTAACCGATTCCGATGGCCCGCCTACAACGAAATGACATTCATAATTTAAACACTCGATAATTCATGCTAATTAAACATCGGCTATTTCAGACTCGTCACATGTAAGTTAGCTACACCTAGGGAGCATACTCCTTTTTCCCATCTATAATACATGTATAAAATAATAAAATGTAAAATATAAAATTTAATTGAAATATATCATATATTGGTATATACACATATGTATATACATGTAAATATAACACTTAATAATCTAAAGTGTAAAAATAAATAAAATCATAACACAATATTGCATAAAATAAGAAATATTTTTTATGTTTTGTCAAAAATAATAATAAAATCACCTGCTAATTTAATTTGATATAATAAGGCATTTATTTTCCCTTATTTTCTGTTGGGTCCACGTGGACCAACCAGATCCCCCTGTTGGTTGACCTGGGGTCAACTGCCCCATCTTACGCCTCTGACTTGCCAGATGCCTTGAGTCCCCAACTCCCCCAATTTCTGAGCTTGATCCAATCATTATTTGGCTCTCTGATCTAAACAAAAAATATCGATGGGATATCGCTAAATCTCACCCTAAATGGAGATTCCATTGATCTTCTTCAAGCTAGACCTGATCCTCCTCAAGTTGCCTTCTCCCTTTGTCTATAAATAAGTGCCTCATACCCCCCCCCCTTTTGAAGTTTGATCACCCTTTACCCTATGTAACCCCTTGCTTTCGATTGCTTGAGCATGCTGGTGACAGCTGCAAGCTCGTGGGAGCCATGGCATGGAGAAGGAGAGGCCGAAGGTGGAGATCCAGCTCGCTGGAGGTTAGCTCTGATGAAGCTTCCCTGCTCCCTGCCCCATGCAGGTACGAGCAACATTCTCTTCGTATTTTGATGCACTTCCCTTCCTGTAGCGCATATTAGGTCTTAGTTTGAGTAATTAGCTTAAATCTTAGTGTAATTTTAGAATTAAAATCGTTGGAGCTTGAAGATTCGACCCCCAAATTCATTGTCTATCGCCCTCTGAGTCAACCCACTTCCATGATCATATCATTCCCCTTCATCTTCTCCACGAAAGCCCCCTTATTTCACCCAGATTCCTGCAAGGAATCAAGAGATCAGAGGTTCTCTCCGCCATGTTCGCTAAACCTCGCCACCCGCGTCACTTTGCCCCCATTTCACCCAATAAAGCAGGGCATAATCCTCACCACCATTCTCCCTCTCTTTTCATGTAGGACTCAGCTCTTGGGAGCCCCAGATGGGGCCTATTCCAGCACGCACGCAAGCTCTTGCTGCTCCATTTCTTCTCCGACCTCTAGGGCCCCAACGTTGGGCTCTGGACCCATCTGGGAGCACCTGACACTACATATTACTCCCCTGATCATGTAGAACATCTGAGCAATGAAAAACTCCATCGGACGACGAAGATTATATGTATTGAAGGAGGTTCCAAGCACCGTTCTTCCCAGAACGTCCAAGCCTCTCGTTCGTCATTCGATTGAGCCCCCTTCCAGATTGACCAGCCATCGCCGAATCCTTCCATCGTCAACCGTCAAATCTTTCGCAAGATCTAATCTCAACGTAGGCTATGAAGGGGCATCGGAAGCTATGGACCGTAGATGTACTTCAAGTGAACCACGTGGTACGCTACTCGTAGTCCATCAACACTATTCGAGGGTGAATTGCAAATATGATCCCTGCTCTTTTGTATTTTATTTCTAGTCTTGTAAATACTAAATTTAGGTTAATAACTTGTGTGAAAATTGCACGAACCCCCTGGAGCTGATTGTAAATTGCATTTTAGTCCGTACTAGGTCACCTCACGTGGTGCCCCACGTGAGGTGGACATTTTGTAGGCACACCCTTCTGGGTTCTTCTATTCACTTTAGTATTTTAATTTGAATATTAGTGTAATATTTTGAGGTTATTTACACATGACACCTTGTACTTATATTTTATTACCAATATACCCATGTTAGGTTGTTTTATTTTATTGATATCTTTTCATTTTTATTAAATATCTCTAGTGCATCAAAAATTATGGGAAAATTTATGTGAATGCTTGATATTGTTATGATGTTAGCCATATTTTTTATTTAGCATTTTCGTGCATTTTTTCTATTTATTAAAAACTATTTTGGAATTATTTATTCCCTATCTAGCTACAAAATACAAAAAATATAAAATCACTTTTAAAAATTCCAAAAAATTATAGTATATTTATTGTTGTATTTTATCAATACATACCAAAAATTACAAAAAAATATAAAAAGAAGCTTAAAAAATTAAAAACCCTTCTAACCCTAAAAAATAAAAAATCCTATAAAATCCCCCAAAATATTTTTCTACTGTGTATTTTTTTATATCATCTAGCATATATTAAAATTAGTTTTGAGATTTTTTGATATTATTATATATTTTAAAAACCCAAAACAGGCTGTCCTATTTACTAAAGCTACTATTTTATTATATTAATTACTTAAAAAATACCTAAAATTAGCAAAAAAATACATAAAATAATAAAAATAGAGAAAATGTAAAAAAATAAAAATATTTTTTTTGTAAATTTGAGTATTTTAGCTATATTTATAAATATAAAACCCTATATAGTATACATACACGCACACACAATATTACTTATATAGTATTAATATTATTATAGCTATTATAAATACTTAAATATATTTAAAACCCTTAAAAAATAAAGAAGAATGTACTTTTGGCATTTTCTGAATAATTATATAATTATTGTATACATCTCATATATAATGTTATATTATACATATTATTATATATAGGTATATATACTTATTATATTCTAAATACAAAAAACTGAAAATCATAAAAATATAGAAGGGAAATAAAAATTAAGTTAAAAATAAAAATATACAAAACAATAAAATACATAAAAATTAAATAGGATAAAAACTCACAAAAGCACCTGAGTAGGTTACTCATTGTTCTCTATCCCCTTTTGCTTCATGTGTTCAACACTCTACTGCTTGTCAATATACATATATTATAGAGTTATAATAAATTTTAACTAATACACATATTGTATTTACTTATCAATTCATTCCATGGGTATTTGTTGTCTGAATCAACAGTTTTCTAGTGGTCAATACACCAATTGTGTCTCGCCTTATGAGAATACATGACCCTTGCAAAACCATGTTCAATACTATGTAGGAAGCTGAAGATGAGATGAGGGGTATGTACCCTCACCTCTTTAGGTAACTACAAGTACCCTACTCCAATCTTTATATTGTTATCATTATAATTATGATCTAATAGTCTCATACTTTTACCATTATACTCGGGGACAAACTTCTTTTAAGATTGCTATACTATAACGTTTCTAAATGGTATCGGTTTATATTTAAACAACCTGAATCTGAAAAAGGACCAAGTTGACCACAGTTGACCTTGTAATATAAATTCGATATCAACCATAATTATTGGAAAATAAATATGAATTGGTAGTTGTATTTTTTTATTTAACTAAAACTAAAGAGTCATATAAAAAATCAATTACGTATTAATTTCTTGGCACACAATTAAATATTATCTAATTGGTTGGATTTGTAAATAAATTAGTCAAGTGGATTTATTTAATTAGATAATGAGTAGAAAATTAGTCATCAACTAATTAAGATAGATAGAATTATCTAAATTAAGAAATAATGAGGAGAAAAACATAAAAATCAAAGTGGGAGGATAATTAGGATTATAAATTTCCATCTACTTTATATAGTGATGCAGAGCCATAAAATAGTTGAATTTTCACAACTTTCTCTTCCACCCCCAAAACAATGTCTTCCTCAACGAAGGTTCCAATGTGTAGGAAGAGGTCCCAACGTTCGGTGGTTCATTGGGATGCTCAAGGAGAAGGTGAAAGACCTATATCACTCATCTCGCGATCCATTTTACGATGTGTTTGAGCCATAGGAAATCTTGATTTCTTCTCATCTACTTGATCATACAATCATTCTATGATCTTAAAATTATGCAATATGAATCTCTTTTGCATAAAAATATTTATTTGTGTTTTTATTGTTATATTAATTGATAAATCACACAAAAGCGGGGGTGGATTTTGGTGGGAAATTTTGTGTCCAAATCAAAATCCAAAAGTGGATTTAGATATATATATATATATATATGTGTGTGTGTGTGTGTGTGTGTGTGTGTGTGTGTGTGTGTGTGTGTGTGTGTGTGTGTGTGTGTGTGTGTTTATGAGGCATTCCTTAAATTTGCAATGTATTGGAGTTTATTTGATCAAATTGGGAATAAAATAGTGTTAGATTGATTTTTTTATGTTCAAAAAGTTATTTTGGAATACTCGATTGTTGGATTTAAAATCTAAGATCACGATTGCATATTATCAAATATTTTACCTACAGTCCAAGTTTCATGATGATCGATATATCGTTAAATGGGTAAAATGCATTATCCTATACAATAGTGCAAATTTTAATCAATGTTGATTCAAGGAGAATGTAATATCCATCTACTCCCATGTACAAGCCAACCCATAATGCAACACATGCATTGGGGAATAAGAGACTTGGGTGGGGTATTTCTTGGGTAAATTTTAGTTATACCTCTCATCCTTTACCTTATTACACTTAAGATATTTTCCTTTTTACACATTAAATGAAAAAGAAAATTAAAGGGAAATTGTAAGCATGTCGGCATACTAAAATAATGACGAAATTTATCAATAGTGCACAACCAACTTTTGAAAACACTCTTGTAGTATTTAGTTAGCTTGCAACGCTAGTAGAAGTGCACAAAGGTCCCTAGGCTCATAAAATCGTGTAAATCATATTTTTTCGATTTTACAACTTTTTAAAATTTTTGGTAGTCAGTAAAATTACAAAAATACCCTTATGCTCAAATTGTGGTTATTTATGATTGTAATGAATGTCTTCTTTCCAATTAAAGCATGAATTGAGTTATAAATTATTTTTATTTGTAGACCTCAAAATTATTGCCCTTTATTGACTTTTTATTGACTTTCTTTTATGAATGTTGTACCTTCCTCTAATTTAATGATTGTGGTTAAAAACATTAAAATTTAGTTAACATGCTTATGATGATTATGCGGAGTTAAATCTTTTTAACTTGGTAATGGCTTAGAGTTATTTGTGATCCTCTTGGTACCTTCATTTTCTAGTTAGAATGCTAAGTTTGGAGATGCTTTTTGTTCCTCCAAATTACGAAGTCACATTACTATGTTATTATGTGCATAATTAAATATTCCAACTTAGATGCCATAACTCAAATCAGTTTAAAAGTAGAGACATGAACTTAGATGTGTTGGGATATTAATATACGGAGGACCCCAATCACTGAGTTATGTATATAACTTGGAGGTACCACTTAGAACATATGTTCTTTAAGATAATGGCTAATCTTCTAGTGTATTTTACAGAAGTAACCCATGCGAAACATTAAGGGATGTTGAAATTAAGTTGGGATAATTCCTTCAAATCCCCTTTTTTCACATGAAAAATCAGGAAAATAATTAATCTCACCTCAAATGACTCTTGCAGAAAATAGATATTTAATTTAAAAAACACATATTGTCACAAGATAATTTATCAAATAAAATTCCACAATCGAGCCTCCCTACAAGGATTAGATCCTCAAAGATATCAATAGATATCTTATCAATTTAAAATTTCTTCATTACATATCTTGTAGAATAAATCATTAGTCTCCATGAGAAAATATCACATAAATATCAAAAATCAAGCCTGAATAGATCAAATCACACCTTAAACAATCATCATCAATAAATATTCTTTGATCAGTCCGCAAGTATAATATGAAAGACCGTGAAAATAGCTTCAAAACAACATATTATGTGTAAAAATAGGGGATCGAATGAGCAAGATATGATTAAATGAAAATATGGACTAAAATGTAATAAAAATAATTATTTTTCTTTCAAACGAGTCCCTATGGGACTTATCTACAATTTGTGAAAGTCGGAGGGGTTCCTCTATAATTTTTCATCGTGCGGAGGTATATCTGCAATTAGTCAAACTTTGGAGTACCTGAACGCAAAATTTACAATGTGTCACGCGCAAGGCACGTGACGTTGACGTCAGCTCTAGCGGGGCTTTTTGTGATTTTTTGGAAGATGGAAGGGTCGCCTGCAAAGAATTCCTCCTACACGTGCCTTGCATGTGGTGGAGGAGGCTCGAGCGGTGAGGCTCAAGCATGGGTGTCGAGCCTCCACGTGGACGGTATACGAGCTTCGGGGGTGGGCGGAGCTTTGGAGACCCGAACCCGAGGCTTGGATGCCCAAGCCTCCACATGGATGGTTACACGGGCTTCGGATGGGACGGATGGAGCTTTGGAGACTGGACCCGAGGCTTGAATGACGGACTTGGAGGCTCAGCGAGGCAGGGGCAACGTGATGTGAATAGAACCATTGGATCAAGGGCTAATGCCCTGATCCAACGGTGGTGATCAGGCGGCGGACGAACGGGGGCTCTGTCGAGCGGAGACTATGGCCGAGGCAAAGGAGAAGGTGAAGACGCGAGGCGTTGAGGAGTGTCGAGGGCCGGAGGCGGAGGGAGAGCGAGCCGAGGTGGAGGCGGGGGCTGTGGCGCACGGCCGAGGAGCGTGAGGCGGTGGCGTAGCTGTGCATGGAGGTGTAGCGCGTGGTCGGAGGGCGAAGGTCTACTAGCGTTGACGAGGTGGTGGAGTTTATCTGGAAAGAAGGAAGGACGAGGAGCAGGTTGTGTGGGAAATAGCCTAGGGATGCTAGAGTGGCGATGATCGACTCATGGTTGTTGCTCGAGCTCCTCAACGAAGAAGCAAGCTTAGCCGTTGAACAAAGTTAGCACCTGCAAGGTCAGGGAATGCCCTTGGATCACGCTGACAGGCCCGAAGGTGGCACGGAGGGGCTGTTGTCACCAGCGCTTTCGCTGAGCTCGGTATGATGGCGGATGGTGATGGAGGGAGGGGGCAACGAGCTTTTATAGAGAGGTGTGAGATGGGTAACGGACAGAGGTCGTGAGGAGGGGTGCAACGGTTGCGAGGGGAGGAGTAATGGCCTAGGGTGGCGGTTACGAGGGAGGAGGAAGGTCACGGGAACGGATGTCGTTTTGGGTTAGAAGAGAATGACTGGGAAAAAGATGGTCACGTTCTTGGTATGTGACCAGGGGTGGGTGACAGGAGAGAGAAGAGGTGGGGTGCCACATCGCACGCCCAGGGGCTGCCACGTGGCATCCCAACAAAATTTCAAAATTTAAAAGAAAAGAAAAATAGAAAAGAAATAGAAGGAGACCTCAGATCAAAAAAAAATTCTTCACAAAAGTTGTTTGTCTCAACGAGATCTACAACTCTCATGAAGTGACCGGGAGAAAAAAAGGTCATCTGTACAAAGTGGTATTTTTGGCGGTTCTCCATGTGTAAAGAAAACCGACTTTCAGGGGCTTTGCAATTTTTTGGTGGTTTTAAAGAGGATAAAAATTAAAGAAAAATACAATAAAAATACAAGGCACCTAATTACACATTAATCTATTTTTTTTATTTTTAGTAAATAAGAAAATAGGGAAATAAAATAGAGGTACAAATTACATGAATTTTGTAGACTCTCAAAGGACACTCGGACATAGTCAGTTTCTTTGATTTTAGTCTTGACCTAGATTTGGATTTTTATGTCGTTTGATAAAACTTTAATCAAAGAACACAAATGAAAATGAAATAAAATAAAAAGGGTTAATTATGTACATAAAATCTCATGTCAAAAATAGCAAAAATATAAGATGTGCAAAAGAGGCCCAAAATCCAACTTTCACATATGAGCTCCGAATTTTATGAAATTGGTCTTATTTTGAAGGTATTTGAAAATGGAGTATTTTAAATTTAGTAGACCAAAATTGGACACTGTATGAGGAAGATATGTGTGTTTTAATATGTCAGATGTGAAATTAGACTTTGGGTTTATTTGACACTTATTTGAATTTGCAATTTTTTGTATTTTTCTTTTGTTATTGTTAGTAATATTTGCACAATGGAGGTGTTTGGGGTCAATAGGAGTTAGGATGAATTAATTAAAAATAAGGAAATTTAGCAGCTTTTTAGGCTAATTTACATATTATGCAATTATGCATACTAAAATGCGAATATTATTAACACATGTATGAATGCTAATGATGTTATATTAATTATTAAATGCATATGGATTTTGGGGAACGTAGCCTATTTGACTAATTTTAGCATGATGAGTCTGAGAGTCATCATACCCCTATACTTAAACCGTGCTCGTCCCCGAGCATCAACGAATGAATGACTTAGTTGGATAAATCCCAGACTGTGCAGGTGAATTTTCAAGGCTCAATTCATCGAGGATCCTTAATTTGAGTGATCCTAAAATTCTGGGCTCAACCATGCTTTAATCAAAACGAATCCAACTTCTCTGTTTATCAGACTCTATATTTGTACATAAAATATAAGGATATGACTTTTAGTGTACTGCAATCATGAGAGTCGAGTCGAGATGTCACCCAAAGTTCCAGTCCAGGGGACTCTCCTCTAGACCTAATTCCCCACACTAGGGAATAAGTCAGTTCTTGCATTCAATCAACTGTCCCATTAGTTTGTCAAACTTGAAAGTATAGATGAACGGCCAGATAAGGGAGGACATGGGATTGTGTATAATTTTCTCTTCCTCACATTGGAACAAGGGGACTCTCGAGTGCCTTATTACTCAACACATGTATTTTTTTGTTGTTTATTGTTGATCAATGTGTCCGTCAAGAGAATTTGGAGTCAAATGCACTTGTTTTGCTGGGAGTACACCGGAGTGTGTCTCTTTTGAGTATCTAAGATACCTTCAATACCCAGACTTGTATCACTATACGATGCAGAGCCCTTTTATGGTGCTAGGCCGACTCCTTGGCCCTAATTGTGTTTGGTCTAACTGGACGCTTTGAAAATGTTTGGGAGATCTCGCCTTTGGTGGAAGCTCATTTGATTTTGACTTTGAAGGATAGAGATTTTTCTTGATATATTTATTTCTTTTCTTTTCTTATTGGTTACTCCACTACTTTTACCAAAAGTTGGCCCACACTGATCAATAATTAAATTAGATTTCATCACACCTGAGCACATAGGTAGATATCAAACGATAGTACATGAACATGTTCACATACTGGCTAGGGTTTTGTTGGCACTCAGGTTTCTTGAAGCCTTCATTAACTTTATCCCATCCTTGAGCACCATTAAATTAGGTCTAAACTCAAATCACCAGTCCTATTTCCTCAAGTGATAACTCATCTCATCAATTGTGAAAGTGATGTGCTAATCATATTCTTTAGAGGGTAGAGATGAAGAGTGCAATATAGCGCTCAAATCTTCAAACTAGGGAAGTGTGTATTATTAAGTTTCAAAAACCCTAATGACTAAGGTTGGTTAACTCGAACTCTCAAGATCTCAGAAATCCAGTGTCTTCAAATCCTCAAGCCTTGAGTGATAGTGAATGTGTAAGGAATATGCCAACTAAAGAATGTGTGAGATGCTTTTTTATTTTTTTGTTTTTGTTGTTTTTCTTGAAAAATGTATTATTTACAGAGAGAATTTAGTATAATATACATAATAAACACTACTTGTACCCATCCTGATTTTAGATGAAAACAATAAAAGTATGAGCTATGGATAAAGTAAGTAGAAAATATACAAACACCCCCCTTAGACTTAGCTATTGTTATGTCCTCATGGCACAAAGTGAAATGTAGACATAGCTCGAACTAAGTATAGTTGAGCAAAAAAGAAAAGTAGTCGACATGCCCCCCTATACTTAGACTTTTAAGGGACTAAGTGTTGCTTCGCTTTTTGTGAGTTTTAATTAGATGAATTATGAACACGTCGTTGCAACCCAATCAAGCGTCAACAAAAAAATTTATTTTCTCTTCTCAAGTAGAATTGATTACAAAAGAAATGTAGCAAGAGAAATTTTTGCTATTTAATTAACCTGTATAGCAACACGATTGAACTTAGGGAGGCTACAATTCCTGAAGGTTATTCAAATAATTGAAAAAATCAATTAAAAGAAAAAAAGGTAATCTCAAATGCTAACTACCTTGGTTTTTATGAAATTTTTTATCTTTTTAATTTTTAATTTTTTTTATTTCTAGTTTTTATTTTCTGATTTTTTAAATTTTTAATGATTTTTAGTTTCACAATTTTTTTAATTTTCAAAAATATAGCTTTCAAAACAAATTTATACACAAAAGAAATGCGATTTTTTTATTTTTCAAATATGACGAAAATGATCAAAATGTCCAAATAAAATATTTTTGTGTTTTGATAAATTTTTACTATTTTTTATTTTTTCAGATATTTGTAGATTTTTTAGGATTTTTAAAATAAATAAAAATAGGAAATAATTAAAATAGTGAACGGACAGGACTATTTTGCAATTTAAAAATATAAAATGAAATCAATACTGCAATTATTTTTTAGAAACTAGAATGAATTATCTACAAATAGAAAGTGAAATCACTATTTTGGATTTTCTATAATTTTCTATTATTTTTCTAGTATTTTAGTATTTTACATTTTTTTGAGTTTTAAAAATATTTAATGTATGAAAATTGGACAGAAATTAAACACGCAAAAAAACTACTCTAGTTTTTACAATTTTTGAAGCAATATTCAATTTTTTTATGATTTTTCAAAGTGCAAACAGTAAAAGAAATGGTATTTTGATTTTTTTTAATCATAACAAATAAAAATAAAATGCAATGAAATTTTTATACAATGAAGATGCATACAACATGAGTCTAACTTGATTTTTGGAGAATTTATTGAGCAACAAAAATATTTATTTGAAAGAAAAGAACATATAACTTAAATGTCAGGATATACAGGGACTGAATTGTAAATGTTTATAGTTTCTGCATTAAAAGATAACTGAACTAAATAATAGGAAGAAAATGTGAATTAACCAATAATGGTGTGTGCAAGGCACATGACAGTCTAGAGAGTAGGGGCTTCTTTGTGATATTAGAAAGCTCCAAGGGAGAAATTGCAACTTTTCTAATTTTTTTAATATCCCCTAGGGTTCCTCTTCTTTGTTTCTTTTTTTCTCAAAATGAAAAGGGGGGTTGTGTTGCCCCTCTTCTTCTCCTGCATGCACAGGACGGCGGTCGGTGGTGTGCTGGCAGGGTTGTCGTCTTCGTGCGGTGGTTTAAGTGGATCGGGTGGCACGCGATTCTCCAAGTGATGGGGGTCCAATGGAGGAGGCAACGGCTGGCAGCACTCCTTCGAGAGGAGGTTGCGCAATGTTGGCGGAGGTAGTCGTCACTCCAGCGGGTATCGTACGGACTTGGTGATGGAGGTAACAGGTTGGGTGCTGGGCAGCACATGCGAGGGCAGTGTGGAGTTGCGTGGTCACGAGCGGAAGGAGGTGGTCGGAGGCTGACTAGGCAGTGCAGACTGAGGTTGCGAGGGTGCAAATGGGTGGCACCTGCGCGAGACGCGGTTGAGACGCGGCTGAGGCGCGGGGACGGTGCCTACGCGGTCATGAATTTTTTTTATTTTTTTGTAAATTATTTAACCTGTACAAAAAAGACTAAAGCAAATGTATATTTTTTATTTTTTTTATTATTATCCTGCAGCACAAACATTAGCAATAAATTATATTTTTTTATTTTTTTAAAATCTTGCAAAAACATATGTTAGAGAAAAAGAAGAAATATATATAAGGATCAAGAGAGACTCGAGCACAACGGCTCGGTCCCGATTATTATTAAAAAAAATCGAGAGACTTGAGCGGGTGCAGTTCTGAGGAAAATGGCGGATGGAACCGGATCTTCATCCATTGTGAGTGGTCGGAGGTGAGAGATCGTGGAGGTAAACGAGAAGCGAAGGGATTAAGAAAAATGTGATGGTGATCGGTGTCAGATTCAGAATCAATTTGTGATGAAAAAATAGGAATGAAAATCTAAGATCTAGAATTAAAAAAATGAACAATGAAATAAAGATGAAATTTACAACCTAAAATTATCTAGAAGAGAGATTGAGAAATAAAGGGATGTGGATCTCACCGTAGGAGTGGAAAATGTTGTGATGGCCTCGATGAAGGCTAACTTGCTGTCACCGGACGGCTCGGAGGCTAGGCACCTCTCTACAAAAAGAAGACTCTTGGAGAATAGGCTCCTCTCACCAAAGATTGATCAAATTAAAATGAGGGAGGAGGAGCCATATTAATAGGAAAAGAAAAGAATTTGAAATTCAAAATTTGAAATGAGAGGAAGAAAGGGAAGGAGGTTAGTGGTTAATGGTGGAGAAAATTATTTACATTATCTACATAATTGATTAAATTAATTAATTTCGTCATTTTATTAAATTAAATGGTAAATATTAATTATTTAATATTTTGGTGTGGTTATTTAAGGGTATTGATTTTATACATATACATAGTTAAATAAGGAAATTAGTTTTTTATGCTTTAAAAATTTTATATTTTTTATTTTTATTTTAAATATTTATTAAAAATATTTACAAATAAATATGTATAAAAATAAATATGGATATATACAATAAATAAATGGTAAAATTGCGCAATCATCCCAGAAAATCGTCTTTCAAACTGTAACTCCAAAATCTATGAAACTACAACCATTTTAAAGATAATTTAATTTAGAATACGATGGAAGTGGGTTTGATTCAATTTGAGTTCATATGGAGCCTGAATTGGTCTTTCAATTATCGCTTTATGGCTTTTTTTCCAGATGTGGTTACTTTTATTCTATATATGATTTTATTTTGCAATTATTTTTATTATTAAGTAATGTTTTTATTTACAGCTTTTGTTTTGAAAATTATTTAATTTAAGGTCAATTTTTATACAAATAAAATAGTGTAAGTTTTCTACAAATATACATAGAAAAGTATTTACAAAACATTTTTTTGGATTTTCTAATTAAGGACCCTATCTCCCCCTAATTTCTAGTCGATCAAGTCAAGTCTTGACCTTCTGTCAAGGTTCGGGTCAACATGCATATATATTATATAGATAGTGTTTTTTATTTTATTTTCTTCTCTTTTTTCCTTCTCTTTATTTTTCTTTTCTTTCTTTATTTATTTATTTTAGGTTAAAATAACAATATATGTACAATATTTAAACACAGATGCAAGTTAGTAAGAGTAAGGAGTTAGTATTATATACATGTGTGTTATAAGGGATTTTAAGCTAAAATAAATTAATAAAGATGGTGAAATGTAGATTCATCATCCCCCTATGCTTTACCTTTGCTAGTCCCTTAGAAAACGCTTGTTTGAAAGAATAAGTGAATAAAATAAAAAGAAAGGAAAATAAAGAAATTAGGACAATAGTGAGTATTAAACTTATCTTCATAAAACTGTAGTATGAAGCTCTATCAGACCATTGGACTATTAGTGTAGTGGAACCTTAATGGGAAATGGATTTAAAACCTAACCGCCTTCAAGTTCCATACAACTCCTATTCAAGTCTACTCAACAGTCAGGTCCGAACAAGTCTACAAACACAAATTCTTATGACTATGAATATTTACTTGTACGGTGTAAGTGAAATATAACTCCCCATCTCAAAAGTAGCAAAGAAACAACCTCTCTGAACAATGTAACTCTAGTCCCCCTGTCTAACAACTCTTTCCTCGAGGAGCAGGGATATTCCTTTCTAAGTTCAAGAACAACCAGCTCAAGAAGAGGAGATGAAGAAAAGAATGGACGGTAACTAGTTTAGCTAACTATCCTTGGATGCATGACCAGTGTAGTCAAGTCATCCAGCTGCAAGCTTATAAAAATTTGACTTTAAAGCTCTTATTTTTATTTTTTTCACTTGTATATACACTCCGGCATGCATTTTACTTTTCAATCAGGCTTGTCTACTTTTGGAGATTCTGCATTTTTTCTCTTTTTTTTGAAAATATATACAAGGTGCAGCATGTACATAAGGAGTTTTTCCTCTTGAGCTAGTAGACTATCCCTCTTTTGAAGTATTATTGCAACCCCACAGCATCCTGTCTTTAGACATCAATGCTATTAGATCAGGCTGAGATGCACAACCCTCCCTTGAAGAAGACGAGAGGCTCCGCCTAGATGTACTACCCTCGTATGCTACTCCAAGCCAAAAGATTATGCCTCCTTACTACCTCCTCCATGAAGAGATACATGTAGAGTGCTTGTCCAAGATAAGCTACGGTCTGAAAGAATCATGCGTGTGTTGTTAAATATTCTACTTAGACTAATCAAGATGACATATGGACTCAAAGAATTAAGTAACCATTATCTGAAAATTCTTAACTCCAGTTCTTATAAGGTTCCTATGAAATTAAGTGGATTAAGGTCCAAACTAAGATCCATTCTTCAACTTTATTCCAAACTTAGTTTAAATGTCAATACTATCCTGAAAAATGCACATGAAAATGAAAGCAAATATGTACAATGCAAAAAAGAAAGCAAAATCTTCTTCTTCTTCTTTGAAACAATTTTCTAATTTTGATCTTTTATGGATTTTGGAAAGAAAAAATGATGCACATGTAAAAAGAGATTTTTTTGAAATTATGGATTTTTTTATAGACTTTCGGTTTTGTAGTTTTTAGGGATTTTTTAAGGGGAAAAGGGTTAGTAAAATATATACAAGGATTTGTTTGGTTTGTTTTTTTGTTTGTTTTGTTTTGTTTTTGTTTTTGTTTTTTAATAAAAGGTGACCAAAGTCTATATACACACATGGATTTTACAAATTTATGTACATATCCCTAAAATAATATTATTTAAAAGTACGAGTTATGTCTAAAGTATATATACAATCTATACGACACCCCCTATACTTAGCTCGAACTATATCCTCACAGTGATCAGAGAGCGACAAAGGAAGACATAACTCATGCTAAGTATAGAAAAGTGAAAACACTCCTATGCTACAATGACTCGAAGAAAATATGAAAATAATAAAAGTCAATGATCCCCCTGTACTTAGGATCAAGTAATCCTAAGTATAGACGACTGTACAAAAGGGAAAACTGGTGAAGAGAATGTACGGACTCAATGGTTTAATCCCCCCCCCCATACTTAGGGTAGAATAGCCCTAAGTATAGAATATCGACAAGTTGGGGGACAATCGAGAGAAGGAGTGATGAACAGAACGAATATGAACAAAACTCAGCTCGTCCACCCCCCTATACTTAGGATAGAGTACATCCTAAGTATAGCACATAGATACAGACAAGAGGTGAATGATGAGCAGAAGAAGGAAGGAGCAAATCAAGAGGGAATACATATATACAAGGTAGACATTGTTGAAGTGCCTCTCAACAAGCGCTAGAGTTTATGCCCCTAGCTGGGCGCAAAGTCTAGGACAACGAAGTATCAAGGTTCGGGACAACATCTGTAGTGCGAATATCGTACTTTCGTTGTTGTCTCGGTGTGGGAACAACAACGAGGTCAACAATGTAAATGGGGACACCCAGATAGGAAATCAGGCAGGTGTCTACTATCGGGTAAATAGATGTGTAGATAAAATCGGGCATCGGTAGCATAAAAGAAATCTTCGGCTCATGGTCAGTGTGGAGTTAATTATTGGAGCCGAAAAAGTGGAACGTGGAGAAGGAAGGATCTATCATAGAATCCTCCACGTCAATCATTTTCTCGAAAATGTGTGGAAGTTCAAGATCAGGAGACTCAATAAGGAAGCAGATATCTGATGCATGTAATGAAGAGAGATCAGGTATAGCATCGAATAACTCAAGGGTCGGCTCATCCCTGCGAGTGTCATCAAGGAGAGAAGAAAGATCAAGTTCAGAAAACTCAGAATTATCGGAAGAATTAGAACACTCAAAATAATCAGAAGACTCGGCCTCGTGATCCGACAGATTGGATGCACAATCAGGGAGAGAAACTGAGTACAAAGTACACAATGCCTGCAGATAACCCTCGGGGAGATGTGAGAAATCAGGATAATTCGAGGGGGAGAACGAATGCTTATACTCAAATAACGGGTTCTCTCTCAAAGTAAAAGAAAAACCATCCAATGAATCATGAATATCAGGCTCAAAGAAATATTGGTCAAGATCAAAGAGATCATTGACTTGCCATTGTGAAGGGATCTGAGCTTGGGAAATATTGGACATCATTTTACCCTCAAAGTTAAGGGTTGGAGGGAGGGTAAACATGAGTGATGATGATTTTTTTATTTTTGATGACTTTTTTAGTGATTGCTAATGATCTTGAGAAAATGAACGTAACCAACTCAACGCCAAGGACATACAAATACAATGCAAACCCCGGATTCACCTACTCAACGCAATGTGAAGATCGTGAAGGTTCGGTCAATTATCTTGTCAATTTTAGAGTTAGGTGATCAAATACAAAGTTGTATAAACATTTAGGTTGGCTTATGGGATTGAGGCACTAACCTTAGTGTGTACATGAGCAAGTAAATGCGAATACAATGAGGGGGTTGCTCTCCCAAAATAATGATGAGAATCAATTACGTTTTAGTAGTCCAAGTGATATTAGCAGTCCCAATTTTTAATTTTTCAATTTTTGTTTATTTTGATATTTTTGAACAAATACATGAAATGCATTTTTTTGATTTCATTTTATTCCTATATCCACAAAACAGAGGGGGGAAACGAAAAAGCCGATGCACGAGAAAATATGAGATGCAAATGCTAGAGATAGAGGTGTGTACCTGACTCTAGCACTCTACATGCAATATGATATGTGCATAAAAATAAAACTAAATTGTATGCAAATGCAAGCGAGAACCGTCCTAAGAAGTAACTTCCATTAGGAAGAATCAAGTTATTATTTGTCTAAGTCCAAATGATCTATAGGAATAGATATTCTCTTAGGGCTTTGGACCTAATAACTACTTGGCACAACCAAATAAAACCTAAGGCTAGGGGCTTCACTCACAAAAAATAAAATAAAATAAAGTCAGAAAACACAAATCTACGAAAAACAAATAAAAAACGGTAAAAACAGCGAGAAAACAGCAGTGAGGTCCTCCAAGTGCACTGGCACTTGGTGAAACAGACCCCGAATATGGTATATAATGCCCTTTTACAAAAGTTTAAATGAATAAATGCTAAAATAAATCAAAAACTATCTACGCTACAAATGATGGTCTCTCTCAATATCTTCTTCTCCTCCCCATGCACTCTCATGCGGCTTCAAGAAGAAACAAGCTGCTTCTGCTTCGTTGGGTGCTTCGGCTCTCCTAAGATCACCTCCTTCGCTCCGTGGGCCCTTGTAAGAAAAAGGAAAGAAAGAATGTGTAAGAAATACAATTATAAAACATGACCAGGAAAAATAAAATAGATACAGTGAATATGAACAATGACATAATATCGAAAAAATATAAACAAATATGTACAACCAAGAATAACATGTCAAAAGAGAAACCTAACTACCCTCGTCGTGCCTCTCTGACCACGACACCATTTTGCTGTAGGGATTTTTCGGGTTTTAAATTATTGATGTTAAAAGTGCGTAATGTCGTTGACCCAAATAATCCCGCAACAAAAAAAATATTTTTTTCTTCTCAAGCAGAATTAATTACAAAAGAAATGTAGCAAGAGAAACTTTTACTATTTAATTAACTTATATAACAATATGATCGAACTCAGGGCGGCAACCATTCCCGAGGTTTATTCAAATAATCGAAAAAATCAATTAAAAGAAAAAGGGAATCTTAAATGCTAATTATCTTGATTTTTATGAAATTTTTTTATCTTTTTTTTATTTCTATTTTTTATTTTCTGATTTTTAAAATTGTTTAATGATTTTTATTTTTGCAATTAATTTTTAATTTTTAAAAATGTAGTTTTCAAAAGTAATTTCTACACAAAAGAAATGCACATTTTTTAATTTTCAAATATGACAAAAATGCTAAAAATATCCAATTAAAATATTTTTGTATTTTGGTTACTTTTTTACTATTTTTCTAATTTTTAAGAGATTTTTAGATTTTTTTAGGATTTTTAAAATGAGTAAAAATAGGTAATAATTAAAATATTGAACAGACATGACTATTTTGTATTTTAAAAATATAAATAAAATCAAAATTACTGCAATTATTTTTTCTAGAAGCTAGAATGAATTATCTACAAACAAAAAGTGAATTCATTATTTTTAGTTTTTTCTACAATTTTCTGTGATTTTTTAATATTTTTAGTATTTTACAATTTTTATTGAGCTTTAAAAATAATTAACGTGAAAAAATCAGACAGGAAATTAAATACAAAAAATAAAACTACTCTAATTTTTTTAGAATTTTTGAAGCAATATTCGAATTTTTATGATTTTTCAAAGTGCAAACAGTAAAGGAAATGTTGTTTTTTATTTTTTTTCATAATAAAAAGAAAAATAAGTTGCAATGAAATTTTTATACAATGAAGATGAACACAACATGAGTCTAACTTGATTTTAGGGAATTTATTGAGCAACAAAAATATTTATCTGAGTGAAAAGAACATACAACTTAAAAGTCTAGAAATACAGGGATTGAATTGCAAATGTTTATAGTTTGGACATTAAAAGATGACTGAAATAAATAATAGGGAAGAAAACTATAAATTACCCAATAATAGTGTGTGCAAGGAACGTGACAGTTTGGAGAGCAGGGGCTTCTTTGCGATATCAGAAAGCTCCAGGGGTGAAATTGCAACTTCTCCCATTTTTTTAATATCCCCTAGGGTTCCTCTTCTTTGTTGCTTCTTTCTCAAAACAAAAAGGGGGTTGCACTACCCCTCTTCTTTTCCTGTAAGCACAGGACGACGGCCGGCGGTGTGCTGGCGGGGCTGTTATCTTCGTACGACGATTTAGGTGGATAGGGTGGCCCGTGATTCTCCAAGTGATGGTGGTCCAGTGGAGGAGGCAGTGGTGGGCGGTACTCCTTTGAGAGGAGGTTGCACAATGTTGGTGGAGGTGGCCATCGCTTCAGCGGGTGTCGTGCAGCCTCGGCGATGGAGGTAATAGGTTGGGTGATGGGCGGCACACGCGAGGGCGGTGTGGTGTTGTGTGGTCGCGAGTAGAAGGAGGTGGTCAGAGGTTGACTAGGTGGTGCGGACTGAGGTTGCGAGGGCACGGATGGGCGGTGCCTGCGCAAGACACGGCTGAGGTGCAGGGACGGCGCCTACGTGGCTGTGATTTTTTTTGTAAATTATTTAACCTGCAGAAAAATGACTAAAGAAAATGTATATTTTTATTTTTTTATTATTATCTTGCAACACAAACATTTACAATAAATTATATATTTTTATTTTTTAATTCCTGCAAAAACAGATGTTAGAGAAAAAGAAGAAATATATATATACTTAAGGATCAAGAGAGACTCAAGCACAACGGCTCGATCCCGATTTTTATTAGAAAAATAAAATCAAGATATGTGAGATGGGTGTGGTTCCCAGGAAAATAGAGGATGGAATCGGATCTCCGACCACTGTGCATGGTCAGAGGTGAGAGATCGTGAAGGTAGAACGTGAAGCGAATGGATTAAGAAAAATGTGGTGGTGATCGGTGTCGGATTCAAAATCAATTTGTGATGAAAAAATTAGGAATGAAAATCTAAGATCTAGAATTAAAAAAATGAACAATGAAATAAAGATGAAAATTAAACCTAAAATTATCTACAAGATAGAATAAGAAATAAAGGGGTGTGGATCTCACCGTGGAAGTAGAAAATATCGTGATGGCCTCGATGAAGGCCAACTCGCCGTCATCGGATGGTTCAGAGGCTGGACACCTCTCTGCAACAAGAAGATTCTTGGAGAATAGGCTTCTCTCACCAAAGATTGATCAAATTAAAATGAGGGAGGAGAAGCCATATTAATAGGAAAAGAAAAGAATTTGAAATTCAAATTTTGAAGTGAGAGAAAGAAAAGGAAGGAGATTTGAAAATTATGGGGGAGAAAATTATTTACATTATCTACATAATTAATTAAATTAATTATCGTCACTTTATTAAATGAAATAGTAAATGTTATTTATTTATTTTTTTTGTTGTGGTTATTTAAGGGAATTGATTATATACATATACTATATACATATGGTACATTATATACATAGTTAAATAAGGAAATTAGTTTTTTTATGTTTTAAAAATTTTTATATTTTTGTATTTTCATTTTAAATATTTATAAAAATATTTACACATACAATATATATAAAAATAAATATGGATGTATACAATAAATAAATGATAAAATGCACAAACCACCCCAGAAAATCGTCTTTCAAACCGTAACTCCAAAAATTATGAAACTACAACCATTTTAAAGATAATTTAATTTAGAATACGATGGAAGTGATTCAATTTGAGTTCATATGGAGCCGGAATTGGTCTTTCAATTATCGCTTTATGGCTTTTCCCGGATGTGGTTACTTTTATTCTATACATGATTTAATTTTGTAATTATTTTTATTATTTAGAAAACATTTTTATTTACAACTTTTGATTTACAAATTATTTAATTTGAGGTCAATTTATGTACAAATAAAAAATCTAAGTTTTATACAAATATACACAGAAAAGTATTTATAAAATAATTTTTTGGATTTTCTGATTAAGGATCATATCTCCCCATACTCTATTCCTGACCGATCAGGTCAAGTCTTGACCTTCTCTTGGGGTTCGAGTCAGTTTGTATCTATTTCATATATACAGTCTTTTTTATTTTATTTTCTTCTCTTTTTTTATTTTCTTTATTTTTTTCTTTCTTTCTTTATTTTAGGCTAAAATAACAATATATGTACAATATTTACACACAGATGCAAGTTAGTAAGAATAAGGAGTTAGTATTGTATACAGGTGTTTTATAAGGGATTTTAAGCTAAAATAAATGAATAAAGATGAGGAAATGTAGATTCATCACTAAGCATAGTAGAATGCATGAAATGAGGCAGTCGAGGGTGAGCCGAAAGAATAGAAGCAATATATATACACAATAATACCGGTCCCCCTATACTTAGGCTCAAGTCAGGCTAAGTATGATCGGATAATTACAAATGGGGAACTGAATAGATTTACGGATGTACAAGGTCAAGGAGGTTTGTGGCGGACCTTCTTGCGGGAGTGTGGCGGGAAATAGTTTGGAGATGTGGAGGGCGATGAACAGGGGAGGATGAAGAAGACCAGCCATTATCAGATTCGTCCTCAGAAGAATAGTAGTTGTACGCATAGGATCTCCAACTATTGTCAACCAGAGGCAAGTATCCTTGGATCAGAGCTGTACTTATTGCACTTACCTGATGAACCACTTCAGGATTGGACGAGGACTCTTCAAAAATCACCTGGTGTCTAAGGTCAAATGTGACTTTCTTGGTTGGTTTGTTTCCTTGAGAAGTATTGGAAGGAAGATGGACAATCTTCTTCTCCCTATCTTGAGTAAACGGTGTGGCATTTATGAGTTCCTCGTCAAATGAATCCCTGTAAAAGTCGACCAATTCTTGTAGGGTCATATGCGACTTTGGGTGAGGGAGCATGTTCCCGGTGGCTTTGTAAGTCTTGGATAGAGATGTTGATGTCACCTCCTGATAATCGTGAATTTTGGTGACATCAGAGGTTTCCTGAATCGGTTCCTTGTATGGTTCAAGTATCTCATGAATTACTGTCGACTCAAAGATTGAACCACTTAAATAATCGTGATGTTCCTCAGAAATATGGTCCAATTCTTCATAATCTCCTAAATAATGTTTCCTCCTAGGAGCAGTTGTAGGGTGGGAGGTGTGGGAAGAATCAATGGTTTGTCCAACAATCGGTCTCACGGGTGTCTCTCCTAGGGCATGTGTCAGTATTTTGTGGGGAGAGGTCTGATCATGTGAAGCATTTGTCTCCTGGTCACATATGTCGGTTTCAAGTCGGGTTTCCTCAGAGCAGGTCACGTCATTGAGGCTTTGTGCATTATGGTCAGAGTTTGGAAACTTGATTTCTTGAGTCTCACAATCAACAATTTCCTTAGCAGAGGCTAAGAACGGCTTTCCTAAAATGATAGGATACTCAGATAACATTCCGGGGTGCTCAATGTCCAGGACAATAAAGTCTACTTTATGCTTGTTACCCTGAAAATTTACAATGACAGAAACGTTCCCCCACAGTCTTTTGGTAGATCGATCAGGCAGTTGTATGAGTTTGAGTCAATCAAAAATGGACTTGGGGAGGATGTTGAGCGTAGAGTCATCATATAACCGAACATGAGTAAATATGGTAATCCTCAATTTCACATGTGATCTGATTCAACTGCTTGTCTTTACGGCTTTTGATTTTGTGATTCATCACCAAAGAGCTGGCCATAGATATGACACGAGATTCAGTCCTTGATCATTTCTTGCCCATCTTTTTAGGGTTTAGTCGACTCTTCACAAATCTCTTAAGATCGGACACATATTCTATGGCCTTGATCAATGGAAGTTCTAAAATCAGACTCTTGCAAAATGCTTCCATTTCAAAATTGCCAATTTTTTTTGAATTTTCCCTTTTTAGAATTTTTTGGTTTTTTCTGTGATATGATCAGTATGGGGATCTGAGGTCAGTGTAGTTGTGCCAGATTGTGAGTCACATGATGATTCAGTGGTTCGCTTGGTGGTGGCCTCACTTTTTCTGGATTATGCATCGACTGTATGAGATCATATATTTTCTTAGTCAAAGCGTCTGCTCTATGATTGATCCGAACAATCTTATCCTCAAACATCTTATGAATTGTGATTGAATAATCATTCTCCATATGTCGTGATTTAGGCATGTAATCTTGAGTAGAGTATTGATTATTCATAGTCATTACGGTCTGGTCATGAGTGACATATCCTTGACTCTGGTTTTCTTGTGAATTGTCAAAGGACAATTGATCGTACTCAGGAAGATAGTCAACATGAGTAGGGGATGGTTCAAGAGGTTGTGAGCTCATAGTAACCGGAAATCTTGTTTCATTGTCAATATCGGTTACTCTATTTTTCATCCATGAAGAAGTGTAGTCATAGGGTGGGATGTATGGGAGGGAAGAGAATGATGGCAGAGGGGGATCATGTTTGAAGAGCATGTTCCCCTGGAAAGTGTGAGAAGAAGGATATCGGGACATGGTCGTGGAGATCGGGTGGAAAGACCAATGTGTCGACATCTTCTCAAGAGAGGGATGGAATGATTCACGAACCACAATTTGCTTGCAATTGCAAGGTCTTTGACGCACAATTCAAACACAAAACAAACATGTAGATTCATCTGCTCGACTCTTGTGAAGGCACGTTAGGGTTCGACCGCTTATCTTTTCAATTTTAATTTAATGATAATTCAATCTTGGAAATTAAGCAGAGCTGTTAGGTACCGAAATATTTCACAAAGACTGTCCCGAGTTCATACAACTAGTTGCATCTACTTTCAACCAGTATGGGTGTAAATACGGACCGTTAGATGGCTACCCGTGTTACTTGAGGACGGAGCCTTTCACAGTAACCTCTAAACCACCCACTCTGCTAACAGAAGTCAAACCGTAAAACGGCTACCCAAAACCCTCACTGAGAAGTAGCTACTTATTTCTAAAAATAGTAGTCTGAATGAAAATTTTCGATTTTTGGCTCTACCCTAAGTGTGTGATCTAGTCCTTGCAAACAATGAGTGGGTTTCTCTCCATCAGACATAAGGGTTTAATTTTACGCCAATTTTATTTATAGTCGCCTTAATTAACAGTCTCGATTTTAAATGAAGGTTATCACTGAAGTGTTAGGTGAGGACAACAATTCATGCCTAACGAGCAATCCCAATTCCTTTAATTCCTAAGTTGTAGAACTGAGGAGGGACAATCGAGAAAGCCAATGCAAGCGTAAATCAATGACGCATGCTTAAGAAGAAGACTTACAATGATTCCTCGCATTCTTCATGCGGGATGCAATACAAAGAATTTTTAAAACTTACACTAAATGATATGCACAGATGGAATCGCTCTAAGAAAATAGTTCTATTAGCGGGAAAGAATTGATTTAAAAATTTGGCTAAGTTGAACGATCTACCAGTGTGTATAGTTAGTGAGTAACGTGTGTCCTACAATTTACGAGCACAAGCAAAAATAATTTTAATCTAGCATATGTGCTCCTAAATTCTACGCCACACCATAGAGAGTCCAGTCTGGATAATTACAAATTATCAGGGTTCAGAGAGAGGGACCCTGTGAATAATGCAGAAAATTAAACTATCTAAGCTCTCTCTTACAAAATTAAAATTCAGTCTTTATTTTTGCAGATCCTTGATTTTGAATCTAAAGTTTGCTCTGAGCTGTTTATTTGCGAAGAGAAAAGATGTAGTTAGTATCTGTAGAGAGAGAGAGAGATAAAAAATATAATGCAGAAAATAAAATGAAAAAAAAAGGAAAAATGACATAAAAATTAATTTCACAAAAATTAATTATAGAAAATAATTTAAAATCCTAAAAATTCATCAATCCCCGGCAACAGTGCCATTTGATGAACGTGAAATCTGCCTCTTTAATTATCTAAAATTGTAATATAGGAGACGATCTTCGATCAATCAAAAACAACAATCTTTGAATGTTGTGGAGAATTTTTCTTGGCAAGTCTACCATGGTCGAACACATGGAATGATGATTTTTAGTTGTGTGATTTTAAATTAAATAAAATAATTAACTAATTATGAAGTTAATTTCTATGTCAAAGAATAAAGAGAAACTAAGCTGAGAATATGCAAATAAATAGAGAGAATAATTCAACACATGATTTGTTATTATGATTTTTAATCCAACAATAATAATCAATGTCCTCGAAATTCCATCACATATCAAAAGGGTAATTTTGAGAAATATTTATCAATAATATCCAGACTGCAGGCTAAAGGTTAATTACACAATTAATAATCCTGCAAATATTCAGATCAAGTGAAAAGAATTATCCTCAAACTTCTCAAATAAATCAAATCCCCTTTTTTCACATGAAAAATCGGGAAAATAATTCATCTTTCCTCAATAGACTCTTGTAGAAAATAAATCTTTAATTTAAAAAATGCAGATTGTCACAAGAGAATTTATCAAATAAAATTCCACAATCGAGCCTCCCTGCAAGTATTAGATCCTCAAAGATATCACTAGATTTACTTATCAATTTAAATTTTCTTCATTGTGTATCCTATAGAATAAATCATTATTCTCCTTGGTAAAATATCGCATAAATATCAAAAATCGGGCATGAATAGATCAAACTCCTTAAACAATCGTCATTAATAAATATTATATGATCAATTCATAAAGTACATAATATGAAAGAGCATGAAAATATCTTCAAAACAACGTATTACGCGTAAAAATTGGAGTTCTAATGAGCACAGATATGATGAAATGAACTAACATGGACTAAAATGTAATAAAAATTATTATTTTTCTTTCAAACGGGTCCCTGAGGGACTTATCTGCAATTTCTAAACGTCGAAGGGGTTCCTCTGTAATTTTTCACCACGCAAGGGGTATATCTACAATTAGTCAAACTTTAAAAGACCTGAACACAAATTTTACCGTGAGTCACGCGCAAGGCACACAACGCTGACGTCAGCTCTAGCAGGGCTTTTTACGATTTTCTGGAAGTTGGAGGGGCTGTCGGCAAAGAATTCCTCCCGCACGTGCCTTGCACGTGGTGGAGGAGGCTCGGGCACCGAGGCTCAGGCTTGGGTATCGAACCTCCACGTGGATGGTACACGAGCTTTGGGTGGGGGGGCATTGGAGACCCAGATCTGAGGCTCGAATGCCCAAGCCTCCACGTGGATGGTTGCACGGGCTTCGGGTGGGGCGGATGGAGCTTTTCGAGATCAAACCTACAACTCGGATGACGAACCTAGAGGCTCGGTGGGGCGGGGGAACGTGGTGCGAAAAGAGCCATTGCATCAAGGGCTAATGCCCTGATCCAATAGTGGTGATCGGGCGGCGAGCGAACGGGGGCTCTGTCAAGCGGAGACCATGGTCGTGTCAGAGGTAAAGATGCAAGGTGGTGGGGAGCGTCGAGGGATAGAGGTGGAAAGCGAGCGGGCAGAGGCAGAGGCGGGGGCTGTGGTGCACGACCGAGGAGCGTGAGGTGGTGGCGTGACTGTGTACGGACGTGGAGTGCATGGTCGGAGGGCGAAGTCTGCTGGCGTTGACGGGGTGGTGGATTTTGTTTGGAAAGCAGGAATGACAAGGAGTAGGTTGTGTGGGAAATCACCTAGGGATGCTGGAGTGGCGATGGCCTGCTTCCGGTTGTCACTTGATCTCCTCGGTGAAGGAGCGAGCTTAGCCACTGAATGGAGTTAGCAACCGTAAGGTCGGGGAACACCCTAGGATCACGTCAACGGGCTCGAAGGTGGCACGGAGGGGCTGTTGTCACCAGCCCTTTCGCTGAGCTTGGTATGATGGCAGATGGCGATGGAGGGAGGGGACGACGATCTTTTATAGGGAGGTGCGAGATGAGTAACGGTCGGAGGTCGCGAGGAGGGGCACAACAGTTGTGAGGGGAAGAGTGATGGTCGGGGGGCGGCAGTTACAAGGGAGGAGGAGAGGTCGGGGGAACGACTGTCGTTTTGGGTTAGGAGAGCACGGTTGGGAGGAAGATGGTCACGTGCTTGGCACATGACCAAGGGTGGGCGACAGGAGAGAGAAGAGGTGGGGTGCCACATGGCATGCCCAGGGGCTGACATGTGGCATCCAAAAAAGTTTCAAAATTTATAAGAAAAGAAAAATAGAAAATAAATATAAGGAGACCTCAGATCGAAAAATTTTCTTTACAAAAGTTGTTTGTCTCGACGAGATCTACAACTTTCATGAAGGGATTAGAAGCAAAAGAGGTCATCTGTACTAAGTGGTATTTTTGGTGGTTCTCCATGTGTATAGAAAACCAACTTTTAGGGTTTTGTAATTTTTTGGTGGTTTTAAAGAGGATCAAAATTAAATAAAAAATACGATAAAATTACAAGACAACTAATTACACATCAATTAATTTTTTGGAATTTTAAAAAATAAGAAAATAGGGAAATAAAATAGAGGTATGAATTACGCGAATTTTGTACAGACTCTCAAAGGACACTCGGACACAGTTAGTTTCTTTGATTTCAGTCTTGAACTAGATTTAGATTTTTATGTTGTTTGATAAAACTTTCATCAAAGAACGTAAATGAAAAAGAAATAAAATAAAAAGGGTTAATTATGTACATAAAAACTCAGGTCAAAATAGCAAAAAGATAAAATACGTAAAAGAGTACAAAACCCAACTTTCACATATGAGCTCCAAATTTTATTTTTGAAGGTATTTGAAAATGAAGTACTTTAAAAGTGAATAGAACAAATCGGACAGTGTATGAGGAAGATATGCACGTTTTAATCCGTCAGATGTGAAATTAGACTTTGGGTTTATTTGACACTTATTTGAGTTAGCGATTTTTTTGTTGTATTTTTCTTTTATTATTGTTAGTAATATTTACATATTCGAGGTATTTTGGGGTCAATTAGAGTTAGGATGGATTAATTAAAAATAGAGAAAGTTAGCAGCTTTTTAGGCTAATTTACATATTATGCAATTATGCATAATGAAATGCGAATATTATTAACACATATTAATTATTAAATGCATATAGATTTTGGAGAACAAAGCCTAATTGACCAATTTTAGCATGATGATTCTGAGAGTCATCACTGTAATAAGAATCTGGTTGTAATTTGATTTCATACTTAATGACCAAAGTATGATTAGTTAAAATTTTAAGTGAAAAAATGGAATAGAAATAGAACTTGATTTTTCCTATGGTTACATGTTGGTATGTTATGTTTATTGATACAATATAACTGCTTAGTCTTTTAATGTGATTAAATGTCACCACGTTGCAACTTACTTGTTCATATATAGTTTATTGCATTTGTTTACATGCAAGTGAGATTGAATCAAATGCATGCCAAGTCTTAATGTAATTGTAATATTACTATTGTAAATTATTTTTTTAAATTAATACTTATTGATGTTGCTCATTACCTTACACTTTTGACCTTGACATAGCCTTATATTTATATGAAAAATATTGCTTCACTACGATAGTTAGTTTACCTTTTAATTTGTGACCCATGTAAAGAGATTTGTCCAGGAGGAGACACTTGGTGACTATTTGGAGAGTTAGACACTTTTGGATAAAGATGTCGTCATTTGCTTCTAGTTTCCTAGCATAATTTGCTTTTGTTATAATTAAGGCATATATTTGACGCCATGTAATAAAAGCTTTATGAGAACTCCTTTTCTTTTGAGATATTATTATATATCATGCTAACTTATTCCATATTGAATATATGGACCTCTTTTCGAAATTGATTATGGTTGGTTATGTGAATGTATCATATTTGATGATGGATGACTCGTTTTTTGGTTTGATTGATGATATTAACTCCCTGCATGTAAATAGTCAGATAAGATCGGGATTGTCATGGGGCAGTTTTGTTACATGTATGTCTATATCAGACCAGCTCGTCCCTATCCAGGCCCAATCTATCCCCTCGCAGGCCAGGTCCGGGCCTAGGTTGTAGTTTGGAAAAAAATGGTTGGGCTCAAGCCCGACCTGTGGGGCTTGCTGTCATGGCCGGGCTCGGGCTGGGCTATACTGGGTCTTCCCCGACTTGGCCCGGTGCTCATCCCTAGTCAAAGACATGAGGGAGATCAGACACATGATCACTACGCTCATAGAATAAATGTAACGCCCCGGGCTTAGGTCCCCGGTTCGTTATCGAGGAAAACTGGCCTTGACAACTTGTTGGGTTAGGACCCAAATAGATCCATTGACAACCACCCAAAATGCTTAAGCCCAAGTTGTCAAGTAGTAATCCCCACCACTTATAAACCACACCCACACTTCTTGAGTTTTAGATGTGGCACTATGTTTGGGGGTATGTGTGTTACAACCTCCCCCACTTATATTTGCAACATCTTCGTTGCGACATTACCCGTCACTTATTCCCAGTGACAGTGGCGGCTGCACACTCCCGATTTAGGTCCCTTCGGGTAGCCCTTTCCACTATCAGAGGGAACCCGCTCTGATACCATTTGTAACGTCCCGAGATTAGGTCCTCGGTCCATTATCGAGGAAAACTGGCCCTGACAACTAGTTGGGTATGAGCCCAGATGGACCCGTTGACAACCACCAAAAATGCTTAAGCCCAAGTTATCAAGTAGTAATCCTCACCACTTATAACTCACACCCACACTTTGTGAGTTTTAGATGTGGGATTATACCGGCTAAAACTCACGAAGTGTGGACGTGGGTTATAAGTGGTGGGGATTACTACTTGACAACTTGGGCTTAAGCATTTTGGGTGGTTGTCAACGGGTCCATCTGGACCCATACCCAACAAGTTGTAAGGGCCAGTTTTCCTCGATAACGGACGGGGGACCTAAGTCCGGGACGTCGTTACAAACGGTATCAGAGCGGGTTTCCTCTGATAGTGGAAAGGGCTACCCGAAGGGACCTAAGTCGGGAGCGTGCAACCGCCACTGTCACTGGGAATAAGTGATGGGCCATGTCACAACGAGAACGTTGCGAATATAAGTGGGGGTGGTTGTAACACACATACCCCCAAACATAGTACTACATCTAAAACTCACGAAGTGTGTGTGTGGTTTATAAGTGATGGGGATTACTACTTGAGTGGAAGGATTATTACTTGACAACTTGGGCTTAAGCATTTTGGGTGGTTGTCAACGGGTCCATCTGAGCACATACCCAACAAGTTGTCAGAGACAGTTTTCCTCGATAACAGACCGGAAATCTAAGCCCGAGATGTTAAAATAAATCCCAACACCGTGTATTAGTCTTCATAGATGCAATCAATGATTATGCTAAATGATCACATTTGGGGAAGAGATGTCCTCAAATTAGTGGCTCCACGTCCTCGTCGGTGATGTACAACTTGTGGAATGAGAAGATGCCTTGTGCATGTCTGCAGACAGATTGTAGATATCCTCATCAAGCCCCTTCTCTCAACCATTTGCAATGATGCCTGTGCTTTCTAAGCCTTGCTCCCTCCGACAAGAGGTCCTCCACAAGAGGAAAGGATGTGATGGAGGGATGAAGGAGGAATGATGAGTGATTGATGGAGGAAGGTAGAAGAAGGGGAGATGGAGTTAAAAAAACGACATTTGTTAGAGTTGTAAGTATTTTTTTAACATTTTAGTCTTTATAATTCTGAAAGTTTAACCATCATACGTTAAAAATAAGGATAGACAGTGATATTGGAGGGAATACGGAGTAGTACTAAAGAATGCAAGGTCATTGTTATGTAATTATATGCGGAAATACTTGTAAGTATCCCTTCTTTGATCTTTTTTTATAATTAATCACTCTCACTCATATTGATATTCAAAGAATAAAGTATTTCAAAGAATGGTACGAGATCATACCAAACGTATTGGTAAATGCGGGTGCAAGAAATCTTTTGGTAGGAAGTCATCTCCTACCTTACTAGGGACCTTTTTGTTAACGCCCCCTGCAACCCTTCCGTCGGCGGTCTCACTTCAACAAAAACACATTACGAGAAACACCTCTCTTCCCCCATCTCTCTTACCTCGTTCTCACTCTCCCTCCGCGCCGCTCCCACCCCTTGCCTCCGATCGGATACCCGCCTTCCGATCGCCGCTCTCCGCCTGGCTTCCCCCCCGTCCATCTCCTCCCTCGCTCCGCCGTTCCCGGCCCGCGAAAATGGTAAGCCGAAGCCCCCAGATCTGGTCCCCACGCGTTGTTGGATTCCAAAAAATTCTTCGGCGCATCCGTTGGAATCGCGTGTGCGGTGGATCCAGGGGTTTACTTGGTTTCGTGCTTTATTTTTAATCGAGATCTGGCGTCTTGAGCTGACACTAATGGATCTTTCTGTTCTTCTTCGTTTCTTGTTTTTGATCCCATTACGCGTCTTGTGGGATGATACAGCCTCTCAGGCTCGAAATCAAGGTAGAATTCTCCCGTGAATTCGATTTTGTGATTCGTTTCTCCTGGTTTTTGTTGCGTGGGAATTGAAGTTGATCTTTGGAATTTGTGGAGCAGAGAAAGTTTGCACAGAGGTCGGAACGGGTGAAGTCAGTAGATCTGCATCCGTCGGAGCCATGGTAATTATGCTCGCTCCACATTCGTTGTTCCAGGCGGGCGGGCATTTATGGGGCTTGGATTGGTTGAAAAATTGTAGTTTAGCATATTCGAATAGAACGTGTAATCTGCAACGGTAACCTGTGATTTTCTGTCGCTTGCAGGGTTCTAGCAAGTCTGTACTCTGGAACGGTCTGCATCTGGAACTACCAAACTCAGGTAAACGTTTTCAGGATTGGTCTTATCTTTGCTTGATATGGTTGCATACATGATACCTTTTTCGTTCTTACTTTAGTGGTGCTGAGTGAAGTGGAATGATAATAATTGTTTATCGAACTAGTTAAACCTCTGACTAGTCATTTCAACTTTCTCAGTTGAAACCGAAGTGGAGAGTTATTCCCAATAGTCCTTGAAGCGAGGTTATAAATAATAATCCGAACACACCATGCAATTGCCATAGAACTTGCTTTGTAATTAACATTTCTCGTGAAGACACTGTATTATCACTCTTATCCAATGTTTTTAGATAACAAGCTTAAATAGGTGAAGAGGAAACATATTAGTCTTTTGTTGGTGGGCTGAGCTAGTGTTTGGACCTGTGTGAAATGGGTGCTTTGGTTGCCATACACTCATTCCAGAGATGCCTGCGAGAACAAATTGCCGTGATGCTTATAGGTGCAGGTTCACACCTATACTATTTTTTTGTTGAATGATAAGTTTTATCAAAAAACGACTTTTCTTTATGTAGGTTATGTAGGTTACAACTTGATTACATTTGTAGAGAGGTAATTCTTTTATTATATCTTTAGTTAATCATCTACACCTCTTCATGTACCCACTTCAATGGTCTGGTGGTGTTGTAGTGTGCCTACCAGTACCACCCAAAAGACCATGGTTCAAATCCCCCCTTATGGGGGTTGCGTTTGGGAGCCGATAATCCGCATAGAAAATGGTCGGATCTTTCAACATGGATTTGAGCAAGAATCCATGTAGCCGAGACCCTACTTAAAGTGGGAGAAGGCTCTGCCTTTTTTTATCTATACATTTTCATGCAAAAAATCGGTATCTATACATCCGCGTAAATATTATATTATATATATATATATTTATCTTCATGTACTCTTTATATCTGAATCTCCTGATATGTATATTCGGGTTAGCTGTACTCATTCTCCTAATTTTCTACCCACTTTCCTCTTCTTCAGCCACTGTCATTTGCATCCATATATGGTGGTTATTTACTTGACAAATAGGTGCATCCCAAAACCTATATTCTTGGGTTTTATGCCATCCTGTTCATGCGGGCACACCCATTGTCACCCATTGACAGTTGCGAATGTTGTCATTTGGTGTGTTCTTGGTAACTTGACTATACTTAAAAATAGTTAACTCCAATATTTTTCTTGCATTTGGTTTTGCTTCTCAATTTTTTTATTTACTTTTTCCTACAAAAGTACTCAGTGATCATATAGTATACCTGATCACGCATATTGAGACTTGTGAGAGTCAGAATCCCCACTCCAAATACAACCACTATCAAACCAACCAGACGGAAGCCATCATTAAGAAACTCTGAAGAGTAGGAAGAACTTTCTAATGGATCAAGAACAATGTTTTTTAATATCTTTGATATCTCTTAAACCCTTTTGTGTGAATTATTCAAAATTGTTTTCATATATTGGTGCAATGCTTCCATTCTTCATCATAACAAATATCCTTATCATGAAAGATCTCTGATAGTCTAACACCATTGAATGGGGGATGGATGCTCAGTTTTTAATCCGTGTTCCGCACTACCTCTTGTATACCTGCATTAAAAAGACCTCTTTTAGAATGTATATTCTGGAAAGTGCAATTGTGTAACTTTGGATACAAGTAAATGCCATGTGCCTCCTTTTATCGGCATATTTTTAAATTAATGGAAGCGCTTGCCGAGCCACATAATATCTGGTTTATGAGTAAAAAAACTTGGGATACCAAAAAGGTTGGAGGCTTGGAGTAAACTTCTTATTTATCTCCCATTGTTCTGAATCCTCATTGAGAGAAATATATATACAAGTGTTCAAGCCTGATGGATGCCGTCTTGAAATTTCAGTTTTCCTTGTAAGGTTCATGGTCCTACCAACTCAACTTGCAAATATGTTTTAAAGTACGTGCTTCAACAGTTGTTGATTTTCCATTGAGCTGGCAATCTCCAATATCCACCAGTTTTACCCGAATATGCAAACTCAAGGGTTCCTCAGATGCAAATCGTGTCCATCTGGGAGCTTGCTGATATAGTTCACCTCAGAATTAATGCCACACTTATTTAATAAACCCAAGGTTTTAAACAATGGGCCATCATATCCATAACCTGTGATGACATACTTGCTGACTGCTGCTTATACGCCTAGCCCCATTCCTTCAAATTATAAAGAAACTTGTTTCGGAAAATATCAGATGTAAGGATGTTCATCTTCACAAATCCTCACCTAAATTTATAGGTGTTGGAGTATAAGAAATATGGATTTTTGACAAAGGTTGTAATATTCATTTTAGATTTTTTTCTTGTTTGTGTTTATAATTTTCTGTATCTTCTAGATGCTTCATCCGGTTCCATTTAGCATTTGATTGCTGAAATGCAGAGGTATAATCATCCCTTGGCTTTTCCATATAAAAATGGATGTATATTTTGATGCCTTTTTTTTCTAACTTTAAATTATCTAGAAGTGGTCTTCAAACGAGCAAACTAAAACCGGACATGTTCTAAGAAAAGGCATCAATTACTTAGATTTGTTCTTTACGGTCCGAATCTACTCCAGACTCGTTCTTCCTCACTAAATATGATTGTATGCCGACATAAAATGAAAACCTGCCCAGTTTAGAGTAATGGTAGTGGAACTGTAATATCGAGGTTACTGCGAATAATATTCATTAAAGAACAATCAAGGAACTTTTTTTGTATTTTGTTTAAATAACTGAAGGTTTCTTTTTCCTATATCTGTATTCACTTCAATTTTTCCCCATTACCAGACAATGGCAAAATCCTTTGAGGTGGCAGAGTTACCAGGTATTATTTTGTGAAGGTCCTTTTATTATTATTCTATCCATTTGAGGACAGAGGATGCTAGCTGTAATTGCTTCTCAGTTTGTGCTATGATGTAATTGTGTTTTAAATATGCAGTGCGGTCTGCCAAATTTATACCACGCAAACAATGGGTAGTTGCTGGAGCAGATGACATGTTCATTCGCATTTATAATTACAACACCATGGACAAAGTCAAAGTTTTTGAAGCCCATACTGATTACATCAGATGTGTGGCTGTTCATCCGACTCTTCCATATGTTTTGTCATCATCTGATGATATGTTGATAAAGCTCTGGGACTGGGAAAAAGGATGGATCTGTACTCAGATTTTTGAGGGCCATTCCCATTATGTCATGCAAGTTACATTCAATCCGAAAGACACCAACACTTTTGCCAGTGCCTCTCTTGATCGCACAATAAAGGTCCAATGGGATGCTTTTAATTTTCTCTTTTTTGGATTCAGTAAGTCTTTTTTGAGTCAACTAAATAATTAAAATTATATTCAGATTTGGAATCTCGGGTCCCCTGATCCAAATTTTACTTTGGATGCCCACATGAAGGGAGTCAATTGTGTTGATTATTTCACTGGTGGTGACAGACCATATTTAATTACTGGTTCTGATGATCATACCGCGAAGGTTTCTTCTAGTTGTTGCTTCCACTGTTTCTATCAAGTTGTCTCCCAATATCCAACTATAACTTATGTCTGATTAATCAGGTGTGGGACTACCAAACAAAAAGCTGTGTTCAGACCCTAGAGGGTCACACACACAATGTTTCAGCAGTTTGTTTTCACCCAGAGCTTCCCATAATAATTACAGGTTCCGAAGATGGGACTGTTCGTATATGGCATGCAACGACTTACAGGTTAGAGATCCCATTGTGACCTTTTGCATGGTTCGGTATGGTTAATTGTCTCAGCTACAATTATACTTGAGACATTTTGGCTCTTGATCAAATTTCTTTCTAAAAGGTTGTTGTGGTTAGTAGTAATATTCATTTGGCCAGGAGTCTCCGAAGTCTTTAATTTTTATCCACATGGATGACATGGCTATCGTTACATTCCTGTTCAACTCTGAGCTCTAAAAGCTGTTTTGATATCTTTTCTGCTTAGCTTCTCTTATTGATGTATTGCATGTATTTTTGTTAGTGATATTCTGACAATCTGACTGACACAATAAAATATTGAATCACCGAGTTCAATTTTTGACTGGGATAGATCATATTGTGTGATATTTATTTCTTATTCTTTGTCCGCAGACTTGAGAATACCCTAAATTATGGTCTGGAACGGGTTTGGGCTGTTGGATATATGAAAGGATCGAGGAGGTAACTCTGGATACTCTCTCTTTTGGGTTTTACATCAGTTTGCACCTTTAATGGTTTTATTGTTTATCTTTTTCTCGAATAATCTGTTTGGAATGAAATTGTGATTGATGGTCCTTGTAAATGATGAACGTCAAACACATTCTACAGGATTGTGATGGGATATGATGAAGGTACTATTATGATAAAGATTGGGCGTGAAGAACCTGTTGCTAGCATGGACAATAGTGGCAAAATTATACGGGCCAAGCATAATGAAATTCAAACTGTTAACATCAGGGCCGTGGGAGCGGATACCGAGGTACACATTATGTGCCTATGTGATACCAAAGAAATGTGAATGTTCATTATGAGAACTGCATTTGATCAATGGGCCTGAATTTGCAGGTTGCGGATGGAGAAAGGTTGCCATTAGCTGTTAAGGAACTGGGTAGCTGCGACCTTTATCCTCAGGTATGCTTTTTCTTGATTTTATAAGGAAAATATTCTTCCGTAGATCGTGTTATGTCATTTTCCTGTCTCAATGTTTTTGACCTACGTGAGTGCTGATTTGTTTTTATCCACTATGTTCATTTCCTCAATGCATCTTATCATACTAAACTTTCTATGATTGTCGTTTTAAAGAAAAAACTTTCTATAATTGCTTCTTTACCCATGTTTGATTTTAGATGATTTTCTGCATGATAATTTGTTTGAGTCAATTTTCTACATGATGAATTGAAACTAAGGTGGATTTGAGAACATTCAATCCATATCTCCTGGCCTGACCTTGTCTGTGGATTGCCTTGGTGATATATAATAGTAGTAGAATAATATATGGATAGATTCAGCACTGGATTGACCGAATCATGCTGGAGTAAGTAACTCTGTATGATACGCTGTCTGTCCGGCTTTCTTCACCTGCTAATTCACATTACGTGATAGATTTTCAAGGAACCTTCCCTTAAATTTTGAGTTGGCAACAAGAATAACCTGTTTGTGGCTTGAAGTCATGATTTTTTCTCATTTATAATAATTGAAATTTCTTTTTTACAAGAGCCCACCTCTCTTTCCAACCAGTGACTTTTGCGTGTCAATGCTTAGTCAAATCCCACCCTAATTCGATCTTGGTACATTCAAGTTGCTATAAATACTGTTTGGATATATTTATGCTTATGTCCAATTCCACTCTAATTTGGTATTGGTACATTCAAGTTGCTATAAATATTGTTTGGATATATTTCTCTGATTATATTGCGTAAGATCCAAACTCATCTGGATCGAATGATTAAATTAGTATGTTACACTGTCCTGCTGTCTTTACCTGCTAATTCATATTTTGGCTAATAGGCTTTGAAAGATCCATAAATTAAATTACCTCGTCACTCTAGGCTTAAATAAGTTTTTAGTCAATAATTTTGAGTTGGCTACAAGAAACAGGTGTCTGTTCCTTGGAGTCATGAAAACCTCTCTCATTTATAATATATTAAGATTTTCCTTTTCACAAGAATTCACCTCTTTCCCGCAAGTGGCTTTTGTGGATTAATGCTGATGTCCAGTTTCACTCTGATTTGGTATTTGTTTTATGAGACCAACTCTAATATGGTATTGGTACATTCAAGATGTTGTAAACTTTGTTTTGTTATTTTTTTGATCATATTCATTAGATCCAATCATAAAAGAAGTAAAATTAAGGGGGCCTCTTGGTCTTGGTCATTTGGAAGGACTTATTAATAGTGGTAGATGGAAGGTCATGTTAATAGAAAAAAAAAGAAGGCTACAAAGTTGATCTGACTTTTGATTAGCTTTATGGTTTGCAACTATTAGCCAGGTTTCTAGGCATGTTCAGCTGTCAACTTAGCTGATATTATCCTTTTGCTGAAGGAAACCACCTGGGTGAACTACTCATGATGTGGGCTGAAACCCTCTATTTCAGAAAAGCTTGTCCTATAAGTCTTTTCTAGGTCCAGACCCCATTGTCCTCAAGTCATCATCTAAGGTACTGAGATAAAATTTCCATCCTCAATTCTTTTTTTAGTTTTCTTACATTGTTTTCCTGTTTTGGCCTTGCCTTGGCTGTCACGCTACCTTAGTTTTAATCACATAGAAAAGCTCTATAGTCCTGAGTGTTGTGGTTGATATTTCTGTTGCAATGAAACAATCAGAATCTACACTGCTTTTAGCAGTTCTGATGCTTGCAGTGGATAATTATACACACGCACATTGAATTCCTTTTTCCATTTGCTTCTTCCTTGATGCGTTGCTAATATATGTGTACTATGATTGTAGAGTTTAAAGCACAATCCAAATGGGAGATTCGTTGTTGTTTGCGGAGATGGAGAATACATTATATATACTGCACTAGCTTGGAGAAATAGATCCTTCGGTAGTGCCTTGGAATTTGCATGGTCGTCTGATGGAGAATATGCTGTTAGAGAAAGCACGTCAAGGATTAAGATATTCAGTAAGAATTTCCAGGTTTGTTTCTACACATACGTCAACCACTTCTAGTAAATGCACTTGTCAGCTGTATACATTTTATTGATTATCTTGTACTTTTGCCATCCGAATTTCTTTTCAGTACCTATAATTGGCGGCCTTGAATAGCTACATCAATGTATTAAAAGATGTTTGGTTATTAACATTTAACGTATTTGTAGGTAGACAAACGAAGCTTTATATCTTTATGAATGACCTTGTTAATTGACCGACACCGAATTTGACACATGGGGAACAGACAATTAGTAAGCTTAATGGGAATCAATTGATTGTAGTGAATATCCTCTATAAGGAGACATCCAAGGACGAAGCAGGTGGAACTTGCTCAGACCTTCTAGGAGACAACCCCATCAAGTGTTGCCGATATTTCTAGAGGATTCAGTCAACATCTCAAGGGACTCCCTACTCTCAATGAGTAGTGAGTACTACACTTATAGGATGTGAGGAATTGGCTATTTTCTAGCATGTGCCAAACAAGGTAGAGAGCATGTCATGTGGTATGCTTGTAAGTGTTTTTTTCTAGCGTGAGTCCACCTTATCAGACAATGAATAACCAACTTCTCTTTATCGGTATCCTTCCTTCTCTACATGTCATTTTCACTCAACTTCAATAGCTTGATGCTATGGTACCTTCTCCTGCATTTTCTACAGAGTCCTGCATTGGTTACCTTTGGTGGATGTGGAGGTAGAGGTTGTTTTTTTATCCGAGGTTGAGGTTGTGATTCATGTCAGGGGTAAGGATGTGTTTTCACTCCTTATATACATTATTGGCGGATCAAACATCCATTTAATAGGTGTCAGATGAGGTTTGGCCAATATCATGTTAATCATGCCTCAACTAGTCTTGATGGTTACTCTACTCTTCACATGGCATATACAACGACTACCAAGCTGATGCATCATAAAATTGGGAATAAGGGCAAAATTAAGTTTTTTGTCCATCCCCATCCAATTAGAGCTGTTAATTAAACTAGGGTTAGTGGTTGTAACCTAATATTCCGATCAGACTCTAATTAGGATTTTTCGTCCAATTTGAGTCATTTTGATAATGATCATGTGATATTTGCTAAGTTTCAAGTGGAGTAATTTTAGGGGTTTAATTAGGGTTTATTTAATTTTTTTTATTTTTATTTTGCATCTCCACCCCTTTATATAAAGGGAATATGAGTGATTGTGCGAGAACGACTCAAAATATATAAAAAGTGGTCTCTTTATATTCCCTCTCCTTGCTCTCCCTCCATCTCCACATCTGTCTTTATCTTCCAAAATCCCGATCTATAGTCATGATTCTCCCTTCTTCCTCTCATCTCTTAGGGCTCGGAATGCTAGAGAAGTCATCAACCTCCGAATCTGAGGCCTTCCCCTGGGGGAGCGACGGGGTGTCTACATGCCTCCTCTTGAGGGAGGGACTGAGTAGGCTCATTAGCTCTTCTCTCTGTCCTCCAGTTAGATACCTGCATTTGATTTACGTGGAGCTTAATAAGTGGTAGACATAGAGAGGGCGAGCCTACTATATATTAGGATTATTTATTTCACATTCTCTTTCCTCGACCCTAGCTCACTTCCACTTCAAGCAACTTGTGAGCTTAGTTGTCTTATGTTTTCCCAGGAACTTGGTTTTTCCCATCAGGATTCCTATTCCTTTACCCCACGGCAACACTATGCTGCCTATATTGCTTCCAAGCTATTTTACAAAAGATGTAACGTGACAAGGGATTGCTACATCTCATATCTCTTCAGAGTTTCAATTGTTGCATCTCATCTCTTTAGAGTTTCAACTTGCAAACATCTTCTCAAAAGCACTTCCTAGAAAACGACATTCATTTTTTTTTTTGAAGTCTCACATTCATTTTTATTTCTGTAGAGGGAAAAGAATGAATTGCATTAATGAGAGACCCTTGGGTTCTCTTATATAGGAGAGGAACTTAATGGGCAAATTACATGAAGAAGACAAAATAAATAAATAATAAGAAAACAATAAGAAAAATAACAAATATCTCAACACTCCCTTTCAAGCTGGATTGTAGATATCGATCCGACTCAGCTTGAAACGACATCTCTGATAAAGCTCTCTGGCTAGGGCCTTAGTAAGAACATCTGCTATTGGTCTCCAGAGCTGACATGCGTAGCGGCGATAAGACTCTTCTGTATCATGTCACGAGTGTAGTGACCGTCCACCTCTATGTGCTAAGTCCTCTCATGAAAGGCTAGGTTATTGGCAATGGAAAGAGCAACCTGATTGTCACATTGGAGGTGCATGGGAAGAGACACTTCTATAGTCTGGTTAATAAGAACAGATCTGACCCACCTCATCTCTGTGCTAGCATGTGTAACGACCCTGTACTCTGACTCAACACTCGATTGGCAATCACGGTCTGCTTCTTGCTCTTCCATGAAACCATGGAATTCCCTATGAACACAACGAAGCCTGAAGTAGACTTCTTATCCTTTGGACACCTAGCATAATCTGCATCTGCGCATGCTGTAGCTGAAAGAGATGTGCTTCTACTGAAAAGAGGTCCCGTACCTGGTGATGTCATCAGATACGCCAGAATCATATGGACTTCATTCATATGTAGCTGTCTGGGTTGCTCCATAAACTGACTCACTTTGCTCATGGCAAAGGATATGTCAGGTCTGGTAATAGTCATATATAGTAGCTTGCCAACAAGCTCCCTGTACCTCCTCTTGTCGACCTCCTCAGTGTCATCATCACAGAGCTTCATGCTCGGTCTAATAGGAGTAGTGGCAGGTATGCAATCTGTCATTCCTGTCTCTGAAAGATCTGTAACATACTTCCTTTGAGTCATCACAAGACCTCGTTGGTTCCTGAGAAACTCCCGTCCAAGGAAGTAACGTAAATTACCAAGGTCCTTGGTCATAAACTGCTGACTTAGGAAGTCCTTGGCACCCTGAATGTCCTGCTTGTCATCCCCTGTAAAAATAATGTCATCAACGTCAACAAGAATGATAATAGTATCTCTCTAGGTCCTGTGCGCAAACAACGAGTGATCGGCAGTTGATCACACAAATCCCTGTTGCTCTATCAAGTCCGAGAGCTTCTGGAACCATGCTCTTGGACTCTGCTTAAGTCCATAAGTAGTCTTATGTAGCTTACAAACCTTCTGACACTCCCCCTCAGCAACAAACCCAGGTGGCTGGTGCATGTAGACCTCCTCCTGTAGATCACCATAGAGGAAGACATTCTTCACATCAAGCTGGTAAAGGGGCCAATCACGTGTCATAGCAACAGAAGGTAGAATACACATAGTAGAATGTCTGGCAACTGGAGAGAAAGTATCCTGATAGTCCACCCCATATGTCTGGGTGAAACCACGTGCCACAAGTCTCACCTTATAGCGCTCCACACTGCCATATGCACGGTGTTTCACAGTAAACGCCCATTTGCATCCCACAACAGATGCATCAACTGGAGCAGAAACAAGACTCAACGTACCACGTGATTGTAGCGCGACCATCTCCTCCTCTATGGCCAACCTCCACTGACTTTCCTGAAAAGCCTCATGATATGTCCGTGGTATCTCTATGGCTGATAGTGCCAAGGCGAACCTTCTGAAATCATTTGACAATCTGCTCAAGAAAACCTGGGCTGCAAGAGGATAAGTAGCACACATACGTTTCTGCTTTCGCAGAGCAATCGACACATCAAGATCACCTACCAAATCCTGAGCTTGTAAGTTCCCTTCTGGAGAGGAACCTACACATCCTGTATGGAATCCTACTGCAGAGACAACTCAATAGTGCCAGAAACAATGTGCTCTTTACATACTTGAGGCACGCTGAATGATGGGCACGACCTGTGAGAAGGGGATCGAAACGAGACATGCGAGTAAAAACATGTGGCAAAACTGAGTCACAGTAAGAGGTGGAACCATGGGAGCAGGTGTAGAGGCAGGAGTAGGTGTAGGTGGTGGTGTTGGTGTTGGTGGATGCGGAGATGGTGGAAGAGCAGTAGAGGGAGGTGGAGGAACGATAGTAGGAGATGGATGCATGTAGATCTCATCGTCAAACTCAGATGGGGTTAGTCTGTCACCTGTAGGAGAAAAATATATAATAGACTCAAAGAAAGTAACATCAGTACTGACAAGGTATTTTCACCTTAGCGGATCAAAGCAACGGTACCCCTTCTGGGTACGAGAGTAGCCGAACAAACACACACTTGACAGCTCTGGGAGAGAGCTTGTCACGTCTTTGATGCGAATCGGTTTTGGCTCGTCGACGAAAACCAAAATAAAATATTTTGAACGGTGGATTATTGTGGAGAAAATAGAGGGGTTGAGAAAAGAAACTCGTCGGGAACACGAGGGGTTAGGGGGAAGAACGTGCAGATCACGCGTGGGGAGAGGGAGAAGGAGAGGAGATAGAGAATAATTCTCAAATTTTATAACATACTGAACTGCCTAAAAACAATGGACCACCATCCCTTTATATAGGAGGGATGAGATTACAAAAATAGAAATCAAATTCCAATTGACAACTAATTATCCTAAATAGACTCTAACTAATTAACCGACTAACTACCTAATTTGAAATTCAAAATAAAGCTAATTGAGATCACACGCGATCTCTTTATTTAAATTAAAAAAACGCGACGACAAAAAAATGCGATGACATAATTAATAAATGCAGCTCTATATTTTGGTTCCACGCTGCATCAACTCTCCTCTGCTTTTAAAAATTCGTCTCCCGACGAATTGCTTGATCATCACACACCGTTGGAGAATTCGATAGGGATTAGACTCCCTAATTTCGCCCTTTTTCCATGTTGCGCTTGAAGTTTCTTCCAAGTGAGGGGTATGGTTGCAAATGTTCCAACCTTTCACCTAAAATGCCTCCATAACATAACTTATTCTTCAATTGGCCTTTTAGATAAAATTTCCTGTAAGGAGTGACTTCACTGCAAATATCCCAAATCATATCCCAATCCCAATTCCAGTGGGATTTGAATCTTATTGCAGAGACATCCCATGTTAGGGTTTCTCCATCCTTTCGTTTTAAACAACGCTCAGTGTTGGGGTTTTGCCTTCTCTGGCGGCGGTGTGATTGAAGATGAAGCCACTGAAGGCGACACAAATGAGGGCAATGCGAATGCTGGCGGTATCGAGCTGGCTGGAGGCGGTGCGCAGGTGGTGCGCACATCGCGTGCGAAGCACGGCCAGTGCAGGAACGACCAGTTCGATGGCGGGAGCCGTGACATTGACGAGGTACTTGTTGGCGGCGAGATTGTAAGTCCACGTAGCGGTCGCGCCAACAGCGCGTGCGGCGACAGCGAGGACTCAAAATCACTTGGAGGCGGTGGCAACGACGGTCACTCGAGCCATGATGGCCACACTTTCGGAGAGGGCGACGAGGAGGGGTTGGACGAGTACTCCTTTGGGGTGGCGGTAGAGGGGTGTGACGGTGGATGGTAGGGAAGGGTTGTAGGGAAGGCGATGCGGGTGGGGGGTCGGTGATGGGTGCTGTGGGTGCGAGGGTGGCGATGGAAATGTGGTTGGGCGGTGGTACAGGGGGTGCTGTGGGTACGAGTGCCCTGACGGGCATTGGAGGGGGTGCCACGGTTACTGAAGGAGCGGGGGCGGGGGCTGGGGCTGGGACAGGGGTTGCAGATGCAGCGGGAGGGGGCACGGGTGCAACGGGTGGGGCGTAGCTCGATGTCGGGAGGTTTTGTGAATCTGAATATGCTTGGGCAGCAAGCAGGTCATAAAATTTACCTCCTGAAATGGCCGGGACCGCAATCGGATCAACGTTGACGGCCTCTTTTTCCTCGGGAATAGGTTGGACAGCAAGCAGGTTGTCATTTTTCTCCTCTGAAACGGCTTGGACAGTGGCTGTTTCGACGTTGTCGACGAGTTTTTCTTCATCACAAGTCTGGATAACGGCTTCGGTAGTGGACAACTTTGATAGGGCGCACATAGCTTTGAGATTAACCATTATCTCTCGATCTTTGGACTGGAACTCTTGATATCTGGATTGGAAATATTGGTCTTGGGTCTCAAAATCTTGCCATTTTGTCCGGAAGTCTTCTTCGGCTCGCCGTTTACGCTCCGACGAATGATGGTGTTTCGTCGCATGTCGGCGCGAACGTCTGGACGGATCGTCAGATCGTGAGGACGATCTGTAGGCCATGCTCTGATACCAATTGATGCGAATCGGTTTTGGCGCGTCGACGAAAACCAAAATAAAATATTTTGAACAGTGGATTATTGTGGAGAAAATAGAGGGGTTGAGAAAAGAAACTCGTCGGGAACACAAGGGGTTAGGGAGGAAAAACGTGCAGATCACGCATGGGGAGAGGGAGAAGGAGAGGAGATAGAGAATAATTCTCAAATTTTATAACATACTGAACTGTCTAAAAACAATGGACCACCATCCCTTTATATAGGAGAGATGAGATTACAAAAATAGAAATCAAATTCAAATTGACAACTAATTATCCTAAATAGACTCTAACTAATTAACCGACTAACTACTTAATTTGAATTTCAAAATAAAGCTAATTGAGATCACACGCGATCTCTTTATTTAAATTAAAAAAAACGCGACGACAAAAAAAATGCGATGACATAATTAATAAATGCAACCCTATATTTTGGTTCCACCCTGCATCAGTCTTGGAGAGACATCATGAACAAAAGCAACAAATATGAATATATGAGCTGTAAGGGATAAAAGATCTTTCTTGGAAAACACAATCGAGAAAGGAATCTTCTCTCCCAACACAGACGAGGGCATGCGGTTCACCAGATAGCATGCACTAAGGACAACATCGCCCCAGTAAGTGTGAGGAGCACGACTCTGTATTAACAAGGTTTTGGTCACATCAAGTAAGTGATGGTGTTTGCGCTCGACAACACCGTTTAATTGGGAAGTATAAGCACATGAGGTCTGGTGAACAATTTCAAGAGATCTAAGAAATTCAGAAAGCTGTAAGATGCAGAATTCTAAGGCATTATCAGAACGAAGATATATGACACAACAACAACAAAGCCTTTTCCCACAATTAAGTAGGGTCGGCTACATGGATTTTTCGCCTCCATTCAGATCTATCTTGGGTCAATATTGGGCTTATATCCAAAAAAACTAAGAACGAAGATATATGACATTGGCAGAAAAATATTCTTTATCTTATTAATAAAATATTTGATCACAGATCCAATCTCCAAGAAAAAGACCCAAGAAAGTCTAGAAAAATCATTGACACCAACTAGATAAAAAACGGTGTCACTGGTGATCAAGAACACGACTCAGACCTCAGATGTCTAAATGAAGGAGCTCAAATAAATGAGACGACTCTGACTCTGACGGATGGAAAGGACGAACGGTGATGCTTCCCAAACTGGCATGCCTCACACTGAAAGGAGATCTCATAGAAATCTGAGGGGGAACATGATACAACTTCTGCCGAGGAAGGTGACCAAAACAAAGGTGCCACAGATATGGAAAGACTAGTCCAATAGGTATAGTAGAGCCTCCGCTGCTCATGGCTACATCTAATTACCTTGCCCGTGAGTATGTCCTGAAACACATGAGACGAATGATAAAAACTGGCACGACAATGCATATCCTTATTAATCTGACTAATGGAAAGTAAATTCATTTGAAAGTCTGGAGCATATAAAATATTCTGAAGGCACATGGACGACGTCAAATGCACCTCTCCCTATTCTGTAATGGGTAAGTGGTCATCATTAGCAATGACAACCAATTTGCCAGGTGGTATGGTCCTGTAGGACTTCAGCTACGCTCTGTCTCCACACAGGTGGTGGAAGCACCGGAGTTAATAATCCACTCTATCATGTCTGCATCGGTACTACCAGAAAAAGCATAGGAGATACCTGAGGAGCTCGAAGAGTCTCTGGCTGCGGCTGCAGTATCTGTCAAGGTTGCAGAAGTCGGCAGTCGGTACTCGGTCGGCATGATCACTGACTAAGGATTAATCGGTAGTCGGGAGAGTAATCGGATTTAGTCGGGCATTAGTCGGTTTTGAATTTTTTAATTATTTTAAATATATAAATCAAGTTTTATAACATACACTCTCATTTATATTCATATATTTAGCAGTTTTAATATTTTCGAGAGCTTAAAAAATTATAGCAACAGAAGAAAAAACGAAGCAAGTTAAGAACAAAATGTTTGGTTCATAGCACGGACAAAATGTTAAGAACAAAATGTTTGGTACATAGCACGGGTTGAAGTTAGAAATAAATTAATACAAAGCTAATCAACAACCACAAAAGGTAAATAACCTAAGTTACCTAACTATCATGCAAATCAACAAGAAGTATCTAAGTTAACGAACATTTAGGCGTAATAAACACAATTCTAATCTTATATAAGTTAACCAACGTGAAATTAAATCATAAAATTTTAAGTAAAATTATCCAGGATAGTATATTAATTAGTTGATATTTTATATCTAGATGAAAAACTATAATTTAAAGTACAGAAGTATACCGATTTTCCTTTAATTTTTATTTAACATTTTTAGTGTTTTTTGTTTTTATATTTTAAATTTATTTGTGAGTTATTCTAATTAGCATGTAACCTTAAGTATCTCATCTTATTGTCTAACAACAAGCCCTAAATCTCATCTAATTCTAAACGGGTAATCGAGTTTACGGTTTGTGCCGAAACATATATCCGAAATCCCTATGCAAAAGACAGCCGAGAAATCTCTATGCAAAAGTCGGCCGACTAGTCGACCGACTAGGCCGACTAATCGGGCGATTAATAATCGGGTCTGACTGACTATTGGCCGATTTGGCCTAGTCGAGTCCGGTACCCCCCCGACTCGACTAGTCGGCCTAGTCGGCCGACTTTTACAACAGTGGTATCTGTAGTGGTTGTGCCAACAGTAGGAGTCATGATCTCTCGAATATGAGAGACAATATCATCCATGCGAGGATCGACTTGGGAAGCTGGAGTATCTGAAGGCACAATATGTTTTGCTACACGAGCTTCAAAAAAAATGTTTTGCTACACGACCAGAAGCAGGATATCCATGCTTATGGTAGCATGTATCCTCTGCATGTCCATGCTGTCGACAGTAAGTGCAAGGGTCACGTTGACATCCACCGCCTCTGCATGAGGGGTGCGTTCTCTGGATTGGATCGTCCCTCCTCAACCACGAGAAGCGGCCATCGTTGAAGAGGGCAGAGAAGTGGCTGTAGAAGACATAATAATCCAACTGAGACAGCTATAGAGGCCCCCTCTATGGGAGGTATGGTAACTCCGGTAAGAAGCTGAGTACGCGTATCATCATATTCTGTATCAAGTCCAACCATGAAGACTCCAACCATCATGGAGTTCCTATACGTCTTCTGCTGCTCGGTAGATGTTGTAATAGGCATGTAGCTATGAAGCTTCTCGAACATGCCACATAGCGAAGAGTAGTACACGTGCAGATGACGACCATTTTGCTTGGCATTGTATATATCGAACTGTAGCTGAAGAATCTTAGCCTCATTCTTTGCTTGAGCATAGATGGATGCCAAAGTGTCCCACATCGCCTTGGCGGTGGGCTAATTCAGAATATCATTGGCTATCTTCGTGGTGAGCCTCCCACAAAGCCAAACATGCACATACGTGTCATCTTGCTTCCAAGAAGCATTTGCCTCAGTCGTAGCTGTTGGCTCTGGATCTGTCAGGATGCGCTCCTTGTTGCACTGCATGAGGGTGAGAAACTGCATGAACCACATGTCATAGTTGGTCCCATCCATCTTAACGACGGGAGCCGGACCCTTGAAGGCTCCGGACGAAAAAATATCACCCTTGTTCTCTGACATGATGGAAAAACGATCGAACAACAGAACTCAACTGGGGAGTAAACCGCTACATGATCATACGGAGGATTGGTTGTACGTGCAAACTCATACAACCATCCTTATCAATCTTCGTTGCTCTCTAGGACCGAAAAACACGATTTATAGGTTTGAAATCACGTTTTCCGGTCAAAATCAGATTGAATCAAACTGCAGATCAAGCCGCAGAGGTGTGCGGAGGCACATTGGAGGATCGACGACGACCTGGGAGAGCGGGGGTTGGGGGGGGGTGCCTGCGTGGTGGCCTGGAGCGTCGACGGTGGGGGTCTGAGGGGGGGATGGGCCTGGGTGGTCGACGAAAACCTAGCAGCTATCGGGGGCAGCCTTGGCGACGGCCTGGAGCACCTGCTGTAGAGGTCTGGCTGTGGCTTGGATGAGTCGGCGGCGGCGGCGATGCGAGGAGGGGGTAGGGTTAGGGTTGGATATGAGAATTCCGGTCTAGGGCCGTCGCTCCGATACCATGCAGAGGGAAAATAAGAATTGCATTTATGAGAGGCCCTTGGGTTTTCTTATATAGAAGAGGAACCTAATGGGCAAATTACATGAAAGACAAAATAAATAAATAATAAGAAAACAATAAGAAAGATAGCAAATATCTCAACAATCTCTAAATTACATACTTTATTTTTTAAATTTCCCCTTAACCCTGGTTCCCCTCTCTTCTATATAAGAGGCGATTTCTCTCATTCTCCCCAACATTTTTTCTCAGCAAATTTGACTTAAAAAATAAATAAAACTTTTTTTTGAAATCCAAAAAAAATAAATAAAACTGTCATACCGAACTAATGTACCTTACATTTCAACCTTGATGGGAAAACTGATTTGATTAATAACCGGCGGCTGACATTGAGGTTGAAGAATCCGTCTCTCTCTCTCTTCCCCTTGCAGAAAAAAACCTTATGAGGAGGCTCTGCTGGCTATCAAAATTTTGCTCGCGTTTAATTATGTATTCTTTGCAGGATGCTAACTTGGTAGTACAATTGTTAATAAAAACACAAGGCAGCATAGTTATTGCTTTAGGTGGATTTCCCAAGGAAATAGTTGCCAAGCTAATTTTGCAACCTATTCGTTTCCACTTCAGGGTTGCAATCAATAAGTAATTGATGTGCTTTTCTCTCTTCTCCAAATGCCAAAACATCTGAAATTTATTTCTATATGATTTTACTAAGTGAACATGGGCTCTCAGTTGCCAAACTGAATGTTTATAGAATGTGGTTTCTTCTGTAATTGTTTTTCTTGCTATGTTTTTGGCAATATATAAGTATTATAAATATTGCATTTTAGTCATCTAGACTTTGCGACCTTGTTCAATGTTGTTGCTGATATGTAAGCATGCTTTCAATAGAATATTCATTTTTTCGCTATCTTTCTACATTCTCTGTCGGATGTCTCAACTTCAATTTTTTCCTTGGTATGAAATATAAATGATATTCTGTCTGAATTTGTTTGATATCTTTCCTACAAAGGCTTATTTTTAGATGTCTGCAAGGATCTTGCTTTCCAATGACTGAAATGTCTGTAGAGATGGCTTCAAAAAAAAATGTCTGTAGAGATTTTTTTTGCTTACTAATTTGTCATCTAGTCACTGTATTACTGTTATGTACTTATATCAATTTTATCTAAAATTTTAGTGGTTTGTGATAGCTATGGTTAATTTCTTTCAGATGTTGTAGTATTTGTACCCTACATTTCTCAGTGGATGTTGACCTTGATTGACTGAAAATTCAGCCAACAAATTGCGTAATGGAAAATGATAAAACTCTTTGTCAGATGAAAGTCCAATGTTTTTTTTTTGGAAATTTTTTTCATGGATGCTATTTGTTACATAGGATTTTAGCCTTCAGTCCTTATTGATGTGATCGAAAGAGATGAACTTGCAGAGATGCGTAATGTTGGTTGCCGAAATATGTTCAATGATTATTGTTTATTTCTTACTAGGTGCTTATTTAGCATTCTCTTTGCATTTCAGGAGAAAAAAAGTGTACGCCCAACGTTTTCCGCCGAGCATATTTTTGGGGGAACTTTACTGGCAATGTGCTCAAATGACTTTGTATGTTTCTATGACTGGGCAGAGTGTAGGTTGATACGTCGGATTGATGTCAATGTCAAAGTAAGAATTTCAACATTAGGATTTCTTTTCATTTGCCCCATGGTTAATTTCTGATGAATGTTTTGATTTCAGAATATATACTGGGCTGATGGTGGTGATTTGGTGGCCATCTCCAGTGATTCTTCATTTTACATTTTGAAGTTCAATGTAAGTTTGCCTGCATTTATACCTTGAACTTTCAATTGCCCTTTGAGAAGTGCACGTCTTTATTTTTCTATTTTAAATGATTATCGGTATTCTCTTTCTATTTATCTGTTTACAATAGAGTTTGCCATTTGCAGAGAGATATTGTTTCGTCTTATCTAGAAAGTGGCAGAGCAGTAGACGAGGAGGGTGTTGATGATGCATTTGAGCTTCTTCGTGAAATCAATGAGAGGGTGCGCACTGGGATATGGGTTGGAGATTGTTTTATATATAACAACTCTTCTTGGAGGCTAAATTATTGTGTTGGTGGCGAGGTATGTTTTGATGCGTAGAAACTTGTATGAAGCTATTCAAATATATTCTATCTATAAGGGGAATGAGATCGTCACTTTGATTATTTGCAGGTGACCACCATGTTTCATTTGGACCGTCCAATGTACTTGTTAGGTTATCTTGCTAGTCAAAGCAAGGTGTACCTTGTAGACAAAGAATTTAAGTAAGTTATAGTGTCATCTGCTGGGATGTTTCCTGTTCCAGTTTTCTTATTTATCGGTCTGACTTGAGGGTTGTGCTTGCTGAGCAGTGTCATGGGATATACTTTGTTGCTGAGTCTGATAGAATACAAGACTTTAGTCATGCGTGGGGATATCGAAAGAGCTACGACTGTTCTACAATCTATTCCCGGGGAGCATCATAATAGGTATGGCTGACTTATGCATTGTTTTTTGAGGTCCTCAAGTTCGATAGTAGTAATTTTCTTATTTCAACGGCACACTAACAAATCCCTTTATATATGCTTTATACAATAAATTGGAAGTACATTTGCACTTGTGCTGATGCCATAATATTGCATTAGGAGATTTAGTGCACCTTTGTTTTTTGGGTTGCATGTTTGACTTGTTTGCTGGTTTTTTTAATCTTTTCATTGAATTGCTTCCCGAGTGCGGGCACTTTATTTGACGAAATCTTGTTTATAAATAGCCCTGTTACTATTTATTTAATATATGATAGCGTGGCTCGTTTCTTGGAGTCCCGGGGGATGCTAGTAGATGCTTTAAAAGTTGCTACAGATCCCAACTACAAATTTGACCTCGCCATACAACTTGGGAAGTTGGAGATTGCAAAGGTGCCACTTTTATTCAAGAAACATGGCATCATTCCCATTTTTATGTAATATTTTGTTATCAGTTCCTCAAGGATGCAACTTCACTGTGCAGGCAATTGCTGTTGAAGTACACAGTGAGTCAAAATGGAAGCAACTTGGAGAATTAGCTATCTCTACTGGAAGGGTAATTTTAGTACTAATTTTTTTCTTGTCCACATTCGAAAAACCAAAATGAAGCATTTGTTCAATTCAGTCAGTACTACATGATTCTCAAGTCAAAAAATGATTTCTGTCACTGTATATAGCATTTTACTCAAAGGCATGCTCTGTGGTTTCTCATCCATCAGTTAAAAGCTGTTAATGGACTTTTTGGGATCTCTTTTCCTATTTATCATGATTTACATAGCAGTCTAACCACGTTGTTAGCGCCATTTGGTTCTCTTTAGGTGTCTAAGTCATCTTGCTTACATCTTCTTATTTTTATTCAAGAAGTATATCGTCGGTGTCTTTTTTGGCCAGTCTCTCTTCATAAAGCAATCGATGACTCTCATTTGCACTTAGCTCATGCTCATTTGCACTTAGCTCATGTCCATCTTTTGCACATGTATGTTCAAATGGACTACCTCAAGGAAGAATATGTGGGAGGCTAGCAATGTAATGAAGTAGGAGAGGGGAATGAGGGAGGCATTGAAGGTGGGGGGCATCAAGGAGATGTGGAGAGGTTATGAGAAAGGTTTGTGACGGTGTTTGGAGATGGGGCTGTGATTTCGATGCTTTAGGTGAGTTAGGTCACTTCATGAGGTCGTGCAAAGACTCGATCATGTGATTTTGCTACATGAATTAGGTCAATGAAAATTTTCTTGCTTCTAAATGAGTGTTTAGCAAGCAAGGAAGTGCGATGTGAGAGTCCTCCTAGTGTCATTTGAAAGGGGCTGTAGAGATATTTCTAGTATTTATGTACTTATGTGTCATGTTTATTTTCGTTGTTCCATCTTATGTAATTTACCCATAGGCTTCCTCTATATAAGAGAGCCTAGGGTTCCCTGGAGTAAACAAGTTCTATCTTTCATTTCTCCCAACATGGTATCAGAGCCTCCACCCTAAACCCTAGCCGTCCCTCTCATACCCGTCGCCCACCCCCTCCCCATCGCCTCTCATCCTCGCCGCCCACCCACTCACCGTCGCCCACCCCCTTCCCGCCGCCTCTCATCCTCGCCACCCCACCCCTCACCGCCGCCTATCCCCGTAGCCCCTCCTCCTCGCGGGCGTCCCCTCCCTCCTCCCCGCGGGCGCCGTGGCCCCTACCTGCCGCCCCCTCTCCGTGCGCGGCCCCTAAGCCCGCCCCCTTCCGTCACCACTTATCCCGCCGTCCCTTTCCTCCAACTCGGCGCTTACTACATCTCCTTTTCTTCATGGGTATGAGTGCATAAGTCTACATATGCACTCATATCCCTACATGTTTATGTAGACGATTCTTCATTGGTCTACAAACCCTAGTTCTTCGTCTCCGGCAACTATGTCAGAAAACAAGGTCGATATGCCCTCCATTGGCGCCTTCAAAGGTCCAGCACCAATAGTCAAGATGGATGGGACGAATTACGAGCTCTGGGCGATGCGGTTCATGAGCCTCATGAAGTCCAACGGTAAGAAGCACATTCTTACCGAAGATGAGCCGGTGGAGAAGACGGGGATTTACGCCTCATGCGAGGCTGATTATTCGTATGCCAAGGTCTGACTTTCTGGCACTCTGACAATGGAGATTGCCAATGATGTCCTACATCAGCCCGCGGCTAAGGCTATGTGGGATATTCTTGCCGCGATGTACTCGCAGATGAGGAACGAGACCAAGATCCTCCAACTTCAGCATGGCATCTTTACGATCAAGTAGAATGGCCGACCGCTGCATTCGTTGTATACATCCCTACGGGGGATGTTTGAGAAGCTTTATAATATCATTCCCCTGACGACGACCCTTGAGCAACAAACGACATTCCGGAATGCTACAATGGTGGGGGTCTTACTAGCGGCACTAGACCCGGAGTATGATGCGTCTCGCTCGCGGATACTGGCAGATGCTACTATTCCTCCAGTGGAGGAAGTGTATCGATGACTCAGCTGAATCTCGGTTCCTTCTCTAGCATCTATACGCCACCTTCTTCAGCGATGGCTGCTTCCTGAGGCAGAGGTGTCCCCTCCTCTTTTCGTGGCCGTGGACCTCGTGGTCGAGGTGGTCGATTCCGTCAGCCATGCAGCTTCTGTCATCGTCCGGGTCATGCGGAAGATACATGCTATTCTAAGAATGGTTTTCCTGCATCTGCTCGGGTAGCCGAGCATGCTGTGCCTACACCGCCATCCACTTCAGACCAACGGTTTGAGGATCTTGTTGCCAAACTACGGGATATCATGCCTCCTGCCACTACTGACTCACTAGGAGGACACTCAGACATCGCAGCTTCAGCCTCTGCCTGCACGTCAGCCACGACAAGCACATCATGTAGCATTTATGCCTTTACATCATGTCACAGTTCTGATGTTTCGGAATGGATCATGGACTCCGGTGCGACACATCATCTCTGTCGGACATCCTACAGGGAGGTTTCCCCAGGGAGATCGGTAGTAATAGCAGATGAGACTCATTGCCCCATCATTGGACAGGAGGAGATTAGTTTGACACCCTCCATTCGCCTACTGAATGTTGTGCATGCTCCAGATTTCTCGATGAACTTACTTTCTGTTAGTCAGCTTACAAAGGATTTGCACTGTCGAGCTATCTTTGACCCATCATCTCTTATTTTTCAGGACATTCTAACGGGCAGGGTAATTGGCTGTGGCTGTGAGCAGGATGATCTTTATCGGTTGGTTCGCACCTCCTATGCTGGTATCTCATCTCAGTCTAGTGGATCTGCTTCTCCCTTTACCTGGCATCTGCGTTTTGGTCATCTTCCTCTTCAGAAACTGCGTCATATCTTGCCACAGATTTCATTAAAGTCTTCTTTTCAGTGTGAAGCCTGTCAGTTGGGAAAACATCATAGGTCTACTTTTCCTCGTCGTGAGTCTAGGAGCAGTCGTTCCCCTTTTGAGTTATTGCATGTTGACATTTGGGGTCCGAGTCGTGTACCTGATCACCAGGGACACAGATTTTACCTAGTGGTTGTAGATGATTTCTCTAGATTGTCTTGGGTCTTTTTATTGAAAAATAAATCTGAAGGGGGGATGCAATCAAAAATCTTATCAATGAAATCCGGAATGTTTTTTCTTCTAATGTGAAGATTGCGCGCACAGATAATGCATTAGAATTTACACTCATGCTCTTTCCCATTTCTTCTTGTCTCGTGGCGTTATTCATCAAACAACTTGTGCATACACGTCTCAACAGAACGGTGTTGCAGAGAGAAAACATCGTCATCTCCTTGATGTGGCTTGGACTTTACTCATTCATAGTTGTGCTCCTCTGTCTTTTTGAGGTGATGTTGTTCTTATGGTAGGTTATCTGATCAATCGTATGCCATCTTCTGTGTTGGATAGGAAAGTTCCTCTTTCTGTTTTCTTTCCTACAGGGAATTGCTCTCACTAACTCCTCATGTTTTTGGTTCAGTTTCTTTTGTCCATCACCTCACTCCAGGGATTGACAAGCTCTCACCTAGGGCTGTCAAATGTGTGTTTCTGGGGTACTCTTGTACTCAAAAGGGCTACCGATGCTATGATCCTGTGAATAACAGATATTATGTTAGTGCTGATGTCACCTTCTTTGAGAATGTCATGTATTTCTCGCCTACAAGTGACATGATGACACCTTCCACTACTAATGATGACATTTATGCCACCTCCTCCTGTATGTTAGTCTGATCACATACCTACTCCTGCTGTGCCACCACCGTCACCACCATCACCACCACCACCACCTCCACAACCACCAGTCCCACCTCTACCGAAATTTTATACTCGTCGTCCGAATCCTGCTCATGGAGGTCGTCATTCATCCACCACGCTCCAGGTATGTCCAGGTGATATTAGTAATGATGGGACTGATAATGCACAAGTGCAGGACAATGATGTACAGGTGGACAGTGTTGATGATTTGGATGTACCTGTTGCCTTGAGGAAATCCAAGCGGACGTGCACGTCTTATCCACTTGCTTCACAGGTTTCATTCCAGCGCCTCACTGGTGATTTCCAGAAATTCGCTATTGCCCTATTTACCGTGGAGATACCACATAACTATTAGGATGCCTTGAAAGACAACAGCTGGCGTTTAGCCGTGGAAGAGGAAATGGCTGCATTGCGATCTCGTGGTACATGGAGCTTGGTTGCTGCTCCCCCAGGAGCTTCTGTGGCCAGTTGTAAATGGGTCTTTACTGTCAAATATAATGCAGATGGCAGCCTTGATCGCTACAAAGCAAGACTAGTGGCCCGTGGATTCACTCAGACCTATGGCGTGGATTATATGGACACTTTTTCCCCGGTGGCCCATCATTCAACCCTACATATTCTCCTGTCAGTCGCAGTGGTACGTGATTGGCCCTTGTTCCAGCTTGATATTAAAAATATCTTTTTATATGGAGATCTGCAGGAAGAAGTCTACATGCAGCAGCCTCCGGGGTTTGCTGCCGAGGGGGAGTGTCATATGGTATGTAGATTTCACAAGGTCATATATGGCCTTAAACAAAGTCCGTGGGCATGGTTTCAGAAGCTTTCAGATCTCATCCAGAAGCAAGTCATAAGATCAAATGCTGACCACTCTTTGTTTGTCCAAAAGACCCCCAGAGGTACTGTTGTTATTATGGTATATGTTGATGATATACTTGTTATGGGAGATGACATGCAGGGGATAAAGATGAAAAAAGCATTTTTAGGCCATCAGTTTGTGACTAAGGATCTTGGTACTCTACGATACTTTCTGGGATTGGAGTTTGCGAGGAACGCGCAGGGTCTTGTGATGACCCCAAAGGAAATACATTACAGATATGCTTGTTAAGACATGTATGATCAGGTGTCGTCCCTCCACTACTCCCATGGATCCTAGTATGAAGCTATATGGAGATGATACAAAGGAAGTTGACAAAAGAAGATATAGAGAAGTGGTGGGAAAACTTCTCTATATTACTATCACCAGACCTGACATTGCTTTTACAGTTAGTCGGGTGAGTCAGTTCACGGAACAACCCAGACAAGTACACATGGATGCTGTATATATGATACTAAGATATCTAAAGTCGTCTCCGGGTGCAGGATTGTTGTTCAGGAAAGACAAATCTTGGCTTCGAGTGTATCCCCCTTTCTTGGCTTCAAAAAAAAGGAAAGACAAATCTTTCTACTCTGCATGTGTTGATGCGGATTATGCATGATGTCCTAGAGGTCGGAAATCTACCTCAGGTTTTTGCAGTATTTGTTGGCAGTTCCTTAGTTTATTGGAAAAGCAAGAAACAGACAATGGTGGCTAGATCTAGTGTTGAATCTGAGTACAGAGCCATGGCACAGGCAAGTACAGAGATGATGTGGGTTTGAGCCGCATATAGATGTACCATTACCCATGGAATTACAATGTGACAATCAAACAGCATTATTTATTGCTAATAATCCTACATTTCATGAAAGGACGAAGCATATTGAGATAGACTGCCATTATACCGGGGATATGATTCAGAAGGGGTTGATTTCTACTTCCCATGTTAGTTCAGGAGAGCAGGCTGCAGATATTTTTACTAAGCCGTTGCTCAGAGGGCCGTTTCAGAAATGTTCTTCCAAGCTGAGCATGATTGACATCTATGCTCCATCTTGAGGGGGAGTGTAGATATATTTCTAGTATTTATGTACTTTTTTTGACTAATAAAGAAGGGGGAGCCCTCCCAAGGCGGGAGTCACCACCCCAAAATATTCATTAAGTAACAAAAGGGTACATCAGTTAGAAATCCTGAAATTATACACAACATTACAGTGGGCGATTACATTTTCCCAGTAGAAACGCTGCCCCTTGAAAGTACGGTCATTCCTGCCAAGCCAGATAGCCCATAAAACAACGAAGGGCCTGGACACATCCCCAGAGGACCCAAGCCCCATCGAACGGATAAACCTCCAGAAAGGACCCAGACCGGATGTCTGGACCCAAGAAATCCCCACAACATCCCAAACATGCGCCGATGTCCTACAACCGAAGAAGATGTGGTCCGCGTCCTCCACCTCCTCCTTGCATCTGTCATACTGCAGGTCCGCCGTAGCCAGAATCCTCCCCTCCTTACCTTATCACACAGACGGTTTCTCCTAAGGCACCAAAGGAAGACCTTGACACGAGTAGGAATCTTAGCCGCCCAAATTACTTTCATGTCCGCGCAAAGGTTTTCATCAATTACCATTGTTCCAGCTCTCAACTTCCGGTATGCCAACTTCACCGAGAACTTACCATCTGCCCAAATGAAGTGGTCTGGGTCACCAGACATCTCCCCAACAAAGGGAATCTCGGAGAGTAGCCGCAAAAAGTCCTCCATCCTTTGATCCGAGAGATCGGAGTGGAACCTCGGAGCCCACGATCCCGAATCAGACACCTCTGCCATACGTGCCCGTCTGTCTGCTGCTAAAGCCACCAACCTAGGGAAACAGGTGGCAGCACCCCCTCTCCAGTCCAATCATCCTGCCAGAAACGGAATCGGAGACCATTCCCCAACCTCGGACGGAGGAAGGGCACGAGCCCAGGAAGCACATCACGAATACCCATCCATAAGGGAGACTCATGACGTATCCTCTGAGCCACCAAATCCCCATCGACACCATAGATCGATCTCAGCAAACGTAAGACCAAAGAGTCGGACGTGCCCCAGATCCGCACCGCCCACTTCACAAGCAAAGCTTTGTTCATCAGCACCACATCTCGAATACCAAGCCCCCCTCCGAGACTGGCACTATGACATCCTTCCAAGTGACCAGGTGGAACCCCTTTCCCGTTTGCTTTCCATCCGACCAGAAGAAAGCTTTCATCAGAGCCTCCGCCTTCCTTCTCACCCCAACAGGCATCAGTCTCGTGGAGTAGAAAAACACCGGAATGGCAGACAGAACATGCTTCAGCAGGGTAAGCTTCCCACCCTTAGATAGAGTGGTAGCCCACCAGCCCTCAAGCCGCTCCTCCAACCTCCGCACAACACAGTCCCAATCCGACTTCCTCAATCTGCCCGCAACGAGAGGTAGCCCCAGATAGTTAATCGGCAAATGGCCTCGGGGACACCCCGCCCACTCCGTGAGCCTGCTACTCTCCTCATCATCCATCGCGAGCGGAACCAGCGCCGACTTCTTCCTATTGATCTTCGAACCGGACAAGCACCCGAACAAGTCAACCAAAGTAATCGCATTGTGATTCTGCTCTTCCGTCCCCCCCAGAAAGATCAGCGTGTCATCGGCATATTGCAAAATCGGAATGGAGATATCCCCAAATCTGAAACCCTCACACCATCTCTCCTCAACCGCCCATTGAAACAAGACGACCAAACAGTCTGCCACAAGCACAAACAATAAGGGAGCTAGCAGGCAACCCTGACGCACCCCCATCTGCGGTTGGAACCACCCACCCTCCGGTCTTCCGTTAACCAACACTGCACACGAACAAGTAGACACATCTCTTGATCCATCCAATCCACTCCTATGGAAACCCCCTTCTGTGCATCGATGTCCAAAGGAACTTCCAACTGACACAATCGTAGGCCTTGGCGTAGTCAATCTTCCAAACGACACCTTTCTTTGTCGACCTCTTCCACTCAAGACAAGCCTCTAACGCAACGACGATCCCATCCACCATACACCGACCATGGATAAACACAGATTGGGCAGGTAAGACCACATAAGCCAAGACTGCTCTGAGCCTGCTCGCAAGCACCTTGGACACAATGAGATATATGCCATTCGATATAGAGATAGGTCGGAAGTCCCCAACATCCACATGATTCTCCTTCTTGGGCAACAGAAAGATCAAGACCCTGTTAACTTTCTCAAAACCCCTGTTGGCACACCAGAACTCATCCAAAACCTCCAGAATATCTCCCTTCAATAGCTCCCAGGACTCCCGGTAAAACGAAATGGAGAAGCCATCAGGACCAGGAGCCCCGTCCCCATTAAGATCCCAAATTGCTCTGCGGACCTCCTCTTCAGAAAAAGTGGCCACCAACGACTCAGATTATGCTCTAGATAAATAACCAGCACCCATACCAACCCAACCCCAACCGTCTTCACCCCTCACCCTCCTGGAAACCCTCACGAAGTGCTCCCGTAATGTGGCCCCTATGTTCTTCTCGCCCGACACCGATCGCCCCCCCATCTCCAACTCGTGCAGGAAGCTCCTTCTCCTTCTCCCAGATGCCACAGAGTGAAAAAAGCGCGTGTTAGTGTCACCTTCCCTTAACCATTTTTGCCTCGATCTTTGCCGCCAGTGGACCTCTTTCCTGTCCTCCAGGTACACGGCCTCCAGCCACGCGACCCTCTCCTCCACCTCCTCTGGTGACAACCCCCGTTCATCCTCCAGCCCATCTAACCTGCTAATCCCCGCCTCAGCCTCTGTCTTGACTGCCCTTCGCCGCCGCGCGACATCCTTCCCAAACGACAACAGTAATCACCTTAGGGATGCCAGCTTTGCCGCGAAACGCGACACCGCTGACCCTTCCCCCACGAAGCTCTGCCAGTGCTCAATGACCAAATCCCGAAATCCATCCTCCAGCAGCCACTTCTTCTCGAACCGAAAAAAGTAGCGACTCGGCCGATCCTCGCCAGAGCTCCAGAGAATGGGAGTGCGATCAGATAGCGTCCTCGAAAGCGCCCACGCCCTCGCCAACGGGAAGGCCTCCCTCGCCTCAATGGACATCAGAAACCTGTCAAGTCTGGACCTGGATCTCGTATCCCTCCAAGTGAATTTGCACCCAGCCGCATCCACTATAGATAGCCCCAGAGAATTGGCTACCTCCCTGAACTCCCCAGATCTCAAATCAGCACCCTCGGCCTCCCCCGGCCTGTCACCTGGAAGCAAGGTGACATTCAAGTCACCACCAATAATCCAGACCGCGTCTCCCACCTCATGCGCAACACTTGCCAAATCCGCAGCCAAAGCACGATCCTCCCGCCTACAAGGGCCATAAATATTTGTGACACAAAAGCAACAACCATCCGCTCTCCGCCGCAGCTGGATCGTCAGCGTGAACATGGACACACAGGACCTCAACAAGTCGAAGGAATCAACACGCTACCCAGAAATGATACCCCCCGACGCTCCATCAGCCCCTTTCACCACCAGCTCGAAAACACCTCCCCTACTGAGCTCACGACGCAATGAATCATCCACTTATGTGTCATGCTTATTTTCGTTGTTCCATCTTATGTAATTTACCCATAGGCTTCCTTTATATAAGAGAGCCTAGGGTTCCCTGGAATAAACAAGTTCTCTCTTTCATTTCTCCCAACAGGGGCGGCGGTAAACGACTCGAGGGACGTTTGGAGGTGGTTTTGCCAACTGATGTTGGCGATGGCCTGACAAAGCTTGTCCTAAGTAGAGAAGGGTTAGATTTTTAAGGTTTAAACTTGGGTTTAAGGGGGATGTGCTATGATGTTGTACATGCATGGGCTATCGTTGGCCGATGTTACCTTTTGAATGAACATATTGTTAAGGCATGACGATCTATCTTTTGGAGACACCTTTGACTCTGAGAAATTTCTCTTTCTTTGGAATGTTAGTGTTGCATGGTGGTGTGGTGGATGGATCCCTCTTTGTGGCCTTATGTTGGGCGAGATTTTAAAGGTCGTTATAGAGCTTGATGGAAGATCGGGGGTATGCCTTTTAATATTGGTGGATTGACTATATGTGCACAAGGTTGCAAAAGTTGATAGTCGGTACTCAGTTTGGGTGAGTCGCTAATTAAGAATTGATCGACAGTTGGGCACCTTATAGAATTTAATCAAACTTTGTCGATTTTGTATTTTTTAATTATTTTAAATATCTAAATAATTTTTATACACATGTTCATATATATATATACATATTCTCTATCTCATCATAATGAAATAAAAGAATAATTGAATTCCAATCGAAATTTTATATACCGTATCTTTGATAAAATTATTTAAAAACCACATTTAACATCTATCTTAAACAACTTGAAGTCACACAAAATTTGCATAAGCTAAAAGAAGTTAAATTGATTCAAGCTAGTGACATGTACATATGTTTCATCAAAGTCAATTCCATCTTCTTGATTATATTTGACTATATCCTTGAGGAACTACCTTTGCTTTGTTCGTAATATCTTACCAGACTTGTCTAGTTTGTTATGGATGGCCTACATAATTCCTATATTAACCGTCTTTTAGTTATGATACTAAGTCCCAAACATCGTTATGTTTAAATCGATTGAGATCCTTGTTCATGGATACTATCTATGACTTGTTTTTGCAAGCCACTTTGAAAGGTTTCGGTCCAATATTAGAAACAAAAGCATCTCAAACGAAGTACATTTGAAAGCTAAAGCTACTTTGAATACCATGAGAGACATAACTTAAAATCAGAGCTGCATGTGGTCTTGCATGAATGTGCAATATTTGTGCAAATCATGAACATTCATGTTAGATATTTGATATATCTATGAATTGTTATTCGTCTTCATCATCCTTATTGACAATCAAGGGTTTGGTCAATTTGGTGATTCATCGAGAGAGATATGGAGGGTCTCATCTATAATTGATATCTTCTTGTTGATATTGTGATAATCTTTAGAGAAATTAGAATAGCCAATAGAAATAGCTTTATTTGTTAGCATGTCAAGCCTAGCTTGATGGAGGTGGCCACGTGGGTAAGCAGAGAGGAGGCAAGGGATATCGGTAAGCAAGGGAGGTGAAAAGCTACTAGCAGTCCACAGACGCATGGAAGGGGACCAGGGACGTGAGGGGACCTTTTCATGGACAGATAGATGCCTATTTTCAAAATTGAGGCATGGATGGCGTATGAAAAGCTTGATTCATCTCCAACGACACAGTACACACAATACAAGACGACTATTCTCACCTTGTTCGCAATGTCAAACTTGTTCACGGTGTTCGATCAAACTTGTTCGTTGTGTCACAAGGAAACTGAGGACTTGGATCGTCTTTTTTCAGGTGCAGGAAATCGGTGGATACTTGGGTCCTATTCGGCAGTCAGGGGGCACAAACCGACAGGATGGACGGCTTTTGGGAATCCATTGGGGAAGGTTGACGAGGAACAGAAAAGGATAGGAAGCAATGGTAACACAACGCTTCATCCATGAAACCCACATGCCGAGTAAGCCTCGTTTGATCATTGCCATCTAATGAAAATGACAATCCACGGTGTCGTAGGCCTTAGTAAAATCCACCTTCCACAGAACTCCCCTTGTTTTACGACGCTTCCAATATGCAATAATCTTCGTTGCCATGGCCAAAGTGTCTGCTAATTGTTTTATCTTCGTTGCCATGGCCAAACTATTTGCTAATTGTTTTCCAGGACTGGACATGAGAAATAAAGTGATCTAGTACTCTGTTCAACCTGAGTGCTAAGACCTTAGCCACAATTAAATAGATTGTATTGGAAAGCACAATAGGACGATAGTCCTCATTTTTCTCAGAGACTTTCTTTTGGGCAATAGGAAGATAAGAGATTTGTTTAGTCACTCGAAACCCGCATTACCTTCGGTGAACTTCTGCATAACCTCCACAACCTCATCTTCCGTCGTTGCCCAGAACTCACAGAAGAAGATTGAGAATCCATCAGGGCCATGTGCTCCATCTGCATTCAAGTTCCATACTGCATTTTTACCTCATCTGATGTAACATCAAGAACAAGGTGATTTGCATGTTGCTCAGAGAGATGAGAAGCCCCAAATCCTGACCACCTCCAAGGTTTAGTGCATTCCTCTTAGAAAAATCACAAAATGCCCTGGAATCATGTGACCCATCTCATGGTCACCCTCCACACTCCTTCCATTGACGACAACAATGCGGATCAAGTTATGTCAGCGAAGCCCACTAGCAATTCTATGGAAGTAAGTTGTGTTGTCATCCCCTTCTTTCAACTAAGAGTGTTTGGATCTCTGCTTCCATCTCTGCAACCCACTTCTTGTCCTCTGCCAGAATAACGTTCTGTACCGTCGCTTCAGTAGTGAGCTTGTTTGAAGAAAGATCTCTAGTATCTTCCAAACCATCTATTCTGGAGACTTCTTCCGCCTCTACACGACAGGCAATTCTACTCTCTCTAACATCATTCTTGAAAGCACATAGGCGTATCATCAGAGAAATAGGTTTCTGCAATTGAGCCTGAGACCACCGTGGAGCTCCAGTGTGTCGAGACTAGTTCTTTGAATCCCTCCTCTAGGAGACATGCCCGCTCAAATCTAAGGAAACCTCTGGTGGGAGACAACTCCCGATGGTCCCCTATAAGTGGTGTGTGATCTGATCTGGTACGAGCTCTTACGGTGGATGAAGAGAGGAGGAATTCCTCCAGTAGCTCTACGGACGCCAGGAAGCGATCAATAATGGATCTAGACCCATAATTCCTCTGGGCGTATTTCGAATTAGTGGCATCAATCACTTCAAGTTCCAGATTGTCAATCAATTCAGCAAAATAAACCGAACCATGGTCATGTCCACCCCTCATACCCGGGCGGTCTGAAGATAGTAAAGTAACGCTGAAGTCACCTCCAATAAGCCATGCGACTCTAGGGAGGCCAGCTCTCGCATTACGTAGATCTGACCACAAATCCACTTTGGAATTCGGAATGCATGACCCATATACACAAGAAACCGCATTCTGCGAGCATGTCATGGAGTTTTCTAGCAATAAAGTAAGGACACGCCTTCCTTTTATATCTGACACCAGATCAAACACAATGGCTCTCCAAGTAATAATCAGCCCTCCGACCGAGCCCACAACATCCAGGGTTTTAAAGTTCGCTAGGGCGCCAGGACCCATAGATTTCCATAGGAAAGAGGAGCATGAAGAAAGCTTAGATTCTTGTAATAATGTGACATCACAACCCTAATCGTTAAACAGAGCACCCAATGAGCTCCGTTTTTCTGGGTCACCCAGTCTCGGAATATTCCACATTAGGACTTTCATTAAGACAACAATAAGGAGCCCGATGCACGTAGCAACCCATCGCCAACGGTACTATGGCCTTATGCATTGAGATTTCTGACCTCCAGATGGCATCTGCTTAGTCTTTTTTCTCGCTCGATAGCGCTGTTTTTCTCCAATCACAGTACTCATGGGAGGTGTTGGCAAAGAGGGAGGCAGGAGTGAGATAGCATGATTCTTTGAAGCATTTTCTGTAGAGGAGAACATTCTCGAGTAGTTCTGATCCATGGTTGCTTCGAGAGTGGCAATCACCTGTTTTAGAGTCATTGACTAGAGGGAAAGAGCCAAGAATCGATTTCGAAGAAACGGTGACCTCCGTGTGCTGCTGTTGACAATATGTATATTTCTCTTTTGAAACCCGGAATCGTTGTGCCCTATCATATAGTCCAGACTAAGTCATCAAAATAGGGAGGAGCAAAGAGATAGGTTGCTGCGACGACAACATCGCAACTCCCGCTGGAGGCTCTGCAAAAGCTACGGGCAACAAGTGACACAGTGGAGGAAGCACCCCAGATTTCGAACTCCAAGGATTAAATGTCGGATCCACCATTCTAATCGTGTTCTGCAGGTCTGAGAAAGAGCCCAAAGTAGCACCGTTAGGTGGAGTATCCAAAATCAATGTTTTTCGGGTCGGGCTAAAACATACCCACTAAGTTGGTTGTTCCAGTAAATGCGCAACACCTCCCAAAAAAATCGATATCTAAGAGGACGCGTGGTTGTACTGAAGGCTGAGGGCGTCGTCGAGAAAATTGCTGCCTTCCAGGTTCCCCTTGAATTTTGAATCGTGATTCGCAAAATCCTCTTTCATGTGAAAACTTTCCCAATCCGGCTCTTTCAGATTTTTGGTTGCTGATTTAACCGATATTTCTGCAAACTTCTTTAATGGCAACTTCATCACCGAAGAGGAGCATGCTAAGGTTACTGACGCTGGCGAAGGAGGTGCTGGAGTAGGAAGAGCATGTACCAATAGCTTGAAACAAGTGCGACCAACCTTCAATTCACAACACGACTCAACGACACGAATTTCAGATGCTTCAATGACCATAATTGTCGACCGCGGATTCAATCCAGGGCTTCGCTCATCGGCCGGAATCTTCGTCACCACTCCTAAACCCCTCAGCATCGGTTTGAGGGTCTCAACCTAACGAGAGAGGAAAGAGACTCCAAGAATATGAATTATATGAACCTTATTTATTTTGCATCTCCATATGTGAACCTTGGATGATGCCAAAGGACTCCAGTCCTATGACCACTCTGTAGTAGGGTCTTGCATTCTCCTTCTGTTAGACCCCTCGCACAAAATTTCTTCAAGTCCAACTCCACGACATCACCATTAAAAGACCTTCCGAACATAAGTTTCAGATCCCCTAACAATGCGTCGACCTCCAGATTGTCTACTGTTGAGACTCCAATGAGCAATTCAACTGCAGTCGCTTCTTCTTCGACACATCCATCCTTTACAACTGATGCAGAGGATCTTGCACCATTGGCACCCACTTGGAAGACCGTTTGGCTTCGATCCTTACCACTGTGGGCCTTAATAAATGGCGGAGGCTTCAACCCACAAGTATTCTTCTAATGCCCTTGCTTCCCACAGGCGAAGAATTGCGGAGGAAGCACACACCGGATCACTCTGTGCCCATACTTACCACACTTATAGCAACGTTGTCCTCTCTTTCGATGAGAAACGATTGTCCAGCCTTCATCAGCCCCAACTCTCTCTCAATTGGTGGCCCTCACCGCCTCACGCTCCCTACCTCCTTTTTGATCAACCTCTTCCATGTCTGCATGCCTGAACACACTTCCCCCCTTAGGCGTTCTCTCTAACGATGAGAGTTCATCCCTCTTTCCTAAAATGAACAACAACCTCAGGTATGGAGTTTCTAATAAGGTAACATGGACATCCATTGCTTATAATCCGCTTGGTAAGCTTGATTTTTGTAATGCATAATTATACACAAGTTTCTTTTATGGTTTATACAAATAAAAACATGGTTATGCATAGGGTTCTTTTGAGGTTTTTGAGGTTCATAACTTATTCATGTTTGCTTGGCTTCGTGTTTTTAAAAAATGTGAGACATATCGAGGTGATTTTCCGTTATCGAGGTAGTGCGTGATCCTCGAGGTGGTTGAGGCGTAAGCCTAGAAAAATATGCATAAATACAATTAAGTAAAACTATATATATTTATCACAATTTAAATATTCCCTAACATATTCACCATATATGTTATTAACATGAGAATATATGATATTCTTTGTATGATATGCTTTCAATCCTAAATCATATTACAATGCGAAACTTATTATGTAACATATCACCTCCCTTGATGTTGACAGGTGATTTTTTTGTCGATATACAACGCCTTCCATTATGTGCATGGATGAAACAAAATAATGCGGCTAACATATATGAATAACATACATAACATACACTATGTTTATGTTGTATTATATATGTTATATGACTAATATATATAATATATTGATATGCTTTGAATCCTAACCATCCGTTTTGTTGAACCCCAGTTGAAGAACCATCATATGCACCCCCTTGTCGTACCATAGCCTACTAGCATGGGGTCTTGCTGCTTGGTTACGAGTCTGGAGGGGGAAGAGGGGGCTCCCCTCTTGCAGGGGTTGCAGGGGGCCATTTCCATCTCGAAACAAATTATATATAGTGAAATCGATCACTACTGCCCAAGGGTGTAGTTTAATTATAGGTTAACCTTGTAAATCCATCTCTGTTTATATGTTTGCTTGATTGATCGTATTTGTGCGTGCTTGCTTCTACTACTTGCAACAGTCTAATATGTTGTATAATATATGTGATGATTTAGGAGATACATATATGACTAACACATACAATGAATTAAATTGTTAATAATTAATATTATACTTAATATATCATAGTTATTAATGTATAGAATATAGAAAATTTGGTACCAAGCCTGTGCCTCCTCCTCTACGCCTTGAGGTGCACGCCTCGCATGAGCAGGAAAACTGCCTCGAGGCATCCGCCTCAATGCCTAGAGGCACGTTTTTTAAACCATACTATAAAATACTTGGGTTTTCTATTAAAGCATCATTGTCTCTGTGAACTCTTTTTTAAGTCCTTTGATTAAAATGGGCTGGGATGAGGTTACTCGGGCCAAGCGGGATGGTGGCTTGGGGGTGCGGAGGCTGGAGGTTGTTAACGATGCTTTTTTACTCAAATGGACGAGTAGAATTTGGGGTTAGGAGGACAACTTCTTTATTAATGTTCTACGGGAATTCCTGGGTGAGGCGAGGATGGGCTTGCTGCGGGAGGGTGATATTGGGCCCCACTCTCCGTTCTGGCGTGATGTGCTGGAAGTTTTTATTCGGAATCTTTCCCTTTTTAGGCCGATGCTGGGAAAGGGGGAATCTTTCCGATTTTGGATTGACAATTGGTCGGGAAGGGGTACTTTGAAGGAACGCTTTCCTCGTTTGTTTGCTTTGGCGGATGACAAGGAGGCTTTGGTTGCTTCTTGCTGGGTGGATGGATGCTGGTGTCCGCGCTTTATCGCGAATTTCTCGGATCAGCGACTTGAGGATTTTATCTCTCTGTTGAACGTGCTTGCTGATTATGATCGACCTAATGATGGGCGGGACCACTGGACATGGAAGGACGGTCCTTTCTCCACGCGTAAGGCGTATCTGGCGCTGGCTCCCCATCCTCAGGCTGGGGCTGATCTTCTGTTGCGTGATTGCTGGTTCCTTTGGGGGTTGAAGCTTCCCGAACGCATTGGAGTCTTCCTTTGGCTTCTTCGCATGGGGAGGCTTTTAACGCGTGATCGGTGCGCCAGATTCTTTGCTAACGTTGGGTCTAATTGTGGGCTATGTGATGAGGAGACGGAAACTCTTGATCATTTGTTCTTCGGCTGCAACGTGGTCAGGGGGCTTTGGGATGATCTGGAATGGGTGAGGTCGGATGGTCTGATTGCCTTCTGCGAGAGTTTGTTTTGCAACAGGAGCATGGAAAGGAGGGACTTTTTGGCCCCGATTGCGAGGCTGTGGTGCATCTGGCTGTGGAGGAATGAGGCCCTATTCGTTGGCCAACGCTTCTCCTGGGAGAACGTTCTTTTACTTTGCTCGCGTCTTCTGGATGACTGGTGTACAGTGTAACCCTCAGGTGGCTTTTTGGGGGTGATCTTTTTATTTTGTTGCTTTCTCGGTTCTCCTATATGGGTCTAGTATTATATTTTTTTGTTCCCCTTTTGTAACATTCTTTACTTATTTTTTCTCTTAATATATTAGGGCGAACACCGTTGAGTGTCTCCCCCTTTTTTTGAGCCTAAAAAAAGTCCTTTGATTAAAAATTTAACTTATTGCATTCATCAAATAGTTTATTGTATACATCTAAAACTTCTACCAAGGATTCATTTACCTCAACCTTATTAGTCATGAGTTATAGTTGAGTAGTTTCTTTGTTGTTTTCGTTGGGATATTCATCCTTGCTTTCATTGGAGTTGATGTATGGGGACTCATCCCATGTTGCAGTGAATGGTTGTTTCTTGAATGTCTTCTTTCGCTTTTTTGTAATTTCTTCTTCTCTTATTTTTAAGCCGTGTAGTTTCTTATCATATGCCCCTTCTTGCAATTGTAACAGGTCAACTTCTTTTGGTTCTTGTTCGAAGTATTCTTTTGCATGGTTTTTCTCATCCTCATGTATTGAATATGTGTTATATTAACTTTTAATGATTATATGTTTTTTATGTTAATAAGTGTATTTGAACAAGGTTAAAAACCATTATACCAAAGAAATTGTATGGCCAATACAAGTAATCCCAACCCAGGAATGCAGGGTTGGAGCCAGGGGTATGTCAGGGTACTCCGAGGTACCCTGGCAACCAAACATGCCCTTAGTTCTCTTTGAGATATATTTTCTTCATCTTCATTCATGAGCCAAGAGATTTCTGATTATTTCTTCGAGATGAGATTGTTTTAACTTTAGCTTCCTCTATTGTCATGACTGTGGGTTTCCATTTCTTTGTAAGCGGGTGTATGCACTTGGCGACTTTTGGCGACTTTTTCTTCCCATATTCTTTGCCAAGTTCCTTGAGAGGATTGATGATATTGATGAATATGGTATTAAGATCCTTGATGGAATCACCTTGCTTTATCATGAAGGATTTATGCACCTTTATGAGAAGCTCGATTTTCGATTTCACCTTGTTGCTCTATTCATTAATAACTTTTGGACATCTTGAGATTTCATGAGCTGACTTAGCTAGGTTATTCTATTGAATTCGTCACTAGATAATGCACACTATATATGCTCATTTCCTCATAACTTTTGGAAATCATTTTTTTGCTTATTGCTTTATAGTTATCATTCTCCTTTTGGTCACTTTCCATAGTGATAGATTACTTATTGCGTATATGTTAGATATGTAAGCCTATAGCGAGCCATTATGCAACAAATGTTATTGCACTTATATCATTTCATATATAAATTAAACATATTTGTATTTGCATTATTGATAAGGTTCTCTATATGAATAGGAATACACACCATGTCCATTGGGTTTTATGTAACTGTTGTATATTTACATTTATTTTCATCTAGTGTAAATATTATTCACAATTTTTGTTGATAATCAACAATTTAACCTAAAGAGATAGTTGCTACTGATCATCCTCAAGAGATAATTGATTTAGCTCAAATTAGCAAAGACTTAGTCAAACAAGGACTTCAAATAGGTGGAAACTCCTACTAAATTCAAATTGGTGAAGTCTTACCGATTCAAGTTGTTCACCCCCCATATTCTCCTATTTAAGGAGAGGGGGACAACCGCCTTGTTCTCACTACTCAAGAGAACACAAGAGTCCTAATCCCTCTCCCGTAGCAGTTGCCCATCCTCTCCTTCCCTCTCTCCCATTTTGGTTGTCCTCCCCTCCTTGTTCTTATTGGCGTCCCCTGCAGGAGGAAGAGGAGCATCCCTCTGCATGCCTATGTGCCAATGGAGATGAGCAGGACTTCGTGAGATAATGAAGTCGCAACGAGGAGTACACGGTGACCAACCTTGATCATCGTTGGCCTGGAGAAGAATAGCAAGCAAACATTTTCTTTGTTTCGCAGGAGACATGCGAGTCATCGAGGTGTCTGAGAGTGCAGCGTCTCACAGACTAGAATTCATATAAGAGTTATATCATTCTAGAGATTACACACATCGAAAGTATATTTCCTTTACTCGTGTAATTCGCAAGCAGAGAAAGTTTCTGTCGCCATGTGGTTTTGTGATACATATTTTTTGATTCGCTATGTTGCCCATATTATGTGAAATACGTTTTCCAGATTTGATCCATATTTTCCTTGTTTTTCGTGATGTGTGAGATTCAACCTCCATTCAATATATTCGGCGCTGTTGAACTGCTGAAGTAAGGAGTGCGGTTTGTGGATTGTTGTCCCTCAATGTGAGGTGGTAGAGTTTAGTAATGCCATGATCATTGATTTACAAATATTATGGCTTCACCAACATCTAGTTACTCTAATACGAAATGAAAATATATTAGGGCGTGTGAATAGTGTTTAACGTAATTATTTATAAATTGAAATATATTAGATTATCACATAGTAAGCATCAACTGAAAATTGATTCATATAGGTTCACCATATCAAGTGATTTATGTAGGTTGACCCTACAATAGTGTTATGTTTTGTGCCTAAGCTTGGTCGACTCACGACTTGTAAAACTCCGCTATAAGGGACTATTTCCAATGTAATTCAAGCTGTATTATAAATGAGCACTCAGCTCTCCAAGGATTATCCTGCATAGGGTGGAATGCATTGTCAAATCACAAAGAATATTTATAACAATTAAAATGTATAAGATTTAATCCTATAAGGCCTTCAAAAATATATTTTAATATTTGAATATGAAATGCAAACAGAACAAAGGAGTTGAAGGCAAAATGAAGCTCGACAGAAATCAGAAGGATGTTTAAGGATAGAGCTTCAAAGAGAATATTTCTTTTTAGTCAAGAAGCCAATAAAGAATGACTTAGAGATGCGAGCCAGTTAAGTTGTGTAGTTTATAGTACCTCAGGGATTCTTTTATAGGCGGGTGAAACTTTTAAAAATAGTAGAATTGTCCAAAATAACGACTGTAAATAGTGACAAATTGTTCCCTAAATGTTTAAGGGATTATTATATATTCAAGGTGTATTGATGCATGAGCATTTAACAGTAGGTTGTGTACTACTCAATGTTCAGGAAGGCGGTATGTGGTATTCAATTGGAGGGGTCACTGCATAGAGAGTGCGCGGTATGCAGGAGAGTATGCGGGGGTATGCAGTTTTATGCGGTTTGATATTTTTTATTATTAAAAATATAAATAAATTTTTAATATTATGTTAATATCCTCTAAATATTATATTTCTTGATTATAATAATAAAGAATTGAAGGTACAAGGAACAAAACTTTAGGGATAAAAAGTAATAGAGTCAAATGAGCAAAAACATCAATTGAAAGAGCATATGGCAACATGCCTTCATCCAAGTGTTTTCAAAAAATACAAATATGCTCTCAAAACATGGACATTCAAAATGATGTAAAAAATCAAACTTTTTATGTATTATGTACAGGGTTTTTTCAGACATTGTTAACAGTTCTTTTTACATAAATCAAACTGTTTTTCTGACAATGATCAGAGGGTGATGAATGCCAATTTGACCTTCCACAGGAAAAGAAAAACAAGAGGTTGGAATGGTTGTGTTGATTGGTGTGCGTATTGGAATTTCTTCTGGGATTAAGCTAACCTTAGAATTAATTAGTTTCTGATTTTGATTCAGGAATTGAGAAGGGTGATAGATGGTTCTCTTCGAATTTACATGTTGGTAATAAGAACAAAACAATGGATAGATCATTGAATGTTTTTCTTCGCTTCCCCCACTTCCTTACTTTCTGGGGATTCCATGGACTTTTGAAGAAAAATATTATTGAAGATTATGTTTTGATGAAATTGGAGAGAAGGAAGAAAGGAGTCCGATATTAATGCTTTGTTTTTGATGTGACAGTTAGGCTCAGGCCTATTTAGATGGGCAATGATTCCATAAATAATTGGTAATAGGGCCCCTTGAGCGCTAGCACTCACCCATGTCCGGGTTTATCAACTATAAATAAAAATGAATCAATCATAAATTGTGGTGCCAAATTCATCAATCATTAGTCAATCAAACCTGCATCAGAGCACCAAGGCTTTCGAGTATGAGTATGCGGCCGAGTATGCAGTCTACTCGGCCGCTTTCTTGAACACTAGTACTAGTGTAGGTATAGGTATATTGGTATACATAGAATGAAGTCAAAAAAAAAGAAATTGAATGATCATAAGTTCACATAAATATTAATCATACACGAACCCAATTAATGGTCTGGTACCTGGTGGTAGAAACAGTGGGTTCCCACTCCAATTACTAGGGTTCAACCCCTTCCTCACCTGCAATTATTAAAAAAAATTAATCGTGCAAGTGCTTTTGTACTATCATAAAAAGATGTACATTGACCTAAAAAAAATAAGATGTACATGCAAAAATGTCTGTAGAGTGGATTGATCAATGTATGATGCAACCTAATGGGGTAATGACCTAAATGGCGATCCGAACAATTGAACTAAGGGATTAAAATGACGAAAACGAATAAAATGATGTGCGATACGCAAAACTCAGCAGCAATAGACGATAAGATACTCGAGTTTTAGCACCGGTTTCTCTACAAACTTTGGGCAACGCGATTAGTTAACGATAATGGGAAACAAATAGCGATACTGCGGTCACAGAATCTCAATCATTCACCAAACCCAATCAGCAATATACCAATCCACAAACTAATAAAATTTTACGGTAGAATAAAATGTAGAGGGTGGCTCTCATACCATAACCAGCAAGGGGAAGTGCAAGCTTCCAATCTGGCCGAAGGCGACGGTGGTTGCAGCGGGCGGCTGGTCAGGGGCTGGCGTTGGCAGGACACGGGGCGGCGGAACCGATAGAGGCGGCGACGCGGGAATGAGGAGTTGCTCCGGGGGGGCAAGAAGCGAACGGGCAGGGAAGGGGGGGGGACTCGGGCTGAGGCGTGGTGGGGGGAGGGCGCTGGGGCTGGCGCGCGAAGGTGGGGGGAAGGAGGAGGGCGGCTGTGTGTTGGCAGAACGATGGGAAGCAGAAGGTGGTGGCGCGCGATGGAGGTTGGGCTGATGGCTTCTCAGGCAAGCGGCGGGGAGAGGAGCCACGCGGGGAGGGACTGGAGTCGGCGGTGGCGGGGAAGAGCGATAGGGGGAGGGGCGATACAGAGGCGCGGGTTGCTGGCGTGGCCGAGGGAGCGGCGGCAAGCGGCTGGCGGGGAGGAGGATCGGCGAGGGAGAGGGGTGGCGGCGTGAAGAGGGGAGGAGGGGGTGTTTAGGGTTCGGGGGAGAACACGGGAGGGTTAGAGAAGAGAGGGGCGACGGGATTAGAGAGAGAGATAAGTGAGGGGAAATAAACTTTTTATTCAAAACTTCCTTCCAACCCTAATACAAGGGGCCTTTTATAAAGGCTAAGTCCCCCCAAAATAGCAACAACTTCTGAAAATAAAAAAAAAAGAAAACATGCAGAAAAGAAAAGAGGATAAAGGCCTTGTATAATAAGCCTTTTACATAATTAAATAAAATTTAAAATAAAAATGTTGACTAAAAGGTGGAATCATGCTGCATCAACTCCCCCCTGCTGAAAAGAATCTTGCTCCGTCGAGATGGCATCGTGAATGTTCTGAAGCATATCGGGGCGGAGTTGTTGGAGTTCATCCTCGTCAATCCAGGTGCAATCTGTAAGAGGTCGTCCCTTCCATTTGACTCGGTATCGTCGGAAGAGACCACGTCTAGTCGTCATATCTCGGACGTCTGCAATATCTTCAATCTGATCGGCATCAGTCGTGGCTGGTGGTTGGCGCGTATCCTCAGCGGGAATTGCTGGCGTGGTGGCATCTGTTTGTTCATCTCCATGATATAAGAAGAGATCTGCTACATTAAAAACTGGCGATGTCTGGACGTCTGGCGGCAGGTCGAGTAAGTAAGCATTGGGCCCAATCTTCTTGAGGACTCGGAATGGACCAATCTTTCGTTCGCTCAATTTCTGGTGGACTCTCAAAGGAAACCTCTCTTTTTTCAGGTGGACCATCACTAACTCTCCAACTCTGAACTCGCTCTCTCTTCGGTGTAGGTTGGCTTGGGCTTGATATTTCTGGGTCATGGTTTGGAGTTTGGCTCGGATTTCAGTATGGATGTGGGTTAGGTGTTCGACCAGATCCTCAGCAGCTGCACTACTTCTCCATTGCATGGTTGTGGGTTTTAGGTCTAGAAATTGGGTAAGTGGAAAGCCGTACACACTCTCAAATGGCGATTTTTCGGTTGACCTATTAGTGGAACTGTTATACGCGAATTCAGCTTGGAGAAGAATTAGATCCCATCTGGACGGAGAGTCCCCTGCAAGACATCTCAATAAATTTCCTAATGATCTGTTAACTACTTCGGTTTGCCCATCTGCAAGCGAGTACCAAGACGAGACCAAAACGTGCGCCAAAAATGACTCAATAACCGGGTATCACGATCCGAAGTAAAAGAACGAGGAACACCATGCAATCGAACGACATCACGAAAAAACGAATCTGCGACATGAGATGCATCTGAGGTTTTTCTACATGCAATGAAATGTGCCATTTTAGAAAATCTGTCCACAACCACAAATATAGAGTCAACTTTTCGTACCGTGAGGGGTAAGCCTAGCACAAAATCCATAGTGATGTCTTCCCAGGGTCGCAGAGGAATCGGCAGAGGTGTATACAACCCAGTGTTCTGCCTATGGCCTTTGAATCTTTGACATGTTTGGCATTTTTGTACGAACTTTGTAACATCCTTTCGCATTTGCGGCCAATAAAATCGCTCTTGGAGAAGGTTTAAGGTCTTGTCCCTTCCAAAGTGTCCAGCTAAGTCTCCGTTATTTAGTTCTGAAATTAAGTTCTCACAAAGGGAGGTGGCAGGGATGCACAGTCGGTGGGCTTTGAACAGAAAACCCTCATGAAGAACATAAGTGGCTGTCGGATCTTGTCCAGTATTAACACATTCTGCATAAACTTGTTCGAAGTCAGGGTCAGCGGGGTAGAGGTCCTTGAGTGTGTCAAATCTTGTTGTGCTGACGGTCATTGTGGTCAGGGCATGTGCTCGCCGGCTCAACGCGTTGGCCATGCGGTTCAGGGTTCCAGCTTTGTGTTTGAGATGGAACGTGTATTCTTGGAGGAAACTAACCCACTTGGCACGGCGTTTGTTAAGAGTTTTTTGCGAATTCAGATATCTTAAGGCTTCATGATCAGAGTTAAGGATAAATTCACATTGGATCAGGTAATGCCTCCAATTTTTGAGGGCTTGCACCACGGCATAGAATTCGACATCATAAGTGGAGTACCGTGATCGAGCGTCATTCAATTTCTCACTGTAGAATGCTACAGGTCGTCCTTCTTGACTTAGGACGGCACCAATCCCGACATGTGAGGTGCTGCAATCGACTACAAAAACCTTGGTGAAGTCAGGAAGCGCCAAAACGGAGGCATGTGTCAATTGATGTTTTAGATTCTGAAAGCTGGTTTCTGCTTCAAGAGTCCAGGCGGGTGCGCCTTTACACGTGCAATCTACCAACGGAGCTGCACAAGTGCTAAAGTTCCGGATGAAGCGTCGGTAGAAAGAAGCCACTCCCAGAAAGCTGCGAATCTCAGTGAGGGTTTTGGGCACGGGCCAACTCTGAATGGCCTGAATCTTGGAGGGGTCAACCTTAAGTCCGTCGGCAGTGACAATGTATCCCAGGAAGAGGACCGTGTCAGACATGAAGGAGCATATCTTGAGGTGGACATACAGTTGTTGGGCTCTCAAGGCTTCCAGGACTTGTTGCAAGTGAGATAAGTGGTCGTCTTTGGTCAAACTGTAGACCAATATATCGTCAAAGTATACGACCACAAACTCACCAATGAAGGGTCGCAATACATGATTCATGGTTCGCATGAAGGTGCTGGGGGCATTCGACAGGCCGAAGGGCATTACCGTCCATTCATAGAGGCCCTCTTTTGTCTTAAAGGCAGTCTTCCACTCGTCTCCAGGTCGGAGGCGAATCTGATGGTAGCCACTGCGAAGGTCCATTTTGGAGAACAATTTGGCACCTGATAGCATATCAAGCATGTCATCAAGACGCGAAATGGGAAAACGATACTTGATCGTTATCTTGTTGATAGCGCGACTATCCACGCACATTCTCCATGTGCCATCCTTTTTTGGTGTAAGCAGAGCAGGAACCGCCACGGGGCTCATACTCTCTCGAACATATCCACGACGTAGCAGATTAGTAACCTGCCTGTTCATTTCTTCATGCTCACTTGGGCTCATTCTATAATGTGGTAAGTGGGGTAGGCTGGCTCCAGGGACTAGGTCAATGTGATGTTGAATATCTCGCAACGGGGGTAGTCCTTCAGGCAACTCTTCAGGCATAATGTCAGCAAATTTCTGGATGATGGGTTTTATCTCAGGCGGGACTTCGGGTGTAGTGGTTTCTGGTTGGCTCACTTCACGTCCCATCAATGCATAAGTGGTGGAGCTCTCCTGAATCTCACGTTGGAATGTCTGGGCTTCCATCAGCAATACGGGACCTGTAGACGGGGGCTTTGATGGTGGAGTGCTTTTACTCGATTGTGCAGTCGCGGCTCGAAGTGTCGCCTAAGGGCGTCGCGTTGTGGTCTAAGGGTCACACGCACCTTGTCTATGAGAAAGGAGTAAGTGTTCATCTTTCCTTTGTGCTCAGTGTCTCGATCGAATTGCCAAGGTCTCCCAAGTAGTATGTGACAGACATCCATAGGGGCTACATGGCACCACACCTCGTCTTTATATGAAGGCCCAATTGAGAAGCTAACGAGGCTCTGACGGTGGATCGGAAGTTGGGTACCATCTCGAAACCAAGCCACACTGTAAAGTTTCTCGAGTGATTGAGTTGACAGACCCAACTTATCGACCATTTCTTGTGAAACGAAGTTCTCAACGCTTCCTCCATCAATGATCAGCGAACAACGTCGCCCCCCTGATGTGCAGGTGGTTCGGAAGATGCTGCGACGCAACCAACTATCAGCGTCGTTGACAGCGGGTGTGAGCAAGATGTTTGTGGGTGCGCTGTCAGGAGCGATAAAGTTCTCATGTTCAATTACCAAGAAAGGTCCGGATACGTCTCCGTCCACTCCTAGAGGTTCGTAGTCATCGGCTCCCACGGTGTCAGTAGTCAAAGTGGTCAGATCCTCTTCAGGGGATTCCTGCTGGTCAGGGTCGGGGTATTCAGGGTCGTCGATGGTGCTTAAATGGGCGGGATTAGCCTTAGGGTTAGGGCATTCTGCTGCTCGATGTCCCTTTTGATAACATCGAAAACAAGTGTCAGGTCCGACAACAGGTCGTCTTCCCAAGATGCCTGGTCCGGGGTTCCCATTAGGTGGTCGGGTGACGGCAGGAGTTGAGGGTTTTGTCTGGGGTTTACCCTAGGAATCGATGGGGACACTAATGGTTTGGAGGTCGTCATCGGGTTACTGGTGCGCGAGACGGAGTTCACCGGGAAGGACATCCTCCTTGTCTGGGCTTTAGCAAGCTTAGTCTCAGCCCGCTCAGCCTGCTTGTAAGCTTCGTCAACGTCTCGACAGTTGTGGAGGTAGAGTTCATCCTGAATAACGGGTCGGAGTCCTTGCATGTAGCGGGTGACCTCTTGGACAGGGGTCTCCTGCAATCGGTTGCGGTGAACGAGGGATTGGAACCCTTCGGTGTATTCTCTGACGCTCATAGTGCCTTTTCTCCATGATTGCAGTCGTGCGTACAGATCTCGTTTGTAATCTTCAGGCATGAACTTAGTCTTCAATTTGGCTTTCATTTTGCTCCAGCTGCGGATTTTACTTTTTCCCTTTCGTTTGCGTTCAGACTGCAAACGGTCCCACCATAGCAGAGCATGTCCCTTTAATTTGATGGTGACGAATTGAACTTTTCGTTCGCTCGGCATAGACTTCCACACAAAGAAGTGCTCGACGGCTTGGAGCCAATCCAAAAAGACATCAGGGTCTCGTCCTCCGTCAAATTCTGGCACATTGAGACGGATGCCTCGATCCCATCCATCATCAGACCTAGGTCCAGGTCGTGGCGGGAATTGATGTCCAGAGGTGAGGGGATCTTGAATCTTGGGAATGAAAGGGATGTCATCTCCTGATCCTTCTTCGTTATTTTCTTGGGAGTGATCATCGCTAACGTGTCCGTGAGAAGCAGATGAGCTAGAGTCGTAGGAAGTGTTGCTCCATGAATGTGATCTCCCACTAGTACGTCGGCCTTTGTTTGGCATCTCATTGCCTTGATTTTTCTCTAGCATTTGACAACTGAGAGCGGCAATTTTCCCGCTCAGGCGTTCGAATATCCGATCAATTTTAGCATCCAAGGATTCTAACGTTCGCTCAGGGTGTTGGGTGTAGCCGGTTTGAGAAGTAGACGGGTTTCTCAACCATGGGAATCCTAGGGTTTTCTCTTTCTTTTGTTTTGGGATTTTTTTGTTTGGTTTTGTGGTTGATTTTTTTAATGCAATGAAATGGATGGAATGCAGGCGAGATGCAGGGTCGTTAGGCTCTGATACCAAATTGATGCAACCTAATGGGGTAATGACCTAAATGGCGATCCGAACAATTGAGCTAAGGGATTAAAATGATGAAAACGAATAAAATGATGTGCGATACGCAAAACTTAGCAGCAATAGACGATAAGATACTCGAGTTTTAGCACCGGTTTCTCCACAAACTTAGGGCAACGTGATTAGTTAACGATAATGGGAAACAAATAGCGATACTGCGATCACAGAATCTCAATCATTCACTAAACCCAATCAGCAATATACCAATCCACAAACTAATAAAATTTTACGGTAGAATAAAATGTAGAGGGTGGCTCTCATACCATAACCAACAAGGGGAAGTGCAGGCTTCCAATCTGGCCGAAGGCGACGGTGGTTGCGAAGGGCGGTTGGTCAGGGGCTGGCGTTGGCAGGACACGGGGCGGTGGAACCGATAGAGGCGGCGACGCGGGAATGAGGAGTTGCTGCGGGGGGGGGGGCAAGAAGCGAACGAGCAGGGAAGGGGGGGGGGACTCAGGCTGAGGCGTGGTGGGGGGAGGGCGCTGGGGCTGGCGCGCGAAGGTGGGGGGAAGGAGGAGGGCGGCTGTGCGTTGGTGGAACGATGGGAAGCAGAAGGTGGTGGCGCGCGATGGAGGTTGGGTTGATGGCGTCTCAGGCGAGCGACGGGGAGAGGAGCCACGCGGGGAGGGACTGGAGTCGGCGATGGCGGGGAAGAGCAATAGGGGGAGGGGCGATACAGAGGCGCGGGTTGCTGACGTGGTCGAGGGAGCGACGACGAGCGGCTGGCGGGGAGGAGGATCGGCGAGGGAGAGGGGCGACGGCGTGAAGAGGGGAGGAGGGGGTGTTTAGGGTTCGGAGGAGAACATGGGAGGGTTAGAGAAGAGAGGGGCGGCGGGATTAGAGAGAGAGAGATAAGTGAGGGGAAATAAACTTTTTATTCAAAACTTCCTTCCAACCCTAATACAAGGGGCCTTTTATAAAGGCTAAGTCTCCCCAAAATAGCAACAACTTCTGAAAATAAAAAAAAAAAGAAAAAGAAAACATGCGGAAAAGAAAAGAGGATAAAGGCCTTGTATAATGAGCCTTTTACATAATTAAATAAAATTTAAAATAAAAATATTGACTAAAAGGTGGAATCATGCTGCATCAATGGAGCATGATGTACTTGTATTAGTGTTGGCTTAGTGTTGAAAAGGCTTTATGTATAAATGTATATGTCAAAGATATGTGTGTATTTAGTGGAAAATAGACTTATTATTATGCGATATATTCTTTGAATGTTTTTTACAATCTTTCTATACTTATTACAAAGGGTCTTCCATGTGGGTCTTAGGTGAGAGCAACCAATGTTCATTTAGAGGACATGCTCTTCGTTCCACTATCAAGTTATATCTTCTACTGAGCTTTGTTTGAAGAAGGTTTTGTGGCTTCGTAATTACATGCCTAACTTTTGTGTATTTGGTTATTGCATCCTTAAATAGTCATCTTTGCATATAAACAATTATTACATTTTTTTATTATGAAAGTAAGAATTTTAACCAATCTTCATTCACTAATCATGGATGCCCATTAAGACATTAACCTATAATATTTATCCTTTTGCTTCTCAAATAAAAAGAAAGTCAATTCATTAAAAAGAGATAGTGTAGTTATTTATCTAATACTCACCTCCAGAGATTGGAACCTTTGGAATTTATGACGAATAGAACTGTTTTGAAATAAAGAAGACTACGAAAATAAAATATTTTAGGCTTGATTGCTAGAGATGGAGTAAATGAGAAGCTTGAGGTATGGAGACATGCATTGGAGACTTTCTTTCGGATTGCATCATTCCGAATCTGATCTTTACGTGTGTGTCTACACATCCACCTTAGCATTTTCATTTCTGCTACAACCATTCTCTGTACATGTCAATGGTTCACATACCAGCATTCAGATCCATAGAGCATAGCATGTCTCACGGCTGCTTTGTAAAACTTTCTTTTAATTTTTAAAGGAATTTTCTTATTACAGAGAACAACAGAGGCTCCTCTCCCCTTTAGTCAGCCTGTATTTATTCTATTAGTAACATCTCCATCAACTTCCCATCATGTTGCAAAATAGATCCCAGATATCTAAAAGAATATCTCTTCTGAATGTTATCGTCACCAATCTTCACCTTGATCCCTTCGAAATTGCTTCAATCAAAGTTGCACTCCATATATTCCATCTTAGCCCTACTTATACGAAATCCTTTATTCTCCAATGCATGTCTCCATATCTCAAGCTTCTTTTTTGGTTTGATTGCTAGAGATGGAGTAAATGAGAAGCTTGAGGTATGGAGACATGCATTGGAGACTAAAGGATTTCGTATAAGTAGGACTAAGATGGAATATATGGAGTGCACCTTTGATTGAAGCAATTTCGAAGGGATCAAGGTGAAGATTGGTGATGATAACATTCAGAAGAGAGATTCTTTTAGATATCTGGGATGTATTTTGCAACATGATGGGAAGTTGATGGAGATGTTACTAATAGAATAAATGCAGGCTGACTAAAGGGGAGAGGAGCCTCTGCTGTTCTCTGTAATAAGAAAAATCCTTTAAAAATTAAAGGAAAGTTTTACAAAGCAGCCGTGAGACCTGCTATGCTCTATGGATCTGAATGCTGGCATGTGAACCATTGAGATGTGCAGAGAATGGCTGTAGCAGAAATGAAAAATGCTAAGGTGGATGTGTGGACACACACATAAAGATCAGATTCGGAATGATGCAATCTGAAAGAAAGTTGGTGTAGCTCTGATCGAGGATAAGATGCGAGAAAACCGCTTAAGATGGTTTGGTCATTTGCAAAGAAGATCAACTGATGCACCGGTTAGGAGATGCGAGTGTTGGGATGTTGAGTCAGTTAAGAGAGGGTAAGGACGGCCCAAGAAGTGTTGGAAAGAGACTATACGACGGGATCTTAGTTTTTTGGATATAAACCTGAGATTGATCCAAGATAGATCTGAATGGAGGCAAAGAATCCATGTAGCCAACCCTACTTAATTGTGGGAAAAGGCTTTGTTGTTGTTGTTGCTAGTGCATCAATTTTATACGCTGTACCATATGTAAATGGCTCTTTTTTCATGTTTTGCATTCTACCTTCCAATTTGTTTATACCTACCTTTGGTACTTCGGTACATACAGTTCAATTTTCATCAGTATGACTGTGTGCCATCTTCATTTATTCTCCTGAAAAATCCGTAGATTTAAGCAGCACACATATTATAATTGTTGAAGAATGGTTTTTGTGTGGGTTGTGTTTAGTCCCACATTTTGGAGTAGTGACTTTTGGTCACATTGATGGGGCTATATAAAGATCCCCACATCCATTGTAACCTTTGAGAAAGTGAATAGAAAATCAACCCTTTGAGTTAGTTCTCCCGTGGTTTCATCCTGCTCCTTAGGGAGTAGGGTTCCACGTAAAACCAAAGTCTCCTTTATATGTTGTTTTTGCTTTGATTTGCTCCCGCATTTCATATTTCAACATGGTATCAGAGCAAGTTAGTTTTGAGGTTATTGTTTAGGTTTTTTATGATTTGTGGAGATCTCAAGATTCGTGATGCATTGTTTATTCATGAAAATATCAGGATTGCTTTTTTTTTACATTTGTTATGTCTGATAATTTTTCTTGGAACCAGTATCAAGTCCTTTTGTTTTTGGAGATGATGAACTGTTGTGAGGAGATGCTGCATACTCAAGTTGATTGGCACCTTCGGAGCGATCTCGAGAGATGGTGATGTGAATCTCAGATCCAGGGAATAGGAGGCGATGTCGTCATTGGGAGCCGCAAGATGGATTCTACCGTTAAGTAGCCCTAAGGGGAGAAAAAAGGTGCTTGATATCTGTCTCTATTTTGGTGGGTTTCTAGGTCCCCACCGAAATACTGGGAGCACCTCCACGAGATCTCTCCGCGTGCAATCACCTCGCAGGTATCCTCCACAATATAGCCATCTACGGAAGAGCCTCCTCGAGTGGAGCTTTCTCCTCGGATTTGATCAGAACAGTGCGCGAAAACGTGCTTGATATCTGTCTCTATTTTGATGGGTTTCTAGGTCCCCCCCCAAATACTGGGAGCACCTCCACGAGATCTCTCCGCGTGCAATCACCTCGCAGGTATCCTCCACGATATAACCATCTACGGAAGAGCCTCCTCGAGTGGAGCTTTCTCTTTCTCGGTTTTGATCAGAACAGTGCGCGATGTGTTGGTGGCACGGGGAAACAAGGGACGATGCCTTCTCTTCTTTTGTTTTGGGATTTGTAAGGCAGTCTCTGTCTTTTTAATTCACCGTTGATTCATGTCCATTGGGCCCACTTTTACTCAAAAAAATGAGGGAAAAGAATACATGGAGTTGTGTTGAAAAAAGGGGAAAGGGGCATTGGCACAACAGCAAAGAATGGTGATTGAGAAGAAGATTGAAGATTCAAAAAAAAGAAAGAAAAATGAAGAGGAACAAAAGTATGGCTCAAATAGAGCAACCATGAAAAAATGATGAAGGGTTAAAAAAATGAATAGCCTATAAAAAGGGGGATGAATGAGGGGCTATGGTGAAAAAATGTGAAAAATGAAATTGAAGAAAAGAGAGGACTGTTTGTGAAAAAAATGGTCCCAAAAAATGTTATGACTGAAAAAAATCTTGTTGATCCACTATGTATGGATATTCGCACGACGTTCTTATTGGTCCTTCGTAGAGATGGAGCAGTGTTCGGTGAAGACATGTTGCGGGAAGGAGTACTCCATGAGGGAGACTCATTTTGTTGACCAAGCATATCTGCGGATCACTATTCACACTCCAATATGTAGTTCCTCCTCACCAGCATGACATGAGAAGCAACATCCTCGATAACAACCGATAACATGTGTTGAGTTGATACTGTCTGTAGTGTCATGTACTTTGTATGTGAGTGAGTGCATTCTTTCTGTTTATCCAAGCTCAGCATTGCATGCTTAGCTTGAGGGGGAGTGTTGAAGAATGGTCTTGTATGGGTTGTATTTAGTCCCACATATTGGAGTGGTGACTTTTGGTCACATTGGTGGGGCTATATAAAGAGCCCCACACCCATTGTTACCTTTGAGAAAGTGAATAGAAAAGCAACCCTTTGAGGCGGTTCTCCTGTGGTTTCATCCCGATCCTTAGGGAGTAGTGTTCCATGTAAAATCAAAGTCTCCTTTATATGTTCTTGCATTGATTCGCTTCCGCATTTCATATTTCAACAATAATATCGACTGATCTATTGACATAGATGCTAGAACCCAATAGTTTTTAGCTTGGATGGCTTTGATCATTTTTTTGCAAGGAAGATCCAACTTTGAGTTTCGTAGAATGCGTTATTCGCAGGAAGCTTGATGGCTTTGCTAGTATTCTATGTATTTATCCGAAGGCTTCGTGGTTTTTAAAAATACATGTAAGCTTTCCTAGTGATAGAAATATTGGTCAAGTCCAAGGTTGCAGAAGTCGGTAGTCAGTACTCTGTCGACCTAATCACTGACTAAGATGATTAATTGGCAGTCGGACGACTAGTCAGATATAGTTGGTTTTGAATTTTTAATTGTTATATATATATATAAACTATTTTTTATGCATATATTCTTATGTATTTACAACGTTTTGTACATTTTCTATATTATCATAATGAAATAAAAGAAATAATTGATTTTAAATAAGACACTAACATATTAGAATACGTATGATTTTTAAAAAAAGTAAAAGATAAAAAATACACTCTCTATACAAAAATCGTCCGACTAGTTGGCTGATCGACTATTGACCGATTGGTCAATAGTCAGTTGGCCACCCTACCGACTCGACTAGTCAGACCGACTAATCAGTCTAGTCGATCAGCTTTTACAACAATGGTCTAGTCTATTGATAGAATATTGGTCAAGTTTTATAACCAATGAAACTCTTATTTTGTGTTGTTGAGACATGCCCAAGGACCCCCTGCATGTGCCCGAGTCCACTTCCAGACAACACCTGCCACACCAGAGGGAGAAGTGAGCATTCCGCTTTTCTGGGTTACGGCGACGTCAAGTCGGTTGCGGTTTGTTTAATGTGCTTGGCACTTAGGCGAGCCACCCGGTGGTGTGGCACATGATCTTTTTTTTTTAAATTACATCTTGCTCCAAAAGAATGCACTCATGAGTCATGGGTCACGACGAACTGCCAGTGATATACCGCAGGAAGGTGTGGATGACGTGAAGTTCGCATGGCCCTCATTGGTTGGATCACTCACATGCTACAATGCCGACGACAATGGTAAACAAAGCTGTAAGGCGGAGCCACTATGAATGTTTTTTATTCGCAGTGGTTCTTTTGGAATTTGCATGTTAAGTAGGCCTTGCTGACCGTGAAGGATCTTTCTTGATCAGTATTGCTATTTCTACTCCAAGTTGTGGTTTTTTACATGGTTATTTGGTAGAAGTAGGGTTCAAGTAAGTTGCTCAGAGATAATGGATATGGAAGGCATTTCCTTATTCTTTATGCATTGCCTTTGAAGAGTTGGATTGATTTTCCCTTTTTGTGTTCACATGTGCAGCTTGGGTTGCTGTGATGGAAGGTGCAAGGGTTTTGTGCATTAGCAGTTAATGTCTGTTAGTGTCTTTTCATGCATTGTTGATGGCGGTGATCTGCTCACAGTCTAGGAGAGAACGTTTTCTTTGCAAAAGATCTTGCAGGTGATGTTGGGGGTGCGGTAGATCTGCTTGGATTTCTGTGATGGATGTCACATATGTTTTATGCATTGAAAGGTGATGTCTGTTTGACATCTTATCACGATTTAGTTGATGGCAGGGATCTGCTCACGGTTTAGAAGTGATCAAGAGAGCAGTTTATTTTTAATATTTTTTGCAAAACATCTTGCAACCAATGTGGTTGGCAAGGAACCGATCCTTTTTCAAGGACAGATATTGTGTTGATGGTACCTGTAAGTGTGTTGTTTTTTGGTGATCTTGGTTTGGCTTTATATGATTCTCGTTATCAATGGGATTTGGAGAAGGGTCTATATGAATAAATTTGGGTGGATGGTGTACATTTTTTTACCTATACCACTTTTCAAAATGTTTTTTTTATCTTGTTGTGTCCAGTGCGCACTACATCATTGATACTCTAAAATTTTTGATCAGATGTTTCCCTTTTCTCAAGTCTAATATTTTCAGTCAGATGCTTATCCTGTTCTATAGCACTTCTACCAAATAACCAGTTCTATAACTGGACTTTTCACACACCAGGTTTCCCTTTTCTCAAGTCTAATATTTTCAGTCAGATGCTTATCCTGTTCTATAGCAGGACTTTTCATGCACCAGGTCTCCCTTTTGGTTTCTTCTCCTGTCCCTTTTGTGGTAAAGTTGCATCACTTGGAGAGTTTCTGGAAATTAATTCATGATACTTGGATGGAGGGTAACCTGAAACCTCTAAGTTCTTTGTTTAGTTATGTTGGTAATCCTATCTAAAACAAACCTCTAAGTTCTTTGTTTAGTTATGTTGGTAATCCTATCTAAAACTACAATCTGACACAGACACGAGCGTCGTTAGATCAAAATATGCTTTGTAAAACAATAATTCCACACATCAATCAAGAATATAAACAACCACAATGGTGTTTTTCTGGGCATTTTCGTCCCTCTTTTGGGACACAGTAAAGAGTTTCCCCACTTTGGTTGATGTACAACATTGGATTTCCTATAAAATCTTTAGTATATCTGAAAAACAGCATACCTTAGTAATCCAACAACAACAACAACAACAAAGCCTTTTCCCACAATTAAGCGATGGAGCGGCCATTGCCAATTTTTCATTGCATTCGGGCGATGCAACGCGTCGCAAGTAGGGAACGCCCCAACGAAATCTATATGTTTGCTTAAATCCATGTTGAAAAGATACGACTGTCATGAGGCAACTTCCTAAATAATATATTTTTTTAAAATAAAAATACTATTTAGAAGTTGTCTCCGAATGTTTTACGCTGGCTGTCGGCTACCTAACGCAACCCTCCTCATTTACCCGGACTTGGGACCGGCCATGTTACTAGTAATGACAATGATATTTTCTGTTATATCAAGATTACTGATTGGAATCACCTGCTGCAGTAGTAATAGATTCTGAGTTGTAACCTTAGGTTTCCAACCTATGTTTTTATTGCAGTTAGAAATGGCCGAGGAGTGCTTAACTCAAGCCGTGGATTTCGGTGGCCTATTACTTCTTTATTCATCTGTTGGGGATGCTGAAGGAATTGCCAAGCTTGCATCTCTTGCCAAAGATCAAGGGAAGAATAATGTTGCTTTTCTTTGCCTTTTTATGCTAGGCAAATTGGAGGATTGCCTTCAGCTCCTCATTGCAAGGTAAATCTTTTCTACTGGATTTAGTTGTTTTATTTCTCGTTAATCAGGCTGTCAGATGCATGTTGTTTTTTGACCTCATTCAGCAATCGCATACCAGAAGCGGCATTAATGGCACGTTCATACCTTCCCAGCAAAGTACCTGAGATTGTTGCCATTTGGAGAAATGATCTTAGCAAGGTGCTCTGCATATACACTTACTTTCCAATATAGTTGCATCCATATTAATGCAAAATGCTGATGTTTTTTTCTCAATATTCAGTTGGATTTTTTGTGTGTTTTATGGTATATAATATTGGTGCCATCAGGGCTTGGGGATGAGGAGTGAAGCGGGTAACAGTAACTGTCTAATTTCTAATTTGCAATATTCCTAATTTTGGATTGCATCACGTATCTTTCCTCAATTTGATAGTGATGTATCATGATACCGGATACCTCAGATATAACCTGATGTGTAAAAATTTTTCTCACGACTTCAACCTTTTGCTGTAGGTTAATCCAAAAGCTGCAGAGTCTTTAGCTGACCCTAACGAGTACCCTAATTTATTTGAGGATTGGCAGATTGCTCTGGAGGTTGAATCCACTCTTAAACAGAGAAGGTACCGTGTACAGTGGTTGCGGGATATGTTCATGTTGCTCTGTTACCATGTTTGTGAACTTGTACCTTCTTTATTTGTTTTATATGAAATTTAACTATGCAGCTCTCGTATCCTGTACAAATTATTTCTGTTGACATGGATAATGTGAAAATGTTGATTCTTCTTTCAGAGAAACTGTGACAAACAAAAGTTTATGCTAAACGAAATGTAAAATCTGTACAACATTGTGGTGATAGAAAATGGATTTGTATATAGTAAAATTCTATCAAATGCTATCAAATTTGTACAAACAGCATAAATAACCTGATAATTTCAGTTACTTCTGCTTCGAAGTACTGTCTCACATATCTGCCTGATGGATTTATAATTGAACAGGGGCATGTTTTATCCTGCAAGTGAATACTTAAACCATGTTGAGAAGTCGAGTGTTAATCTTATTGAATCTTTTAAAAGCATGCACATTGACGAGGAGGAAGTTCCACTTGAAAATGGAGATGCTGATGTCGAGGTATTACTTCCATTTATTTTGCATGTCACTTTACTGAAATTTGCTGCAACTTTTTGTTCTGGTCATGTGCCATATTGTTTTGTACTTAAACTCTAATTGGTCTTGTGAACAAGAAGTAATTCTCATATTATATGGAACCACAGGATGCAGAGGACCATGAGGAAGGGCATGATCAAGCCATTGAGGTTGAACCGGATGATTCCACAGATGGGGCTGTCCTCATGAATGGGAACGGAGGTGAAGAAGAGTGGGGTACGAATCATGAAGGAACTTCAACAGCCTAAAAGCAATTGGTTGGGCAGGAGTATAATCCAAATTTTGTTTCCGGTGATTATTGCCTTTTCCCCTTTTGAACTGCCCTGCCCCCATCTTGGTTCTCCCTAATGTAGCACTTTGCTGTAGGAGTTTTTTTTAAATGTTGCCGCTCAGGAGTTTTTTAAATATAATACTTCCGGAGGAAGTATTTATAAAAAAACTCCAGGAGGAAGTATACAACTCAAGGAAGAAGAGATTTGCTAATTTCCGAGCTTATGCAAACTCAAAGATGATGGAAAGAATTCAGCACTTTTTTTTGTTATGGACTCCAAATGGGACAGAAAGATGGCGTGCCAAAATGAACATCTATATAGCTAGACCTTATATTCGATGCTGTTATACCTTAAACAAGATGGTTACTTAATTTTTCTATGTCTAGACACTTCGTACATTTAGTGGCTATTGCTCATACTTGATGCCTATCTTTGTCTTTTATAGACAAACTGACCGGAATTTAGATCCTCTCTTGTTTGCTAACGATGGAAAAATGGACTTGCGTTTTATATGTAGAAGTCCCTTGTTTTCCTTTCAAGTGATTGTCTACAGACTGGTATACAGAAATCACTTTAATGGAAAACATGATTGTCAATATACGTTAAAATATGATGGAGAACCTTACCGTTTCATTGCTTTATAAGGTTTTAGATATTCTCGAGTTTGCACCGTAAGAAGAGGGATCCCTCAACCTTGAGTCCAGTGCTCTAAGTGGAATTTATCTTTTTGCTTAATTTAATTTGTCTTCTACTGTTGCTTTATCTAGATTATTACATGCTGTTGTGATCTTGTTTTGTGCTCCAGGGCACTGCATGCAAAATTTGTGCTTGGACAGGATTTTTTTTTATATTCATATTTGTTTAATTTGTGCTTGGACTTGTTTTGGTTGATTCAGAGGTTCATTGTTGAGTGATATAGTCAAATGTGATACATGTACGAATAATATATAGCAAAGGGTCTTATCTGCTGTTGTCTTGTGTTATGTTTATTCTAGGGAGAGGTAGTGAGTCGTGAGCTGTCTCCTAAAATTTTCTCACCATCTTATGATTTCACTGCAGTTCTCTTTTTATGTTTCTAGATGCTATATCCTTGGCAAAATATAGGGGTTTGTAAGATTTCCCTAGACTGTAATCGGAAGAAACGATCAAATAAATTGGATTTGTTCACTTTGCGTCAGATCAGATAAAATGTATTTTATGTTTATCAGTTGCCTGCACTTACAATTTCATCACTCTCTAATTTGTACCCGTATGTGCATTTCTTGCTTTTATGTTCTGTTTTCATGGTTGTCACGGCATGCTTGATAGAGGATTTCTGTAGCTTGTAAAATACAGTATGATTTATTCATTTTTCTGTGATAGTCACCATTTTATACTGTTTTAGAACTTGCGTCACACTTGTGATTGACGGATTGTTTATTCTTGTATTCTAATTACATATTCGATGTATTTCTCGTGATTGAGCTTGTATAATGCTATTGCAGTTCTTACACCGCGCCTGTAGGGATCAACCAGAGCAACTATTTTTTGTGGCTGCACACTGCTCACGAGGTGGCTGGCATTTGGATTCCCAGGATTGCGAAGCTTTTACAACCTGCTTCAGTTGACATTGTTACCGTTTCTTGCGATGGTTGGTGTATAAGCCATATTTTTTTGATCTTCCCCTCCTACCTTCTCAGGCTTCTTACATTCCTGCTGGAGGATGAATGAGTTAGCTTGATATATATAGCATCCAGGGATAGTTGTTTACCTTGTCTTGCCCTTATGTATTATCCAGCCTTTTACATCAAGAAGAATCCATTCTTTCTGTGAAATGCCGGTATTTATTCAACAACCTACTGCACAGGGTGCCTCATTTCTTATTTATTTAGTCTTTTCTTCAAGGATTATTTCCCCATGGTAGCCACGTGTATGTACTCGTTTTCGAACAAATCTCGGAGAGGAGAATCTGCGCAACTACGTTTTAAGTCGTGATTGTGATTTATAAGTAGATTTGTTGGTTTGACGAGTAATGCTCCCTCACGATCATGCATAAGAATCATATCTTGTATGGTGTCCACAAACATTGTCCTTTTATGTTCATCATTTCTGATTTGTCACAAATTTCCGTTGGCTTGATTGTACCAGAGTAGGGATTACAGTTTCCAGAGCTTCTCTTATCACGTCTTTTAAAGACGAAATTTAGCTCGGGTTGTTGGTTAGTTGACCTAAATAACATTTCTCACGAATTGTGCTCAGGATTGTAAGGGTAGGTCGTTATCTGGGTTGTCTGATGTTGGATGGTTATCTCGACCTCTTATCTCATTATAATTTCCCAGTATTTAAGGGTGGACGATCATGTCTAACAATAAGTTGTTTGTAAGAAGTCTTTTACAGTCAAGTTGCATGTTTTTTTCTGCCAATACATGATCTGGTGTAGTCCTATACAGAGGTAACACGTGTGCCCAATAGATTTAGTTTGAAAGCATTTCAATTTTGATGAGAACAGGGAAATTTCCATACATGCTTACTTAGAACATGGCAACACCTAACCCCAGATAGCTCAGTTCTCAGTGGAATTATATGTAGCACATAGACCAATCAAAAGCATTCTCGCCCTTTGATAAAAATACAATACGTCAAAGAACAATTCATTGTATTAATAAAATAAACCACATTCCAGGTATTATGAGGATTTTTAACCTACTTGTTCATTCCTAATTCCACAGTGACACGGTGTGCATCTCATCGCCTGGGATTCAAGTCATCTAATAAATAGTATTAAACATATCACAATATTAACGTAATATATTTATATCATTAAAAAAATAAGCAGTTAAAAAATCTGTGTTCACATACTATTTTTATTACAACGAGTTTCAAGCACGGGCCAATAAAAAGGAAAGCAGAAGATTGGAATAGATACTAATCATAATATAGTATGAATACAGATAAAATAGAGTATACAGAAAGAGTTGGTGCCAACAAAAACTTAAGAAATGGTGCCGAGGAACTAACCCTCACTGGTGGTCTGTTGGGGCAAAATTCCGTTCACGAGCTTCCTTCTTAAGCTCAGAAGTGGTATACATCTTATGAAATAAGGTACACAAGGAGCAATCTTTACCAACCACTATACATGTAACTATCATTATATTCATAACCCCGTAAGTTAAGAGCCTGTTGCCAACTTAATTTCTTTTCAATGGGAGTCTGAAATTGGATTATTCAAGAGCTTATAATCAGCTTATTTTTCCTTTATTTAATGCAATTACTATCAACTTTGTTAAGGGGTGATTCTACTGGACTCAAGATAGATTTCTCGCCCATGGAATCCTTAATCCAAGTATAGGAACATGTAGCGACTCTGAAAAGTTTCACCCTCCACTCTGAACTAAAGAGTAAAAAACCCAAACTCCTCTGAGTGCAAAAAAACAGGGAGCTGCAAATACATATCTGATTTTCCAAACACAACAACCGGGTATTTCGTCCTTAGCACATTTAATCAATCTTTCAATAATCTCTCCCTCCCAGAACATTTAAACTACTTTATATTTATCACATTTTCTGGCCGCAACTAATTAGTAAGCACATTTAATCAATCTATCTTTCAATAATCTCTCCCTCCCAGAACATTTAAACTACTTTATATTTATCACATTTTCTGACCGCAACTAATTAGTAGATTTATTTTAGTTGATAATCAACACATGCTAAACATATCTCATGAACTCAAACTGCGGCTTTAAGAATAAAACCCAACATACCGACTAATCCATTTATCGCATTCCTAAATAATGGGGCATCCATTAAAAAAAGCTTTTTGAATTAAATTTACTCTGCGGGAGACATTTGAAGTTGAGTTTATTATGTAACAGAACGGATACTCCGTGTCTCACCAAAGTTGAGTTTAGAGTCAAGATAAGAATTATAAAAACTTGAACATTGGGCGGCCATCAAAGTTAATCCCATTTGAAGTTCTAACAATATTTAAAAAGGTAATGATGTGATTATTAATGGGACTAACAGCAAATATTTCACGACATAACAAAATCAATATAAGCTTCATGGCTAATCTGTTTTCGGAAAAAAACGTCTAGCGATTGAAGCAATGAACTTCCACTTCAATGACTAGGGTTCCAACCCCACCCTCCCCTCCTTAACTAGTGAAAACAAATATGTTTTTGAATCCTCATGTCTTATTTAGAGATGAAAGAAAAAGACTAGTAGTATATAATAGCTATATTTAATGGTGTAAGGGAACCAGGTTTCCTTAACCTATCCTGCAAAGGATGACCAGAAGCAGAACGTTCCCTACACGAGAACCAAGCACAATAATCGTAGCAAAATAATCAAGCAACCACAGAGAGACAAGAAATTTCACGATGTGAGAGAGGCGAAAAACCCACGGGGTGTTGGGAATGGAAACGATACCAACTCTGCTCTGATACCAGTTAATGGGAACATGAACCACTAGTATCGTCTCCTCTCAAATACTGGTTGTTAGCAATACGAACCACCATACGAATGCAAAACAGGATGCACAATCGATTACCATCACATAAGCACGTGAAGAAAGAACAAGTAGATATAAATGGCCAGTCATCTCTCGCGAGTACCTGAGAAGAAAGACCTCTAAAAGAAGAACGAGTACAACTCTCTCCATTCCCTCGCTCTCTTTCTCTCTTCTCTCACTCTCTCTCCCCTTTCTAGGGGTTACATTGTTCTTATGGTGGTGTTGAGGCAATGCCTCCCACACCCTCTTTATATAGCCCAATTACAAACCCATAGTCCTATTCCCTTTAGGACTAAATAGAATACACCTCAACTATTATTAGGATTAGGAGTCCAATTCCATTAGAAATCTCCTAATTTGGCTATAATCCTAATAATACCGCCCTTGAGTTGAATTCCATCATGATCTCTTCATCATCTCAGGTCTGCACTAAGCTATCCTCATCATCTATAGGTCTTGTTAGCAGGAACTCACCTCCTCTGGGTGATGTATCCATCGCTGGGTGTCCGCAACGTGCCACCTTGCTCGGTTTCCTGCCAGTTGCCGCTAGCAGAATTCTTTGACACCTCCGGTCGATTTCTCCAAGAGACCACCATATCACGGCTTCTTAGGATTGCATCATCTGTTCCATCGATGCCCACTCATCGACGTCAAATCTTGCTCTGATCCATCGCATAGTGTCCCTTCAACAACGTTGAACTTGGCTCTTATACCACTTGTTGGACACGAGGCGGTACCAACTCAACTCTGATACCAGTTGTTGGGACGCGACCTGCCGACATTGCCTCCATACATATATCGGATGAATCCTTGGATACGAATGCGTATATGCAATCGACCACCACCACCACCACCACCATATAAGCACGTGAAAGAAAGAACAAGCAGATATAACAGTGGTCAGTCACCTCTCACAACCATCGTAGAAGAAAGGTCATCATAAACTAGAATGAGTACAATTTTCTCCATTCCCTCGCTTCCTCATCTCTTTCTTCTCCCTCTCTCTCCCCTTTCTCTAGGGTTTACATTGTTCTTGTGGTGATGTTGAGGCAATGCCTCCTACCCTCACTATATATCTCCTATTCCCATTAGGACTACAAATGAAATACAACTCAACTATTACTAGGATTAGGAGTCCAATCCCATTAGGAATCTCCTAATTTGGCTATAATCCTAACATGGGGCATGAAGACCCATAATAAATCCACCAGGTTAAAAAATGAGAAGGCACAGCGTTTCTCAATTTTGTTGCCCAACAAAACCGAGGTTCAGTTACAAGAATAAAATTAGATAACCGTCTCCTTGTAATTGGAGAACACGATATAATTATTCTCCCCGTCACGAGATGTCCCTCCTCAAGAAGGGACCTCCCTTATGGTTGCTTCTCGTGCCTCTGGTGCGGACGCTCCACACAGAAGTGGCTTCTCTTCACGTCCCTGCGGGCTAACTCTTCGTGCCTTGCTCGGGCTGCTTCTCACGCCTTGCTCGGACTGCTTCTCTCCCTGCTTGGGGAGAGAGAAATAAGCGAAAAGAGAGAGATGATCGTGTGTTGGGATGTCATCTAATGCCTTGCATAGGTCCTTATTTATATGAGCTTCCAATGCCTCTCTCACTCCTACTCCTACTTGAAATAGGAAACACAACTCTTACTCCTAACATGCATGGGACATGCAAGAGGTTGCAACCAATCTCCCAATTCTATAATGTGCCTCGCAAATCTTTGGGGAAATTTGCATAGCAACCCCCAAGGATTGGGAGTAGATATACTCAACAACCTCCCCCTCCGATCCCAAAGAGGAGGTGTTGTGTAAAAGATGATCACTGAGAGGTGACACCGTTCAGCTCTCTACAAAACTGCAGCTTTCATGAATCACGACCTTCTTCAGCATACATGATGGATCATCTTCTGTTTGGACCTTCTTCAGAATGAGATGCTTCTTGTCAATAACATCTCTTAGCCAATGATATCACACATCTATATGCTTTGTGCGAGCATGGTGCATCGTGCTCTTGCTCAGATCATTGGCACTCTGGCTATCACAGAAGCCAATTGGCTCACTATCTTCGCATCTAAGTTCACCAAGGAATCGCTGCAACCACAACACTTCTTTTCTTGCTTCTGCTGCAATGTACTCGACTTTAGTTGTTGAGAGTGCAATACATTTTTGCAACCTGGACTATCACGAAATCTCTCCCCCTGCAAAGGTGAAAATGTACCCAGAAGTCGATTTCCTCTAATCCACATCTCCTTCCATGTCAGCATCTACATATCTACAGAGTTTGGGATCTGGCATCCCAAACATCAGACACATACTTGAGACCCCCCTCAAGTATCTCAGAATACACTTCACTGTTTCCCAGAGATCCTTCCTTGAATTTGACACGAATCTGCTCACTACGCGATGACAGAGATTTTGCGCGGGTCAAAATATGTCTCACACAAGGCAGAAACACAGTCGCTGTGGCGACCCATGAAAAGCCTCAATCAATCAACAATTAACCTACGGATAAATATAAAGCAATGAATAGAACAATGTAGAGTTAAAATTTATTATAACTCTATAACAAATGTGTATAGGTGTAAGAATGTGTAGAGGTCAAACTTAGGGAGCAAACGGTAGATGGGGGCAAATAAGCTCAGAAACTTGTTCTTTTCTCTTGACTAATTTTTATTGTTTTTGTGGATTTTTTTTATTTTTATTTTTATTTTGTTTTTATATTTTTATATTTTGTTTTAAATTTTAATTTTTTATATATTCATTTTATATTTTTATATTTTTTAATTTCCTTTTCTTTTTATAAAGATATATAATGATATATAATGCTATATATAATATAGGATTAACTAAAAATAAATTAAAATTAGAGAATTAAATATTTTTGTGTTTTAAATAAATTTTTCTTTTTTATAATTTTTAGTGAATTTTGCTAATTTTTATAAAATTTTAAAGTCAAAATTATCCTAAAGCATGGATTAATTAAATAGCCGAAATTGAAATGGAAATTAAAATAGAAAATGAAGTCCAAAATTTTCTAAATCAATTTTAATATAGAGAAAATTATAAAATGGAAAAATATATTTTTGGAAAATTTAAGAATTTTTTAGTTTTTTATAAAGGTTTTTGGTGCTTTTCATTTTTAAGAGTTTTCTTTTTTTAGGGATTTTTGAACTGGAGTTAACACTTGATAAAATAGACAACATATAATTTCCTTGGAATTTTTCAAAATGTTTTATATTTTTTGATATTTTATAAGCTAGATAGAACAAAAATATGCTTGTTTTGTTTTTTAATAAATAGTTAAAATGCCAAAAAAGACAAAATAAAAATGTGGCGTGAAAATACATGCTACCATGCATATAATCTTATTTTTACGTGATTTTAGGAGCACAAGTGCTATTTTTAATAAATGAAGTTCAACCACCAAAATTCATAAACTAGCAAGGGCATATTTACAATAAAAAGAAATGACAGGGGTTCATCTGCAAATATGCCAAAAGTATGCAATGCATTTTTCAATTTATTGAACTATTTTGCAATTACAAAAATCACCAGGGGTTACATGCAATTTTCCTAGTTCACGTGGGACTACATGTGAGTTGAGCTGGAGCAAACCTATTTGTAATTTCCATAAGCCTTAGGGGTCGTAATACAAAATATCCATTTTATTTAAGCCTTACATTTTATTTACAGTACTAATTAATAAATACAAAAAGGAAGGGGGAAGATATGCAATTACCCCCAAAGCACGCGGATAGGACGACCCTGGTTATTCCACTTGTCTTGGCCCGATGATGGTTCATCGTCCACGACTGGGATTAGATCCTGGATCAGGATCGGACGGTCAAGGCTCCCTGTGATCCAACGGAATGCTGCTGCTCGGGAATAATGGAGGTTGATCGGACAACACTGGATGGGTCTGGAAGATCACTCGAAGAACTCGTGCATGGCGAGTTTGAATCGACCGGGGCTCGAATCCTGTGCACATGGAACTCCTCCAATTGTCGCTATTCACTCATGCAGCTCCTCCACGCCTTCCAAGCACTTCAAAATGCTCCAGGGAGCACTGGATGATCCCTGGGGGTAGATGAAGTTATGGCAAAACTAGGGGATATTCTTTTAACCAAGACGCCCCTCAGATGGGGCTTAGGGCACCTGGAACCTGCATGGTTAGCACAAACAAAAAGAGGCAAAGGTTCTAGGGGCCTTTGGGGATTGAATGGGTCGAAGGTGGGTCAGATGGAAGTATCCTAGTGAGGTGATGGACTTGTGATACCCAGATCATGATCCAATAAGGATCGGGTGGAATGAACTGGCGTGGAGCGAGGTGAAATGTCAGGGACATATGTGAGGACGGTAGTGTGGTCAGGAAAAAGAGGTGGGAACAATGGATGGGGTTCGCCGGAGCTCAGCTCTGACAAACTACGTATGGGTGATTAAAGCTAAAAGATTAACTACAACACTAATCTAAATGCATGAAATAACAACTAAAACAAAATTCTATCTAGAAAAAGGGTAAAGGCGTAGCTCATACCTACCGGTGAAGGCATGGAGAAGAGGTGGCCAGACTATTGCCGTGGGTGCACCTCCTTCCTCCCTCAGCTACGCTCGGACCCTCAAGGGGACTCCTCCTATCACAAGGATACACACTAGGTCGAAGGCGGGGGCTTTAGGGTTCAGGTGATGACCAAATTCGAAGAAGGAATTCAGAGGTCATTATTTAAAGACATGTATAAGCACCGTTATTGATCGGCTGATGGAAAGAATCTGAGCCATGCACAAGAGATCTGATGCTTGGGCGTGAATGATGGAAGATCATGGAACATATCTTATGAAGGAGTCGATGATGTTTGATCGATGGATCATGCAGAAAAATAGGAGGAAAATGGGGATGCGAGTCGCTGATGAATCTGTGATTCATCACTCTAAAAGTTGAAAATAGAGTCTTGTTCCCGAGTAAATAGATGCATATTTCCCTTTATATTGTAAAATTAGCATTCATGCATGCATTGATAACATCTGCATTTTAGCATTCATAATTGCATAAATAAGAAGCCAATTTCATTTGTAAATATTCACTTGTATATTAGATAAAATACCTTATTTGTATATTTTATACTAACTCCAAAGCCAATAAAACCAACTCTACTATGTATATATGACTAACACTAATCAAAGAAAATATCAAAAAAAATACTAACTTGTAAAATCACCTAATAAAACTCCAACCCAAGTTTGAAGACCTTAGACCTTAAAACGCACATATCTCTCTCATACGACCTCTGAATTAGGTCTACTCACTTTTAAAGTAATATACATTTCAAGACCTTCGAAACAAGACCAATTTCATTCAAATCGGAGCTCGTATGCAAAACTTGGGTTTTGGGCCCCTTTTGTACATTGTACATAATGACCATTTTGCCCCTGTATTTTACCACTTTATTTTCTTAATTATTAAAAATCCAATAAAATTAGATTAAGTTGTAAATATTCTTCTCATATTTTTTTTATTTTTATTTTGATTTTTCTCTTAATTAAAAATGACAAAAAATTGCAAAAGATAAAATGCGGTATTTTATACCTATAAGGTACCGCCAAAAATATGCTTTTGTACAGATGATCTCGTTTGATTTTCGACCCTTCACAAAAGTTGTAGATCTCATTTTTTTTCGATTTATTGCCACAAAATATATAATATAGGGGGAGTTCCTATTCCAATATATAATTTGAAATTCTCTGACTGACATTCCGAGACGAGCAACTTTCGTGTTGACGACTTTTTAATTTAAGCTTTTTTATTATGTCTTTTTGATTTTTCTTTCCCTTTAACTTTGGATTTTTCTGGGAGCGACACGTGGTGGCTCCAGAAGCCGCCACGTGTCAACTCCTTGGTTTTTGCTTTTTATTAAATAAATGCCACATGGCCGCATCCTAGCGCGCCAAGTGGCATCCTCTCTCTCCTCTCTACCAATTCCTCCCCACTCTCCCTTAACTTAAGGGAGAGGCCATCCTTCGACACCTCTCATTTCATCCCATCTCCCCCACCTTCTCCATCTCTCCCACTCTCTCCATGGCCTCTCCAACCTCCACCTCCTCCTCTTTATAATCTCCTCTACTCCCACATTCACCCCCATCCGCCAACTTCAAGCTTAGCTCCTTAGATCCATCTCTTTTCCTTGGTGACAGCAAGGAGAGTTGCCATCGACGACAGCGTGCTAGGCCGGCGAGATCCAAGGCTCTCCTTCAGCCTTGCCGCAACTCCTTGTGGGTTGCTTAGCTCAGCCTCAGCCGCGGCTTTGAGCAAGGACCTGAGCTCTATTCAGGAGCTCCCTCCCAGGCACCATTCCACCTACAGGTAACCATTTTTCTTCCCTCTCCTTCTTCACCATTTTCTACACCCACTTTCTCTCTCCTCTATTTCATCATCTTCCATACATCGAATCGCCAAACCGATTCACTTCAACGGATAAATCACATGCTGCGAACGCAACGGTGATTTTTATTCAATTTTTCGAGAAATTTTCATCAACCAATTAATCGATTATTTACGCCCACTTAAACAAATGCATGAGAGACATGGGAGGTGCTGAATCTCCCCTGCTTCTTCTTCCTCCCCTCACAACACCACACTCACACACCCATCAGCCACCAACTATACGGTCCACGCCTCCGCTACCCCGACGACCCTTGGCCGTGTGTCGGCCGCCGTCATCTCCCGTCAACAACTTCCGCGAAGCCGCTGCTGCCCCCAGCCGCAGCACCATTCCCTCCACGCCTCCGCAGGCGCCGCGCCGACCTCCTCCACGTACACCTCGCACCCTCCAGGCCGCTAGCCACCGCCCTCGCGCGCCTCCCCAGGCGCCGCGCCGGTCACCACCACCTCCAAGGCCCGCCGTAGGCTCGTGCGGCGCCGCCGTGCTCCACCTCCGCCTCCAGGACGCCTCCCACTCTTCTCAGCCCGCCAGCCGCCTCGCCCAGCGCCGCCCTCCCTCACCGCTCGACACCGGTGAGCGGCAGCGCGCCGCCCTCGCGCCATCGACGGCCGCCGCCCACATCCCCCTGGATCTCCCTCGACGCCCCGCGGTTGCAGCAATCGCACGCCCCCGCGCTTTCTCCTCCTCTAGCGCACCTTTCAGACCGCCCTCACTGCGGCCACGCGCACCCAGCCACCTTGCGCCGCTCCATCGTCCTCCTGCGCGGCGGCGTCCCGCGCTTCCAACCGCCCTACCGCCGGCCGCCGCCGCCCCGGAAGCTCCTCCACGTGAAGCTCTGTTTTGCATGCAAAAACAGAGAAGGTCTATCGGACAATAAACAATTGGGAATTTGCAAAGGGAACACTTGCACCCCTTTGCAAGTTCTTAAAAAAATTTCAAGTTTCCATTATTGCATGTAAGTCACTGTGCTTCATTTGAGCTTTTTTTTTTTATTTTCTGTATTGCATTTATAAACTTGCATTTGCACGTTTATCTTATTGTCATTTTGCCATCTATTTTTAATTCCGAAAGTTGCATTGTTTAGTATAACTCTTGTTCTGCCATCTTAGCACTTATTTGTATTTTTCTGATTTGCAGAGTATTTATTGAAATTAATTTGGTGGAAAATTGCAATATTTTGCCCATTTTGATTGTCTAATTTATTGCGCATTATCTGCTCATCGAAAAATCTCCAAGAAATCGTAGTTGGTAGATCTAAGTTTATGCTACAACATATCCAAAATTCACATCATTTGCATGTGTAGTTTGTCATAGAAAAATTATTTAGTGAAAACCTTAATCGATTTTTAATTAATTAACCGTGAGGTGTTTTAAGGAAAATCAAGTTGATTTGGATAGATCTTAACTAGACCTATTTGGATTAATTTTATTTCTTAAAAATTTCATCGTTTAGTAATTATTAAAATTGGTTTAGTCATTTTCACTAAAGTCTGCATATTTTATTATCCGTGCATCAGAAAATTATAAAAAAATTAAGTTATCTTAATTTCATCCCATTTCATAATCTGACCGAGTTTCATAATTTTTGGATTTAAGTTGATACCTTAACTGATTTAACCTCAACTTGGCTGGATTTTTGCATGTGTCTGCATTGAAAATAAAAAAAGAACAAAAAAATTACTCCTCGTAAATCCAACACTCGAAAAATTTCGCTTAAATCTACCTAAGGAGATAGATGCCTCCCTGAGTTCGACTTTGGACTTCACCAAGTAAAAAATCTGCCGCTTGAAATTAACTTGATATTAAATTTAAGTGGTTTTTGATTAACCCCTCGTATCCGACTGCAACGAAACACATTAAGTAATTTGGACATTAATCTGACCGAATTAACATAGGGTGTAGGGCAGTTATCAGTCGCGACACTCCTTATAAGACAGAATCTTAGGGGAGGCAGTTGACCAGGAGTCAACAGACGACCTGACGTGATTGGACACGTCAGGTCGCTACAGGACAAAATAGTCCCATTATTCGTAAATAATTAATTAACTATAATAAATGATTTTATTAATTTTTATTATAAATCAAAAAATGTTTATTATTTTATGTAGTATTTAAATATGATTTTTTTTGTATTATTTATTGCAAGTTCATTTTCTAGGGGTATATTTATAGGTATATTCATATATGTTTTGGCTTTTTTATTTTTATTTTGTATTTTATTTTATAATTTTATTCAATTATTTTATATATTTATAACTTAATTTTAGGTTTATAAAATTTTTTAATATTTTTATGAGGTTATTTGTATATTTAAATAAAAGGGATATACATTATATAGGTATATTTATTGTACAATTATCTATGTATTTTTGTACATTATATTATTTTGATGTATTTTCTTGGATTTTATTGTAGCATTATAATTTTTAATAGAAGATAGATAATATTTACAAGAACATAAAAGAATAAATAATGGAAGTAATGAATTTCATTTTTATATATTTGCAGGCATTAACATATGTATTTTGCCTATATTTTTATAGACTTATTTTATTTATGGTTTTATTTTGGTTTTAATATGTACATAAATCATATATAATATTTACACAATTATATAAATATAGAATTATAAAAATAATAAAGAATAAATAAAATGAATATTTTATTCGTGTATATTGCATAATGAGGGTCCAAAACCTAACTTTCGCACATTAACACCCAAAATATGAAACTACCTATATTAAATAGCTTATTAAAAGTTATATACAATTAAAGGTGATTTTGATAGATTTTGAGTTTTTATTTGAAAGATATGTGTATGTGAAATTGAGATTTTGGCTTTTTATTTTGTGTATAAAATGAACACTGTGCATTATTTTTGTGCAAACTCAATTTTATATTTTTCTGTATACTATTACTACAACTCTCATGTACAAAGTTTCTTTATATGATGAATAAATAATAGAGAATAAAATGAGTGTTAAAAATGAATTATTGATGAGTAAATAAATGTTACTTTTATTGTATTTTTGGCCCTTTTCTCCCCCTACTTTATTCCTTGTCGACCAACTCAATTCTTAACTTGGTCTTGGGGATTAGGGTCATAAAATACCTTTGGTATTTTATTCCTTTTCTTTTCTTCTCTTTATTCTATAATTTTGGCATTAAAAACAGTATTATATACACAATAAATGCAATAAATAATGATTGCTATTTTGTACAAGCGAATGCTATTTACATGCATTATCTAGGATTTTAAGGCCAAAATGATAGAATAAAGGTGAGGAAATGGAGATTCATTACCCCCTATACTTGCCTTTGCTAGTCTCTAGCAAACACTTATGCAATAAGTACAAAAATAATAAAGAGAAAAAGAAAAAGAAAGAATAAATAGAATTGATTTTAATTATCAAAATTGTCTTCAAAAAATCAAACTTTGGAGCTCAAGTTAGACCTTGGTGTGAGAATGTGTGTGGAACATGGTCCGAAACCAAATTTAAAACACAACAGCTTTTGAGAGTCACAGAACTCGGTTCAAACCACTCAATAGTCATGTCAGAACTAGTCTACATCATATGTAAAACCTTATGACTATGAAGCTGACTTGTACAATGTAAGTGATAGTGGTTCCTCTCAACTGAAATGACAAAGAGATTGACTTCTCCTAAATGACAACCCAATAATTCCCCAATCTAGCAATTCTTTCCTCGAAGAGTAGGGTATTCGCTTCTAAGTTTAAGTGACAATGAACTCAAGAGGAGAGGGTGAAGAGAAGACTGCCTGTGTAGCTACCTATCTTGGGATGCATGACCAGTGTAGTCAAGTCATCTAGCTGCAGGCTCACATGATATGACTTTGAATTTCAAGCTTACTTATTGACTATACAAATATGTACACTCTAGCAAGTATTTTATTTTCAATCAGACATGTCCACTTTTTTGGAGATTTTTTGAATACTATATACAACAACAATTACATAAGGAGTTTTTCCTCTTGAGCTAGAAGACTATCCCTCTTTTGAAGCATTATTGCAACCCACACTCTCCTGTCGTTAGGCCTCATGGCAACTAGACGGGTTGGGGTGCACTTCCCTCCCTAAATAAGGACGGATGTTTCCACTCGTGTGCATCTCAGACCAGCAAATCCAATCACCTCACCACTTCAACTGAGTTGAGCCAAGTGAAAGGTGCAAGTGTCCAAGTTAGTTTACGACAGATAAGAGTCATGCGTGTGTCTCGAAAGTTTCTAGTTAGTCAGTTGAGGTGTCTAGGACCCAACCCTGAATCTCAAAGAATTGAGTCTGAATAGACCTGAAGTACCTCAAATCTAGTTCCCATAAGGTTCCAGAAAAAGTTAGGTGCAGTAAGATCCAACCAAGCACTAATCTTCGACTTTACTCAGAGTAGTTCAATCATCTAGCTCAATCCGAAAAATGTGATTGCTATGAAAATGCTATGTACCATGCAGAAAACATTTTGATGATGTAATTTTCAAAAGATTTTGAAATAAAAGATTTTTGTCAAAAAAATGAGAAATATGTGCAGCTATTTACAAAGGCGGGCTTCTTTTTTATTTATTTACAAGAATTAAGAGTTGGAAGAATTTATAGGTTAAATATCGGTTATGTTTATAGGTATGTATATACAATTGATAAATAATTTTATTTTTTATATAATTTTTATTATATATATATTTAATGATGCATATATATTCCTCAAACTTATTTGAAAACACTTTTGCAAACTATAGTGCAAAGTAATTTTTGCAAATATTTACAAACATTTTGAAAGCCATTTTGCAAAAATTTCTCAAACAATATATATAGATTTTTCAAAATATTTTTGCAACCATTTTCAAAATCATTTGCAACTAGATTCTCAAAACATTTTATTTCACACAAAGGAAAGAAATTTTACAAATCTGAATATTTTTACAACGGCTAAAGTTTTCCAAATGGGTCAAACCATTTGTCAAACCATTTTGTAAAAATATTTTTAACCTGACTTATTAATATACAAAAAGAATTTGACAAACAATATGCATTATTAATGAATTTTATAGTACATATAGTGTTTTATACCGCGTTTTAGCCATAATTAATAATAATACAAAAGTACGAGTTACATCTAAAGTATATATAGAGTATATACGACCCCCTATACTTAGCTTGAGCTATGTCCTCATAGATCAGAGAGAAAAAGAGAAGACATAACTCGTACTGAGAAGGGAAAAGCCTATACTACAATGACAAATAAGAACTGAAAGAATGAAGAAATAGTTGAATCATAAGTTGACCGTCCCCCCCATACTTAGGATCAAATAATCCTAAGTATAACAGACTGTACACAAGGCAGGGAGGGTCAAGGGTGGGAATGAACAGATCACAACTCGGTTTGTCTCCCCTATACTTAGGGCGAGATATCCCTAAGTATAGAGAAAATCAACAAGAGAGGAGATAGTGGAGGGGATAAAAGAATGAAAGAACTCGGGGTGCTCCCCCCATACTTAGGACAAAGTATGTCCTAAATATAGAATACTAACAAAAAGGGGCGACATCTCTTTGGTAGAAAAAGAAAAATGAAAATGAAAAGAAGAAAAAGAAGAAAAGACAAATGAAGATAGAAAAAGAGATCGAAGAGAATGTAGACATCACTCTCCCTATACTTAGGGTAAAAGAGCCCTAGGTATAAGCAACAACAGAAGTAATTAAACATAATGGAGAAAGAGTACATACTAGGTGCACCCCCTATACTTAGGTCAAAGTATGTGTAAAGCCTTGAACTTGGCATATCTCGGATCCTATATAATAAGATCCGGCTCGTCAAGAGAAAACCAACGAAATTTATTTCGTGTGAATCGGACTTCGTTTCGAATTGTTATGATTTTCCGAAGAAAGAGAAGTCATTAATCCATAACGACTGTTATTAAGACTAAATAAACATGATTAAAGAAATTAATGATGATTGAAAGCCGCTAATGATCATTAGTAAACGCTAATCAATAGTTAACAAAAGATGAGCGTAAGCCGCGAAAGTTAAATCACGATTAGTGAAAGTTAATCACGATTAGTCTTAATTAAGCGTCATTAGCAAATCTAGAATCCTCTAGAATGTTCTAACTTAAGCTCCAAGTTTGGGATAAGTTTTGGCTAAAACCATGGGCCAAAACCATGGGCCGCTAAACCATGGTTAAGGTCTAAACCATGGTTTTCTAACCATGGTTAGTGGTTTTCTGGGGCCTATAAATAGACCCCCCCCTACCCATTCATTCTCTACAACTTCCACTACCACCACCACCCCAAGGGCTAGGGTCGAGAGGTTGGGAGGAGGAGTGGGAGGCGAGGGAGGAGCGCTAGCGAAGCGCTGCCGGGAGAACGAGGAGAAGAAAGGTATGATCCTCTCTTAGTTGCTTCGTAAGCTAGGCTTTCAATTCATACTCTTGTTCCTCCAAGTTTTGTTTTTGATTCATATTTCTTTTCGATTCGTTTTAATGTTGTGGTTCGAGGAGAAATCTGTGTAACACCCTACTTAGGTGTGGGCGGCTATGCACATCAGTGACCCTATGATTCGTCACACGTTCACTCATCTAAGACGCGTGGTGTCTACCGATTCTCCATCGTTTATGTTTCTATTCTTCGTATTATGCTTTTATAGTTATTTTGATGGAGAAATCTGTGTAATACCCTACTTAGTTGCGGGCGGCTATGCACGTCAGTGACCCTGTGATTCGTCACACGTTCACTCATCTAAGATGCGTGGTGTCTACCGATTCTCCATCGTTTATGTTTCTATTCTTCGCTTTATGCTTTATAGTTATCTTGATGGAGAAATCTGTGTAATACCCTACTTAGGTGCGAGCGGCTATGCACGTCAGTGACCCTGTGATTCGTCACACGTTCACTCACCTAAGATGTGTGGTGTCTACCAGTTCTTCATCTCTTGTTGTTGAGTATATTCTTTCAGTTTCGTTGTTATTTTCCTTTCGATAGATTTTATAGAGGAAACTCTTTTCGTTTTTATTTTGAAATATGTCCCGATATAAGGGGAAACTCTGCCGAAATTTTCCGAGAAATATGTCCCGATATAAGGGGAAACTCTGCCGAAATTTTTCGAGAAATATGTCCCGATATAAGGGGAAACTCTGCCGAAATTTTAAGAGAAAATATGTTCTTGACGTTCTTCGCGTTCTTCGCATTCTTCGTTCGTTCTTCGTGTTCTTAACATGTTCTTAGCGTTTTGATACGAAAAATGAAATTCGATCTTTTCAGGAGCCTTAAAATAGCCTTTCTAAAATGAAACTCGATAAAGCCTTGCATACACGAGAGAGAGCTCGATTAGGTAACGAAATCCTTCTTTTTGCTGTTGGGTTTTCAAACGAGATTATTAAAATTCTTGATTTTATGATCAGTGCTATAAAGAACCCTAATTTTGGCTATTTTTGAAAAAGTCTGAAAAGTTGCTTTGTGATTCCCACTAAAATAAGGTTTAAGCATCAAATTTATGCGGTGGCTTTGAAAGTTAGGGTTTGAGAGTAAAAATAGGCATAAATACGAGTATATATGTATATGAATAATATATATGTGAGTCTATACTAAGTATTACGGATTATGCAAATCAAAGACTTAACAGAAGAATGCCATCATGGGAATTGATGTGGTTTGAGTTGGATCCTGAAAAGGATCGTGTGTCACGTTAAGGATGACTGGGAGTAGAACTACAGGTCGGGCATGTAACCTGTAGGTTTGTCGGGAGGAACCCGTATTGGCGTTTCCCTACCTAGGTGGTACACGGTTGCCCTGTTATGATAAGTGCACACGAAATGAATGTTTTTGCAACACGTGGTACCGGGAGCCAATATATTCAGGTTGGAATGACAGAAGATGTGGTCGTGCCATGTGGAGGCACGGGTGGTTCAATAGCGGCTGGGTCACGATAACATGTATTTAAAGCCGCTAGGATATATGATTAAATGTTAGCCTGAGGTTTTAAGCAACCGAGTCCTCGAGGACGGTGTGCTCTTTTGTTTTTCCACGCTGAGGGTTGAGACCTTGTTTAATAAAAGAAAAAGAAATTGTCAGGGTAGTATTGGAGGATTGGTTGAGGCGATGTGCAACGGCATAAGCTTACCAAGATCAACACAATCTCCAATCCCGAAGTGTCCACAGCTTCGGAGTCCAAGAATGGTGAGGTTCCCCTGGACTAATCCCTGATGTGGAATAGAAAGGAATAGGACTTAAATTAATGAAAAGGAATGAAATTTTTGTGATATCAAGTTTTAAAAAATTACACAATTTGTTTGCTTTTCCTCCTCTTCGTTACTTAGCATTCGCTAATTTTATCCTATGATTTATGGAAAACCCAACAGGTATCGGTGAGCCATCGAAAGGACTTTAAAAATTCATCCGGCTTACATACTAGACATCCAGCCAGTCACAGTAGCTTTACTCTTCAAGGTAGTTAGTAATCTTTTATATATTTTCCTTTCAAAGCTGATGTACATGTAATGGTTATAGTGGGACAATGTATCATCTGAACTTTATTTTGTGAATGAAAAAGTGTTAAAATACTTTCTTCCGAGTATTTTTATTTGCAGTATGTTTCTGAATGTTAGTTGTGATTGCTGAATAAATTATTGCTGAGTAACCAGATCCGGATATGGGAGGATCCGACTGCCCGGGAAATGGGGTCGTTACAGATTGGTATCAGAGCCCGGTTACTCCATTAATTTATTTAGTAAGTAATAACTATGAGCGGTATTCAAAACTATGGTTGTATTACGATCCTTTGATCTTAATAAATGACTGCAGTACCATTCACAAGTCCTTGTCCCTTATGTACATCATGCTAAGACATATAGGATCTGACCTTTGACCTTGACTCATCCCAGGATCATGGTAGACCAAGACGTGTCTAGACAATTAGCGACTATAATAGTGATGACCTATGCGATGGGTCAAAGGTTATAAGCATTAGATCCACCACCGTAGATGAAGCAATGGACATCGCCTCTCGTATTGAGATGAAGAGGGATGAAAACCGCCAAAGAAGAAGTTTCCACTTTAATGGTGGACCATCCAAAAGCAAGGCACATTATAATCGTAGAGATCGTTGCTATCATCCAACCGGTTCCAATATAAGCTCATCACAGACCTTGGGTCAGGAATTATCCGGAAGAAGGGGTTTCTCTAGACCTCCACTATATCCTCGCAACTCAGCAGCAGGAGCTAGCACCTCTGTGGCTAGATCTTCAGCTCAAACATGAGCACGTGTGTGTTTTTACTGTCATCGGGAAGGCCACATCAAGAAAGATTGTCCGAAGTTGAGAGGTTCAAGATTTAAATCAACCCCAATTAATAGTATAACATCCACCTCGAGCAATGGAGCAACACATGGAGGAAGACATGGTAGAGGTCGAGGCTCACAAGGAGCGTCTCCTACACAACAACCACCACAAAGTGTTGCGGGTTCTAGCTTGCCTATTCCTAATGGCCAGCTCAATGCAATTACTGAAGAACAAGCCTACAATTCAGGCACAGTCGTACGAGGTACCGTTACTATTCATGGCTTTTCAGTACATGCCTTATTTGATTCTGGTGCATCACATTCATTTATTGCTCGACGGTTAGTACCCACTTTGGGTAAGATACCAGTAGAAGTACACCAGTCCTATCTGATCAAGGGACCAAGAGGACAAAAATTTATAATCCGAGAAATCCTGGATAATTGTATAATACTGATAGCAGGACATCAGTTACCTGTTTCACTACTACTAATCGAAATGGAGGACTTTGATCTTATACTAGGATTGCATTGGTTAGAAAGGCATCATGCATGTCTTGACTGTTTCCAGAAGACAGTAACATTTCACCTTCCTAACTCGATAGAGTTCCAGTTCATTGGAATGACATCCAATGATAATATCAAATATATCTCTACATTGAAGGCACAACAATTGTTAGAGCAAGGGTGCCAAGGTTATTTAGCTTATGTATCCACTACATCAGGGTCAGAAAGAATGATAGAAGATGTGCCTATAGTGTGCGAGTTTCCTGATGTATTTCCAGAGGAACTGCCTGGATTACCACCTGAGCGAGAGATTGAATTTGAAATCTCTCTCATACCTGATACTCAGTCTATCTCTATCCCTCCGTATAGGATGGCACCAGCTGAGTTACGAGAGTTAAAGGTACAATTGCAAGAACTGTTAGATAAAGGATTCATTCATCCTAGTACTTCACCATGGGGTGCACCTATCTTATTTGTTAGGAAAAAGGATGGGTCGATGCGGTTGTGCATTGACTATAGACAACTAAACAAGAGGACAATAAAGAACAAGTATCCTCTGCCAAGAATAGATGATCTCTTTGATCAGTTACAAGGTTCAACTGTGTATTCCAAGATTGATTTAAGATCTGGATACCATCAGTTGAAAATTAAAGATACAGATATTCCCAAGACAGCTTTTCGAACTAGATACAGACATTATGAATTCTTAGTTATGCCTTTTGGACTAACAAACGCCCCAGCAGCCTTCATGGATCTCACGAATAGAGTATTCAAGGAGTTCTTAGATCACTTTGTAGTAGTCTTTATTGATGATGTGCTTATTTACTCCAAGGATAAGTATCTGCATGAACACCATCTCAGGCGGGCACTTGAAACTCTAAGGAAGAATAAACTGTACGATAAATATAGCAAATGTGACTTCTGGCTATCTCAAGTATCTTTCTTAGGCCATGTTATTTCTGGTGAAGGTATATCAGTTGATCCTACAAAGGTTAGTGCGGTGATGAGTTGGGAACGCCCGAAGACTGTCACAGAAATACGATCTTTTCTGGGTTTAGCTGGATATTATAGAAGATTCGTGAAGGACTTTTCACGGATAGCATTGCCAATGACTAGACTAACTCAAAAAGAGGTCCCATTCTTATGGTCTGATACATGTGAAGCTAGTTTTCAGACACTGAAAGAATGCCTAACATCTGCACCCATCCTTACTCTACCCTCCGGGAGTGAAGGGTTTACAGTGTACACTGACGCATCTAAAGAAGGACTTGGGGCGGTTCTTATGCAACATGGTAAGGTAGTTGCATATGCATCACAACAGCTCAGGACACATGAGAAGAACTACCCAACACATGACCTTGAATTAGCTGCCGTAGTTTTCACTTTAAAGATATGGAGACACTACATGTATGGTATTACTTTTGAAATCTTCACCGATCATAAAAGCTTGAAATATCTGTTTGATCAAAAGGAGCTCAATATGAGACAGAGACGGTGGCTAGAGTTGTTGAAAGATTATGATTGCACTATCTCCTACCACCCAGGTAAGGGGAACGTCGTAGCAGATGCCTTTAGCAGAAGAACTTATTCACCTGGGTTAGTGAGTGCTATCTACTTTTGGGGTTTACTATCCACGTTAAGCGAATGGAAACCATTTGATAGTAGTGCTGATACTAACTATTCCTCATCAATACAAACCAGAGATAAGGGATAAAATAAAGAAAGGACAGGAGGATGATCCAGTCCTTAAAGACTTGAAACAACAACTTGAGAAGAATGAGATAGAGGGATTCCAGATACAAGATGGGTTACTATATAACCATCACAGAGCTTGTGTACCAGACATACCTGAATTGAGGAAAGACATTTTACATGAAGCTCATTGTTCTAGATTATCTATTCATCCAGCAATTACGAAGATGTATAAGGATCTTCGTTCATACCTTTGGTGGCCAGGATGAAGAAAGATGTTGCTGAGTTTGTGAATTCATTTTTCACTTGCCAGCAGGTAAAGGATGCACACCAAAAGCCACCGGGATTATTGCAACCCCTCCCTATACCTGAATGGAAATGGGAAAGCATTTCCATGGATTTCGTTACTGGCTTACCTCAGACGACTGGTAGTAAAGATAGTATCTGGGTTATAATAGATCGTCTCACAAAGGTAGCACACTTTATTCCGATAAGCTTATCTTTCACTCCAGACCAGCTGGCTGAGTTATATATTACACATGTGATTCTCCTCCATGGTATCCCGAAGGAAGTAGTTTCTGATCGAGATTCACGATTCACCTCACACTATTGGGAGAACTTCATGAAAGCCTTAGGTACACAACTATGCTTGAGTACATCATATCATCCACAAACAGATGGTCAGTCAGAACGTACGATTCGGACACTAGAGGATATGCTACGAGCATGTGCCTTAGAATGGAAGGGATCATGGATTAAACATTTACCTCTTGCAGAATTCACCTACAATAATAGTTACCATACAAGAATTGGCATGGCACCATTTGAAGCACTATATGGACGAAGGTGTACTACTCCTTTGTGTTGGCAAGAGGTCGGAATAAAGAACCTTTATGATTCAAATAGACTTCAGGAGACACAGGAAGCTGTAGAACTTGCTAGAAAAAGACTATTAACTGCCCAGAGTCACCAGAAAAGTTATAGTGATACCAGGCGAAGAGACCTTGAATTTGAGGTAGGTGACTTTGTATTTCTCAAAGTATCACCTATGAAGGGTGTCCAGAGGTTTGGCTTGCATGGGAAGTTAGCACCCAGGTTCATGGGTCCCTTTGAAATTCTTCAACGAATTGGAAAAGTTGCCTATAGACTTGCACTTCCTCCACATCTTTCGGCAATACATGATGTATTTCATGTATCAAATCTGAGAAAGTACATTAGGGATCCAGATCATAAGATAAGTTAAGATGATTTACATGTTGAGATAGACTTACCATACCAAGAGATACCTGTGCAAATACTTGAAAGGGATATCAAGAAGTTGAGAAACAAAGAGGTGCCTCTAGTTAAAATATTATGGCGGAACCAAGAGTTTGAAGAATCCACATGGGAACCAGAGGCAGAAATGAGAGAGAAATACCCCTACTTATTTGAGTAATAACACTGTATATGTTCATTTTAAATGACATGACGTTCATTCTCTTTAAGGTTGTTATGGTTTCAATCCTCTTTAAGGTTGTTATGCCTGCATTTCTAGTCTCGAGGATGAGACTTCCTTTAAGATTGTTATAATTGTAAAGCCTTGAACTTGGCATATCTCGGATCCTATATAATAAGATCCGGCTCGTCAAGAGAAAACCAACGAAATTTATTTCGTGTGAATCAGACTTCGTTTCGAATTGTTATGATTTTCCGAAGAAAGAGAAGTCATTAATCCATAATGACTGTTATTAAGACTAAATAAACATGATTAAAGAAATTAATGACGATTGAAAGCCGCTAATGATCATTAGTAAACACTAATCAATAGTTAACAAAAGATAAGCGTAAGCTTTGGGATAAGTTTTGGCTAAAACCATGGGCCAAAACCATGGGCCGCTAAACCATGGTTAATTCCTAAACCATGGTTAGTGGTTTTCTGGGGCCTATAAATAGACCCCCTACCCATTCATTCTCTACAACTTCCATTACCACCACCACCCCAAGGGCTAGGGTCGAGAGGTTGGGAGGAGGAGTGGGAGGCGAGGGAGGAGCGCTAGTGAAGCGCTGCCGGGAGAACGCGGAGAAGAAAGGTATGATCCTCTCTTAGTTGCTTTGTAAGCTAGGCTTTCAATTCATACTCTTGTTCTTCCAAGTTTTGTTTTTGATTCATATTTTTTTTCGATTCGTTTTAATGTTGTGGTTCGAGGAGAAATCTGTGTAACACCCTACTTAGGTGCGGGCGGCTATGCACATCAGTGACCCTGTGATTCGTCACATGTTCACTCATCTAAGACGCGTGGTGTCTACCGATTCTCCATCGTTTATGTTTTCATTCTTCGTATTATGCTTTTATAGTTATTTTGATGGAGAAATCTGTGTAATACCCTACTTAGGTGCGGGCGGCTATGCACGTTAGTGACCCTGTGATTCGTCACACATTCACTCATCTAAGATGCGTGGTGTCTACCGATTCTCCATCGTTTATGTTTCTATACTTCGCTTTATGCTTTATAGTTATCTTGATGGAGAAATCTGTGTAATACCCTACTTAGGTGCGGGCGGCTATGCACGTCAGTGACCCTATGATTCGTCACACGTTCACTCACCTAAGATGTGTGGTGTCTACTGGTTCTTCATCTCTTGTTGTTGAGTATATTCTTTCAGTTTCGTTGTTATTTTCCTTTCGATTGATTTTATAGAGGAAACTCTTTTCGTTTTTATTTTGAAATATGTCCTGATATAAGGGGAAACTCTGCCGAAATTTTCCGAGAAATATGTCCCGATATAAGGGGAAACTCTGCCGAAATTTTTCGAGAAATATGTCCCGATATAAGGGGAAACTCTGCTGAAATTTTAAGAGAAAATATGTTCTTGACGTTCTTTGCGTTCTTCGCATTCTTTGTTCGTTATTCGTGTTCTTAACATGTTCTTAGCGTTTTGATACGTAAAATGAAATTCGATCTTTTCATGAGCCTTAAAATAGCCTTTCTAAAACGAAACTCGATAAAGCCTTGCATACACAAAAGAGAGCTCGATTAGGTAACGAAATCCTTCCTTTTGCCGTTGGGTCTTCAAACGAGATTATTAAAATTCTTGATTTTATGTTCAGTGCTATAAAGAACCCTAATTTTGGCTATTTTTGAAAAAGTCTGAAAAGTTGCTTTGTGATTCCCACTAAAATAAGGTTTAAGCATCAAATTGATGCGGTGGCTTTGAAAGTTAGGCTTTGAGAGTTAAAATAGGCATAAATACGAGTATATATGTATATGAATAATATATATGTGAGTCTATACTAAGTATTACGGATTATGCAAATCAAAGACTTAACGGAAGATTGACATCATGGGAATTGATGTGGTTTGAGTTGGATCTTGAAAAGGATCGTGTGTCACGTTAAGGATGACTGGGAGTAGAACTACAGGTCGGGCATGCAACCTGTAGATTTGTCGGAAGGAACCCGTATTGGCGTTTCCCTACCTAGGTGGTACACGGTTGCCCTGTTATGATAAGTGCGCACGAAATGAATGTTTTTATAACGCGTGGTACCAGGAGCCAATATATTCGGGTTGGAACGACAGAAGATGTGGTCGTGCCATGTGGAGGCACGAGTGGTTCAATAGCGGCTGGGTCACGATAACATGTATTTAAAGCCGCTAGGTTATATGATTAAATGTTAGCCTGAGGTTTTAAGCAACCGAGTCCTCGAGGACGGTATGCTCTTTTGTTTTTTCAGGCTGAGGGTTGAGACTCTGTTTAATAAAAGAAAAAGAAATTGTCAGGGTAGTATTGGAGGATTGGTTGAGGCGACGTGCGGCGGCATAAGCTTACCAAGATCAACACAATCTCCAATCCCGAAGTGTCCACAGCTTCGGAGTCCAAGAATGGTGAGGTTCCCCTGGACTAATCCCTGATGTGGAATAGAAAGGAATATGACTTAAATTAATGAAAAGGAATGAAATTTTTGTGATATCAAGTTTTGAAAATTACACAATTTGTTTGCTTTTCCTCCTCTTCGTTACTTAGCATTCGCTAATTTTATCCTATGATTTATGGAAAACCCAACAGGTATCGGTGAGCCATCGCAAGGACTTTAAAAATTCATCCGGCTTACATACTAGACATCCAGCCAGTCACAGTAGCTTTACTCTTCAAGGTAGTTAGTAATCTTTTATATATTTTCCTTTCAAAGCTGATGTACATGTAATGGTTATAGTGGGACAGTGTATCATCTGAACTTTATTTTGTGAATGGAAAAGTGTTGAAATACTTTCTTCCGAGTATTTTTATTTGCAGTATGTTTCTGAATGTTAGTTGTGATTGCTGAATAAATTATTGTTGAGTAACCATATCCAGATATGGGAGGATCCGACGGCCCGGGAAATGGGGTCGTTACAGTATGTCCTAAGTATAGACGCATAGATATGGAGAATGATCTGGGTTGCTCCGGACACAAGGGCGAAAGAAGGAATGTGAGATACAAGACACACACACAAGAGGTACATACTGGTGAAGTGCAGGATGATATTTGATAAATGGATACTGTCCTCTCATCATCATCTCCCTATGAGAACGGTGACATGGTCGGGAAAAGACACCCGGATATTCAAGCAAGTGGGTGTCTGCTACCGAGATCAACAGATAGAAAACTAAGCTAGGAACGACAACAGAAAGTAGAACATCAGCTCATAAGAAAGGAATGAGAGATCAGAGTCGATACTGTAAGATATGGAGGGAGAGTGAGAAGTACAAAATCCTCCAGGCCAATAAAGTCTCAGGAAGGTACGAAAAATAAAGAACAAGAGACTCTCTATGCAATTTGATATCTCGTGGTCATAAGGTCGACAACTCAAGGATACACCGAACATCATAAGACATGACTCAACCCTGCGATGGTCATCAAGGTGGGCATACTAAGATGAATCAGAGATCGTAGAATGATCAGAAAACTTGGTCCCATGCTCCAACAGATTGGAGACACAACCAGAGAGGAGATCAAGTACACAAATAAGAAGACTCGGCTTCGTGCTCCAACAGATTGGAGACACCAAAAGTGAAACCGAGTGCCCACAAAATGATATATTCCCCCGCAGATAACCCATGAGGAGTGATACATACTAGGCAAGGAATATTCAGAACATAACTCATCCTTGCAAATGTCATTAAGGAGAGTGGACTCAAAGAGTCAAATCCATAAGATGGACCTATAGGAGCAATCTCTGTAGGAGACACATCAGATACCCACAGAAGAGAGCAAAAGATCTAGAAAATGCTACAGCCTCTCGCAGATAATCCTCCGAGAGTATTGTGAGATAAGCATGGAATAATCTGCGGAATGGCTCATCCTTGCGAGGATCGATAAAGAGAGAAGACTCAAAGGAGTCCAGACAAATAGGTCTCGTGCTCCGACCAATCGGGCACACAATCATACATTAATTCCGATAACATACATCCAACGACTCGGTTCCGTGCTCCAATAGATTGGCAGCACAAGCAGTGAGTGAAACTGATCGTAAAGAAAATGTTGCATTCTCCCACAGATAGTCCTCATGGAGTAGTGCAAGCTAAGTCAATAAAGATCATGGGAAGAACTGGCGTCAAGTCTTAGGTCCTCTAAAATAGTCAATCAACCACTAATAAGAGGTCATAAGAACATGGGAGGGATAAAAGCTAATCAGGTCAATCGCCATACAGTTCCTCAAGTCAATCAAATCATCTGAGATGGATCAAGATGTAGAAAGAATTCTTCTAAGTGCGAAAGGAGGATGGGAAAGTCAGGAGATGGAGGATTGATCAGTCAAGAAGATGAGTAAAATCATGTGGGTTCCTAGCACCGTCGCTTTGAAGTACCTAAAGAGATAGTACATCAAGCGTCTGAATCAAGACAGATGTAACCACAGAAAAGATCAGACAGTCAGAGCTCATGAAATCATCATCAAATCACCGAAAACAAATCACATCCTCAATTCAGTGTGCGAGATAAAAAATCCTTAATGATGAATCACACATGTAATTGTGCCAAAATCAGAATCCTCAATAATCTTTATGTGCATATCAGAAGTCAGAACCACCAAAACTAGCACACCAATTTTAGCATCCTCAATGCTTCCTGACTTACTCAAATAATCAATGTAATCCAGAAACCTCGATGCGAGCCTCGTCTATGAGTGCATCAATCTTGGTTGAAAGAAGAGATAAGACGGGGAAGGACGAGGAGGGTGAGCAGGATGTCATAACATAGACAAAATTGTGGCTCAAGGAGGGAGTCTCCATGAATCAGACCAGAGATAGGGTGATATGGGTAAGGAGAAAGCTGCAAAATCCAATGAAGAAGGTGAAGATCAAGACCCCATATCACGAACCAGATGCAACTAAGAAAATACATGAACAAGAGAGAGAGAGAGAGATTGACTTCATGAAAGAGGTTTTGCCGAAGTCGTAAACCACAAGGCAGATCGACAGTCGTTGAACTGACCTCAAACGAAACCCTAATAACTAATTAAGCAATTAAGATAAAAAATGTGGAGTTAAAAGTTTATTATAACTCTACAACAAATGTGTATAGGTGTAAGTACGTGTAGAGGTCGAACACAGGGAGCAAACAGTAGGAGGAAAAAATGATGCTCAAAATTTTGTCTTTTATCTCTTGTCTTTTTTATTTCTTTTGTGGGTTTTTAGTTTTATATTTTTTATTTTTGTTTTATATTTTTGTATTTTCTTTTTATATTTTCTAATTTTATATTTCTTTTTCATTTAAATATATAAGATATGTATATATATGTATATATAAGATATAAGGTATATATACTATATATAAATATGTAAAAATAGTCAAAATACAGTAAATACAATATTTTTGTACCTTATATATATATTTTTGTTATTTTTCTAGAAGTTTTGATAATTTTTATATATTTTTAAAGTCAAAAAGACCCCAAATAAGGGATAAATTAATAATCCGAAATTGAGTTAGATTTTAAAAATATTAAATAAATACCAAAATTATCCAAATCACTTTTAATATATAAATATTTATATAAAGAAAATTATAAAATAGAAAAACATTTTTTTAGATTTTAGATGATTTTTAGATTTTTATAAAAGATTTTGGGGTTTTTCGATTTCTAAGCTTTTTATTTTTTCATTTTTAATGATTTTTGGTCTTTAATTAAAACATGATAAAATATACTATATATATATTTTTGGAATATTTAAAACCATTTTTATTTTTTGGTATTTTCTAAGCTAGACAGGGAATAAAAAGGCTCCTTTGATTTTTATAAAACGATTAAAATGCCCAAAAATGCTAAACAAACACGTGGCGTGAATGTATATGGCATGGGGCATTTATCCCTAATTTTGTGGATTTTTAGGAACGTAATATGTATTTTTAAAAATAGAGCAAATACACAAAAATATATGTCCTAGCAGAGCATTATTGCAATAAAAATAAAAGGTAGGGGCTTCATGCAAATTTGCCAACATAAAACAACATTTTTTAATTTCTAACAATTATATTACAATTACAAAAAATGCTAGGGTTTTAGAAGCAATTTCACCACCTCACGTGGCACGCCACGTGAGGTGACGTAGAATGGACCTATATATAATTACATAAAGTACAAGGGCCTCATTGCAACATTTCCATTTTATTTACACATTACAATTTATTTTACACGACTAATGTCTAAATATACAAAATGACGAGGCAAAAGGTGAAAATTACCCATTTATTGCACGCGATCGGATGACATGTTGGATTTCACTTGACACATGTCATGTCCTCGCCGCCCGATGATGTTTCTCCTTCGATGCTCCAGATTAGATCTTTGAAGCTCGATCGAACGACTGAGATGATGCTTGATCTGACAATTGCTGTACGCCACCAAGAATAACCTTGATCCGACGGCTGAGGAGATCGCTAGAGGAACATGAGATGAACACGCCCCTGATGAGTTTCGATCAGCTGCCATGGGCTCCTCCAGTGACCAAAAACTCCACCAACTGCTGCTTTTCGCTCCTACTGCTCCCACAAAGGTTCGAGATGCATCGAAATTGTCTAGAGCATGCTGAGAAGGGCTTTAGAGCTCAAGAACGTTCGGACACCTGTGCCATACACTCCAGGTCCAATATCCATTCCAGAAGGGATCTTTTGCTCGTGAGACCTGCAAAAATGAACTTGCTGGTCGAGGGAAAAGTGCCTCGACCCGGTGAGGCATGGAATGGGTTGGAGATGGGTGATGGGTGACGAAGTCCGGTGATGCAGCAGAGGTGGACTTCGACTCCTCGATTCGGGTAGAGTTGAGGATGGTTTAGGGTGCATGAGGATGGAGAAATGGAAGGGTCGGGAGGTGAGGCTGAAAACAGGGGTCGAAGACAGATAAATCATGATGAATACATGGCCGGAGCTCTAGAGCTCCGACGAACTAAACTAAACTTAATCTATCTAATTACACTAAATTATGAAACAAAAGGCATAATATTTATCCTAACACTAATTCTAAGCTACAGAAACGAAAAAAACTCAGCTCTTTCCTGGCCGGAGGCCAAGGAGCAGAGGTCGCCGGCGACAGCAACCTGGGTGCATCTACGCCTTCGCGAGTTGATCCAACATTTCAGGGGACCTCCCCGTGTAGTCAACAATCAACCCACACCATAGATATCAAGTAATGAATAAGTATGTATAAATCAAAATTTATTATAAACCCTACAAATATATGTGTATAGTGACAAGCAGAGTAGGGTGTGTAACACAAGAAGCATGCCAGTGTAGCACTTTATATTATTTATAAATAAAAAATAAATAAATAATATATGTATAAATGTGTATATGTATGCACACAATTAATCAAAGAATGTGGGTTTAAATAATATATATAATAAATTATATATCTTATAATATATAATGATTTTAATATGATTATAAAATATTTATAGCAGTAAACAGTATTATAGAATATTATGATTATAAAATATGATTATAAAATATTTATGGTAATTAATTTATAAATATAATAAAAAATATAAAAAAATGGCAAAATAAAACATTCATGGGGTTTTAAATATTTTTTACTATTTTTGTGATTTTTGATAATTTCTAGGGATTTTAAAGTCCAAAGTACACAAAATCAAGGACTTCTAAATTTGGCTAAATTGTTTTGAGATCTAAAAATAATAAACAATTTCAAAAATTCTCAAAACTATTGTTATATATTCTAATATATATAAATAAAAATATAGGACATGAATAAATATTTTTGGATTTTTATAAGAGATTTTATATTTTATATAGGATTTTGGATCTTTTTAATTTTTATGTATTTTCCTTTTCTATTTTTAGGAATTTTTGGTCTAGAGTTTTAAATTAAATAGATAAACATAATGTTTTTTTGGAATTTTTTGAAAAGGTTTTATATTTACAAGGACTTTTTGTGCTCTTTTTTATTTTTATAAAATAGGAAAAAGTCCTCGATTGCAAAACTAAAAATGTGGCGTGAAAGTTTGTGCAAACAGGAACTTAACCCCATTTTTTGAAATTTTTTGAAGCAAGAATGATATTTTTGATAAATAGGAAACAACACATAAAAATAATTAAACTAGCAGGGGTGTCTTTACAATTAGAATAAAGATCAAGGGGTATAGTGCGGAACCCAAAGTTTGTAACTAATATCCTCTCTTAATATATTAAACAATAATTATAACAACCTGCAAGGATTTTCTTGCAATTTGCCCAAGCTCGTGTCCCATCACGTGAGGTGACGTGGCCGAGGACTAAAATGTAATTTGGAATAATTAAGGGGATTACAAGCAAATTGTCCAATAATTTTTTTAAACTACATATAATATTTTAGGACTTAGCAATTATAGAAAGGAGGAGGGGGTATCGAGCAAATTATACACTTAAGTGGATGGATCAGATCGTCCTTTGCATGGCACATGGCAGATCTGATGGTTGTCAATGCATACCCCTTTGTTTAGAACCAAGGGCCAGGATTAAACCTGGTCCCTTGTTCTTGATCTAACGGCCGTGGGCACCTATGGATGAACATGCAAGAACACATTAATGATGACTTTTTGTCCTTCGTTACGTAGTGTTCTAGCCGTGGAATGCTCCTCTAATAAGCCCAGTAAGGAGCTGGGCGTCCTCTGCATGCAACGACAGGCTCCAAGGAAGGTAAGGGAGCTCGAGTTGCTTAGACGATATCACTTGGAGCTGCTCCAAATGATCATCACGGCTCCAGACGCATCCTTAGACCTGTAAACAAGCACTGAAACACTCCTGGGCACAAGGTCTACCTCCTCGACATGGGAGTAGATCGAAACGGAAGGGGGAATGGAATGGAAGTGTAGCTCCGACGTTGGGTGGAGGAGGGAGGTCCGAATCCCATATCCACAATGGATTTAGGTTGCATGATGTGGGGATTCGATGGAGAAGGTAATGGGGAGTGCAGTGGCATGATGATCGAGGCGAGTTGATGGTCGGATGACAACGAATTAGTCCTAAAGGTTTAGCTCCAGGAATTGGGGGTTTTTATTGTACGATAAAGGAGAAATTAAACTAGAAATTAAAAATGATAATTAAAAATAGGACTAGGTAATTACCTAATGATGTGAAGAGAATGGGCTCAAATGGCCTGAAAAGCTGAGAGCTGAACCTCACAGTAGTGCTCTACCAGAGACGGTGAATCTCCTAATCCAGAGCTCCTCTCGCTGTGGATCTCCTCCAGAGGTTGCTGTCACCAACGCCAAGGAGCCTAGGTAGATCCGAGGGGATAAGAACTTAGAAAGATTGATCAAAAATAAAAAGGTGAAGATGGGGGTTTATTTATAGGTGATTTTTAAGGGAGTTTCGAGGATCAATTGTGTGAGCTTGGGCGAGGGTTGGTGAGGATTCGGGCATGGTTGAAGATCATGGAAGAGTGGGCTACACGATGGTGGAGGTCTCGAGGTCAGAGGGTAAAGGATGGAGGTGTGAAAATTTGGTGAAGGTGGCTTGCTTGTGACTTCTGACAGAAGTCAGAAGGGTGAGATATAGTTCACCCTAGGTCAACAAACGACGCCTCCTAGTTGGTCCACGTGGACCAACCAGGAAATTCCAAGGTAGAAATGCCTTGGAAAATACAAAGAGTTAATATATGAATTTTTTGTTTTTAGATTATAAAATAAAAAATATTTCTAATTTTATGTATAATTTAATTCCTATTTTATTTATTTATATGAGGTATTTTATTACATGTTACTTTTTACAAGCACAACTATAGGTTTATTCATCTATATTTTATGTATTTTATTTTTATTTTATGTTTTATATTTTATTATTTTATACACATATTTTATATTTTTATAACTTATTTAAATTTACGTAAATATATTTTTGTGTATTTTTCTGATGTTGGCACACTTAAATAAATATAGGTATAAGTATATGTATTTCATTCGTGTATTTTGTATACTTATTTTATTTTTGAATTTTCTTTATGGTTTTATCCCATTCTAAATATGTACATATGTTATAAATAATATTTACAAAATTATAAAAATACCAAATTATAAAAATAATAAAGAGTAAATAAAATGAATATTTCATTTGGGAATATTGTACAACATGGGTCCAAACCCTAACTTTCACACCTTAATTCCGAATTGAATGAAACCACCTTCATTAAATATCTTATTAAAATTTATATACTATTAAAGTGATTTTGAAGCATTTTGAGTTTTTATTGAGGAGATATGGGTCTGGGAAGTTTGTATTTTGCCTTTTTATTTTGAGTACAATAAGTACATTGTATATTATTTTTCTATGAAATCAATTTTGTATTTTTATTTGTATTTTTATCTATAACTTTATGTACAAAGTTTATTGATTTTATGAATAAATAATAAAGTATAAAATTGGTCCAAAAGGTAGTTATTGGCCTATATTTGTTGGGTTTTCCGACTATTTTTTATGTACAATTCACTGCCCTATCTCCCCCTACGTTATTATTTGTCAACTAAGTCATCATGATAACTGAGTCTCGGGGGCTAGGGTCACACAACACCTATGGTGTCTCAATTCTTTTTCTTTTCTTTTCTTTACTCTTTTATTTTAGCTATAAATGTTGTATTTAGACAATATTTTCTATAGTATTTTGTACAAATTGTAGAGTATTTATTTTGGTAAATTAATACGATATACATGCATTTAGCTAGGGTTTGAAGGCCAAAATCAAAGTGATGAAAGGAGGATTCATCACCCCCTATACTTGCCTTTACCAATCCCTAGCAAACACTTATTCATATAAGTGCAGAAAAAATAAAGATAATAAAAGGAAATAACTTTGAATAATTTTCGACTTTTAAACGTGTCTTAATAAAGTCAAAGTTTGGAGCTCAGAGAAGGCCTTGGTATTAATGATGTGTTTGGAACCAAAAAGAAGTCAAGAGGTGTGACATAACAACCCTTAGGTTCCATACTCCAATTATTCAGTCCAATTCACAGCCAGGTCAAAACAATCCTCTCAGTCGCATACTCTTGCTACCTTGAAATGATAGAACCATGTGTATGAAATTGTTCAGCTCTACCCAGACAAAACCATTAAACTACCAAGGAACCTGCTCTTCTAGTAACTGATCCTTGTGGAGACATATATTCCCTTCTAAGATTAGGTGCTTCGATCTTTAAAACCGAATGGGGAAAGAAATTACAAGAATGGGAAGAGAAGTGGGAATGGACTAGTGTAGTCTTTATTACCTTGTGATGTCGGTCAGTATAACTGATTCTTCACCAAGAAGAAGGCTTTTTCTGAAGCTCAATTTTTTTGTAGAATTTTTGGGTGTTGGTTTCTTTGGATATTTTCTTTGACTTCGTACAGTTCTGCATTCTTATTTATGCCCAAGGTGGATATAGCATCTTTTGTTCCATCCATTGGGGGGGGGGGTCTTGGAAGAAGTTGTGTCAGTAGACCATCGCTCATCCGAAGCATTATTTCAATCCATCTCCAGCCTTTATATATCATTTTTACCAAAAGAAGTGGGTTAGAGTACTGACAAATCCACGATTCATTAACATTATGTCTGCATTTTGTCTTAAAACCCGTAACAAATACATGTAAATATCCATTAAATTCCACTTTTAACAAAACCAAAGTCATGAATAAAAATTCACTTTTATGCATTAAAATCATGTAAATAAATAAAAGAATAAAATAAAGAAAATGAAAATAAAGGCAAATTGTAGATATGTATATATGTACAATATGACTTGTAAAAATAAGTCTAGCTGAATGGTATATTTATAACCTAATCCCTGAGACCAAGTCAGCATGGATTGATCAACAAGTAAATAAGTAGGGGGAGATAAGGAAGAAAACAAATAAAAAAAATTAATTTCCACACTTCATACACTCTCCATTATTTATCCAATAAATAACAAAACTTCAAAGATTTTTAATTATTTCATACTAACATATTTTTCGCCAGACTTTTCTCCTAATTATTCTAAAAATGTAAAAAATATTACCTTGTATACATACAAGGAAATCCAACCTGTAAATTATCAAAATCTAACTTTCAAACATCATAACATTCTCATACAAATTCCAATTTCATTCTACTCACCTTTAGAGTTCAGAAAATAATATTCTCAAATAATGAAGATAATTTCACTAAAATCGGAGCCCGTTTGCAAAAAGTCGATTTTGGGACCTAACCACAAAAGGGTTTCTAGGCTATCTATTTTATTTAAGACACATTATTTATTATTTTAATGATTTTATAAGTTCTAAATATTTTCTTGATCTTGTATTTTAACTCTAATTTATTTTATAATTTTTAAAGGTTATTTATTATTTTAAATAAATCAAAACCCCTAATTTATAGGTATAAATGAAATATTTATCTTATATACCTATTTATTAATATATAAATTAATTTATTAAAATCCATAAAATTCGTACATATTAGATCTATTACCTAATAAATAACAAAATATAAAATTAATATATTATTTATTAATTTATAAAATTAAAAAAATCAAAACCTATTTATTAAGTATTATTTATACTTATTTATTTATATAATATTTATATTTTGTAAAATAATTATTGTTTATTAAAATTAATTATACTGTACTTTACATAAATTATCTACATTTTTCGATTTTATACTTAATTAAAATAAGGCTATTTATGATTTATCTATTTAATAAGGTATTTAATGTAATTTGGCCAACCATGTGCTGACACGTGTCATCACTTGGGAGCTTCTTCCTCAAGAAGAAGAAGTTGTTGCTTCTGTTCTACTTGCCGATCTTTAACCATTTTTACACGCAACCTCCAATACCCTTTCTCCGATCTAATCCATAAAATCTCTACCTCTAACAACCCTCTCCCACACCCATCATCGATCTTCTAACAAAACTCCTCTGATTGCCTATAAAAACCTCTCAAAATCGCCATTGACCAACTAACTTTTTCTAAGCTCAAGCTTCCAGACCACCTGGCCGTCGACCTTACTTTTCCACTCGTTTCGCCTCGCTCTGGCTGTGACAGGGCCAACGGTTGGTCCTGGGTGGAAGTCCGATCGTTGGATGAGAGTTCCAAGGTCTCAGACACCTTGCATCACCTCCCTTGCATCACATCAAGCTCTGATTTACTGCCCGTCAAGCTACTATGAGAAGGTCATACACCTTCGAGTCCACATGTACCTCCATTTTTTTGCATTTTAATCTCTCGATTCATGTGCCCGCATTAGGGTATATAACAACGTAATTAGGTTCCCTAATCATCATAGACACCACCCTTTCACATCCTTCCAAATACAGTTCAAAGCATTCCAAACCGTTTTCTCTTTTTTGTATCTTATTAGTTGGATAGTTACTGGAAAACAATCATTACATCTGCAATTTCTTTGAGATTGTTGGCCAATTTGCATGAAAATCGAGCAAGAAATTATCCATTGCAGGTTTCTTTCACCATCTGGAGCACTAAACCATCATTTGGAGCTTCATAATCCAAGAATTTCCCAAAACAAGAGTCTTCTGCATTAACTTCCAAGATAGCAGGACTACCACCTTCACGGTGAACAACCACCACCTTCGACCACCTACGACAGAGTTCCACCGCAAGCGAGCTCGGAGGGAGAAGGTGTCTCCCTCCTGGCCCTGCTGAAGGCCCAAGAACTTTGCCAGACATCGGGAATAAATCGGTGAAGACCCTCTTGTCATTAGCCACGCAGAGGAGCTGAAGAACACCAAGAACATCCAGGACGTACAGGTTGCCGCTACGTGTCCATCACCGACGGTCCAGATCGCATAACGTCATCTAATCTTGATCGTTCAAATCGAAATAGTGTGAAAATTGCAGCATAAACCCAGACAAAGATCCAAAAATTCAACCCGCTCCATAAACTTTCCAAAATTGCATTTAGGTACCCGCGTAGGGTCCTATATGCAATAAAATTTATTTTCTTTGCAAAATAGTCCCTGCCAGATCCAATTGTAACAGATTTTGAATACTTTTCTTACACTTGTGCCCCTGGCTTTTAGGGGAATTTTGAACCTTATTTTTGTTGTATTTTCTTCTCGAATTTTAGGGTAGTTACGCAACTACCACATCTACATTTCTAAGTATTTTTCAGGGTTTTTCATCGATTATTTTTATCGATTTGATTTTTGCAAGATCGAGCTAGTTTTGAGTCTTTCGTGAAGTCTGTTGTAGAACCAAGAATAAAGTGAAGTTTTCAGGATTTCTTTCTTGTATCGAAAACTGACATTTAAATATTCTACCTCCTCGAGTTCGACCCATGCACACTTACCTAGATAAATATAGTGTAGACGAAATAAGAGAGAGAATAAGCCTCTTTTGTTCATTCTCTCTCTCTCTCTCCTATTTCGTTGATTTTTGTTTGATTAATCAAGGTTTTGGGACATGAGCGGTTTCCTCTACATCGACAGCTTTCTTTGACCAATTAACCGCTATCCAAAACCTCAGTCATCAAAATGGCATCGTTGTCGGGGAGGCATTATTTTTACCTTGGATTTTTACTTTAAAAAAATTCGAAATTTCCCGATATTATTGGTTTTACAGATTTAGTTCTTTTTCGATTTTCATTTGATTTTATTTTACTGCTTTTTTTCATTTTTACGCCTTTTTGTGTTTCTTTAATTTCTCTCGATTTTTGTTTGAATTTTTATGGCTTTTCATTTTTATTTTTCTCTAACTAATTTTCACAGGGCATGTAGGTTCAACCAGCTTCCTCGGAACTCGAGGCAGTTGAAAGTGCAGATACCGACCCCTTCTCTCATATGTCGGTTGCAGAGGGCAGAAATACTTAGGCTTTTTCCTTTCTTGTAATATTTTTGTAAAACAAATTAAGGGCACTTGCCCGTTTTTCTGTTTTCTTAGAAGGGGCCCCCTAAGGGCATCCCAACTTGTACATCCCCTCCCTTTTTTTTGGGGTCTGCTTCACGAAGTGCCATGCATTCGGGGGAGCAGGCACCCACCGCATTTTTTCTCTCACCGCCGATTTTCCACAGCTTTTCATGAGGCTAGGTGCTTGCTTAGGTGTTTTCTGATTTCGATTTTTTTCCATTCTACTTGTGCCTTTATAGTTAGTTTTAGGACTCGCGACCTAGGTGCATGCTTTTCTAGGGTAAATGAAAAATAAAAAAATCGTTAGATGCTTGTTTGAAAAAAATAAAAAAAAGAGATAACTGAAAATAAAATTGGAAATGCTTAAATATCAGACCCTAAAAAATGTAACAGATCATTTGCTTTGGGAGAGTAATCCCCGCACATCAACTGCATGTACATTTCCAGATGTTGTGAGTGAGGGACACCACTTAAGACTAGAACCAAAATCTGGGTCTCCTTAGGAATACTACTTAGTCCATACACCTAATCGTTGTTCTTCAGTGGGTACTCTTGGGTAGCAGGAAACGGTCCGAGTTTACTTAACAGAGTGGGAGGTTTAGAGGACACTGAGTAAGGCTTGGTCCTCAAGTAACACAGGTAGCCAGAAACAGTCCGTACTTACTCCCATATTGGCTGAGAATAAGCGGGTTTCTGTAAGGACTTGGGACAATGTTTTGGGAAAACATCAGGCACCTATCAACTCACATCATGCCAAAATAACCCTAAAACCGACAAGAAAAACAACCAACTCTTACGATCATCATCAGGTTGTGTTGGTGAATTCGGGGATTTCTTTGTGTTTGATTGTGAGGCGTGAGTTACCGCATCTTATACGCCTTTCTCATTCTCTTGATTTGACATTGTGCTCTCCCGATTATCTTCTTGACATCGAAGATGACGACTCGACGGCTATTTCGCTTAGACTCTGTGAGCTCTCGATCATTCACCGTCCGTCGTATGTCTTCATAGACTCGGGATTACCCTCTTCCCGAGTCGGTCCCGTTTGATCCTGAGGAGATTCAGACCCAGACTCCCTCGCCTCCCACCCCATCTTTTGAGGCAGACCCCTGCCTCAATTTATCGTTGCTTTCTCCTATCCATTTTTCACTGAATTCGTACAAGACTTTTTCCTTCCCAGAAGATTCTAAGGATATGGCTCGTAGGAAGGGACCAGTCGAGGACATAGACGAGGAGGACCAGCAGACTAGAAAGGCACACGCTGATGGAAGACCAGATCCAGCCGTAGATATCACAATAGGGATTCTTGACACTTTACAACAGATGAACATCCAGATTTGAGATCAATTTAGAGTTCAGAATGAGCTACGAGCTGAGATCACTGCGCTCAAAGCAGGTGTCGGGAACCCACTGTCGCCTGACATGGTTCCCACCACACTCAGAGATGAGTATGACCCTGGTGCTAGAACTTTACATCATTGGATTCGGTTACCACCGAATCAAGGGCCATACAAGTTATGCATGTCCTTCATCTCATTGCTTCCCAAGTTTACGAGAATGCCACAGAGGAGCCGTTTACCTTTTTACAACGGTTTGAGATGCGGCTAATTACGCTGGAGTTACGCAGGAGGCCGTTTGCCTCAAAGCCTTCCCCTTCACCATAATAGATAAGGCGCTTTACTGGCTCTGTCATCTTTGGAGGGATACATCTATGTGGAATGACCTGAAGTCCACGTTCCTGCGTAATTTTTTCCTCTTGGATGGAAGAACATGATGAGGAGTCAGATCTCCAACTTCATTCAGTTGCCAAACGAATCATTCCATGAGGCATTGGATAGATTCAAGGATCTTACCGAGAGATGTCCTCATCATGAGATTCCATTATAGATGCTAGTTAAGAACTATTTTGGAGGACTCCAACCGGATATACAGGGGCTTGTGAGTGCCGCATGTGGCGGTAGCTATCTAAATCGAGATGGCGAGTCTGTCTGATCCATCTTTAAGGGGATGGTAGAGAACATGAGAGTCGTCGACTCTACTTGGGCATTCCAGAAGGCTCCGTAGCCACCGCATCACCGAGAGCATCATAAGATGGCAAACATTTCAGACTCTGAATCCAATACCAACATAGGATATATCAGTGAGAAGTTAACATTGGTAGATGTGATTAAAAGCAAGTTCAGGAACTGCAACAACTGCGAGAGTTGGAGAAACTCTCACCATTGCCACAGCAGCGGAGCGATCTGACAAAGAAGGTGACGGACCTACAGCTTCAATATCAGCAGGCTCGAGCTTCTTCGACCTCACAACCTACTCGAAGATCTTTACCGACTCCTCCCACCTGACAAATCCACTTTGTCAAGAGCGAGCTAGAGAATCTACAAATTGATTGGCATGAGGATCAGACTCATGCCAATTCCAGCCAGATCGTCAGCCCTATAGACATTGATGTTGTGCCTCCAACCACTCTTGAGATCAATGGAATATAATACGCTCAGATTCAGCCACCTTCATTGCTTTCTTCTCAGAGCGTACATCACCAACAGTAGCTGCAGCATTATCCGCAGCATGGACGCTAACATTATCAGCACCGACAGCACTATACGCAATAACAGTCTCACCAAAACGTTTACCAGAGACCACATTATGTTCATCATCCTGCTTTGCAATCACAACTGAATTATTATCAACCGCAGCACCAGTCCCCATATATGCCACAACGGTCTCCTCAATAGTATGCTCAGTAGCAACAGATGTAGAGGCAAGAGAGAGTCGAGAGCCAGGGTCACTGCGCCGAATCAGAAATATCTTCACAAGCCCTGGCACTAAATCAGATCAGGGACATCTTGAGCATGCTCTAGACGATGCACACAGTAGAGATGGAGTGGTTAACCATCGTTTGGATTAGTTAACTGCACCCAAGACCACTCTTCCCGCACAGCCTCAGATGAACCCGAACAACAAAAGGAGGCATCCAGATCAGGTAGACAACACGACAAGTACGATCTCTTTTCCTTTTCTATCTAACATTATTCATCTCAGGAGCGGTAGATCACCACAAGCATCTGATCGGGAGGAGGAGATGGCACAAGGAGCGGAGCGAGAGCTAGGCCATGATACACATGATGAGGAGGAGAACCACAACGATGATAGGGATCAACCACTTGATGATTAGGGAGAAGGGAACGATGCTGAGACGGTCGATATGGATTTGAACGAATCAGACGATGACACCACACAAGGCCATGAAGACATGTCCGAAGCTGATGTGTCCTTTTCTTGTTTTAGAGAGTTTTGTAGATAATTTTGAAACTCTCAATGTACAAGTTGATCCCGATATCAATAAAAAATGTTGTTTTCCAGAAATTGTTCCTTTTCCTGATGCTTTATATGGAAAAGGTACGAAAAAAATCCAAAAAGAATGACGTTACTCCGGAGACTGAGAAATTTCTGAAAGATCACATATTTTTGAAAATCCCACTCCATGATGCCTTGGATCACTTTCTACGCTTAAGCAACAACTGGAAAATAGATGTACAACGCATGGGAAGAAGAAATCAGGAATAGAGAAGCATATTTTGACCAAGGCCACCTCCTGCGTTATTCAAAACAGACTACCGAAGAAGAAGGACTCAGGAGCACACTATGTTAGATGCGAGATTTCAGAAGCTACATTCGATCATACTCTCCTAGATAACGGTTCCTCTATTAATCTTTTACCATCTTGTTTACTTGACAAGCTCGAGTTGGGTCCTCTTTACAAATCTCGTTCAATCCTTCAGTTTGCTGATAGATCTGTAAAGAGAACTAGGGGCATTTTGAGGAATGTTATCGTAACCGTGCAGGGTCTACAATTCCCAATGGACTTTACTGTCCTGGACATGGAATGCCCTACACAGTTACACCTTTCCCAGATCATTCTTAGGAGGCATTTCATGGAGACCGCAAAGGCCCTCTTCGATTATGATACAGGGATGGTATCTTTTTATGTCGACGACGAAAAGGTACATATAGAGATGGTGAGTGAATTGTATGCATCCAGTGCCACATCTACATCATGTTCCGATGCTTTGAGTTCCTTAGTCACTTGTGACTACATGGATGAGGTTTGTCTTGATTACCTCGAGAGGTATCAGGTAGAGACCCAAGATATCCTTGAAGAGGATGGGTCCAAGACTTCAATTGGCAGCTCTTCCAACGGTACTTTGTATTTCAGCATGGATGGTGAAGATCACATGGAGCAGAAAACTGAGGACTAAATTGTAGATATTTTAGACTCCGAAAATTTATAGAATCCCTCCACATCAGATGACTCAGAGATTGAGGTTTACTTAGCTAAATTATTTTTGTCTATTCATTTTGAGGATGAGCACGATAGAGAGTCGGATGATGTTTTAGACATCTTATGTAGTCCGACTCTAGAATACACTGAGATGGTGAATTACCATAAGACAGATACATCCACCAGCAATACAAATACCTTCAAACAATCAGAAGATGATATAACATAGCCATATTTGATCTTACCTGAGATGAAGACCATACCACAAACATGAAATATGCTTTCCTTGTGGGTCCACACCGATAGTTTCCAGTCATTATAAGTGCATATTTAACCGACGAACATGAAGCCTGTTTGATGGAGATTCTTGAAAGAAACTGCAAGGCCATTGGGTGGAATGAATATGATCTCCGTGGGATAAATCCTGCTTTGTGTTCTCATCATATCTATCTTGATCATGACAACAAACCTTTTAGAGAGTTTCAGCGCAGGTCGAATCCCGTCCTACACGATGTTGTCAAGAAAGAGATTACGAAATGGTGCGATGTCAGCTTTATTAATCCTATCTCCAACTCTGAATGGGTTAGCCCATTACATGTTGTCCCGAAGAAGTCGGGCAGTCAGATGGTTAATAACGAGAGTGGAGAGGAGATTCCAAAGAGAGTAACCATGTCATGGCAGGTATGTATTGATTAAGAAAGTTGAATGCTACGACAAATAAGGAACACTTTCTGTTTCCTTTTATAGACTAAGTGATAGAAAGGTTGGCAAGGAAGGGGTACTTATGCTTCTTAGACGGTTACTCTGGATATAATCATGTTACAATTGCCCCTGAAGATCAGGAGAAGACCACCTTCACATGTCCTTTCGGGACGTATGCCTTTAGACGGATGCCCTTTAGATTGTACAATGCCCTCGCTACATTCCAGATGTGCATGCTTGCCATTTTTGCAACCATGGTCAGTGATTTTCTTGAGGTCTTTATGGATGATTTTTCGGTCAATGGTGAGTCCTTTGATGATTGTTTAGCGCACCTAGACCAGGTTCTTCAGAAATGTTATGAGGTCGATCTCGTTATGTCTTGGGAAAAGAGCTATTTTATGGTTACAAACAGGATCGTGTTGGGGCACGTCATCTCCAAGCAAGGCATGGAGGTTGACCCTGCCAAGGTGGATGCCATCAAATGGCTCGATCCACCATCCAACGTAAAGCAATTACAGTCTTTTCTGGGGCATGTCGGCTTTTACCGATAGTTTATTAAGGACTTCTCCAATATTGCCTGAATGTTAATTGAACTTTTAGGCAAATACATTCGAGTTCTTGTTAGATGACAAATGTCTTCATGCCTTCCTCACTTTAAAATAAATGATCATCAGTGATCCTATCCTACAGCCGCCTGCTTGGTCTCTACCCTTTGAGATCATGACGGATGCTTCAGATTTTACGGTCGGGGATGTATTAGGATAGCAGAGGAACGTACTTCCAGTTGCCATCCATTATGCCAGCCACACTCTAGATGATGCACAACGCAATTACACAGTGACAGAGAAAGAGATGTTGGCAGTGGTGTTTGCTTTAGATAAATTCAGATCTTATCTTCTTGACTCTAAAATCATAGTGTATACTAATCACTCAGCTATTCGATTTTTAATGGAAAAGAAGGATGCTAAGGCACGCCTTCTTAGATGGATTCTCTTTCTCCAGGAATTTGATCTAGATATTAGAGACAAGCCTAGGGTAAAGAACATGGTAGTGATCACCTCTCCCGATTACAGATAGAGCAACCTTCAAATGATTACATGTCTAAGATTGTAGAGAGATTTCCAGATGAGAGCATATTTGTAGTTACAGAACTTCCCTAGTACACATATATAGTGAATTTTCTGGTTACACAAAAGAGTCCACAAGGCTGGCTGAAAGACCGAGTCGACAAGCTAGTGTCTGAGGCACGATATTACCACTAGGAGGATCTGATTCTTTTTCGTGAAGGACCGGATTGTATCTACATGCGATGTATTCCTCAAGAGGAATACAACAGTGTCCTCACTCTGTGACATTCCTTAGAGGTAGGAGGACATCATTCGGGAAAGAGGACAACATAGAAGGTACATCAGAATGGATTTTGGTGTCCGACTCTTACTAGAGATGCTTGCACATTTGTGAATAGTTGCCCAGACTGTCGGAGAGCCGTAGGGACAATTGGTGCTCGAGATGCCATGTCTATGTGTCCTGTTATCATTTGTGAGATCTTTGATGCATGGGATATAGATTTTATTGGATCATTTCCCTCCAGCAAATGGAGGTCTCCATCTTTGTTCTCTCTGACAAAAAAGATCGCATTTTTTGCACTTCGTTCAAATAAGAGTTGTACCCGTACGGAATTTTGCGATTTCTCAGTATGATCTCTATAAGAATCTCTATTCCCTTTATCAATTCTCTGGTACTACCTAGTTCCCTGCATTTATCTATCAATTCCATGACCTTATCTTGACCCATGAGGTTCCAACATTTTTGACTTAATTGACTCTAGAGTTGTTCCCGACCCTTGAGGGTAGACCCAACCCCATCCCTGGGAAAGAAAAAGGTAGCACCGAAGAAAGGAAAGAGCAAGATGGTAGTTTTTATTGTTCATGTGATTTTTTGCCTCTTTTTGGCTTGGGCCAAACACTTTTTCTCGCTGGTCGAGCTTTCTACAAAAAAAAGCGATGCGAGAGCGTATTCAGTGCTTGACCCCCCGCCTAGCCCCCCTCATCGTAGATGGGAAGCCCGGTGCCATGAAATGATTGAGAACGTAAATGGGGACGAAATGCATTTGATTCTTTGTATTCCTCTAGTATTGCATGACCGAATAATTCAAGGTGGGGCGCACTGCAGGGAGGGTCATTTTTAGTAGATGTGTCCTCGGGCCGTCAGAGCGGGACAGATTTGGTAAAAAGAATTGGAAGAACTTTGTTTTCCTGAGGGAGTCATCATTCAAGAAGTCCCTGTAATTGAAAATCCCTAAGTCTTTCGGATGCACGGTGCCCCCCCGAAGTTCTTTATAAGGATGCTTCTTTCTCGATGGAACATGGTATCCATAGCCTTGCATTTTTTCGGCCAAATCCTGATTGAGTTTTTGCTTCCCCCTTCGTAACCCCCCCCCCCATTCTGCCCCCCAAAAGCCCCCCAGCCTCTCATGTCAGTTCGTTCTTCCTATGTACCCTTGCTTGAATGAAGACACCCGATCGGCCCGACTTTCCAAAATGCCCACCACTGGCCCTTGTCCTTTCCAGGTCTTGATTCGTCGCCTCGTTTCAGTGGTAGAGGTCTACGGAGCAGAAAGAAATGAATGAATGTCCCTTTTGGCAAAATGTAGAAGGAGACACCTACCCAGACGAAAGCCAAAGGTTGAGATCGTAGGTGGACATATCGAACCGAAAGAAGAACTCAGAAGGCAATCTTGATACACTGATTTACCATAATAATAAATAGAATCAATGGTGATGGAGCCATGGGAAGAGCCGCTTCTTTCTTGCGGGGGATTCCCAGCGCATCCCCCATACAAGTGCTCTCTGAACCGTGCTGTGTAGTCACCCATCACACGGCTCTCAAACCCAACCCGTGGTGCGGGGGACAAAGTCAAAGCACTGGATCCTTTAAAACAAAGCCCTTGATCAAGCAGCGACGCAGCTCATGAGGGAGGGAGTCGCCTTCGGGATTATTAGCTCAACGTGTACCAGCTATATATAATACGGTTCGCCCAGGTGGTCTTCCCAGGCCAGGCTTCCAGGGAAAGCGAGGGGTGGGGTTGGGCTAGCCTGACGGCCCCCCGGGGCGCCTTGAATCTAAAATGAACAACCAACTGCCCTCACCTAGTCTCACCTTGCATTCCACTTCGACCGAGAAGAAGCTTCCTATCTCTCTCACACAGGTTGGTAAGAATCGATGAGGGGCAATGCTCCCCACGTGGGCCTACCAGTGAAGCTAGAGGGGGTTGAAGGGGGTCGATTTAGGCTCCTTCCCTACCAGTGTGGCTTCTGCGGGTACTACGAGCCTTCTGCCCCATGCATCGTAACTGCTCGCATGGTTCACCGATTCCACCGAAAACTCTCATTTGTGGAAGTGGATCATAGTGCGGCGCCGAGCGAGAAGGGTCTCTTCTTCGTTCTCCGAAAGAAGGGCTCACAAGGAAAGGTTTTGTTTGATTATTTCTTCGGGTCTCGGCGTTCGTAGAAGTTAGTAGGACCTTCCTGAAGATGCACTTCTCATATCCGGCCTCTCCAGCTCCGCTGGGCTAAGGGGCCTCGGATGCTCCCGTGATTGGCACCTACGGGGAGTGGTTTCTAGGCTTGATCAGCCTTCACGACCCGTCCCGCTAATAAGGACGTGCCGCGACAGAGATTCTTTCTTCCTCTTTTTCCTCAAGTAAACATGTAGCAATCTCAAAAATAACATCTTTGCATTTCAAGTTCACAACACCAAGAAGTGTATTACACCAGTTCTGTTACATCTTTATACAAAACAACATACAGTACAAAAAAACAATGAAAACCAAAAGCCACCTCCTCCTAGTGTATCAGCGGTCCTTTCCCCTACTATTCGTGATTCTGCTGATCTGTACATAATTATAATATAAAGGGATGAGTCTAAACCCATTTATGAGCTTAGACCCAGTGAAAGGATCTCAAGCTTTTTACATATAACTAAAATATGAAATATGAGCATCATGACAAAAATTTATGCTGAATACTATGAAATAGCTTGAAAGAGACTTTATGACAGAAATTACATATAACAACATGCTAGTTTTGCAATTGAACGCTGAAATTACTTCAAAAGCAGATAAACTAAAACATAAACATCACTATCAAGCTGTTTGTACTAATCACCACTGTGGCTAATTTATTAACTCATGAACGCTGAAACAAAGCTAAGTCATACGCGCATAAGGTCCCAAAGACCAAAAATACCCTGCATACGGCCCAAAGCCTATATGTATACAGAATGCGGACCCAAAGTCCTCTTGATACCATATCTAATGGTTTGCCATGTCTAATGGCGGTTTCAGGGTCATATCTAATGACATCACCATATCTAATGGCTAGTTCATGATTTGTATAAAAGATCTACTGTGGTGCTTATCTTCTGATTCTGATTCATTTCTTGCCACTAATAAACCGTACGTTTGCTAATTCAAGCTCATAACGGCTAATTCATGAACATAAAACACTCTTGACATAACATACATATTCTGACAACTAGAACTTATTAAGAACTTGAAATCCGATTCATATTGCATAGTAACCGTGCAAAACATAATTCTTCACATAAAAACTCATATCTAAGTAGTGAAACTTATGTCTCATGTTCCATCAAGAACAAAATGCTTAAAAACATGTTATCATGATAAAACTCGTGAAACGATGTCTGAAATACGTTCTAAAGCCCTGATTTCATCTCAATCGCATGGTACTTGAAATTCCTTCGTAAAAGCTCTAGAAAACACGATTTCATACTTGTTATCATAAACATGCATAAAAGCGAAAGACTAGTGCTTTAAAATAGCGCTTGAGAATCCCTCACCTGAACGCTATCTAACTTGAGTCCGAATCACCTTCTTTAGTGAAATCCCCCTACAACCGTCTTAGATTTGAGTACTACGGCTCGATGCAGACAGAACTTTGTTACGGCTTTTAAAAACGCTCTCTATCACCGACAGGGCTTCGCCGTGGCTCCTCTCGTGCTCCTCCCGCAACCTCGGCGGCCTTGCGGCTCTAAGGTGGAGAGATGGGCATGGGATGAAGTGAGGAGGAGTATGGGGGGTCATGGGTATTTATAGGCCTCCACCCCCTTTACATGTGTGACATGTGTCAACATGTAAGGGAGGCTACAAGACACATGTTGTCTCTTATCCATGTATGAAGACACATGGCATGTCACATGGCTTAATCATGAGAAAACTTGTTGCATCCATGAGATAACTTGTTGCCCAAGCAAGGTGTGGCTTATCCACGAGATAACTTGTTGCCCAAGCAAGGTGTGGCTTATCCACGAGATAACTTGTTGCCCAAGCAAGGGGGCTATACCATGACACATGCTAGTCTTAGAATAATGACACATGGCACTATTGAGGTTTTGACACTTATCCTGACTATATAACGACACGTGTCCCATGATTTCCTCTCCATGTGTCCACTTTTGCTAATGACACTTAATTATCACTAATGACGGTTAATCAGTACTAATCGCACTTAATTAGTCTTAATGATGTGATTATGGTCTAATGAGCATAAGTCTATAACATTATGGGCCATATGCTAGTACTGGCTTCTACTACTTATAAGGTACTACCAAAATTCCATATTACTAGATGTGGTACTATGTTTTGATGTGCTACACAATCCAAAGAACCCTTTAAAAGTCATAATTATTCAAGATGGTCTCTGATTTTTACAAAACAAGTTTTAATGAAATTGTTGCATCAAAGCGAATCTATTGACTGTGTCAAATACTATCAATTCAATATTTCCTTGAAATAACACTTGATAACTTTCAAAAGCATACCTGCACCTCGCGTTCATGATATCTACATTCCACTGTGCCCAGGAGACAGGGTCGAAGCACGCCCACCCAGTGTGCTTCTTTCACGACATGCTCTGGTCCCGGGTGTCTTGCTGTGGTCTTCGGGATTCCGAAGAAGTCGTGTCCGTCCCTCCGCAACGTCCTCCCACACGGGGGTCCGACTCGCTCTTTCCCTCAATTCTAGTCGAGTACCAACGAGCCGTAGTGAGGTTACGAACGTAGGCGAGAGACCAGAGAGAGGTCGTCTTTTTTCACTGAGCAAAGTTTTTTTGACAAAATATAGAAATGAAATTCGATTATATAATCTTATCTGGACTTAATATATTATATGGTATTTCTCTCTTATATATTCTTAGGTATTATAAGGTTGCTCGGGGGTTCTCACTTCGATGCCCGGATATATAGTACGAGTTGGCGACAAACTGACTTGTATAATAGTCTCGCTGGGCGGAAAAGCCTACCCGCTCGCTTTTTGGGTGGGGGGCCCGATGGAGGGCCAACCCCATTCGATGACTTTCGCGGTCGCCCTCACTGAACCGACTTGGATCTGAACTACGATTCTGAGAAAGTCTGACTGAAATCATATTTCCTTTTCGTGCCATATGAACTACTGGGAATTTGCCCCTTTCTTCCCTGTCCAATATTTCTTCTCGCTTCTTCAGTCCCCTCATTTCCCCACCCCTCCCCCTCCACCGATAGATCGCAAGCCGCCCGGCGTGTCCTTTATTTAGAAGGAACGGGCCAGGCAGGGTCAAGGGCCAAAGTCTATCGCCTACGCAAACTATATATTAGCTATCGACTTTCTGAAATATATAGTAGCGAATATCAAACTTCTATTTTATTAACTCACTCAACTATTGATTTTTTTGATTTCTTGCGTTTGCCTTAAAAGCTCGAAGGCTCTTTCTCCTCTATGTTTTAGTCGTGGGGGGGTCCCGTGGGGCTACTCCTCTTTTTTCTCGATCAAGCCACTCTCCCTCATTCTACTCGTCCAACCCTCTTCACGAACTTGTACAATCGATGCCATATATACTGCCAACTCGATGATCGAAGAAACCAGGAAAGAGGTGATGATTTGGCACCAGATATCCAGAGGTGTGGAAAGAGCAGCAGTGAGAAGCAAAAGAACCATCAAAAAAAGATGATTGTTCATGATCACTGAAAGACCCCTTGGTTCTGGCAAACAGATCACAATGACAGGTACCTGGGAGCATACCGATGGAATGAACGAAATACGAATAGTAAACATAATATGGTCATAGATCTTAGGTTGTAACTTGATCATGAGCGACTCCGTTGATGTTGCACCCACGAAGTATGGAAAGTTCCAAATATTGGGAACTACCTGGGGAGGAGTTAGGAACAGGAACAAGAAGAAGCGAGAACCACTTAAATGGAGGAATTGATTGTATTTCATCCTTTGTTCCCCATAGCAACTGGGGATCGAAAAGCAAGAAATTTGATGACTTATTAAGGGAAAGACGAAGTAAGAGCATGCTATTGGGGACGTTGCAACATATGTTGGGGAGGCCTCCGTTGATTGTGTACGAACAAAATACGAGTCCAAAGGCAGGGTCAAAAAGGGTGACGCTAATAGAGAAATTGACTCTTCCGGGAACCAATAACGCGTAAACCATGTCAAATAAAGATTGATCAATATCCGAACTCTACGGATTCGAACATCTCCCCGTACCTACGAGTCGGTTGATGAGTCCATGCTATCTAACTACTTTCTTATGCTCCTCGACTACTCCCGAATTCCCATACTCTCTACTAATAGCTGGGGCCTGAGCTTGTAGAGACTTTCCTTGCACCCAGAACCTTCCTGCACCCGGCACTCTGACTATGCTTCCCATTCCCTCAAGGCAGTCAACTGACCAGCCTTTGGTCAATCTATCCTCCCCTCTACGCTATCGCCAACGCAAACTAGATATTCATCCCGTTTAGAGCTCGTGGTCTGCTACTTCCACTGTTGATTGAGAATTTCCCGGGATTGATTGGTCTCCAGTTACCAAATATAGGATACAGGGCAGCGAAGTGTTGAGGCTTGTCCGTCTTTCTTCAAGTTAGTAGTGAGGTTGTCAGCTTTAGGGTACTAGTCCCATGTCTTGCCTTTCCAAGTAGTCCAATATCCAAGCTTATTAGAGTAGGGCCCCCGGATCGGGAAGGCAAAAGGGATTAGGCCTAGGGCAAGCGTCAAGTCCTGGAAAGAGTCACATAGCTCAACCCCCTCTGCATTCAAACCAGAGGTCTTAGTCAACAGGTGAAGAAGCAGTTATTGACAGGCAGGTAGCTGGTTTCATGGGGCGGAAGGCAGCCACAAGTTCTGAACGCTTCTTTTTCCCTAGGAGATATGTGGAACCAGCCTATAACTGAAAGCCGGGTGCCGAGGTTCAACCTCTGTGTCTACCGGGCTTTGTTAATCAGTGAGTGACCCTCGTAGTTATGGTCGGTAACTCCAGACATCCATCCGTAAGACGGAAGCTGCAGGGGGGTCTTTCGCTTCGGGTCGGGCTACTCCGTCGGGTCTTAGCATCCGAGCTCTTCACATTCATAGGTAGAGTCCGGGTCGGTACTACTGCTTCCACAGATCGATTGGGGCAGAGGTAGGTTCTCCTTATGGGTTCCCGAGGGGTGCTCAATCATTCCACAGAAAAAAAGTAAGGAACTGGTCTGGTTTTTCTGGGGATGCGTTGTTTCTAGATCTTCACGGGGCGAGGCATCAGGAGTCATTTCACGGGAGGCGTCGACTGTGCTATAGTTAACTGTTGATGGGAAGGAGCGGGTGAAAGTGAAGACGTCATTCTCCTTGCTTAGCCGCTTAGAGTCCTACCTCTGTCAGCTTTCACTAGTGGATTAGAGAACAGCCCTGGTTCGCGCGCACACCCTAACACCCATGGAATGCCTTTGTATCCCCAATAAGCTGTTGTGATGCTACCTAATCAGCTCTAAAACTTCTAACTCGCTAATAGCTCGCACCAATTATTTTCTTTTATATAGTAGTAAATAACATGGCCTTCTCTAGTAAATACACACTTGTCCCGGGCCAAGAAAAAAATCCTTCCATCATCTGTCCCCCCTCTGACCCCCAAGGAAAGAGAGCAGAGAAAGCCTGACTCGCGCATTCGTGAGCGGACACTCACTGACATGCGCTCGGAGGCGAGGGAACCTTAGGATGCCCAAAGGGATTTTGGGACTGAACTCTCTAAAGAAAGGCTCAGGGCCTTTGGGCAACTCACCCGAGTTCCCCTCACTTCCTGCTGCATCCCCAATACTCGCCCATTCGTTCGCGGGCGCTCACATGAGCTCTCTCAAAGAGAATGAGACAGGGTGTCCTTGTTTAAAAGAAGAAGCTCCACAATGGCGGATAGAGAACATACCACATTTAGAGACGCAGTGAAGACAAGGCTCAGGACTCACCTCTCTGACTCCGCCAGTTCTTGGCCTCCTTGGTTGGTCTAGCGGGAGACTGCCTCCCGCCGGATCAAAAGAGCTAACTTATATACTAGCTGGACGACAGCAAAAAGGTTGAGGCCTGTCTTCACAAAATAACATAGTGGAGGAAAACAAAAAGGAAAAAAGTCACATCACTTTATATTAGTCGAAGAAAGCTGGATTTAATATAACAAGAAATATTAGAATAGAGAAAAAGCTGCCAGACTGGCCAAAAGGGCAGACGGGGAACTCTTCTTTCTTGTTATATTAAATGGCAGGATCGTCTTCTTAGTCTTTCAATTATTTGGAACTGATATTAGACTTTTGATATATATATATATATATACACATACATATAATCAAGCAGAAATCGGCAATTTTGTGCTACGATGCCCATCCAACGTTATCCCATAAGCAAGAACTGACTGCCAGTGACCTGTGTCGCTATCCTATCTGACTTTCCCCTCCTGAAATGTGATTCTTTAGTAAGTAAGATGGGTAGGATTCATTTTCATTCCTGATGGTGTGGCGGAATGCGCGGGCCCGAGGGCATGAAAGGAAGGCAGACAAGAAGGCATGAAAGGGCGTGCATCGTCTAGCAGGCCGACGACACCGGCTCGGGCATCTGACACCTCTTCATCCGAGACCCTCTCCCTGATCTCAACGACTGAACTAGCCCCACTCGAAGAGAAGCGGGTTGAGGAACTCGTCCAAGCTCAAAGTTTTTGAGAAATCAACCCCAAAAATCCACAATTATATATTGATATAGAGTGGAGTCCGAAGGGGAATATTCCCTCCTCATGGTCGAGGTGATCCTAGGCCCCGTGGAGTTAGAAAGCCCTGATAAGGCACAAGTCATCATGGACATGAGTTTGAACTCGAAGGAAGTGGAAGCAAAAGCTGGACAAACTGCTAAAAAAGAGAAAATAGGTGGGGAAGGGGCAACGGGGATGGGGGAGACTAGTAAGGAGACTGAATTTTCTCTTTCTTTCCATTTCTCGCCTGTCTTGTGTGGCCATTTTGTTGTGGAGGCACGGGTAGGCTTTTTTCTAGAATATTAAGCATAGCACTATTTCTTCGCGTCTTTTCTTTCCGTCTGAGTTCATCTCCCTCCTGGGAGAAGCCCTACGCCACGCACACTTCTTTCGGGAGCGTCCCCATTCCCCCCTTCCAAACCGGTTTAGAGACTTTGGGAATCGAGTAGATCTTAGCCGTACTAGCTGCAACTTCTTTCTGTGTTTGAGGGGAGCAACTTGGGGAGTGGCAGGCGGGGATCAAATAGCATTTTCATGCGTTAGGAGCATGTACAACAACCTTAAACGCACAAGCCTCGTTTGCTTCCCCCTCCATCCTTAGAGGACCCGTATGAGGCATAAGCTCCACGTACGGTTTTGAAGCCGAGCCTTTCCAGCAATGGGGCCTAGGGACTGATATGATGATCGGTTTAGGTAGGGCGGTCGGCCTACTATGGGCACATGTGGGTCTCCGTGCATGAGAGGAACAATCCGTTCATGGATTGGACATCATTGGACTCACCCTCATGTCAAAGGGAAAAATAGCATGTAACAAGAACGAGGTGAGGGGATTCTCCACTGCGAGAGGGGTGCCTCGCGAGCTGGGATTTTCGAGATGTGGCCTTTTGATGAAGCCAAGTCAATTTCGGGCAACCAAACCCTGCAACTGATGAGAAGGATCGGGGGGAAGCGTGTACATTGTCACACTCCCTATCTTCCAAAGTTGTCTAGAGGACGGGCTTGACGTAGCTGAGCGATAACCCGGGAGCAGATTCGCCACTGGCAGGGAGATAGGATACAGCCATCTCGAGGCATATCATGACCTACAGGCAAGGCCGGCAAGACCCCGGAAGGCGACCTTATCAAAGATAACATTCGGGAGTCAGAGGATCCATAGTACCTGCAGCCTCCCCTGACGTGACGTAGCTTTCCTTTCAAAGCGGGGGTAAGGGATTCTTTTCTGCTATGAAAAAGAAAACGCAGGGCAGATGTCGACTCGGCACAACCAAAAGATGCATCCAATACCAACGATCTATGCCTACCGATACAGGATTGAATACCTCATACTACTTTATCGGGACGAAGGAGCCCCAAATATATAATCCTCCAATAATCAAATGGCGGAGTACAGAGAACAGAGAAGACACTTGGGTTTGTTTAGGACGGTTCGATTGCCCTCATCTACCTTTCCTCGAAAGGAAAGACCAAAAGAAGAGAGAGGAGAAGGCGAGGGTAGTCAGCCCTACCCCATTCCCCAAACCCTGCAACATTTCCTTCTGCCTTTCTTGTTTTCCTTCCTAACTCCAGCCCCCTGTCCCTACCAGCTCATTCAGATCTAACTTTCTCTTGGCTCCTGCTTTCTGTATCTCCAATGAGATTTCTTTGATAGCCCATTCAAATTTGTGCATGACCTCTACGGGCAAATGACATGACTTTCTGTAAACTAATCTGAACTGTAAAGTACCTAAGGGAGTCTTATATGCAGTACGATATTCCCAAAGAACTTGGTCTAGAAGCTGTGATCAATTCTTCCTGTCTGGTCGTACTAATTTTTGGAGAATGGATTTCACCTCCCTATTTGAAACTTCAGCCATGCTGTTTGTTTGTGGGTGGTAAGGAGAAGCTACTATGTGATCAATGGCATAGCTCTTTACTAGCTTTTTCACCTCCTTATTGATGAAATGGCTACCCCCGTCTGAAATGAGAATATGTGGATACCAAACCGTGAAATAATGTGTTCCCTCAGGAACTTGCATAGTGTCTTGCTGTCAGTGGTTCTTGCGGGTATAGCCTCCACCCATCTGCTAACATAATCTACAATGAGAAGGATGTGCTCAAAGCTAGGCATACGAGAACACCCTCATTTATAAGGACACAGAGAAGCGACAACATGATAGACATGTCTGATACAAGTTATTTGTTCCTGGGAAGAAAGTTTGGTTGTTCAATGCACGGTTGAGAATTTTTCCTGGCAAATTAAAGAGAAAGTGGGACGTACTGTACATAGTCAGAACGGTGCACACCGATGGAAATATTGCTATATCAGACGTGTCACCCAATGTAGGACCATTTACAGTGAATGGCAGATACTGAAGCACTTCGTGGAGACTACTGATCATCTAGCCCAAGTTGAAGTGATCTACTTTGTACATGATGCATGAGTACTCTTCCACTTCATCTCATTTTGTACAGAGACCTGTGAAGCCATTCGGATTTCTGGAGTACACACATGTATAATCTCCATAGATCACAATTGTCCCCATTTTTTATTCATCTTCTATGCTTAGGATACCAGATCCTAAGTATAGGGGGGATCGATTTCCTGCTGATTCTCATTTTCTATTTTTTTTATCTTTTTTACTTTTCTTTTGTATATCATTTATTTTTCTCTAATCACTGGTCCCTAATTTTGGCCATACTCTTTTCTATACCTAGGATGCCTTATCCTAAGTATATGGGGGACCGAGTGATTTCTATTATTTCATTTTTTTCTCCTTTTGTTCTTTCGGTTGTATATTCTTTTCCCCTAGTCACCTTGTTTTTGTTCCACTATACTTACGATGACCTGATCGTAAGTATGGGGGGTCGACTCTTCACATCACTTATTCTTTTTCACCCACTTTTACTTATCACGAGTTATGTCCTCCTTTTTCTCTTTTGATGCTATGAGAACATAACACATCTAAGTATAGAAGGGTGCTATATATTGTATATATACTTTTGTCCATAACTCATACTTTTATATATTTTCTGTATCTATAAAATCCATAAAAAGTGGGTGAGGGTAATTTAAAATCCACCTATTTAATCATAAATTATTTATAAAATACTTGTAAAGAAGTAAAATATGTCTAAGATCCTTATCTAAAATCCTTAATTTAAAAGGTGTATTTAAAATATGCATAACACTTATTTAAAATCCTATATATTAAAATATGTGTAAAATTCATGTAATCCTTGTAAAATACCTTGTTTATAAATTTGTAAAATCTATTAGTTATTTAATCCAAATAAAATATGGGTAATTTATCTTGTAAAATTCTTGTACATAAACTTGTATATTAAAATCACAAAATCCATAAAAAATGTAAAGGCTAAAATCGATAAAAATTACAAAATCCTTAACATTCATAAAAATGAGTAAAATCCAGAAAATATACTTCACAAAAACATGGTTACATTTGCATTAGCATTTTTCAGAATAAGTTTGATTTCTAGAACTAAAGATTGGGAAAAGTCTGAAAGATGGAGCTTGATTATGACTTTTAACTTTCATTGTAAGGAGCCTAGTTAGGAACTGAAATTTGGACTCTTCAGGTCTTTGACTTAAATCTTTAGGTTCCATGAGACCATGTTTGTGAAGTCAACTCGAAAAGTGCCTAAGTAGAACACTTGGTGTCATCCGTATAACTCTTCATCAGTGAACCAATTTTGGACACATGCACTTTGCACTTAGCTCGACTTGCATGGGACTGCAAAGGGCAATCCATCTTGGTAGTGTGTTTCTATCCTTGTCAGGCATTGACATCTAAAGATGAGAGAGATTGGGGTTGCGATAGTCGCTTCGGATGGGGGAAGGATCTGTTGACACAATTTTTCCAAGACCTCAAAAATGGACGGAATGAAAAGATGCTATATCCGTTTTAGGCACAAAGAGATGAATCAGTGCAAGCAACACTACAAAGCCAATTCAAAGATGAAGCCACTAAATACAAATACGACCACAATGGTCTGAGCTTCCACTAAAAATCTTGTACATCTTAATGGAGACTTAGCTACACCAGCTGGGCTTCACAAGGAGATGTGTCTACACTGGTCGCACTCCAATTCTTTTCTCATTCTTCTACTTTCTCTCTATATTCGATTGTGTACATAGCATGAACTGATCTCAGAAGGGAATAGCTCCCTCCCCAAGGAAAGAGTAGCTGGATGAGGAACCAATAGGAGCATATGGCTGGGATGGGCGGTTTCTTCGCTTCTTTCAAAGAGGGAAGAGCTAAAACAATTCACACACCATACATATTGATTTTAAAGTAGATAGAGTTTACGATATAAATGCATGGATATGAATCGGCTGTTGAGGTGAACTTAAACAAGGATTTGTGGAACTTGAGGACTGTTGAGGTTAAAATCCAAATCCTAGTTAAGGCTCTGACAAAATGCTTGTTTTAGGCCCGATCGAGCTCTGTCCTTTGACTGTTCTCATGGATTGGTTTAGGAAAATAGAATCATTCTAACTTTCTTTCTTTTTCCTTATTTTTCAAATTAGTGTTTGCTAAGGGACTAATAAAGTTTAAGTGTAGGGGTTGATGAATCCACGATTCATTGACATTTTGTCTTAAAACCCTTAACAAATACATGTAAATATCCATTAAATTCCATTTTTTAACAAAACCACAGTCATGAATAAAAATGCAATTTTATGCATTAAAATCATGTAAAAGAATAAAAATAAAGAAAATAAAAATAAAGGTAAATTGTAGAAATGTATATATGTAAAATAAGACTTGTAAAAATAAATATAACTGAAAGGTATACTTCGCGTCTCGTATCTGGCCTCTCTGATTTGCTTCAAGTTCAGTGTCCTCCCTCTCTGCTTGGCTTCTTGTCTATCTATCACTCTTTCAACAGCGGGAAAGACCCAACTTAATATATTCGCAGCTTCCACTCTTCTATCGACGAATTAGAAGAGATGTTAACCTGCAACCTCCTCTCCTAATTCATCTCTATTTGACGTATGGTAGGTCTTGCAAAGGTCGTGTCTTGTCAATGTTCAGTCAAGTCGAAAGATCTCCAATTCTTAACTAATCCTCGAGACCAAGTCGGCATGGATTGGTCGACAAATAAATAAGTAGGGGGAGATAAGGAAGAAAACAAATGAACATAATTAATTTCCACACTTCATACACCCTCCATTAATTATCCAATAAATAGCAAAATTCAAAGATTTTTAATTAATTCATACTAACATATTTTTACCAAACTTTTCTCCTAATTATTTCTAAAAATATATAGAAAATATAAAAATAAGTTAAAAATATTACCTTGTATATATACCAAGAAGTCCAACCTATAAATTTTCAAAATCCCAACTTCCGGACATCATAACTTTCACATACGAACTCCAATTTCACTCTACTCACCTTTAAAATTCATAAAATAATATCCTCTAATTAATGAAAGTGATTTCACTAAATCGGAGTCTGTTTACAAAAAGTCGGTTTGGGACCTAACTACAACTTGGTTTATATGATATCTATTTTATTTATGATATGTCATTTATTATTTTAATGATTTTATAATTTTTAATTATTTTCTTGATCTTGTATTTTAACTTTAACTTATTCGTAATTTTTGAAGATTATTTATTATCTTAAATAAATCAAAACCCAAATTTATAGGCATGAATGAACTATATATCTTATATACCTATTTATTAATATATCTAAATTAATTTATTATAATCTACAAAAATTCGTACATACTCTATTTATTAACCTAATTATTAATAAAATATAAAATTAACATATTATTATTAATTTGTTAAATTAAAAATTCAAAACCTATTTATTATGTATTGTTTATACTTATTTATTAATATAATATTTTTATTTTGTAAAATAATTATTATTTATTAAAACTAATTATACTATACTTTAGATAATTTAATTATCTACATTTTTTCTTTTATACCTAATTAAAATAAGGCTATTTACTATTCAATTCCTATTTAATAAGGTATTTAATGTAATCTGGCGAACCAGGTGCTGACACGTGTCATCACCAGGGAGCGTCTTCCTTAAGAACAAGAAGCTATTGCTTCTATTCTACCGGCCGATCTTCAACCATTTTTACACGCAACCTCCAAGACCCTTTATCCGATCTAATCCATCAAATCTCTACCTCTAACAACCCTCTTCCACACCCATTGTTGATCTTCTAACAAACCTCCTCCAATTGCCTAGAAAAACCTCTCAAAATTGCCATTGACCAACTTTTCCTAATCTCAAGCTTCCAGACCACCTGGCCATCGACCTTACTTTTCCATCTCATTCCGCCTCGTTCCGGCTGTGACAGGGCCAAAGGTTGGTCCTGCTAGAAGTGCGATCGTCGGAGGAGAGTTCCAAGGTCTTAGCCATCTTGCATCGACACCCTTGCACCGCATCAAGCTCTGGTTGACCGCCCGTCGAGCTACTACGAGAAGGCCATACACCTTCGAGTCCACAGGTACCTCCTTCATTTTTTTGCATTTTAATTTCTCGATTCATTGCATGCATTAGGGTAGATAATGACGTAATAAGGTTCCCTAATTATCGTAATTAGACACCACCCTCTCACATCCTTCCAAATAAAATTTAAAGCATTTCAAATCATTTTCTCTTTTTCGTATTTTATTAGTTTGACCGTTCCTGGAAAGCAATCATTACTTCTGCAATTTCTTTGAGATTGTTGGTCGATTTGCATGCAAATCGAGCAAGAAATTATTCATTGCAGGTTTCTTTCACCATCTGGAGCACTAAACCATCATCTGGAGCTTCAAAATCCAAGAATATCCCAAAACAAGAGTCTTCTGCATTAACTTACAAGATAGCAGGACTGCAACCTTCACCGATGAACAACCACCATCTTCGACCTCCTACGACGGAGTTCCACCACTGGCGAGCTCGGAGGGAGAAGGTGTCTCCCTCGTGGACCTACCGGAGGCCCAAGAACTTCGTCGAACATCGAGAATAAATCGGTGAAGACCCCCTCATCGCCAGCCACGTGGAGGAGCTGAAGAACACCAAGAACGTCCAGGACACATAGGTTGTCGCCACGTGTCCATCACCGACGACCCAGATCGAGTAAATTCATCTAATCTTGACCATTCAGATCGAACCAGTGTGAAATTTACATCATAAACCCAACTGAAGATCCAGAAATTCAACCCGCTCTAGAAACTTTCCAGAATTGCATTTAGGTCCCTGCATAGGGACATAAATGCAATAAAATTTATTTTCTTTGCAAAACAATCCCTTCTATGGACCCAATTGTAACAGATATTGTATACTTTTCTTGCACTTGTGCCCCTGGCTTGTAGGGGAATTTTGAATCTTATTTTTGTTGTATTTTCATCCTGAATTTTTAGGGTAGTTACGCAAGTGCCCCAACTACATTTCCAGATATTTTTCATGGTTTTTCATTGCTTAGTTTTATCGATTTGACTTTTGCAAGATCAGGCTAGTTTTGATTCTTTCTTGATGTTTGTTGTAGAACCAATAATAAAGTGAAGTTTTCAGGATTTCTTTCTTGTATCAAAACTAACGTTTAAATATTATGCCTCCTTGAGTTCAACCCATGCACACTTACGTGGAAAAATAATATAGTGTAGACGAAATAGGAGAGAGAAGAAGCTGCTTTTTCTCATTTCTCTCTCTCTCTCTCTCTCTCCTATTTCGTTGATTTTTGTTTGATTAATCAAGGTTTTGGGCCCCGAGCAGTTTTCTCTACACCGACAGCTTTTTTAGACCAATTAACCGCTCGCCAAAACCTCGGTCATCAAGTACCGGTGTTGGTAATCCCTAAGAATTGTTCTTGAGACACCCTTGACGAAGTGACCTTGCATCGTCCTGACTTCGACTCCAAGATTTTTCAACACTCCATCTGAGTTGAGCTAAGTGCTAAGTGCGAAGTTTCCAGTCAAGTCACTTTCTCAAGAGTCGTACGGATGATATGATGGGTCCTTTTTAGGCACATTAAATTGACTCATGAACATAGCCTTATAAAATCTAAATAATTAAGTCAAGGTGACCTGAAATATCTCCACCTCTAGTCCTTAATGGGTTCCTCTAAAATTAAGTGCATTAAGGCCTATTCCAAGCTCCAATCTTCAGACTTTATTTGGACTCATTCAATAGTCTAAGTTATTCCCAAAAATTTGCATGCTATGTACAATGCTAGAAAATGTTTTTAGTGATGCAATTTTCTGATTTTTAGCTTTTTATGATTTTTTTACGAAGGTTTTGCAAATTTTTATGCAATTTTGAAAAGATTTTACATCTAATTTTGGAATTTTTAATTTTATAGATTTTTAGGGAATTTTGAAAACAAATTTTTTTGGAGAAAGACATAGGTACAAATATTTACACGAGAGTGCATCTTATTATTTACATGAGTTAGGTTTAGGATTTTACAGGAAATATTTATAGGTAATTTATTATTATTTTTTATTAGCTTGGATTATGTACATAGTCTTAAAATCAATGATTTTTGCAAATATTTTGAAAACTTTATTTTTACAAACTAATTTTACAAATAATTTTTGCAAACTTTTTTACAAAATTTGAAAATCACTTTGTAAAGATTTTTCAAATAGTATATATAGATTTTTCAAACTATTTTGCAACCATTTTTGAACCATTTGCAAATAGATTTTCAAAATATTTTATTTCACACAAAGAAAAGAAATTTTTGCAAACAAAACATTTTTACAAAGGCTGAAAAATGTTTTACAAAATATTTTCAGACAAATTTTAAAGGATTTTCAAAAAGATTTTCAAACCATTTTCCAAACATTTTGTAAAACATTTTTACCTGATTTATTAATCGGTATATGCAAAGAGTTTTAATGAATTTTATATAAGTAATTTCTTTATGTTTATTTAACAGTTTTTAGCCATACTTATTGAAAATATAAAAGTACAAGTTATGGCTAAAATATATACAGACTAACCCGAGGGCGTTCACCCCCTATACTTAAGATTGAGCATATCATAAGTATAGCATAGATGAATGGGGTGAGAGCAGCACAGAAGAAAGAATTGAAAAATAAAGATGGAAAGAAGAAAATAAGAAAAAGATTAACTAATCAAAAATGTTTTTGATGGCCTCATTTGATTGTGTTGATGTTGCGACTGTGAATTCTACATAATAGACCACCTGCACTGAATCACCCATGGATAGAAACATATCATGGTCAAGATAAGGCTTAAGTAGTTGTTCATTGATTACAAATGGATGTGTGAAAGCTGACAAACCATATATAACAATGCTCCCATTGTCACGCACATGCTTCGTATGAATGGCCTGGTCCACTTGCTTTTCAACTTCCTAGGAAATAGTTTGAGCTTAGCATCAAACAACCAAACCTTTTGACATGGTTCGAAAGCCTTGCGGCGAATATGTTTGTCATGCCACTTCTTAACCATTTCCTTGTACATCAAGTTGTTGTCGTATGCTTACTCATGGAATTCTAGGATTTGATTCAGATCCATCTTTCTATTCTTTCCAGCCTTCTTGGAATCCAAATTACATATATTAATTACCCACAAAGATTTGTGATTTAGTTATATATGGGCAAATGGCATGGCTTGCCATACATTAGGTGGTAGGGAGACATTCCTAGAGGTGATTTGTAGACGTTCTGATAGGGCTAAAGAACGGAATCGAGCAACTGTGACCAACTCTTACTGTCGGGATGTACAAGCTTCTACAGAATTGTCATTATCTCCATATTTGAACATTCGTCCAGGCCATTAGATTGTGGGTGGTAAAGATAGGCGACACGATACTCGATGTAGAATTCCTATGCCAGCTTCATCACCTCTCTGTTGATGAAATGTCTACCCCCATCTGATATAATAATTTTGGGGATCCCAAATCATGCAATGATGTTTTCCCTCAAGAGCCAGTAGATGGTACGATTGTCGACGATTCGGGTTGGGATAGACTCCACCCAATAGCTCATGTAATCGACAACAAGCAGAATATACTCGAAACCATGACTGTTAGGGAACGTGCCCTTGAAATCAATGCCCTACACGTCAAACACGTCTGATATCTGAATTTATTTCAAGGGCATTGTGTCTCTCATTCCAATAGTGTTGGCAAATCTTTGATAGTCAGTGCAGCATTTAATAAAGTCTTCTGCATCTTTGAATAGAGTTGACCACCAAAGGCTGCATTGGAGAACTTTTGTTGTCGTTCTTCTCCCAGGGTGGTGTCCTCCTAATTCTCTAACATGACAGGGCTCGAGGACACTCTAGACTTCCTCTTGAGGAATGCACCTCCTATAGATGCAATCTGCCCCCTCACGAAAGAGATAAGGATCCTCTTGATGAATCTCTATTTCATCACCTTTATTCTATCATTTTGGCTTTAAAAGCCCTAGGTAATGCATGTTGATAGCATTATTTTCTATAAAGTAACAATCATTATATATTCCATTTATTGTGTATAAAATATAGTTTTTAAAAACAAAATTATAGAATAAAAGAAAGAAAAGAAAAGGAACAAAATATCAAAGGTATTTTATGACCTTAAATCCCGAGACCAAGTCAATAATTGATTTGGTCAAGGAGGAATAAAGTAGGGGGAGATAAGGGCCAAAAATACAAAAAAAGCCTATTTATGCATTTATCAATAAAGTATTTTTGAGACATATCTTATTCTTTATTATGTATACCTCAAATAAATATACTTTGTACATAAAAGTTGTAGATAAAAATATATAGAAAAATACAAAATTGAGTTTATAAAAAAAATAATATACAGTGTACCTGTTATACTCAAAATAAGAACCCAAAATTTAAAATTCCCACACCCATATCTCCTAAACAAAATCTTAAAATGCATCAAAATCACCTTTAATTGTATATAAATTTTAATAAGCTATTTAATGAAGGTTGTTTCATTTGATTTGGAGTTAAGATGTGAAAGTAAGGTTTTGGACCCCTATTGTACCATATACCTAAATAAAATATCCATTTTATTTATTATTAATTATTTTTGTAATTAATATTTTTATAATTTTGTTAATATTATTCATAACATATGTAAATGTTTTGAATAGAATAAAACCATAAATAAAACATAAAAATAAAGTACTATACATAAATACGTAGATGCATATACAATATTTATACCAATATACCATATACTCCTATTTAATTAAGTGTATATAATACATTAAAAAATAAAATAAAAACTTATTTATGTGTATAAAAATAAGTTATAAATATATAAATTTGAAAATAAAATAATAATATAAAAACACAATATAAAAATAAAATACACAAAACATAGAAGAATATACCCATAAATATACCTTTAAAAATTACTTTATAATAAATAACCTCATAAAAATTAATAAAAATCATATTAAAATACTACATAAAACAATAAACAATTTTTATTTATATCCAAAAATTAATAAAATAATTTAGTTTTTTATTCATTTATTTTTGTATAAAATCCTTGTTTTGGCATGACTTGGTCCTACGTGGACCAATCATGTGGCGAGAAATATTGACCGAAGTCAACTGGCTCCTCAGGCATTCTGACTTGTCAGGGGTGTCTTTTCCCGTGTTTTCCTCAATTTTTCCTTAGCGTTCCATCAAGCATTTCCATCGATTCTTCACGCCACTATCAACTTCAATCATCGATCATAAACGCCCATGCTCTAGATCCTTTATATATAGACTCATTTCTTCATAAATCATTGGTCAATAAGGGTTCCTATCATGTTCACAAACAAAACCTCTCTTCTTCTTTTTCAAAATTGGTCATGTTCCGAGCCCTAAAGTCTCCGTCTTCGGTCAAGCGTGCTACTAGGTGACATCTGGCGAACCCTTGGAGCATCTAAGGTAGCTGAAGGAGGAGGGAGGTGCACCCACGACAAACCTACGGTCGCCCTGCCCCTTGGCCCTCCGGCCAGGTATAATTTCCTCGTCGGAGTTCTCGAGCCTCGACCATGTTTTTGCCGTAAACCAACCTATGTTCGATCACCTTTGCCACCTCATTACCTTCCCCTTTCATTTCTCGATCTGATCGACTCATTCATACCCCCTGGTCCTTGTTGGATTAACGATTTGGGGCCCTTCCGCCACTGCTCACCAGAGCCCCCTCATCCACCTCATATTTTTATGCACACAGCTTCAATTTGGGTCAAGCATCATTGCCTCGAGCACGAGAATATTCTTATGCAGGTTTCGTGCCAACCGTATCCCTCCTAGGCCGGATTCGAACATAGACGAGACCGTCCAGGTGCTCCGGCTTCTTTGAAATACTAGGGCCTCATAACTAGGTCCAGGACCTTCTCGAGCACATCATTAGCTGTGGAAGACCTTCTTGGAGGTGTAAAGCCAAAGATCATTGAAAAAGACCTTCGTAGGAGCGAGCAATCACAGATCGAAGTTTAGGGAAGGCCACCTTCTTCCCTATTTTTCGTCAATAGTAGCAGTCGTCCGATATAAGGAGGAGCCTTAGATCCATCAGTAGCTGTTAGATCTAGCGAAGCTCAATCTCTCGATCTCAACTCGATATCTAATCTCAAGCTTCCACGACCGAACTGTCATTGGTCACGGAGAGGGGGACACGTGACAAGTGAAATGATCTGGAGCGTTCATCTCCGCGCACTTTGGGGGTAAATTGCATATCTCACCCTCAAACTTTTTGTATTATTTATTTAGTCCTATAAATAAATTCTATAATTTAAATAAATGAGGAAAATTGCATTGAGGCCCTTGAACGTCTTGCATATTGCGCATCGGTCCATGCTAGGTCACCTTACGTGTCATCCTACATGAGGAGGCCATTTTGCAGAAGTACCTTCGCAGGTTTTTGTATTTATGTTTGGTCAAATAAATTTAAATATAAGTTGTATATATCTAGGAATATTGCACATGTGACCCTGACGTATAATTTAATTGCAAATATGCCCTTCCGAAAACATGTATTTTGATGCTTGAATTTCATTTATGTTAAATAGCACCCATGCTCCAAAAACTATGTCAAAAATAGGGTAAGATGCCTGCTAGCATGTTTTTTCATGCCCTATTTTTATTTTAGCATTTTAGGAAATTTAACTATTTATTAAAAATCAAATGAGGACATTTTATCCCATTTTAACTTATAAATAAAAAAAAATATTAAAACAATTTGAAAAATTCCCAAAACAATATATATGTTGCTTATTAGTATACTTTATAACTACATACAAAAAAACCCTGAAATTGAAAAAATAAAAACAAAAAATTTAAAAAGCTCCAAAGTACAATAAAAAGAAATAAAATTCCCAAAATCCCATAAATATTTTTTTATTTTGAATTTTCTTTATATTAATATATATATTAAAATTAATTTGGAGAATTTTGGATTTTATTTGTTATTTTTAGTCTACAAATTAATTCTGTCTATTTGTTTATTCCTTCATTTGGGATATCTTTTATTTTCAAAATACATAAAAATAAGCAAGAATTCCAGAAAAACATAAAAACATTAGAAAAATCATAAAACTACATTTCACCCATTACTTGCATAATTAGCATTCATGCATGTATAAATAATAATTGCATTTTATCACTCATATTTGCATAAAAATAAGAAGCCAAAAATCACAGCCCAATTTATCTGCACATAAGCCAACTTTCTTGATTTTTATCTAATTCATACTAACTCCAAATGACTTGAAACTACTCCATTGTGTACTTATGACTAACAAGAATAAATAAAAAATACAAAAATATAACTAACGAAAATAAGTGGACCAGAAACCCAAACCCTAATTTCAGGATTCTCAAACTAAAAGGCGGATATCTTCCTCATAAAATGTACGATTTGATCTTACTCACTTTTGAACTAACTTACATTCAAATACCTTCAACACAAGACCAAGTTCAAGGGAATCAGAGTTCATATGTGAAAATTGGGTTTTGGGCCTCTTTTGTACATTTTCTATTTTAGCGGTTTTTGACCTATTATTTTATGTACATAATTAACTCATTTTATTTTATTTCTTTTCTTTGTTAAAATTTTTATTAAAATACACAAAATCCAAATGTAAAATAACCCCGAAATCAAAGAAACTAACTGAGTCTGAGACTTTACTGATTGTTTGTACAAAAGTTCTCTTTTTGTACTTTATTTTATTTGTTCATTTTCTTATTTAATAAAAATCCAAAAAATATATTAATGCGTAAATATTAATCTTTGATTTTTTTTCATATTTTTTCGGATTTTATTTTATTAAAAAAATTAACAAAAAATTACAAAACCTAAAAACAAGGTTTTCTATATATATAGAATACCCTAAAAAATTCACTTTGTGCAAATGATCGATTTTGGTTTTGGTCTCTTCATGAAAGTTGGTAGATTCATTGAAACGAGCAACTTTTGTGAAGAATTTTTTTTGATCCAAGGTCGTGTGTTATTTCTTCTTATTTATCTTTGTATTTTATTTTTAATTTTCTAGGAGTGACACGTGGCGGCTCTTGGAGCAGCCATGCGTTACTCATTTTGGCATTTATTTATTTCATTATTTATATAAAAAATTAAAATATAAAATAAACCATGCACGTGCAGTGCATGTGCCCCAACGTACGTGCCTAGAACGTGCCTCCACCTTCCTCCTTTCTTCTTGCAATCTTTGTGCCCACTTTTCTCTTTGGCGTCGTCGCTGCTCGCAATGATGATCACCACTGCCTCATCACAGATCCCTCCACAAATCTCCCCTTCTGGTCGAACGTCAGCCTCCCTCCTCTGCCTTCCATATTCGCTCGTGCAACCCCTCCACGGATATCGAGCACCGCCACCCTCCTTCCACATCTAGAGCCGCATCCCGATTAGCCTAGCCATCCCTTCATTCTCGTCGCCTTCTTCCCAATCGCCTCCTCCCACCTTCCATCTCTGACACCCTTGCACCTCCCCCAAATTTTTGACCTCCTTCCAAATCAAGATCCAATCACCGATCTGCCCCTTCCCATCTTTGTAGACGCTTTCATCAGATCGTCTCCAATCCCCATGAATCCCCCTCCGATATTCTCCGTCGAACTCAATTCCCTTGATTTCTCCGAACCTCGTCAAATCTCCATCATCGCATCTTCCAGTCTTGCGCCACCCTTTCCCTATAAAACTTCACCTCAACAACCTCTTCATGCATCTACTGACAACCCATACTTCAAGGAGGAGACGACGGTGGCAGAGCCCCTCCACAACCTTCATCGGTGAGGTCTGACGTCCTTCTCGACACTACTGAAGAGCGCCTCCACGTGAGTGCTTCAGCTTCTGACACCTTCGTGTCGTCGAGAAGCTCCGGCGTGCAACGTTGTTGAGCCAATGAATTCCATATTCCACCGCTTCATCAATAACGCGACTCCCCAGCACCTTGAGCTTCTTCATTGACCACTAGTGGAGACCACACATTCATCTTTGCCTTCGTTCTGCTGCTCCTCCATCTTTGCCCTCAAGCGCCGCCGCTGGAGCCAAGCCATCACCTCCGCAGCCCCGTCATCGAAGGCCAGAGCACTACCGAAGAGGCTCCTCCACCCGCAGAGCCTCGAGGACCCCCTAGATTCTCTCCAAATCAATCAGAAGTCCCCTCCACCCAGGGGTCATGTGATACTCATGTGACTCCTTAGAAATTTTACAGAAAACCCCTTCTAGGATTAGGTAACTTCGTATCAATCCCTCTCTCTACACTTTCTCTTTTATTTAATTATTGTAAATTGCAAACTGAACCATGTGTTCCTCCTATGTTTTGAACCTCTTTCCTGCATCATTTTATTATTTAAAAAATGCATTATGTTCCTTAATCAATTCTCTATGTTATGACTTGATTATTGTGTTTTTAGATGATGTGGTTATTTAAAAATATTTATTCTTGTGGAATCTTGTATATTTTGCCCATTCCATGCTTAGAAATTCATGCTTAATTAACGATCACTCCAACAATTTCTAAAAACTCACGGATCATAGAATTAATTTTTAATTACGTTGTGCCAAAAAAGAATTGCATTTGCATGCATATTTTTCTCTATAACAATCATTTTGTTTATTTTATTAATTAATTTTTAATAGTACTAAATTCAATATTTTTAGGGTCTAGAATTTTTCTTACATATATTACCTAGTGATATATCTTAGATAATTTTATTTCCTAAAAATAGACATATTTAATATTTATTATAATTATTTATTGGAAAATCACATGGTTTACATTCATAAATTCATTAATATATTTACCTAGCATCTAAAAAATCCAAAAAAGGCAGTGCATTTATTTCATCATTAACAACATCTCGGTCAAGTTTCATAATTTTTTGACACTGTTTAACTGAAAATTAGTTTTTTATTCATTAAAATTGGCCACATTTGCATTAACATCCAAAAATTGCATTAAAAAGACCAAAAAATATTCTACCTCAAAAAGCGCACATGAAATTCGATGGACATAATTCTAAGCTGTTCCTTTTCCTCCTTGAGTTTGACCTTGGGACTTCTCCAAGTAAAATAAACATAAAATCACTCGAATTAATTTGATTAATTATTTAAGTGATTATTTCTTCATTGACTTCAATACCTACCTACAATGAAACAACAAATTTATTAAATTTAAACGATAATTCATGCAAATTAATGTAGGGAAGTTGTGAATCGTCAGATGGCACTATTTCTTGGGAGGCAAACGACTTAGACTTTTATCTAAAAAATTAGTTAGGTTTTCCACATTTTCGGGTAGTCTGACCCCTGAATCTTCACTGTAAATTTTCTAATTTTTCATTTTTCTGCATTTAATTTATTTTATTTTCAACATTTAATTTCTTATTTTATTTTTGATTATTGTTATGCCACTTTTCTTACACACACTCTCTCTCTCACTTTTTGTGTGAGGTACCTGACACCCATGAAGTGGTTCTCTTGAAACCGACGCATCTTCACCGACACCAAACTACATATTAAAATTTAGATCGAGTCGAGCCGTGAGAGTGCGTAGAGTCTAGTACTTTAATATCTGCAATTTCAATTTGTGTTATTAATTGCTCATTTATAGTGGTGTCCATTTCAATTAATGTGTCGTGGCCTGTTTCACTCTCCAGTGAGGGTGGGGTCCGACTTGAGTGGCTCGTAGGTTAGACCTACACATACGACTATTAAAGATTCTAAGATTTTTTTATTGTGCTCGTAGAACCTAGGACCACATTACACATTAATTGAGACACACATTAGATTGTTCAACTTAGTCAAAAATTTAACTCAATTCTTCACAGCTAATAAAACTTTCTGCTAGGTGTAATTTTGTTGGATTGCATTTCATATAGAATAAATTTTAAATTCTTGTATTGCATCCCACATGGAGATTGCAAGGAATCATTGTAAGTCTTCTAACTGAGCATACACCATCATTTTTCCCATGCATCGGATTTTCTTGAATTTTCCCTCCCGTTTTCTCACATGAAGTTTAAAGGAAATTGGGACTAGATGGTAGACGTGCATTATGCTCATCTAATTTTTCGGTGATTGCCTAATTAAAATCGGGGCTGCTAAAGAAAGTCGACTTTAATTAACTCATAAAATCAAGAATTTTTTCTGGAGAACAACCCCGTCCTTGAGAACCAAGGACCAGTATTTTTATTCAGACTATTGATCTACAAAAATGATTAGCTACTTCTCAGTGAGGAAATACGGGTAGCCGGTAAATGGTCTGGATTTCCTTAGCAGAGTGGGTGGTTTAAAGGACACTGTGTAAGGCTCTATCCTGAAGTAACGTGTATCCATTTTACAGACCGTACTTACACCCGTACTAGCTGAAAGTAGGTGCAACTAGTTGTAAGAATTTAGGGCAGTCTTTACGAAAATTTCCGGCACCTAACAACTCACTAATTTCTTTCCAGCATTGGAATTATCACCAACTAAAATCGACAAGATAATTGGCCAAACTCTTGTGGCCCTCATTGTATGAGTTGGTGAACCTGGGGTTTGTATTGCATTTGCATTGGTGTGCATAAATCGAGTTCGAAGATAAAAAACCGCACACTTGTGCCATCACTCTCCCTCCTTGATTTAAAAATTTTGATTTTCTTCTGTGAGTATCATGTACACTTGCACCGAGATCAGCCATGTCAGTTCATCAACCTCCTTTGAAAATGACGGGACATTGAATCGAGTACCCATCAGATCTATACTATGGAAATGAATTTGTCTTGGTCAAATCATCTAAACCCCCATCTGTCAAGAATACTCCAATATTTGCGGGAGACTTTGACCCTCAGATGAATCCAACCCAGTCGATCAATTCCAATTCCTGATCGCCTGACTGAATTCTCCACTTCTTCATATTTCCCACCTCTCCCACCCTTATCTACACATGATCAACTATCATCCTAAATAAAACCATCTTATTCCGGATTTCTCGCCGAAACTCGTGAACCATTTAAAGATCAAATCAATTTTGAGATAGAATACTGGTAGAGACACCAAACCCAACCATCTTCATTCTTTCCTCATGATCTTTTTGGGACATGTCCATAATTCATAGAGATAGATTCGGACTAGACCTTAGGGAATACATGATGACCCATTCAAATCGGATGGAGCAGACCACACCTAACGATAAATCATACTGGATTAACCCTAATGATCAAATCTCCATTGACCAACCAGTCTACAACTCTTTCGACCAACCTACACATACAGAGGATCGAACCGATGATATTGACACATACGATCCTTGTATGATTCCATTGTTTGAGGATACGACCACTCACAATCATTTAAATAGACTCTACTCAACCAAAGAATGCATGTCTGAGTCACAGTATGTTGAGTATGAAACATATAAATTTTTGCCAACTGAGCAGACTCCTTCTATAATTTCTCAAGAGAAATTTTCAAAAGATAATGATCATATACTAGATATTCCACAAGAATCTTCTCCCAACTCATACAGCAAAATGGAAGATGGAATGCCTAGATCTCAAATTGAAAAGTGAGAGAATACTTAGGAACCCGCAAAGATTGCTCACATGATTAATCATGAAAAGTTTTTGGAGGATGGCATTTCGAGGATAAGTAAGAGATACGAATTACTTGATGATAAATTTTGAAATTTCACTGATCGACTAATTTCATTCTATGGTAGCTCGGGTATGGAAGTGGAAGATGTAATGATTGCATCTCTAATTGAAAATTCCAAGAATACTCAGAAACCCGCTCACCCTAGGGATGACTTTGATAACGATACCTCTGCATACTATTCCCTTATGGATGACTCTAACCCCACATATCTAAGCTCCTCATCTATTTGGGAAAACAACTTTTCTACACACCACATCAAAAAGACCCAAAAATCGAAAAATTCAAAAACACCCAAAAAATGAAAAAAAAACAGAAAAATCCATAAAGATTGGATTTGAAAGTTTTGGATCCAACTATGAGGGAAGCATTGGATAAAAGATAATTTTTTGAACTTCCCTTAAATCAGACCATTGAACACTTCCCGACCTGGAAAGATTTATAAAGAGCAATTTAATACAGAAAGAGTCAGGTAGGACGAGAACAGAGATGGAAAGACATACCTTGTTAATGGCCACCTCCTTGGTGTTGAGGAGAAATACCAAGAGCCACAGAGTGAAGCGGTTGCCCGGATTTGACCGTGGATTCAAAAACACAACATTTACCCATGCAAGAATCGATGATGACTCACCAATCAATATCCTCCCGGCCTCTATATTTGACAAGCTCAAACTCAGAACAGTCTGGAAGGCAAGAGAGATCATTCAATTGGCTGATCAATCGATAAAGAAACTGAGAGGAACCATTTCAGTCATCGTTACATTCCAAGGTGCTCTGCTCAATGTGGACTTCACAATCATTGGTATTGAGCATCAAGGAGAACTTACCCAGTCTCCAATCATTCTCAGAAAGCCATTCTTAGCCTTAGCTAAGGCAATTATAGAGTGTGAGACACAAGAAATCAATTTTACAGCATTGGGAGCACGTCAAGCACTTCCAGTCTTTGAGGAACCACAATATTCTGAGGTAACCCACGAAGGTGTCAACAGCTATAACCACCAAGAGGTAGAAGAGCCCTACCCCCACTACTACACCTGAGATAGCGGTTGTTGAACTGATCATTGGTTCATAGACTCTTCCTACTCTTCCATTTCCCGATGCTATAATAGATGCTATATAGGAACACCGAATACATGACCTCTTATATGGTGATCTTGAAACATATGCATGGGCTAACCCTAAGTCAGATACGATCTTATCTGAACACCTTGACCAATTTGATCCGACTCAGGAGTGCACCAACATTAAGATAATTAAGAACAAATATGCAGGACGTGCACCAACCGGGGAGGAATATTTCAATGGTAATTCATCTAGAGACTCGATTGTCAACAACTCACTCCCAAGACTAGCACCTTTACAAACAACGTGAATCAAAAGGCCCATTTCGGATTTTCCTTCATCTATAAAGAAAACAACCTTTGACATACCGGAAAAGGAATCTTATGATGATTCCTCATCTTGTTCGGATAAGATAATCCTTATGAGTGAGGCTAGTTCATTGGATTTTAAGCCCTATCCGAGAAAGCAACTGAATATCGACCCATGTTGGACGATTCATGCCCCTCACTATTATTCGTCTGTTTCTCCTGATCTCATAAGATATACATGAATTATTTCTTATGAGTTGATTGAGGCTAGTGCTTCAGAATATTCATCTAAGGACAAATCACTTGACCCAAAGACTAGGCGCAACTTGATCAAGCAGCTTAAGAACAATAATATCTGGAGTGCCTCCACCTTCAAGTATTATTCTTCTGAGGATAACTCTGATGATGGTTGGCTTTCATCTGATTCATATGCTTCATCAACTCCCCAACATGATTTTTATGAAAATAACTCTAACGATAATTGGGAATAATCTGCTTCATCCTCTTCCTATCATTACGATCTCCTACCACATGCTCACAAAAAGATCTGCTGAAAAAACCCTTAATCATCGACAACCCTCCCTCCCTCCTGACCTCATCGATCCCCTTGTATATCTTCTTCCTCTACTTAGGCCAAGGACTAAGTATAGGGGGGAACCGATGCCATCTGAATATACCACTCTCCTCATCCAATCCTTCTCTCAATCACCCCTTTCCACACTTCTTCCATACTTAGGATGGCCAGATCCTAAGTATAGGGGGACTGATTCCATATGTATATACTCTCTCCATCCCTTTCTCCCATTATCTGCCTCATTTTCACTCTACTTATATACTTAGACTGTTCACAGGCTAAGTATAGGGGCGGGCCGATCTCTATTTTTTTCATGCTTAGCCCGAGCTATGTCTTCTCTACGCTTCTTGTGCTCTGAGGACATAGCAATCACTAAGTATAGAGGGTGTATATATACTGTGTATATAGTTTACTCATAGCTCGTACTTTCGTGTTAGTCTATATGTATTTACGGAGTGGGTAACTAACTTTTAAAAATCAAAAAATGAGTTTTGTAACTAACACTTAATGTGTCCAACCAAACATTTCTTTAAAATGGCTTCTCATTTATTTTTGCACCAAAAAAAATATTTTCTTGCATTAAAATAATAAATAATAATAAAAGAAACAAACTTCAGAAAAATGTGTTTGCATTTCACATATTTGCACTTCATCCAGCATTTCACGCATATGTGAAAATCTCTTAGGTTCTGAACTGAGTTATGAGCAGAAACCAAGAGTGGTCTAGACTTGACGTTAATCCACCTAAGTTTTAGAGGAACTTCATCAAGAAATATGATTTTAGAAGCTTCGAGTCTATGACTTAATTCTTCAAGTTCTGCATGATAATGTATAGAGTTTGACTCTTAGTGTCTAAGATGGTCTCTTCATTCTGGGTACGACTCTTAGTTTGTACTCTCGCACTATGCGCTTAGCTCTAATCAGACGAGGTGTTGGAAGACTATATAAGTTTCTTTTCTGGTAGCATGGACATCTAAAGACTGGAGTACGGGTTGAAATAAAGCTTCGAAAAAGGGATGGACGACTGGGCACAATTTTTTCTAAGACCCCAAACATGTACAGAAAAAAGATTCCATATCTGTAATGGCACAACAAGATCCATGCAGAGCTACCAAATATCCAAACAAAAAGAAGCCAACTACCAAATAAATATTTGACCAAAAAGGTCCAAGCTTCAAGAAAACATGCTGATCTTGGTGCATACTAGGTTAAACTGGTCGGCTTCACAAGGAGAGGTGACTAAAGTGGTCACCCTCTAGTTATTTCCCCTTTTTCTAATTTCTCCCTCTTTCCGATTGTGAACACAGCACGGCATACCATAGAAGGAAATACCTGACTCCCCGAGGATAAGTTGTTGGAGAAGAGGTTTGCATACTAGTCTAGCATTATGGATGGGAAGAGCTAAAACATTTCACATACATGAGTCAATCGTTCAATGTTCATGGGGTATGCTTTGGGAGGAGGATTGATCTAAGATGACTTCTAAGCCGTAACTATGACAATGATGAGTAGAACTTGGAGGCTATTGATTTTAAAACCCTAAATCTCATAGAAGTTCCGCTAAAATAATAATCCAAAGGTTGGGTCTAGCTCCATTTTCACCTTCTGCTCATGGTCTTGGTATGGAACCCAATCTCATTTCACTTCATTGAATTTCTTTAGATGCTCGAGGACAAGCATGGTTTAAGTATAGGGGGATGATGAATCTCATATCCATCACTCTAGAAGTCAGTAATTAAGCCCAGTTCCTGAAAATTCATCTGCATTTTACCCATTATCTTGCATAATTAGCATTCATGCATGTACAAATAATAATTGGATTTTTTCACTCATAATTACATAAAATAAGATGCCAAAAATCACAACCCAATTAACCTGTAAATAAGCTAATTTCCTTGATTTTTAACTAATTCATACTAACTCCAAATTACCACTATGTACTTATGAGTAACAAGAATAAATGAAAAATATAAAAAAATCACTAACATAAATAAGTGGACTAGAAACCCAAACCCTAATTTCAGTTTCTTGAACTAAAAAGCTGATATCTTCCTCATACAATGCCCGTTTTGATCCTACTCACTTTTGAACTAATGTACATTCAAATACCTTCAAAACAAGACCAAGTTCAAGTGAATCAGATTTCATATGTGAAAATTTATGAAAATTGGGTTTTGGGCCTCTTTTAAACATTTTGTATTTTATCAGTTTTTGACTTATTATTTTATGTACATAATTAACTCATTTTATTTTATTTCTTTTTCATTTATTTTATTTGATACAAGTTTTATTAAAATACACAAAAATCAAATCTAAAATAAGACCGAAATTAAAGAAACTAACTGTGTCCGAGACTTCACTGATTGTTTGTACAAAAGTACTCTTTTTCGTACTTTATTTATTTCTTCATTTTTTAATTAATAAAAATCCAAAAACTTATATTAATATGTAAATATTAATCTTTTATTTTTTTTTCATATTGTTTCGGGATTTTTTGTCTTATTTTAAAATAACAAAAAATACAAAATTAAAAATCATGGTTTTCTATGTATATAGAGTACCCCCCGAAAAAATCACGTTGTGCAAATGATCGATTTTGGTTTTGGTCGCTTCATGAAAGTTGTTGATCTCATAGAGAAGAGAAACTTTTATAAAGAAATTTTTTCGATCCAGGGTCATTTGCTAGTTCTTCCCAATTTATCTTTGTATTTTAATTCGATTTTTCTGGAAGTGACACGTGGCGCTCTTGGAGCCGCCACGTGTCACTCTTTTTTTGGCCTTTTTTATTTTATTATTTGCATAAAAAAATTAAAAATAAAAATAAATAAACTATGCACGTGCTGCGCTCGTGCCCCAATGTACGTGCCCAACACGTGCCTCCTCCTTTCTCCTTACAATCTTTGCGCCAACTTTCCTCTTTGGCACCGCCCCTTCCCGTCGTGATTTTCACCGCAGCCTCATCCCTGATCCCTCTACAAATCTTCCCTTCTGGCTGAACGTCAGCCTCCCTCCTCCGCCTTCTATATTCGCTCGTGCTGCATGATGAACGTCATTTTCACCACTTTAATCATCGTATTTTATCGTAGTACAGGTGGTGAAAATGGTTCAACAAAAACCACAATCCTTTGAATGTTGTGGAAAATTTTTACTTGGCAAGTCTACCAAGGTCGAACACAAGGACACGAACTACTCTATCAATTTATCGAATTTCGATCAATTAAGAGCAAGTGTGAATTATTTCTCAATTTCAGGTCTTCATGCAGATGCACAAGGTAAAATGCAGAATAATGCAGAATTATGATGCATGCATTTTTTTTAGTTATTTTTCAATGCAAATGTGGAGTGTACATGAAAATAATGCGAGGTTAAATGTATGAAATTGACTATTACAAATATACCCTAGAAAGATCAATAACTGAGCAACAAAATATGGTTTGAGATCAAAGTCGAGTTGAGCATAAAAATATACGAGCAGTCATCGAATCAGGGCAAGGACATGCAGAGTAAGGAACCTCATCTTAACATAAAAATTCACTTCATTTAAAATGGTGTTAGGTGAGAAATCTAAGCATGCCATGATACAGAGGATGAAACAACAAGGAACAAAATGTCACTAAAATCATGCAATTTGGACCTACGATGCTCATGTTGTGCATAAAACAATGTAAGGGCATAAATGTAAATAAAATGCAAGAAATAAAAGATAAATAATTGCATGCAAGGACCAAATTGTAAATCTGTAAACCCGCAAGGGCCTCCCAGTAAAATACCCAGGTGCCCACATGCCCGGGGACCAAAATGCAATTTCCAAAACTTCTATGGTCTTCATTGCAAATTACCCAGCCCCGCACGAGCTAGGCATGTGAGGGAGCTATGCTCGGGAGGCTCACAGGCGTGGAGCTGACGTGGCACACATCCGTGGCTTGGTGTGAGGTTCGGGTCTTCCGGGGTTACACGTTATGTACTAGGCTCGGTAGGGACACGTGTCGACATCAAGACCGTCCGAACCGGATGAGGCTGTGCTCTGGTGGCCTATATGGAGCTCCACTATGCTCCAGACTATTGCCTAAAGGTAGAGGAAGAATGTTGAGGGGCTCGCAAAGATTGTGGAGCTAAGGCGGAGCTTCATTGTCGCTTGGAGTAGCACGACGGAGGATGTTTGTCAGAGGTCGAGCTAGAGATCGACGAGGGGATGCAAACTCGGACCATTGAGCACCTGCATTGGTTAATGTATAGCCGAAGCAACATGCAATGGGTTTGCATGAATGAAGTGAGTGCGATGGGGTCCCATGGAGGTGGTCGGAGCGAGGGACCAATGCCTTCTTCTCCGACGAGACAAAGAAGAAGGTAGGTGTGGTGTCGGGGTTGTGGAGAAGGGAAGGATGGGTGTAAGGGGGTCGACAAAGATGAATGATGGTTGGTGGAGGTGATCGAAGGGTCAGATGGAGGTGATGTCAAGTGAGGATGTCGGGAAAATTGAGAGAAATAGGAAAGAAAAGAGGTAGCAGGTACCTGACCGAAGCCAGGCGGTTAGCAGAGGAGGAGGCCTATAGTCGATCTCCATTGGAGCTCGGTGTCTTTGCCCAACATGCCCGGTCGATGCACAGAGCTTGAGCGGGGCGAAGCCACCGCGTCACTACTGCTTTAGCTGTGGGTCGACACTGGGTCAAAAAGTCATCATTGCCTCAAAAGTCCACCCCTCATCTATCACCAGAGGGGCGAGTGAAGCTGGGCTAGTGCCTAGGATGGTGGACGAAGGTGACTGGAGGTGGGGTGACAGCTTTTATAGGAGAGGATTGCCAGGCATTATGGTGAGGAGGTGGGTTTTTGAAAGGATGCTTTGATGGCTGGGAATGATGGTGGAGACGTTTGCATGATGCGTGAGGGAGAAGGATGTAACAACCTAGCAAGGGGGGTGTTAGGGCGTGGGAAGACGGCCGGAGGTGTCGACCATTATTTGAAGGGGGCACATGGCTCACCAGTTGTAACGCCTGGGAAGAGGGGGGGGGGGTGTTGGGAGGTAGGGGATGCCCTCCCAGTCGTGGGATCTAGCGATCCGACACTAGGATGATGACACGGAGTAGCAGTGTGGATCTAATCACAGAGTTTGATCAGACGGATGGAAATGAAGCGGGAGTGAACGATAGTGGTCAGATTGTAGGGCTGATCTGACGATGGAAGAAAGAGAGGTGACATGGAGGATTGAGAGGCGTTGGATGAAGGGGGGAATTGGGCGGTTGAGAGAAAGACAGAGAAGAGCGGTTCAGATTTGATCAGGGATATGATCAAACGAAGGAAGATGGAGTGGAGATGGAAGGTCGAGATGGAGGTGGGGTGAAGAGGATCTGACGGTCGAGGAGAGGTGACGGGTGGCGGAAGGAGGGCCGGGCCACGTGGGCGGCCTAGAGGGCGCCACGTGGCCCAGTAGGAAAATTAGAAATTAGAAAAATAAAGAAAAATAAAAAAGAATTAGTTAGAGGCAAAATTAGGAAAAAGTCAAAACATGAAAGTTGTTTGTCTCGATGAGATCTACATGTTTCAAGTTGGAGAAAAAGCCAAAAGAGGTCAGTTATATAAAAAGTATCTTTGGGGGTATTTTTAAGGGGTTAAAAGCACCTGTTTTTTTGTTTTGATATATTCTTGTCTTTTTTAGTTCTTTAAGGGTAGTGATATTATAGACAATTGTTGACTTTATTTTTATGGGTTTTTGATAATAAAATAAATACAAAGCATATAATAGTAATTAAATACAATTAATTATAGGTTAAGATTGTACAATATAATACAAGATAAAATGGATGAATTATTAGTGGATTTTATTTGTTTGATTAAGCCAGGGGTTTAATTAGTGAATTTTAGCATGATGAATACGAGATTCATCATATCCCTATACTTAAATCATGCTCGTCCTCGAGCATCTAAAGAACGATGGAGTCAGATTAATTCCTAATAGTGCAAGTGAAGATTTCAAGGCTCAATCTTTCAAAGACCCTCAATTTAAGTGATCATAAAATTCTGAGCTTATCCATGCTTTAGTCAGAAGGAATCCAACTTCTCTAATTATCAGACTCTCTTTTTTACATATAATATAAGTATATGAAATTAAGTGTACTGCATTTCATGAAAGTCGAGTCGAGGCATCACTTGAAGTTCCAGTCCAGGAGACTCTCCTCTAGACCTAATCCTCAACACTAGGGAACAAGTCTATTCTTGCTTCAGTCAACCGTCTCATTAGTTTGTCAGACTTAAAGAGTAGATGGACGACCAGATGATGGAGGGTATGGGTTTGTGTCTATTTTTCTCTCCCTCACATTGGAACAAGGGGCCTCTCGAGTGACTTTTTACTCAACACAAGTAGATTTTTAGCTTGTTGATCAATGTGTCTGTCAAGAGAATTTGGAGTCGTCTGTACTTGTTTATCTAGGAGTACACCGAGATGTGTCTCTTTTGAGTATCTAAGATATCTTCGACACCCAGACTTGTATCGTTTACGATGCAGAGCCCTTTTATGGTTTCAGCTCAACTAGCGCTTGGGCCAAGTGGACACTTTGAAAATGTTTGGGAGCGCTCGCCATTGGTGGAAGCTCTTTCTGTAATTTGACTTTTGGAGATAGAGCTTTTCTTTGAACATTTTCTTTTCTTTTTCTTGTGTTGGCTAGCTCTACTACTTTACCAAAAGTTGGTGCACACTGATCAACAATTTTCATTAAGTTTCATCACACCTTGGCACATAGGTAGATATAAAAGAAATATCATATGAACTTGTTCACATACTGGCTAGGGTTTAGCTGACACTCAGGTTTTTCTGAAGCCTTCATTAACTTTATCCCATCCTCAAATATCATTAGACCGGGTCTAAACTCAAATCTCTAGTCCTTGTTCCTCAAGTGATATCTCCACTCATCTCATCAATCATGCAGTTGTGAAAGTGATTTTAATGATCATATTCCTTTGAAGATATAGATGAAGAGTGCAATATAGCGCTCAAATCTTCCAAACAAGTGAATTGTGGATAATTAAGTTTAAAAAACCCTAATGACTAAGGCATGTTAACTCAGACTCTTGAGATCATAGAATTCAAGTGTCCTCAAAATCCTCATGCCTTGTGTGAATGTGAGTGTGTCAGGAATACACCAACTCCTTAGTTAGTGATTTTTGTGTAGTTTTTGTTTTTGCATATTTTTATATATTTTAATTTTCATTTTTTTATTCTTTGGAGAGACAATTATTGGACCAGGTTCAAATGAATAAAAGTATATACTCTCAGCCAATATGGGTGCAAGTACGGCCCGTTAGACGGACCCATGCTACTTAAGGATGGAGCCATATACAGTGTCCTCTAAACCACCCACTATGCTAAGGGAGACCGAAGTTCCCTCGCTGAAAGTATCTACTAAGCCTAGTAGGAAAAGTTTTACTTTTTTAAAGGGTTATTTACACAAAGATTAATCCCTCAATTTTTAAGAAAAAGTTTTTATAGGATTTTTACAAAACTCAATTCACAAGATTACTTAAACCAAGCCGAAAAAGATTTTAAAAAGGTTTAAAAATAAGAGCTATGGCTAAAGTAAATATACAGTTATATATGGTATACCCCTTATACTTAATTTTTGCTATGTCCTCATAGCACCAGTGATATGAAGCCATGGCTTGGTTAACTATAGGGTGATATATCGGAACTGAGGAGGAGGGTCCCCCTATACATAGGTCAAAAATTGACCTAAGTACAAGAAGACAAGGCGAGGGATGGATGAATAGGCAGGTCCCCCCTATACTTAGGCTACAAATAGCCTAAGTAAAGTACCTGAGTTAGGGGGGTCTGTGTTTGGAGGAGTAATTATACTAAGATACAAGGGGGCAAGGGGTGGATGGTATTTTCACAACTACTTAGGAGGCAGATGAGAGGGGGATGTAAAAAATACAGAGAGAGAGAAAGGGGGAAGGGGTGAGTGTATATGTGCAAGTGTGTGTGTGTGTGGGGGGGGGGGGGTAGAGCATCTAGTGATCTACTTTTTTTCCCCTTTTTTCCTTCTTTTTTTACAACATGTAAGTCCTCTAATGAGGACTGTTAAAAATGCACATGCAACAATTTTTTTTACAATATGCAAATGCAAGCAGACTGATACAAAATCCCTAAAATTCTTCACCAATTCTTTTGTGGCTTCTTCAGCAGGAGCTCCGAACTCCACGCCTCCATGGAGATCAAGCGTCCTCGATCCTCATGGGCCCTTCCACAAAAGAGAAATGTTAGAAAAATGGATAGGAAACTAATCAGCAGAAATGATGCAAAACTAATGCATGAAAAGAAGACATGTGAATCTTAAGAATATTCAACACCAAGAATAAATCAAAATTAAATAAGTGAATAAAGGTGAGCTGTGTCCCCGACAATGACACCATTTGATGATCGTCATTTTCACCATTTTAATTGTCGTATTTTATCGTAGTATAGGTGGTGAAAATGGTTCAACAAAAACCACAATCCTTTGAATGTTGTGGATTATTTTTACTTGGCAAGTCTAGCAAGGTCGAACACAGGGACACGAGATACTCTATCTATTTATCGAATTTCGATGAATTAAGAGCAAGTGTGAATTATTTTTCAATTTCAGTTCTTCATGCAGACGCACAAAGTAAAATGCTGAACAATGTAGATATATGATGTAGGTAATTTTTAGTTGATTTTTAGATGCAATTTTTGAGTGATGCATGAAGGTAATGAAAAGTTGAATGCATGCAGAATAAACGATTACAACTATGCCCTAAAAGGATTACTTAAACTGAGAAACAGATTGTAGTTTGAAATCAGAATTAATTTTGAGTATAACAATATGAGCTAACATCTATTTATGACAAGGCAACTGAGCAGGAGACAACCTTATAACAATAAAAATTCATCATATTTAAAATGGTGTCAGATGAGAAATTAAGCATGCCATGATATAGATGATAAAACAAGGAATAAAACAACACTAAAATCATGCAATTTGGACCTACGATGCTCAAGTTATGAAGAAAACAATGCTGGGGCATAAATGTAAATAAAAGGCAAGTAATAACAGATAAATAATTACAAATAGGTCCCTGAAGGGGCCTATTTGTAATTTACAAAATCAGGAGGGGGTCCTTTGTAATTTTCCCATTGCACGCAAGGACCAAATTGTAAATCTGTAAACCCGCAAGGGCCTCCCTATAAAATACCCAAGCGTCGTACCATG